>CM045761.1:118071852-118789731 GCA_025200525.1 Camellia lanceoleosa
CAACCTTTTGCCTTTTAACCACTAAATTTTAGAGTATTTTCGTAGAGGGCAAAAACATGTTTTGAAGTTCAAAATTGGAGGGTTAGCCTCCTCCTCGTCTCTTGTTTGCTTGCCTAGTTAATTCTATATGTTAGCATGATTTTCTCACAAACTTTTTGTAGCTATATTCCAATATGTTTTGCCTTCATTTTTAAATCTGCTTTTAGCTTATGCTCTTGGGGTTGTTTCGGGGTTAGTTAAGTCTTGTTTTGCATGGTCAGAGGTGTAATAGTCCTCACAAGCTTAGTGTTTTTAAGCTATTAGACACCCCTCGCTTGAGTTGATTGCATGTTTTGGCGTTGTTTTGCACTTAATTTAAATTGCTCATCACCTCTGTCAGAATTCCTCTCTTCTTTTCTTTACGGTGGTTTTTCTCTTTGCTTTTAAAAGTAGTTTCAAGCCATTTGTTTGCCTAAGTGTGGAATTGAGGTTTCATGCTTAATGGTTTAATCCTTAGGGGTTCATTACCAATGGTATGAGATTTCTTTCATACCGAAGCTAACTTGTGTTTTGAGCCTTCTTTCCATTAGAGGACTCCTAACTCACCTTTTGGACTTAATTGAATAAAGAATGGTTGGTAAGTTAAACGAATAGTAACTAATAACTCGGCAGGACTAAAAATCGAGCAAGATAATAACTTATGTGTTGTGTATTCAATCTGACGCAAGTGAACACACACAAGGAAAAATTGGGGAACATTTCATACTCAAAATGATGAAATGTCTCAAGTTTCCTAGGTTTCCATCATATAAATCATGCATGATGGTGGTGATGGTTCTTGAAGTGTCTTGATTTGCATTTATTGAGCTTAGCACATCTTGAACCATTAAGCCATCATGCAATGAAATTACTTGGATTGGTGGTTTGTGGCTTAAGTTCACAACTCCTTGGATTTGTTCATGAAAAGGAGGTGAGTTGTGCAAACAATCCTGGAAAAACCCTTATGTTGCTTTCTGTTTGTACTCAAGGTAGATGGTGATCCAATGCATCAGCTGGTGGCAGGCACCATTAATGTCTGGTCGACAGATGGTCGTGGGCTTCACTAGTGGTCGGTCATTACTAATGCAAGCCTTAGCAGAATGTTGGTAAGGTGGAGCAAAATGGTTCGAAGTGTTCAACTCATAAAACAGAGGCTTCCAAGAGCAAAAGCTGGAATCTTTTCGTGTGGTATCCAACCATGTGCATCTTCCTTTTCCTAAAGCGAGAGTGGCAAGATAGTTAATATCTTAATTACTTAGTTAGCTAACATTTGTGTTGTAAATTAATTAGTTAATGTACTAATTAGTTCATTCAATTGTTGTAATAATTAGTTAATTAGTTTAGCTAGTTATTCATTTGGTTTTGTAATAATTAGTCTAATTAGTATAATTAGCTTACTAGATTAGCTATTATTCATTCGGACTCTCGCTTCGTGAGAGCAAAATGTAATAATGTGTATGTCTTCCAACTCCACATCTTTCTCCCTTTTATTTAATCGCTATGATGGTTAGATTAGGGACATGTTTCAATTAGCATACTTCATGCCTTATGCTTGAATCCATTCATTCTTGTCTTGCATGCACCGAGGCTCTACAAGATCATTCAAATCTGACATTATTGTTTCAATAATTATTTGAATATGTGTTAAACCGCATGCTATTCAATTGAATCATAGTCCATACTAGTAGTCGAGCATATTAATTGCATATTGCATGTGTTGCATTAGGCATCTTGTATAATTAGGAATCATGCATATTTTTCTAACTCATATACTAGGTGAGTTTTTAATGCTTTAGCATACTTGCATGAGTGTGAGTGATTTCCATGACTAGCATGCTTACTATGGGCTAAATGCTCACTTGTTAAATTGCTTGAATGCTTGTGGATGAAGGCTTGTTGTTTGAATTGGAACGATTCAATAAATGTCACGTTGTAAAGCCCACTTCCCCTTGTTGAGTGACAAATCGCTGTTTTAAGCTTCAATATGTTTGGTGGCACCAGAAACTTAAGCCCTTGAAGTGGCAAATTAAAACCCTTTTCACTTAACAAACATGAAATTGAATTGCTTGAGCAAATTAATCTATAATTGCTTGTGCACATCACATAGTAAAGCTAGCTTAATAATGGAACAAGAGCACACAATATACATAAAAAATCATATCATGATTAGTAGAGCCCGATTTTTGATCTAAGCCAGCGGGTGCTCAATTCATGACCTTCCTCTCGTATCTAAGTTCTCGAAATACGAGGCAACTTTGGTGATGACGTACACGCGGCCTTTGGCACGAAATCATGAGTTTTCAAATTTCTCCAAAATAAAATATTTAGGCTTAATTTTGTATCTGCAAAGTAGTCCACTTTGGCGCTTTGATTCAAAAATCGATTTTCTAAAAGGTTTGCCAATTTGGACTCTTTGGTGTTTAACAATTTACATTGCACTTGTGAGATTAGATTCAACCTAGATCCTAATCGGTAGGGCTTATTTTCGAGCCCGAAGGGGGTTGAAGCCAAGCTACAAGAGCAAAGTAACCCAAATTCACAAGTAGTGGACGCCCGAGGATGATCGGTTGGACATTCTAGAATGACCGCCATGGAATTTGGCTAAATTTTTGCTCCACTCAATTTCGCTTCATCACCGTCGGATCAAAGAAGATACTCATCGATTTCCAGATAGTCATCCTTGACGAATCGACTTGGACCAAACATTTGGAGGACGCCTGGGCGATGACCACCAAGAACAAAACTTTTTATCTCGGGACATCTGAATGGACGTAACACCGGTGGTGCTATAACGGCTCTTTTTTGAAAATACTTGTCAACGAGTGGACCTATCTTTTAACTCCTTCAACATCTAAACATGTATGGGAAATGCAAGTTTGAGTAGAATAAATTTAACCAAAAATCTCACTCAATCTTCTCAACACATGCAATGCATAATGGTTGATGAGTTTCTCCTTCATGAATAGAAATGCTCCTGCTAAAGAAAGAAAATAGCGACAACACAAGCAAGAAAATATTTCTCATCTTTCATCTATTCTCTAAGAAGTGTTCTTCATTTGGTTTACATCTTTCCCTCAAAAAATACAGTGAGCTTCAACCGTAAGTATATCTTTCCTATAAAAGGGTATACAGAAAACACTGAGCTTCACCTTTGTATATCTATCTTTGAGAGATTATATTTGTAGCTTTATTTAAAAGCAAATCAACTTCATATTCAAGATTGAAGAGGTAGTACACTCGTGTTTCTTAACTTTTTGAGTGTGATTGAAAATTAGCTAAAGAGGGCAAGGGTTTGGACTTGGAAAGTCCGTAAAATTTGTGGAGGATTGCTCTATTTGTGAAGAGGTTTTTAGCACCCTTGTGAAGGTAGAAGATAGTGGAAAATCTCAAGTGAAGCTTGAGGAGTGGATGTAGGTTTGCTGAAGTCGAACCATTATAAATATGTTTGCCTTCCTTCCTTATCTCTTTATTTTGCTTCACTACTATAGCTATATTTGATACACTATTTGTTATTATTGTGCTAAACATCTAATATATTCAATCGATATAGCTATATGATTTTGTGCTCTACTTCAATTAAATTGACAAATTTTCTATGTTCACTCACCTTATTGATATAGTTATCCGATATTTATCTTCCATTTAAAATTGATTATATGGCTATTTTAGTAGGCTATTTGGCTTTTGTTATTTTAGTGGCTATTTTAGTTTTTATGTTTGGGAAGATGAGATGAATTTTTAGTTGAGTTGTTGTATTGGAAAGTGTGTTAAAATGATGTTTAAATTTAAAATGACAGATTTATCCCTAACTTTTTATTTTAAATTGATATAAAGGCAAATATAGTAATTTTACCCTTAATTTTTCTTTTTTTTTTTTTGAAATCAAGATAAAAGTGCTAACACAGCTTTAGGCTAATTTTCCAAAAAGAGGCTATACCAGCCTCAACCTCTAATTGCCAACCACCCCCTATATATCTATATCACAATCTGTTAGTCAAAAATTAATTCACAATACTTTCTCCTTGTGATTAATCAAGTTGTCTACCTTTCATTAGCCTTATAGCTATTGCTGGTTCATCTTAAGCTTCTAAACATCTTATTAATATTTTGCTATACTAGTTGTAATTTTTATTGGGGTATTATTAATTTTAATTTGTAGAAACCTAATTCACCCCCCTCTTAGGTTGCTTTTTGGATAACAAGGGCCATACTTAGAGTGTGTCCATTCTGACAAGGTTGAAGACCTTTAAATACATGAGGAAGTTGTAATGCTCAACAATCGCTAGCTCAAGTAGCTCACCAAGCCATTCAAGGATATTGGTGGTCGACTATGGGCATAGATGCCGAGGACTATGTTAAGAAGTGAAAACTCGGGTGCTAGTGATTCTCACCTAACACATCTACCAAATAAGAACTAAACTCCTTGACTAGCCCCTAGACTTTGCTCACTGGGTTTGGATATTGTTGACCTTTGCCGAGAGTCCTAGGCAATAAGCGCTTTTTTAATTGTTGCTACATATTACTTTACCAAATGGGTTGAGGCGAAACCATTGGCGATATTGTAGCTTGCTTTGCTTGCTCCTCAAGGGGTTTAGTCTCCTGACATGAGTAGCCCGATAGCCCTATAGCCCTGATTGCCGGTTCTCAATCGCAACTCATGTCACAAGTGCAATGTGAAATAGATTAAACAAGTAAGAGTCCAAATTTGACAAATCTTAGAAAATCCATTGATCATTAGAGATGTCAAAATGGACAGACACATATTTTTAGAGTCGCCACCTAAGTATTTTTGGAAAATTTAGGAAACCCGTGACTCATGCCAAAGGCCACTTGTTCGTCATAACCAAAATGTCTTGGCTCGAGAACTTAGATATGAGAAGGGAAGGTCATGAATTGAGCACCCCACTCACTCGATCAAAAATCGGCCTCCACTAATCATGATGTGATTTTTATGTATATTATACGCTCTTGTTCTAATTATTATGCTAACTTACTATGTGAGGCACTCAAGTATAGACTACGTCACCCACTTTGGAATGCTTTGATTTCATGTTTGTTTTAAAAAGAGTTTTGAATATGTGCTACTTGAAAAAAACAAGCTCATATGTACATTAAGCAAGATCATTCTAACTTAAGTGAAATAGCCTTCATCCATAGACATTCAAAGAGGTATTTCAAATAAGTACGTAGTCTCATGGTAGTATGCTTGATATAGAAACACAAACACACATGCAATATGCTAAAGCAAAAGTGCTCACCTAGTCCTCAACTGAGGCAAGCTAAAGAAAAGAAAATAATTAGAAAAATGCATGAACTAATATGTAAGTGACTAATACAACACATACAAAATGCAACTACTAGATTCAGTTTATTTGACATGTCATGTGGATTAAGTCAAAGCATGTGGCAATGCACGATTCAAGTAAGTAAGAAATGACAATGATATTAGAATGATGAACTGAACTCCAATGCATGCAAACATGGATACAAATTATGGTAATGATATGAAACCAAAATATAATACTACCACAGTAAGCATGTAAGTAAAACGGAGAAAGAAATGGGGATTGGAAGACATACAACTATTACAAGTTTGCCCTTGTACAAGAGGGTCGGAATGAATGTCCTAATTAAGCTAATTATCACAAACCCCAAATGAATTAACTAAATTAACTAGCTATTACAAATTTGAATGAAGCCAACTAATTAATTACACATACTAATATTAAAGTACTAATTTAACGGACTTGAAAGAGAGGCGATGAGCCGCATGTGCACAATCGAGAACATTCTCCGGAAACCTCTCTGTTTGCTATCAAATTTGCTTTATTTGTAGTCCAAAAATTATTTTGTTTTGGCCTCAGATTCTACTATGTTCTGCTATAAAAATGCCACTGCCTGTACAAAATAGGTAGTCGGCCGGTCTTGAAAAGTGGTTGGCCATACAGAATTATGGCTGGCCGGCCACTACTTCTAGAGGATACCCTGCTACCACAGAGCTAAAACGTAGCAAAAACATTAGTGTTTCCAAGAGATGTTTATCCTTTTTTCCCTTCCCTATCATGAAGATGATCGAGGGAGGAGTAGATTTGATTCACAAATCATCAATTGCCGCAAATTTGTTGCGTGATGAGCTTAGAACCAATAAGACAAGAGCTCAATAAATTAAACAAAAGATGGATAATACCTCCTTCCTATCATTAAGTTACCTCAAGGGAAGGGGTAGACATTGCTTCATGAATCATTAAATATCACTAAAAAGTATATAATGATTCAAGATGCAATAGGTTCAATATAACGTCCGATTGAACCTAAGCCAATTTTATTACCTTTTTTACTCTAATTTTATTAGCTCTTTTTTACTTTACCTTTCCATTTTCTTATCTTTTCTTCTTTATTGTCCAAAAGTGATGATTACGTCCAATAAGTCCAAAAGCAATAAAGAGTAGCAAGCATTGACTTAACCCGAGAAATGAGCTTTTCAAGCCTTTTTCTATGGGGAAACTACAAAGGAAGAATCAAACTCACTTAAAAGCTTATAATGAATTCGAGTCAAACCCAAAATGAGCTTATAATGGCTACTCAAACTTGAAAAGAGTGATAATGACTAGTCAAACCCAAAATTAGCGATAATGACTCTAAATCCAAACTTGATAATAAGCTATAATGAACCTTTCCTTAGGATTTTGAAGGGTCTAATTGGAAAATTAGTCCCTTAGAAGTAATGCACCGGTGATAAAGATAGGTATCAAACAAGAGATTGTGCTTAGCATAAGAGAGATGTAATGCCTTGGTAATAGACCTCCGAAGAGATTAAACCATTTAGCATGAGAGGTTTCTTTCTTATGCCTTGAGCAATAATACTTTGTTTGATACCAATCTTTAATCAAAGAAACAAAGCAAAGGGGGAGATTGCAGAGTGCTAATGGAAAGTGGGTGATTACAATGACATCAATATGTATGAAAGCTATTAAAAAGTGAAAGAAAAGACTATCAACTCAAATAGATTGGAAGCTATAGCCTATATACCAATCCATGAAGACTTACAACAACATATCTATAGTATTCAAAGCATAATTTAACACACCAAAAAGCTTTAAAACAACACAAAAAAAGTGCTGAAAATCAGGTTTTTGAAGTGGAAAAAGTGAGCAAAAATGGGATAAAACCAAGGGTTTTCAACTAACCAACAAGCCTAAGGAAGGGTGGCTAACCCCTCCTCTTTTTTGTGACTTAAAATCACATATTCCAGGCCTTAAAACACTTTGAAAACAACATGAAAAAGCAAAGAAAAGATGGTACAGAAGCTCAAGGATTACCTCTTTAAAGAGAGGAAGAGCTTCTAGTTCACAAACCACAAGTTGAACACTCTTAGGAGGTTGAAATTATCTTCACAAATCTCAGCAAAAGGTTCCCTGTTCTAGCTTGTAAGGTGTATGGAAATTGCAAGAGAAAATGGAAGTGTGTTGGACGAGTTATAGCTTTTGGCCAAAATTTTCTAACCCCAAACCATGAGGGGAGGGCTTGTATTTATAGAAAAATACCTTCTCACATTGGAATATTCAGATAGAGACTGGTGCAAGACATGCACTGGGAACAGCTTGGTAGTCAATAAAATATTTGTCACGCTTAAACATGGCTGATCGGCCATGAAGAGAGACTACTACCAATCAAAATGGCTTGCCGCCACTTGTTGGCTAGCTTTTCTCTCGAGTGGTTAGGCAAGAAAAAAAGGTTTTAGTTCAAAGGGTGCAAGATTTAGGTTCGAACTCAAAATCAAGCCTTTACTAAAGAGATTGAATGATTTGCACAGAGTAACAATTCATCATCGAGTCTTCAATATGAGGCGTCCAAGTCTTAACGGCGAACAAAATAAGGTGTCTCCATTATCTCTCTTGACAGAGCTTGAAGTCATGAAATGACGGAGTGAATGTTAAAGCTCTGACATTTGACAAAGCCATAAGACTTGGGCAAACAATCAAAATGTAAATGCAATTGGTTGAACTCGAAGTTGCTTACGATCCCTTTGCAAGGAATCAAACTAGCATAGTTCAAAGGCATAATGCAAATGATATGCACAAGAATACACTTGAAAGTTAGACTTACATGCTTCATGGTCGGTTATTTTGAAAATCCATGATCATGCAAGACAATGCAATGAGCAATAACAAAATGACAAGATATGAATGAAAGAAGCATCAAGCTTAAATCAAAATAAATCTAACTGCAGCTTCACACGGAAAGGAGTAAGTAAATAGCAATTCCAAACACATTTCACGTGAAAGGAGGAAAGATGGTATAACCAACATATCTCATCAGATTTCACACCGAGAGAGGAAGGTTTGGATCGCTAAAAGAGCAACCTAACGTGTTTCATGCAAAAGGGGACAAATGTGGTGTAATAAAGCGATCTCACCGTATTTCATACTTGAGAGAGGGAAGGTTTTAACCAAGTGAAAGAGCAACCTAACGCTGCTTTCACACTTAAAGGGGTGTATCTCACCGTATTTCATACAGAGATAGGAAGGTTTTAACTGAGAAAAAACATCCTAACGCGTTTCACACGAAATGAGGGAATGGTGATGTAACCAACAAGCATATCTCACTGCATTTCATACGGAGAGAGGAAAGGTTTTAACCAAGAGTAAACAATATCCTAACTTGTTTCACGTAAAAGGAGGGAAGGGTGGTGTAACCAATATGCATATCTCACCGTATTTCATACAAAGAAAGGGGATGTTTTAACCAAGAGAAAAGATGCGAGCCAAACTACATTTCACATAGAGAGGGTAAAAGGTAAAAGCCAAATTACACTCACGTGATCAGGGTGAAGTGATACAAGTCAAACTACACTTCGCGAAAAAAGAATCAAAGGAATAAGCCAAATCACATTCACATGATAAGGGCGAGGGGTACAAGCCAAATCACACTCACGAGATAAGGGTAGAGGGGTATAAGCTAAATCACACTTACGTGATAAGGGTGGATACAATAAAACGAAAAGCATGATGCACATGGATACAACATAATTGCTGTAATTGATGTGGAATATGATGCGATGCATGCTCTATATAACATAATAGGCAACATAATTGAAAAGATAAACCAAAAGTGGTGGCTTTGAAAACACCTCATAAAGATCTCCAACTTACCATTCGGAGGCCCTCAAATGCTCAGAAAAGGACACAACTTGCTTAAGCTTAAGATCGGGGCAATTCCCTCTTCAGAGAAATGATGGGGCCTAGGATGGTGCATCCAAAATGCAATCTCAAAATTTTTTGTAGCTGAAACACACCCAATTTCTTCAATTTTTCTCTTTACAGATGAATACAAGACTCTTCATGCACAAAATATACAGGATCTTTGCAAAATGCACATCAAGGCCATTTGAAGGATCGGTTGGCCAAAAGCTGGATCGGTCGGCCAATTGTTTGGACGGCTGCCATCCATGCTGATAGTGGGGCAGTTTCGGGTTTTTACATCCGAGGCTCGTTTAAGTTTCATTTTTCACACACGCCCAAGCCGAAATCACTCTCCCTCTCTCTCTAGGTGCTCTCTCTCTCTAGATTTTCATCATACTCGCTTTACCCAATGACCTATGCAAACTTTATTCGTAAAACCCATTTGGCCCTCTATGTTTTGAACCGATTGGAATTTGATTTGGTTGAGTTTTTGGGTTTTGTTTTTGGCTCATTCTCACGGGTTTTTCTTGGTATTTGTGCACTCTCTTTCGAGTTTTGACTTTTTTCTCTCTTTTTCTCTCTCATAGGGCTTGGTTTTGGTATTTCCCTCATTTTTCTTGCTTTTCTCTCACCACCCACCACATTCTCCATAGTTGATGATGTTTCACATGATGGTGCCCTTCCCGAGGCGCCGGTACTCTTACCCGCTACGGAGGTAGAGGAGCCGATGATAAATGAGGCTTGCAGGCAAAAGGACACATCACGATGTTGCTACGGAGGAGATCTACCCTCTAGAGCCTGATCCTGAGTTGTTGCCACTGCGGGTGAGGCCTTTTGATCCAGCCACCTATCACCCCCGTACACATGCGATGGCTCTTGGTAGCATGTTGCGGTTTGAGGACTTTGCTCGGGGCGCGCCCGAGGACTTTCTCTTGAGGAAGCGTACATCACACCTCTTCCACGATGCCTCTGAGGTAAGAACTATTAATCTTCTTTTATGCATTTTGCTTTCTTTGATATTTAGTACAATTTTCATCTGTTATGCATGTAACAAATTCTTCTCTTTCAACATAGGGTGATGCTCTCGTCTGGAGAGGCTATGGAGTAGTGATCGTGAGAGACTTGTACAAGGAGCTTCCTACCAAAGTTTGTGAGTTGGTTGATGAGGCAGGCTTCGGCCTATTTTGCTCGGGGCTCACACGATTACAGGCTAGTTGATTCTTGCTTGGCGTTGATGGAGAGGTGGGACACCACCAACCCCTTCCACTTCTCCTTCACAGGAAAGATGACGATAATCCATATGACTTTTCCATGATCATGGGCCATGTCTAGGTGATCTCGATCCTTCGACATTGACACGGGCTGGAGGTAGCTTGGATCTATCTCGCCAAGCATGTTGTGGTACCCTGCTCCGTAATGTGTTAATGGGTCCTTAATTTGAATATGATTATGTGTTTCACATGATTTTATGTGCCATTGTGTAAAAATATGTGGTTTTGAATTTCTATCTCATCACCGAGGAATATCTGCTTGATTGGTTGCTTCGAAATTAAATTGAAGGCCTTATCGGCCACGTAACCCTAATTGATTTCGCCATTGTGATTAGCGTAATTTTTAGAGCCTACGGTGAAATTTAATTGAAAAATTGATTCGGGCCAGATTAAGTTGATTAAATTGTTAAATTAGTGCCCAATTACTTTAGTAATATTATATTGAAGTTAGTTGGTTTTGTTGGAGAGGCAATACACCCTCATTTGGTGTTTGGAGGATCAAAAATCTGATTTTACACCTTAATGTGAGAGAGGGTCGGCTCTAGAGAGTGAAGGAGCTTAAAATTGAAGTTTGATCATTGTAGCTAGGTGATCTTGAAGGCTAGCTCAAGAATCTACCATAAATTGTAAGGATTAAGCTCTTAGGTAAGTAATCACCCTTTGGTTCATGAGTTTGAATTTGTAATTTTGTAAGTTCAAAGTCTATTTGTGATCAAGAGCATAATTTGAGTTGAATTTGTTAAATTGGGAGTGATGTGAACATGCATGTGCATAATTGCTAGAGTTTTGCATATTCATGCATGAATCATGTTGAACAAGAGGATTTGGGCACCAAACATCACATGCATGCATAGTTTTCCTAAGTTCCATGATCATAAGCCTTAATTGTGCCATTTGAACTCAATTGGGAGCCCAAACATACATGCATGTTTGATTTTTGAAGGAATGGAGCTTATATGGAGTTTGTAATATAGGAGTTTTGCTCATACTTAAGAAATGAGAGTTGTTTGAGAATTAGATGATGATTTTGAACTAATTGATGTAATATTCTTACACTTTTATACAATATAATGTGTTTATATGTTTTGGGACCAAAATCATGAGTTGAAGCCTTTGAACATCGAAATTGAAGCCCAAGAACAATTCTAGGTTTTTTCCAGAATTTTGGTGCCCGCTCGAGCGGGAAAACCGCCGCTCGAGCGTAAATTTCATGCTCCCAAAGACTTTTGCAGAGTTGATGTCCGCCGAGTTGGATATTTAACACTTGAGGAGCTTTGTAGACAGCCATCCGCCGAGCGCTCTAACTCACGCCGAGCGTAATTTTGAGGTAACCAAGATTTTTGCAGCCTCTTGGGTCCACTCGAAGGAAGTCCACGCCGAGCGAGGACCCCTGCTCAAATTTTGTTCATGCATTCTCAGGTTTGCTTTCTTTTCACTTGTAATCACTCTTAGGCATATGTTAAGCATTGTAAATGGGTTAATGAGATAAGAATAAAGCCTAAAGAGGAATATGTGAATTAAGGAACGGATTGAATTGTTAGTGACCCTTTTGTGTTCATGAAATGTGTAGGGTCAAGCTCCAGGGCAAATCCGCAAGTCGATCACTGTGAGTAATATCTTAACAAGATATTTAAAATATACTGTTGTCCAATTGTTTACTTATATGTGAGTTTTGTAAGTTCATTAATTTGAGTGGTGGACAACGATTGATATAAATGATTGGACCAAAGGCCGATTAATACAAATGATTGGGCTGAAGGCCGATTGATATAAATGATTGGGCCAAAGGCCGATTGATACGAATGATTGGGCCGAAGGCCGATTGACATGAATGATTGGGCCGAAGGCCGATTGCTACGAATGATAGATATAGACGATTTGGCCAAAGGCCGATAGATATAAATGATCGGGCCAAAGGCCATCTATTGTAACTATCTCAGTGATTACTTATATATCTTCCTCGTTTGATATTATTCACTGGGCATTTGTTCATGCTCATTCATGTACATGTAGGTGAGCCAAGGGCGCCTAGAACCAGCCTTGGTGAACTTGTGAGAAACAGCTACAGTTTTGAGGAGTCAGCCCAAACGTCTCACGCACGAGACTGTCTTCGCCTTTGACCCTTGTTTATAGTTTTGTTATGTTGGCGAATATGTTGGACTACTTTTGTATATAAGTCTTGGGTCTAACTGATTTAAATCAGATGATCCTCAGTATGTACAAAGTGTTTTGTGTTAGTACATATTTTGATGTGAGTTATTAACATATAAATGTTTGAAATGTTATGGTGTGCATCTAAGCATGGCTTTATGGACAAAGTTTTTGAATTGCTTCCGCTCGCCCTTTTATCTCTCGATGAGTTTTGATTTATTTGGTTGAGGCCGTAGGTAATCACTCGATTATTGGCCGGTTATGGCCTTAACCCATAGGGGCGGGTTCGGGTCATGACACATGTCCTCCCTTGGACAGGCCAACCATAGTCAGATATAGCTGGTTCTACGACCACTTTCATAGGATTCAGCTAGAGACTCAAGTGCAAGTCGAGCTGTATGTCCGGGGCTTCCTGATCTATCTCCTTGGTACCACCTTGTTTATGTAACATGTGAAATACTGTAGGTTTGTATCTGCTTAGCACTTTAGTGGTGTTTCCCTGAGTGTGGTTCTATGATTGGGGTGGCACTAGCCTCGCCACTTTGTATGGCTACATGAGCTCCGGTTCCCGCAAGAAGGGGAACAAGGTCAAAGGCTACTGGAGAGCCTGGGAGGTACACACTGCACTTTCTGTTTCCATTTCTGTTGTAGACCATGCTTTCTGTTTTGCATTTTCTATTTTTATTTATGTTTCTGCATGTATTTTTGTCTCTGCTTGTTGATTCACAAACTAATTTTTTCTTACAACTCTAGGTATATGCCTACTTCCCTACCCTTGCCCCCGTTCCACGAGATGAGGTAGAGGTAGCAGCTCGCTACTCCTGGCGATACGACGGCAAAAGCATCCCCATACCACGTTGTCACCATCTTTGCCAATTACGTTGTTTCTTTTGACACGTTGACGGTGTGTGAGGTAATCTAAAACTCATGCCCATTCCATTTCATTGCTATCGCTTCCATTCTCAGATTTTGACAACTGACAACAACTAACAACTGTGAATCCTTTGTTTGCAGGTGACGTAGTAGCCATGGGCGGTGATGCCGGCTGAGACAAAGGACTAGTATGCTGAGTCTTGGGACACCTCCAGGCTATGGATCTTGCTGGAAGGTCCTTTCTGAAGGACCTGGTACTTAGAAGAGAGATTTGTGCGCTAGATCCTAGGTCTACCATACCCTGTCGTTCTTGTTCCTCTCCTTGTATCGATGGGGATTGTTGATAGTCTACCGGTCGAGGCTATCGTACAGTTCATAGCGGGGCAGGACGCTGATCTCTTTCATGGGTCGAGGATGACACCGAGTTCATCAAAACCCTCCTCATGCCGCCTCTGACTAGAGCTTATGTGGTAGGTGCTGCAGATATTCCTGTTGCTGAAGGTGCTGTTCCTGCGGTTGAGCCTTATGTTGGAGGGGTTGCCACTGCTATACATGTTGCAAGTTTACTTGTGATCCCGGCCACGATCACGTACTGGTGGTTGAGTGGGATGGCCCACCAAATCCCAGTTGACTATCCAGAGGAGCGGGAGTACATCAGGGACCCTGACGTGCAGCAGGTATATACTTTGTCTTGTAGTTTGTGTTTCACCTTTCCTTTTCTATATATTGATGTTCAAACTCACTTACAGGTGCTTGTGAAGTACGTAGACGGCCTCTTTTAGTTCGTCGACTCCCTGGTCCAGATGGTACAGAGGAGGGAGGTCCTGTTCACTCTTTATGGTCATCCGGTACCTTACTTTTCTCATTCATTTGACTGCTCTGATTCTCTTTTTACCATATTCACACTGTTCTGCACCAAACTGTACTGATATTCTATTTCTTGCTTTTAGCCTCCACCTGTGCCTGCAACACCGGTGGCATCTCCTTTGGCTGTGGGGAGAGGAGATAGACAGGCTCTTTTATGTGGCAAGGGTAAAGGTCAGGGTAGAGGTAGGGGTGCCTGGAGTCAGAGTGGAGAGTCTCAGGCACATGAGACTTCCTCATTGTCAAAACCGACTTTAAGTAGAGACGATGCCGAGACTAGTGGTACTGAGAGGATAATGAACGAGCACTCCGGGTCTGAGACTAGAGAGGATGAGGCTAGTTCTGGGTCATAGAACAGAGAGGATGACGCTAGTTCTAAGTCACACTCCTCTGATGATAGCAGTGCTGACGGTGACAGTGATCCCAAGTCCCCTCTTTAGAAGAGGACGAAGAGGGCTTCTCGACGCACTTGATGCGACTAACGCTGATTTTTGTAGCTTTTTTGCTCTTTTCTTTTGTTTTGGTTGTTCAAAACTTTGTATAGCTTCAAATAGGTCTTTACTTTTCTATTTTGCAAACTTGTATTTTCTTTTTTGTAAAAAAAACAATGATCGAGGTCAAACCTTGCAGTTTTATGAATGAAAGAATTTTTTTTGCATAACATCTCGAGCATGGAATCACACTTGCATCAAAATTGATTGTATTTTGAATTTGAGTTTGAGAATCATCACTTTTGAACAAGTTCTTAATCGGATATTGAGCCTACAACTGACCAAAATACAAAATATAACTTGATAAAGGAAAAACAAAGTAAAAACAACTAAAACACAACTATTTACACTTGCAAGAAACAAAAAAACTCAAAAAAAGACTTAAAGGTAAAAAGGCCAACATAACATCAGAGCTCAGCCATTCGCCAAGATACTTGGTCCGCTGCATAATAGAATGGATGGTCGGTCATGAAGTGGCTCGACCAATAGAATGGACTGACCAAGACTTAAGACTTGTCATGACAAATTAGCAACAAGTTAGTCACTTCCATAACCTTATCTTCTATAAAGGTCTTCTCTTACTTTTTGTTTGGCAGAACCTCATATTTTCTGTTGTTTTCTCTAAAAATGGAGATTTTTCTGTTGAGAGGCTCAAGGATTGACGCCCACTTTGTATGGCAATTTTAAAAGGTAAATTTTAAGCTTTAAGATAAATGCTCTTTTTTCGCTGAATCGCACTCCACTTTGTTTTCCGCTTTCTTCATGCCGCTACTCAAAGGTTGGGACCCACTCACCATGTGTTTCGCTTTGGATCACAAGAGATGTGTCTAACTCTGGAGAGTTTTAAGCATTAATGGAGTCTCGCTAAATGAGAAGATTTTGCTTCAACCCCTGCTTTTAGCCATGCATGGGCTCTGAATGAATGTGTGGGCTTACTTTATATGAGGCTCAATCCTTGGCTCATGATGGGAGTTGGATATACCTAGCTTGATTCAATGGTTTTCCCAAGATTGGAGATAGGACTGACCTTCTCTAGCGAGGTTATCGTCAACACGCCCTCTACTTATGTCTACTTGCACACTTTTTACTTGTCTCTGGTTATAGTGGAGCTAACATTAGGTTGATCGAAGTGGCCTAACGCCTCAAGGAGGGTTTTGCTTAGGATTGGCGTTGGCTTAAACTTTGACGAGTTTGGATGCTTTCCATCGACGAGAGACTGCTCGGTTTGCGGGGAGTCCACTGCTTCTCCAGGTATTGTTTCCCACCTTTCTTATCATATCACTTTGGAACTCACTATAGAGACCCTAATTTTTGTAATTACCATTAAATCCCTAACCTTGAGCTTATTTCAATAAAGCCCTTGAATTTTTGCTTAATTGCATTTTAAACCCTAGAATCGGGAAGTATCGTGAATTAATTCGAATAAACCCTAATCGACATTGGTAGATTAATAATCACCTTTAAAACCCTATTATTAATTATTAGACCCTATAATTATAGATTAATCACTTTAAAATCAAAATTCCTGGTAACGCTGTTTTTGCTCGGTTTTGTCACCTTTGTTTGTGCTTTAATTTAACAGTACTCGAATTTATTATTTTAACTATTTTCTAATGTTAGTATATTGATAATAAATATCAAGGTTTCATAAATTTAGACTTGGTCTCTATATACTTTTATTTTATTTCATTCCAAACCTTAAATGTAATATTTTCTTAATTAATGTACTTATGCCTATTATTTTATGTTTATAAATACAAATATCTCATATATATATATATATATATTTCTTGGAGCCCATGTAGTTGGCCATGTGATGGATGAAAGGGCCTTGATGGCACTTTGACAAATTTGCACTTAGGGAACTTAGTCCATAAGAAACCTCCCAATCCTTTCTCTATATATACACATACTTCTCCCCTTCTTTTTACACATTTCCAACCATGCACCAGAGGAGTGAGAGAGAGTGATCTTGGAAAGAGAGAGAGAGAGAGAGAGAGAGAGAGAGAGGAGAAGAAAAAAAAAGAATTGTGTTGTGTCTTGTACAACAAAGGTAAACCTGCATCACCTCTTCTCTTAAGTTCTTTTACCACTCGTTTTTCCCTTCCTAATACATGTTCTTTGTATATATATGTTGTATTCTAAGCCGACACTCTTGTATAAATGTGTATTAATCAAGAAATGGTGTACTTCTCTTTCTTTCTTAAATTTCCATCAGCAAATCTTTTCCCTCTCTTGAATTTATTTTCCTATCAAAACTCCATAAAATCAAAATCTGTTTTTATGGTGTAATATTTGGTATGTCTAGAGTACGTGATAATTTTTGTAGGACCTAAGGATGTATTTTTATAACTTAAACAATTTTTCTAAGTTTGTTACTCACGTAACCGTAAAAATACTAACTTTCTCTATTTTTATAAAATTCCCGAAAAATAATCTTGAGTCCACTTTTATGAAAAAATCTTAATTTTGGTGTTATATTTCAACTAAAATTTGTTTGAACTCAAGAGAGTGAGGGGTTTGAGAGAAAAACCAATTTGCGTAATGGTCAATGAATTTGGATAGATCTTAGTAATTCTGAATTATCTTAAAATCTAAAATACTTATCCTACTTTCATAAATTTATTTTCAAACTAGACTTATTTATCTACAAACTGACATAAGGCCAGGTACTTAGGGTCAATAAAAGTATTTTTTTTCATAATTATTTTCAAACTGGTTCAAATCTGAAAATCTAAAAATTTATGTTAATATGCTCTTATTTGGTTGGCAACTCTTATATTCTATGTTTCTTGAATGTGTTAGTCTTCATATGTAATCTATGATAAATTTTGAATTTGCTTTGCCATGAATAAATTACTTTTTGTTTAGTTTGGATTCGTAATTATATTGACCATGCTTTGCTATAACTGAGAACATAATGCACTTAATGAAGTGGAAATTAAATGGGATGGTAATGGGTTGCAATGATTGTATTAAATTTTATGAGATAATGAATGATGGATTCGAGAGTATGATATAATGGAATGTGTTCCATTTTTGTGAAGTCATGCGCAAGTGTGTTTTTGAACCCTAACGTGGCACAGAAGGTATTCTGGTTACTTAACGGAAATGAGAGGCATAAGGGTGAAAGTGAGGGTCTCACACAGGGAGAGTATCCTTGGAAGCCCGTTCTCTTGGGGTAGATCGTGATGTCACCATTCGGATATGTAACCTAAGTGCGTGGGCATCATTGGTAATGGTACGGTAAGTGACGCACCGGTGGTTATGTGGTAAGCGACGCATTGGTATTGTATTAACCAAGGGAGAGTCAGAATTACCTGTGGCCAGTGTTAGTAGTTGGGTAGGAACGACATTCCGCAGGGAGTTGCCTAGAACTAACTAAAATTGACTATTATTCATGAGAACTGAAATTTACTTATAGGCTTTGCTTAATTATTGCTTTCGCTATACGCTATGATTGTGTAGTTATGTTACTTGTGTATTTGGAATGAAAAAAGGGTCAGGGTGTGTCTGTTTAGTGGGCATTCCAAGCTCATGGCATTTTATGCCAAGTGAAGGCGAGTTTTACACCGAGAACAGAATCCCTAAAAGCTTTGAGGATCCATGGCTACCTTAAAGATTAGATTTTATATTTCCTGTATTTTGGATAATCTTTTTGTATCAAGGAACTGATCTGTATTTAAAGATTTGAAAAATTTTATCTCAGAATTATTATTAATATTTTCTTTTAGTGTAATTATTTATATTTTGTGTTTTAAAATGATGTGTATCCACTAGTTAAACCTCGCAGTATCGCTTATTATATTATCAAAATTTGGGTTGCCACAACTTGGTATCAGAGCTTAGGTTCAACCCTTACCCACGCATTTGACTTGCGATTAGAAACAAGCTTGCCACTGACTATATTACATTATGATAACATTACTTAGTCTATAAACTAGAAGATGTCAAAATTAAAAATTTTTTGACCAACCCTAGGACATTTCTTTGAATTTCGGGCATGGCAATGTCGATTCGTGAAAGTATATAGTCGTGAACCCATTTATTCTAGTATTGGTACCAAAAGTCAAGAAAGCCTTTAGAGAAGGGCAGTGGAACTAGAATTTCATAATAAAGAAAGGAAAGATTAGGTTTAATTAGCGAATCGAAACATGCAGTTACCTCAGAGTGATTGAGAGTGGTGATGGAGTCGATGGTTGAGTAAGACTACCTTAGGTGCATATTAGGTGTTACTTGGATTGTGTTTCGAGTAGAGAATTTCACTTTAGTAATTTCCTTGACTAACAACATTAACAAAACCCTAACTTGCACTTAACTGCGCATTTGGTAGATAGTGAACCATACAAGAGCAACACTACTACAACAATAGTTAAAGATCACACTTTGAAAAAAAAAAAAGATCTCACTTTTATTAGAAGTGTGATAAAAAAAATTAGATTGATATTTTAATCACACTTAATTTGATTGAGTGTGATAATATTTATTTTTTATGTCACTTTTCAATTAAGTGTGATTATATATATATATATATATTTAATCACACCTCCTAATTAAAGTGTGTTTATATATACACTACTACTCTTTAATCATACTTTTTAAACAAATGTGATTATATATATATTTTTAATCACACATTTCAATTAAAGTTTGATTATTTATATATTTTTTAATCACACCTTCTAATTAAAGTGTGCTTATATATACACTATTACTTTTTAATCACACTTTTTAAATAGGTGTGATTATATACATATATATTTTTAACCACACATTCTAATTAAAGTGTGATTATTTATATATTTTTAATCACACCTTCTAATTAAAGTGTGATTATATATACATTACTTTTTAATCACTCTTTTTAAATAAGTGAGATTATATATATATATATTATTTAATCACACATTTTAATTAAAGTGTGATTATATATACATTACTATTTTTTAATCACACTTTTTAAATAAGTGTAATTATATATATATATATTTAATCACACTCCCTAAATAGGTGTGATTGTATAAAATATTTCAATTTGATTTTTATATAAAATATACAATTCCCAAATCCGCACCTATATTCTACCCATGAATGATAGAGACGACTCACTACTAGAAAAGGAGGCTTTAAACACGGAACTTTTTCACCCATTTTTTCATCTTCCTATCTCTCTGTCTCTGTCTCTCTCTCTCTCTCTCTCTCCTCATTCTGTCTCATTTCTTTCTCTCTCGTGTCTCTGCTCTCTTATTTTTCTCTCTCACTCATCACTTTTCTCTGCTTTGTCTATCCGTCTATTCTCTCTCTTCTCTCTCAGGTCTCTCGCTCATCTCTTTTTTTTTCTCTCATCCTCTTCTCTCTCTCTTCTCTTATCTTTATCTCTCGCTTTCTCTCTCTTTCTCTCGCTTATCTCTTTTCGCCTTTTTTTTTCTCTCTCTCTCTCTCTTTTCACCCATTTTTTCATCTTACTTTCTCTTCTCTTCTCTTTCTCACTCATCACTTTTTCTTCTCATCTCGCTCTCTCTCTCTCTCTCTGCCTTTTTACTCATCTATCTCTTCTCATCTCTTTTCTCTCTCTCTCCTCTCTCGCCATCTCTCTTCTCTATCTCTTTCATCTCTCATCTCTCTGCTGCCTCTCTCTCATCTCTCTTCTGCCTCTCTCGCTCATCTCTTTTCTCGCCTCTCTCTTTTTTCTCTCTCTCACTCTCTATCTCTTTATCTTTTGTCCCTCTCTCTCTCTCTCTCTTCTCTTCTCTCTCTTCCCACTATGTTTGCTTGCTCACTCTCTCCCTTCCGCCTTCTCTATTTACCGAGCTCCTCTCGATTTATCTATCCACTACAAGAAAATGCACTTTAGCAACCACTTTGTCTCTCTCTCACTCATCACTGCCTTTGTCCCTCTCTCTCTCTCTCTCTCCTTTATCTGTCTCTCACTCATTTCTCTCTCTCTCACCACCCATCTCCTTTACCACCTTCACCACTACTGCAAACGCCATTCCACTACCACCATTATTACCACTGTCCCCACTTCACCTCTACGACTACCATTACTACTACCATTGCCACCATTACCACTATTGCCACTGCCACTATCATTACCTCTCATTCACCCTTGCCACTTCATCTACTCTACCACTACCACAACTTCACCACTAATCTTCTTCGCCACTATCCCTACCACCAGCACCATCATCTGTTATCGACCACCTTCACTACTATTGCCTCTACTACTACCATTACCGCGGCTTCACCCTTGCCACATCATCTACTTTACCACAACCACAACTTCACCACTAATCTCCTTCGCCGCCACCACCACAACCATCATCTCTTATCCACCACCTTCACCACTATCGCCACTCTTCTCTACCACAAAAATTAGTTCGTGATTTTTAATAACAAAAAAAATAAGTCAGAGAAAATATTTTTCATTGACCACATAAAATTAACTTTTATTTTTGTGAAAAATATTTTTTATTAAAATATTACCCCTACTTCTACCAAATAAAAAATAATAATATTTTTTTCATTAAAATAAAAATGAAACAAATAAATTTTCAATCTTAGTAACTAAAAAAAAAGGATTTTTTTTAAAAAAAATTCATTAACTACAAAAAAAATATATATTTTAACAAAAAATAATTCTTTTTGACGATGGCAACCCCCGTCGCAAAAAAAAAAAAAAAAAGAGAAAAAGTTAAACGACATTATTTTGTTATTTAAATTTCATTTCTGACCAAAAAAAAAAAAATTTTTTTTTTACCCCTACTTCTACCAAATAAAAAATAATAATATTTTTTTTCATTAAAATAAAAATGAAACAAATAAATTTTTAATCTTAGTAACTAAAAAAAAAGATTTTTTTTAAAAAAAATCATTAACAACAAAAAAATATATATTTTAACAAAAAATAAATTTTTTTGACGATGGCAACCCCCGTCGCAAAAAAAAAAAAAAGAAAAAATAAAAAAAGTTATACGACATTATTTTGTTATTTAAATTTCATTTCTTACCAAAAAAAAAATATTTTTTATTCCCGCTCCTTTTTGTTTTCCATTCCTGCTCCCTTCCCCCACCTTTTTTTTTCCCATCCCCCCTCAAAACAAAAAATCCCTAATCTCTTCTTAACCCCCTTCTCTCTCGACGATTTGAAGGGCGGAGGAGCAATGAAAAGGCAACGAGCCCTAGTTGCTCGCCATTGCACAAATTTCATGCCTCTCTCTCGTGTTCTATCCAGTAACATTCTCTTCGCCTTTTGAATGAAATTCGGGTTAAAAAATAGGGTTTGGTTTGAATTTTGGGAAATCTCAAGGTACCCTTCAATCAACGATGTCCTTCCAACTCTTCCTCGCAGATTTCGTGGCTCAGGCTCAACAATCTCCACATTGCCGCTGACTCGCTGCTGCTTCGTCGATCGGTCTCCCTACCAATGGGTCGATTGAGTGGAAAGGGGCTTGCTTTTTCGATAACAAAGCTCGGCTTGAGTTCACCTAAGTGATCGGTTTGGGGCGTGTTCTTCACCTCAAGGTTCGCTTTTTTTATCACTTGTATACATGTGTATGATTGATTTGATTTGAATTGTGAGAATTGTTGAACTAGAGTAACTAGTTATGTTTACAATTGCTCCATAGGCAATGTCATTTTGGGTTTGGATTGTATTGAGAGCTTTTGAAGAGTATAAATGGTAGAACATAATTTTGAGGTTGATTTCAAAGGAATGTAAGTAGCTTATTGATGTGAGTTCTTTGACCGATAGCTTCATAATGTAGCCATCCGTGAATGAGACCGGTTAACTGCTTTGAGGTGCAAATTTCATCTATGTGAGCTATTAGGCATTGCAATATTCCTTTACTTGCTCGCCTTTATGTAAAAAAATATTTGGCTAAGAAGTGTGGACAACACAATAATTTTTTTAAAAAATGCAAGATACACATGGGTGTTATGCACAAAATAAACAGCTTTTATATATTTGTTATATGTCATGAATATAAATATTATATTCAAGACAATAAAAATGCAATGTAAAATTAATTTATGAAGTTAAAGGTGCTAAATTAATTTATGAAGTTAAAGGAGTTTTGGGTGGGAGGGGGGATTGTTAATAGTTATAAATGTATATTGTTTTCTTGTATCATTGTATACTAAGTTAATTTGTTCATTTGTCCAAGCAATGAACACGCTTATTCCTCAAGTGTCTGGAGAGTGTGTAGGTCTAAAATAATTAAAAGAATAATAGGACTTAGATGTGTGTCCGATAAGTGTCTTTACAAACATGTGACCATGTTAATGTATCCGCCTAACCATTTTGAAATTAAAATTTGATATTCAAGTGTGAGTTTATATCCACGTACCAATTGGTCGCTGCTTTAGAACATCCTCCACACACATATATTGAGTTTGCTTTGGACTTATGAGTTTCAATTTTGAATATATGCCTAATTTTCTTGCTTGTCATGCTACTCACAATGTTCGCTTCTTAACTTTCTTTTTTCTTTCCATGCACTTCAGAGCTCACGCTTGGACCTGTATGGATCTGTATGTTTTTGCAACGCCTTATAGGATTACTTGGGATTATTATTTCTCTGCCCGAGACCATACTTTGAAATTTGAATCTTGGGAGGAAGAAGCAGAGCTAGATTATGTATTATTGTGTTCATCCTTTTTCTTTTTATTCTTCTATAGAAATCATATAAAAGGTTGACTATCCGACTAATCATTGAGCGTGTAAAGCAAAGATGGAATCTCAGATTTCTTATGCCATCGTGAATGCCGGGACCTTGCTATCCTTAGCAGACGTCCTTCTCCTGTTCTCTAACACTGTTTGGGGTCAGAATGCTAACTTAGAATTTTTGAAGAAACACATAGGTGCGACATTTGAAAAACGTTCTCGGCCTTGGCGTGCAACTATCAATCCAGATGATGTCCATTCTGGTGATTTCTTAGCATTATCAAAGATCCGTGGTAGGTGGGGTGGATTTGAAACATTGGAGAAGTGGGTAACGAGTGCATTTGCTGGTCATACAGCAGTTTGTTTGAAGGATGAATTTAGTAATCTTTGGGTTGGTGAATCTGGACATGAGAATGAAAAGGTAAGCAGAGGACTGCTCCTAAATCATGGACAAGCATGCACAATACCAACTCCTAACATGGCCATAGACATATAATTACCCAATACGTTATACTTTAGAGCCATGTTAGATTTGTGCTTATTGGCATGAATTCATAAACCTAAAAAGCTGGAATTGGCAAGGGAAGAATTTTAGTTTAAAACAACGAATCAGAGAATTTTAGTGCTTATATCATGTATGCAAACACGCGTGAGGGCGTTGAAAATCCAAATTTGAAAAGATAGGTAGGTTTTCAAATTTTGGTTTCTGGAATGAACTTTCCTTTTTGGTTTTATAGACATGGAAATATTTGAACAATTCTGGAATTGAGTTTATTGGTGGATTCATTTTTTTTTTTTTTTTTTTTGGCCTTCATATTTAGCAGTGTGAACATCATATTGTCTTTATACCATATTTATGTGACCATGTTCTTAGATTTTATGCTTATATTGTCTTGGTTGTGTTTCAGGGTGAAGAAATTATTGTGGTAATTCCATGGGATGAATGGTGGGAATTGTCTCTTAAGGATCAATCCAATCCACAGGTAGTGTTACTGCCTTTACATCCAGACAAGCGTATAAATTTAATTCGATCAAAGATGGGAATATGCTTGGAGCATGGCAAGGAAGCCATATGGTTATCACAACATGATTTTTAGTTGATTGATACCATTGTCGATAACTATCCACCACCTCTTGATGCTCACTTGGTATGCTTAAGTTTGATATTTTTCTAATATATTGTATTAAAGTTTAAACTTGGCTTTCCATGATGCATATGCCATGCTACTAAATACTGTGCATTTCTTGACTATTTTAGTAGGTTTTCTTGATTCAGAAGCCTTCTGGTTTGATTGGATTTGGTGATATGGTTCTATTATGGTCATTGCTTTGGAATTATAATAGTTTCATTACATAGGTAACATGTGGATAGTGTGTTGAAAGTGCACATGCATATAAATGTAAATAATGGGGTTTATAAATCCTCACTATTTTGAGTGACATTCTTTTGGCTACAGTAATAACAAATGGATGAGCAGCCTAGCACGACTTGTACTGTGCATAGTTTGCCAGAATTATTAATTTTAGGAGTCACTTTTTTCGTTTCTGTTTTAATTTTTTGTGTTTTGACAGTCATGTTCACTATTTCATTTTTGTCGGCGAAAAAATTCTATCTACTTGATACCATCATTCATTTGCATTACATGTGAATAAATGCGAGGATGTTGAGAACTTTGCTAAATTTTTAATTGGCAGACTCTGTTCACAGGTCATTTCTGTCATCTCTATGTGGACTAGAGTGCAGTCGGCATATGCTGCAAATATGTGGAATGAAGCTCTAAATAAGCACCTTGGAACTGAGGTACTTTTCCTATTCTTGAATGCAAAAAACTGTTGTGCAATGACACAGAACCCTTTCATCTTTCTCAACACGCCAACCCTTCATCACCCAGTAGCGTGACGTTGATGAGAATACGTGTATTGTTGTATTGGTAAATTTCTTCCATA
Organism: Camellia lanceoleosa; assembly: GCA_025200525.1. Lineage (NCBI taxonomy): Eukaryota > Viridiplantae > Streptophyta > Magnoliopsida > Ericales > Theaceae > Camellia > Camellia lanceoleosa. The sequence goes on from CM045761.1 coordinate 118,097,315, forward strand.
TTTGTGATAGGCAGTTTAAGTTTCAATGGGTATTTATCATACAGATGGGACTTTTATCCTCTGAAGTGGGATAAAGTTGAAAAAATTGTGTTGTATTTAACTATGCATGTTGGCATTAGGAAGGGGGAAATGATTGAATAATACTTGATCTGAGACTCTGAGCACAATTTTGCACCCGAATTTTTATGTTCCTTGTAGAAGGAAGCAAGGGAAACACTCCCAGTTAGGTTTGATGTAAAGCTTGTGATGGGGAGAAACTGTGTTCACTTCTAATGATCTCAACCAAAGAAAAAAAGAGATTAAAATATAGTTATAATGCTAAAACCAACTTTGTTATGGTCAACATATATTCTGAACTACGTGTTGTACAACTTAGTATGGAAAACTGAAGCATTAGTAGCTGTATAAGTTGACGTAGGATCAATAGTATGCCTTTTAATTTCTAATAGTAGTAATTATTTTTGTGATAATAATGTATTTTCTTTATGATTTTTCATACACTTGTGCCAGCTGTTAGCATTTGCACTTATTCTTTGGTAGATAGACATGCATGAAATGGGTAGCTGTTTTCTCTTCTTTTCCTCCAAAGGTGCAAAAGAAAATGCAGACTGCAATGTATGTACTCTCCCCCCCTCCCTACCAAAAAAAAAAAAAAAAAATGGAGTAAATTCTTGAGTTTTTATTTATTTATTTATGGGTACCTAGAATTATGGTTCAACAGTAATAATAATATACATTCACAAAAAGATCGTACACAAGCTGTATTGAGATTTATCATTTTTAAATACTGTGCTCATTAGTGACCTCCTAATTACAATGTCATTGACACTGAGCTGCTATGACATCTAATTGTTAACAGGGAAGTTACTTTCAAAAGGATTAAGATCAAGCAGAAATGATTAATGTTCCTATTTTGGTTTGTTGAATTAACTTTTTAGTTTATTCATATGCATTAGCGGTTTCTGAATTAATTTGTGTTTTCATTTTTTAGGTCAGAAATTTTTTGGAGAGATGCCAAATATGGTCCAAGAATTAAAGAACTTAGTTTTTTTAAGTTTTTTCATTTTTTAATATATGTAAGCACAATTAATTTTTTTTTATTTAATTCTTTTGTATATACTTTTGAATATTTAATTTCCATTTATGAAATATATGATGTTATTCTATTCAATATGTGGTTATGATTCAAAATATAGTATATAGTGTGTATTACATTCTTCAAATGTGCATACAAAAATAATATTGATTATTTTTCAAATATGTCGAATCATTTTTTTTTATCACAGATTTTATTAGTTATTAATCACACTTAAAAGATGTGATCTAAATGTTATTAATCACACTTAAAATATGTGATGTAAATATTTTTAATCACACTTAAAAGATGTAATTTAAATGTTATTAATCAGACTTAAAAAGTGTGATTAAAAATGACCCTTTTTAATCATAGTTCCAAAGATCACACTTAAAAGGTGTGATCAAAATATTTTTAATCACACTTAAAAGATGTGATCTAAATATTTTTAATCACACTTAAAACGTCTGATTAAAAATGACCCATTTTAATCACACTCCCAAAGATCACACTTTAATAAAACTTAAAAGGTGTGATTAAATAACATACATCACACAAAAAAAGTGTAACCTTTATTTGTTTTTGTAGTAGTGCAAACAAATACGTAGGCAACAACAATGTCGCCAACCACAACGATGGTGCCAATATAAATAGGAATGGGGCACCTGGGGTCAACAATCAAGATCACGCCCCTGCACTCGCTGCCGATTTACTAGGGAATGTTGAAATCAAATTTTAGAAGAATTAGGAAGCCTGAGGAGAACACATCATAATGAGAGGACACATCTATTCTACGAGTTTCGCAAACAAAGACCGCCAATCTTCACTGGTGAACCTGATCCTAAAATTGTTGAAAACTGGATCCGACAAATTGAAAAAATGTTCAATACGATGGGAATAAATGAACACATTTATAGGATCGCTCTAGCAGTTTACCAACAAGATGGGGAAGCAAATCATTGGTGGGTCCTGATTCGAGAATCCAGGGACATCACCGCAATGACATGGGTGCAGTTTAAGGAGTTATTTTTGAGGAAGTACTTCCCGAACACAATCAAACAAGAAAAAATTCATGAATTTCAGAACCTAGAACAAAGCACGATGACGGTGACCCAATACGCGGCAAAGTTCGAGGAGTTGGCGCGTTATGCGACTTGATACATAGCAAATGATGAAGACAAAGCACGAAAATTTGAATAGGATCTAGACCTTACAATTCGAGGAAGAGTTTTGCCCATGTGACTTCCCACTTTTGCAGATGTGGTTGACACAACACTTGATTCAGAACAGGAGGTGGCAGATTCCAAGAGGATTTAGAGTTTGAGGAAAGAAACAATCAATCCAATGTGGGATCGGAAATGAATAGTCAAAGGCATGCAGCACATAAACCGTATTCTAGGGAACCCTAACAACCCCAACAATCGCAACAGCAAAATTTGAAGGAGAGTTTTCAAGCAAGACCAGTTGGGTTGATCCAGTGCTAACATTGTGAACAGATTGGACAAAGAATATTCGAATGCCCCAACTAGTCGGAAATCGAGGAGAGTGCTCTGGGAGCAAATACACATGTTATCGACGACAGCAACCATGGGTAACTAAGTCGGGAGCTACTTGGTGTAGCTTGCATTTCAGGCTCCTTTTGGGTATGACTAGCCCCTAGCCGACTGTGGAATTAACTGATTTCACAAGTGTAATGTGAAATAGTGAAAATGCAAAAGAGTATAAATCCGCAATTCTTTTGGAAAATCGATGTTTGAATCAAATGCCAAAATGGATCGCTTTGTGATTTCAGAGTCACCACCTAAATATTTTTGGAAAATTTAGGAGACCCGAGACTCGTACCAAAGGCCACTTATCTGTCATCACCAAAGTGTCTCAGCTCGGGAACTTAGGTATGAGAGGGGAAGGTCATAAATTGAGTACCCCACTCACCCGATCAAAGATCGGCATCTACTAATCATAATGTGATTTTTATTTACATTATATTTTCTTGTTCCGATTTATTAGGCTATCTTACTATGTGACACATACAAGTATAGATTAATTTGCAAAAATTGGAACATTTGATTTTGTGTTTGTTTGAAAATTGTTTTGAATATATACCACTTGAAAATGTGATCTCATATGTATATTCATCAAATACCCCAATTTAAGCAATTAGCCTTCATCCACAAGCAGTCAAAACAGGTATATCACTTAAGCACTTAGCCTCATGGAAAATATGCTTGATATGGCAACAATCACATCCATGCGGTATGCTAAAGCAATAATTGCTCACCTTGTACTCCAAGGCAAGCCAAAAGAAACAAAAATGTTAGAAAAAGTGCATGATCCTAACTAATGCAATATGACTAATGCAACACAAACAATTATGACTAATGGGCTCAACTACTAACATGACATTCGAAGCAATTTAATAGCAAGCAGTCTAAGCACGTATTCAAAGAGTTAAGCAACAACAATGCTTTGTTAGAATGGTGAACCGAGCTTTAATGCGTGCGAGACATATGTACGCAAAGCATGGGAAATGTTAAGAAAACATGATGCTCTATACTGCCATCATAAGCGGAGAATGAAATGGGAGTTGAAAGATACACACACTTATCACATATTTTCTCTCGTGTAAGAGGGTTCAATTCGATGTCTGAATGTCCGAAATAAACTAACTACTACAAATTCGACTGAATGAATTACAACAAGGATCTCTAGAATGAGCAACAAGCTAGTAATCTAAGTTAACTAGCTATGTAACTACAACAATATTTACAACAATAATGAGAGCATTAATTTACAATTTACAAAGGAAGCACAAGGATGACATGCATGTGACGGTTTCAGAAGCAGCTCTGCTTGTCTTCCTTGGAATCTGCCCTGTTTCACTTTCAGCCACTGCCCTCCGTTTCTGCAAAAACACACTATGTACCAGACATTGAAGGTCGGCCGGCCCCCAATGAGGCCCGACCGGACCCAAATAAGGCCAATTGTGCCTTATTTTTTTTTTATTTTATAAAACCCTGTTTTTGTGCCCTGAGGTGAAAACAGTGCAAGCAAAGTTTTTTTTTTTTCCTGATCTCTGTTTGTCCCTCTTACACTTCTCTATCATAGAAAGCCTCAAGATAAGGACGAAGTCGTTTCCAAAACCATCAATGAGCAAGTTTCTTACTTGATGATTTTGGCCACGATTTGGACAAAAAAATTAGTGAATGCAATGAATAACACTCACTCTTGCCTCTTATCATGGAGTGAACTCAAAAAGGAAAGTAGAGATGCTTCAAGGGACATCAAAACACCATGAATTGATGTGTAATGACTCTTGACAGAATAGACTCGGCATAACATCCTGCTGAACCCAAGCGACCTTATTCATTTTGTTTATGTTGGCTGGTGGTCCAATTTTCAGGCAATTTTAATAGTCCTTGCCATTCCTTAATCCCTTCATCCAAAATGATGATTAAGTCTACTAAATGAGAAGAACGTCAAGTGAGAGGTATTTCTAAACATGAAAAAGGGACCATGTCATTGACGGTTAACCTTCGTAGAGATTAAGCCATTGAGCATAGGTCTCTAGCTTATGCTTTGAATAACCATTAGCCGATTGAAATGACTCTCAAACAAAAGAAGAAAAAAAGAAAAGAAGAAAAGAGGGAGGTTGCAGAAATGAATGCTAATTTGATTATTAAAATGAAACCTTTGAAATGAAGAAAGCTATCAACTCAAACAACTTGGTGTCTAAGGCCTAAACAATCGAAGCTATGAGGACTCGCAATACAACAAGCAAATATTCAAAGCATAAACTAATTTACTAAATTAGGACAGCCCTAAATAGCCCCAAAACATTTATATATAAAAAAATAGTGGCTAAAAGTGTGTTAAAAGTACACAAAAAGATAAACAAAAGGAAGGAGACATAAACTAGTAAACAAAGACAAGGAGAGATGGCCAACCCCTCCACTTTTTGAGACCTTAAACCATGTTTTCCAGCCCTTTTTAACCTCTGTAAATCAGTTTGAGAACTAAAGAAAAGAGTGTAAAAATAAAGGCTTAAGCTATGAAATAAGGTGAAAAAGAAGGTGTTAACCCTCTCTACCCTTTGGTAGCTATCCAAATCCAAGTTTAAACACTTGAAAAGGACTCAAGACAACACAAAAACAAAAGAAGTAGCTAACAAGAGATAGAAAAAGAAGTAAGAGAGAAGGTGGTAAGGTTATACCTCTCAAAAAAAAAAAAAAAAACAAGCTCTTGTTTGTAACACAAACTTGGTTCAAGCACACTCTCAAGTATGAATTGTGATGCACATGCTCTAAGGTGGTATATGGTGTATGGATATTAGTCAAGAGAGACAGGTTTTCTCAAAGGTGACTTGTATAGGAAGAAGGAGCTCTCTCTTGTGTGTATAGGCTCTTTAGAAATTGTTCAACCCTCAAAACAGAGATATAACCTCGTTTTTATAGAATTTGAGCAAAATAGGTCGAAAATATCTTCAAAAAAAAAAAAAAGAGTTGGTCGGCTCTCACCCAAAATAGTGTTTATCGCTAGCAAGGCACGACCGAGCCCAAATGGCCATGGTCGGCTCTCAATGGGACACGGATGGGCCCTAATGTGCTGCCTTATTCCCTTATTTCAAACTCAGTGTAAGGTGGCACAATGTTCAAAAATGAACCTCTGAGGTAAGAATAAGGTAAGCAGGAGGGTTTTGGGATTATTTCAGGACTCAACCTTAGAATCCCTTATCGAGAACTCGAATCACACAATGCAGTTTTCATCATCGAGTGCACTGGACCAAGCGCCTAAGTCTTACGGGTGGTTAAAAATAAGGTGTCTACAGTTGCCCCTCTTTGATAGAGCTCGAAGTCATAAAATGACGTGAGTGAATGTTGAAGCTCAGAGACAACCCATTTGACATGGCCATAAGACTTCGGCAAGAAAAAAAACCAAAATACAAATATCAAAGGTTAAACCCCGAAGGTTGCCAACATATCCCTTTTGCGAGGAATCAAACCTGCGTAGTTCAAGGAAAAAAAGCAAAATGATATGCAGGAAACATAACTTACGATCACGCAATGAAACAATATAATGAAACATTCACATGTATGGTAACAAGCGATGAAGTAATGCAACAAGCGATAACATGAATACAACACTTGAACAAATGCATAAATCAAAGCAAAACAAACTAAGCCATGTCTTATACGAAAAGAAGTGAGTAAATAAACATGTCTCACGTGAGAGGGCAAAGGGAGTACGAGCTAGACTACGTCTCATATAGAAAGGATATAAGAAAATGCAGACCTAACTACAGCTCATGTAGGCAGGGTGAAAAAGGATACAAACCAGACTACGTCTCATGTAGAGAAGGTGAAACGCTCCATGCCAAACTGCGTCTCACACAAAGAAGGTAGAGGGTGGTGTGAACCCCAAGCGTACCTGACGTTTTTAACTAAGTAATTGAGATCCTAACACGTCTCATGTGAGAGGAGGAAAGGTGGTGTAAACAACAAGCACGCCTGCTATTTCTAACCATGGGAACAATCCTACTACGTCTCATGCGAGAGGAGGAAAAGTGGTGTGAACAACAATCGCACCTGCTGGTTTTAATTAAGGAAACAATCCTAACGCGTCTCACGCGAGAGGAGGAAAAGGTGGTGTAAAAAACAGGCACACCTACTATTTTTATCCAAGGGAACAATCCTAATGCGTCACACGTGATAGGAGGAAAGGTGGTGTGAACAACATGCGCACCTACTGTTTTTAACCAAGGGAACAATCCTAATGCGTCGCATGCGATAAAAGGAGAGGTGGTGTAAACAACATGTGCACCTACTACTTTTAACCAAGGGAACAATTCTAACATGTCACACGTGATAGGAGGAGAGGATGGTGTAAACAACAGGCACACCTACTATTTTTAACCAAGTGAACAATCCTAACACGTCGCATGCGATAGGAGGAAAATGTGGTGTAAACAACAGGCACACCTGCTGTTTTTAACCAAGGGAACAATCCTAACGCGTCGCACGTGATAGGAGGAAAAGATGGATCAATAAAAAGGGCAAACAATTCAAAACTTAACACAGCAGATTGTAAGGCCTCAGAAAATAAAGCCCGCTAAGATAACCCAATTCAGGGTGCAAAATTGAAACACAAATTTATGAAAAGTTAAACATGAAGTTAACAAACTTATAGAAAATCAAAACAATCGAAGTGATACTTGAATAGGATGCCGATTTTGTTTTTTTGTTTTTTCTTTCACAAACAGAATAATCAACACGAATTACAAATTATAGAACAAATAATGAAATAATGGACCAATTTATGAAACAAAGCAACAAAAACAACAAATAAGTATGGAACAAGTAACTAATCAAAGAAACAAAACAAAACAAGAACAAAACCTATTCCTTTTCTATTCTCTCAATTTAGTTATCTTCCCTTTTTCCTATTTTTACTTCTTCTTTCTTCCTCTCTCTTTTTTGCTTTGTTTGTTTTTTTTTTTTTCTTTTTTTTACTATTTTTCTTCTTTTTTCTCTTTTCTTTTTTTAGCCCACTATTTTTCTTCGTACTCCTCTCATTTTTCTCTTTTCTTTTCCTTGTTTTTTCTTTTTTCTTTTTTGCCCATTGTTTTTTCATTTTTCCTTTCTTGCTTTCTGTTTTTTTTTCTTTTCCTTTCATTGTCCCCAAATTCAGATCGAGGCCCAATATTGAAACAAATAAACAAAACAAAAAAAAAAAAAACAAAAACAAAAACAAATTGGGTTGCATTTGGGGCTGTCCGAGCCCTAATGAAGTACATTTGGGCTCCAATGGAGTCGGCCTGGTTGCGATAGCTTATTGTAAGGAAGCTGAAAGCCACAACCCGTGGCTATTTTAAACACATCCCAACCTTCACTTCACACACACAACAAGGTTAAAAATTCCACCCCTCTCTAAGCTTTCTCTCTCTCTCTCTCTAGATTTCCTCTACTCTCGCAAAACCCATCAACCTGCGTGAAATTTTTCCTTAAACCCCTTTCAATCCTCTATATTTTGAACCAAACGAAACTTGATTTGGTTAAGGTTTTGGATTTGCCCTTGGTTTTGCTTAGATTCTCACACCTTTACCCATATTTTTCCTTCTTCCTCCTTTGATTTTTTTTCTTTCTCTTTACTTTCTCTCTCCTAAGGTTTTGGTTTTTTTTTTTTTGGATTTTCACTCAATCTCACTTACCCTCTCACTTTCGGTTCAGACGCCAGTTTGGGCATGATCAGACACGTCCAGATGAGGAAGTGGAATACCCAGCTTCATTTCCTATGCGTGGTTCACACATGCCTCGATACCTCACTGCTTGGAGGACAAGGGAGCTTTTGGCCCCTACCCCTAGCTTCAGTTACGCGCTTTCTAGCGAGTGTTTAGCTTGGCTTGAGGATGAAGAACAAGTTGGGCCATCTTTAGCTACAAAAACTTCCACGAGTGCAAACAGAAGACATAGAGCTACCTGACTTAGCTGTGCCCCTAGTTTTACTACTTTAATCTTTCTTTTTAAGTTTTATGATGTAAAAGTAACTTTGATTTAAATCAAAGAGTTGGAGAATGTACTTGTGTTGAAATCAATAAAATTAAAGTTGCGAGTACTAAAAATATTCCTTTTAGTCCCAAAATGGTCCAAGTTGTAAAAAGGTAAAAATTTGAGAAAAATCAACTTTTGTTAAAACTTTTCAAAACTGTCTCTAGAAATGGTCATTACTTGACACGCACAAAATCAACCCTCAAGATATATAGCCTCGAATCAACAGATCACAACTGCCCATAACTGCATCTGCCATATCGGCTCTTCTACTAACATAAAGATCACACAACCGTGCTAACTGATAATATAGAAAGATGTCCGGATCAAAATATGTATGAATAGGACAGTTGAATTGGAGATGGTTATGGCCAAATTTCAGGATGAAGTCGCCTACGTATCCCAAAGATGGGAATCAGGCCTTACGCAGTTCGGTTCAGGTTCACTCGAGTATTAACTCTCTCTTTTTGTGCTCTAACTTTTGCCAAAGCCGCCCTTTGGGGTTTTTGGCCTTGCAAGCTCAGTTTTTCTTTATTTCTAATTTTTCATGCTTTAACTTTTGCCTACGTCGCCCTTTCAGGTTTTCGGCCTAGCGAGCCTCTCAAGGATAGTATTTCTTCAACTTGTCTATATTGATTGGTTGGGAGAACTCTTGGCCATCCAAGTCCACAAGAATAATCGCCCTTTTGACCATATATACTTGATGTTATAAGGATTAGTCTAATTGGGTCTGAACTTGCCCTTAGGGTCATAAATAGGAGCTCGGTTGTCTTTTAGTACCATGTCCCCTTCCTTGAGATTCCTGGACTTAAATTTCTTGTTAAAAGCCCTAGCAATTCGGCGTTAGTAGCCCTAGACATGATGCAATGCGCTTAGTCTTCTCTCATCAAACAATATTAACTCCTTAAACCTACTCCGTTGCCAATCCACCTCCACTATCTGACACTCGACCATATCTCGTAGCGACGGCACTTCAATTTTAATTGGCAAAACAACCTCCATCCCATACATGAAAGAATAGGGGGTTGCCCCAGTAGAGGTTCGGATTGAGGTTCTATAGCCCCAGAGCACGAATGACAGTTTATCCGACTAGTCCCTATATGTTTCCACCATCTTTTGCAAGATATTCTTTACATTCTTGTTTGCAGCCTCAACAGCTCTATTAGTTTGTGGTCTATAAGTAGATGACTTATGAAAAGCCACGTTGTATTTTTCAAGCAGATTCACCACCTCTTTCGTGAAGTGTGAGCCGTTATTTGATAGAATCTTGTTCGGCACGTCATATCTGCAGATGATGTTATTTCTGATGAATTTGGCTACATGTGATGCTTTCAACACCACATAGGACTATGCTTTCACCCACTTTGTGAAGTAGTCAATCGCCACCAGAATGAACTCATGCCCATTGGATCCCTTTGGCGAGACAGCACCAATAACGTTGATTCCCCAAATGAAAAAAGGCCATGGTGAAGTCATGTTGTAAAGCTTAGATGGAGGTATGTTCATGCGACTGGCATGGATTTGACATTTATGGCATCGCCGTACAAAACCAATGCAATTCTCCTCCATGGTCGACCAGTAATAACCTTGTCAAAGAATCTTTCGGGCTAGCATCACACCGTTCATGTGTGCTCTACATTCTTCTCCATGGATAGCCTCCATAAGACGCTTAGATTCCTCTTCCTCCACACATAGCTTGTGCATTCCCAGATGACCTCTTTATACAGCTTACCCCCGCAAATGATAAATTGGATGGGTAGACACCGTATTCTCCGTTTGTCCTTGGCATTTGCCCCTGGTGGATACGTCTCCTTTTCTAGAAAGTTCCAAATATCGTAATACTAAGGGTTTTTGGCTTGCATTTCATCTATTGCAGCAATAGTCTCATTAGCCGACGCATATTTCTGTTCAGTGATGATTGGACGCATCTTCACTCCCAGCGGGATGTCTACCATAGAAGATAGAGTTGCCAGTGCATCTGCGAACCGGTTGTTCTCTCTTAACAAATGGGTAAACGTTAGCTTTTCAAACCTCAGAATTTGCACATTCAGGGCTTGATGGTAAACCTTCATTTTCTTTTCTTTAACCCGCCAATCTTCGTTGGCTTGAGAAACAACCAAGTTCAAACCCTCGATGACGTCTAACCTTTTTGCCCCTAGTTCTAGGGCCACTTCTAACCCAGCAATACACACCTCATACTCTGCTTCGTTATTGGACACTTTAAACCCACTAAGGGTATATGGGAGTCATTGGGTGCTATCAATAACACACCGATCCCATAACTATATTGATTAGATGTGCTGTCAAAGTAGATCATCCACGTTTCCTCCTTAACATGCAGAATGTCTTCATTTGGGAACAGGTATTCCACTTCCTCATCTCTCTCTACCGGGTGGTCTACCAGGAATTCTGCTACAGCTCTCCCTTTAACCGACTTGTGTGCAACATATTTGAGATCGAATTTAGAGAGAAGAAGCGACAAACGAGCTAGCTTACCGGTAAGCGCTGGTTTCTCAAAGAGATATTTAATAGGATCTAATCTCGAAACCAGAATTACAGAGTGAGCTAACAGGTAATGCCTCAACTTCCAGATAGCCCATACCAAGGCTAAGCAAGCTTTCTCAAGAGGAGTGTAGCGGGTCTCATAATCTAGCATCTTCTTGCTCAAGTAATAGATGGCTTTTTCCACTTTGGCTTCTGACTCCTGAGCTAGCATGCAACCCATAGTAAAATTTGTCACTGATAGGTACAAAATTAATGGTTTCCTCGGCTCTGGCGGTAACAACACAGGTGGATTCTGGAGGTACTGCTTAACTTGTTCAAAGGCAAACTGACAACGATCATCCCATTAGAACTTCTTCTCTTTCTTCAGAAGACCGAATAGTGGTTCACAAGTCAAGGTTAATTTTGAAATAAACCGTCTTATGAATTGCACTTTATCCAGAAAGCCACACACCTCCTTTTCGATCCTTGGTGGTGGCATTTCTAAGATGGCCTTGATTTTGGACGAATCTACTTCAATTCCCCTCTGTATAATTAGGAAACCCAGCATCTTTCCCGTGGTTACACCAAAAGTGCATTTCTGTAAGTTTAACGTCAATTTGTATTCCTTGATCTATTGAAAGAATTTTTTCAGTGCAGTGTAGTGGTCTTCTCGCTCTTTGGATTTAACAATCATGTCATCCACATACATCTCAACCTCTTTGTGGATCATATCATGCAAAATGGTGGTCACAGCCCTCTGATAGGTAGCCCCAGCATTCTTCAACCCAAACGGCATGACTCGATAACAGTACGTACCCTATGGCGTGGTGAAAGTAGTATTTTTCCAGTCGTCCAATGCCATCAAAATCTGGTGGTACCTAGAAATTCCATCTATAAAGGAAAGCAAGGCATGGCTAGCAGCAAATTCCACCAACTCATCAATATGCTGTAGTGGAAAGTCATCCTTCGGACTGGCTCTGTTCATGTCTCTAAAGTTGACGCAAACCTAAATTATGCCATCCTTCTTCGGCACTGGGACGATATTGGCCGACCAAGTCGGATACTCAAATGCTAACAAAAATCTTGCATCAATTTACTTGGTGACCTTTTCCTTGATTTTCAGTGCCTAATCCGAACGAATTTTTCGCAGCTTTTGCTTGATTGGTCGGGCCTCAGGGTGAAGAGGGATCCGGTGCTGTACAATCTCAAGATCAATTCTACGCATGTCTTCGTAAGACCACGTGAAAACATCTTTGAAATTTTTTAATAAAGCGATTAAACACTCGCGTTCTTCCGAAGACAATGTGGACCTAATCTAGACCAAGCACGGATCCTTCTCAGTGCCCACATTAATCGCAATGATTTCATCTGTACAGGGCTTAACACGTCTTTCTTTCTCAAATTCAACCAAGTTTTTCAAAGCCTGATGAATTTCTTCCTATTCATTTAAGCTGAAATTTTGAAAATCAAGATCAGTATAACAAACCAAAGGTACAGAAAAATAGGCAAAGTCTACTGCATTCCCACTTAAACAGTCCGAATCCTCGGTTACAGTTGACTTAAAAGAAAAACTAAACGATGATCGAGACAAGACCTTGGTATCTAGGCTACCACTCCCAGAAATACCAGACTTAGACGAACTAGAATTTGACTCCAACTCCACAGACTCAGTGGAATCAGATTCAGACTCACTATCGGATTCAGAACTGCTAATGACGCCTTTCTCAAACTTCCAGGCTAGGCGTGGAGCCTCAAATGTGTCCACAATAAGATTGGAGAAATCCACTGCTGGTTTATCCTCGATCATTTAGATAGTAAAACTATCCCCCAAGTTGGCGAGCTCCGCGTCTGTAGTAGAACTTACTAGTAAGTCAACCAATGCTTTTCCCAACAACTCTTCATCTTCAATATCCAGCCTTATTGTCCCTGCTTGATCTGTGTTAGGACTCAAGTCTGTCTGTTCATCTTCTTCTTCTAGTAACTGATGCCTAAAGAAAATCTCGAACCCCAGGTACCTTGTCTTTGTTTCCCAGTCATACCATAGCTCTGAAAATCCACAGAAGGGGAAATCTTCCCCTTGGCAGACAAAATGTCCATTCAAGGTTCCTCGTATTGGCTTACAGACTAATTCATACTGCTTCCCAGTCCTCTTTGTTTTGATTCCCCCTCTTAACTCATCTGCCTTCCTTTGCTAATTTGTAGCGGTAGGTTTGTATCCCAGCCTGAAAGTGTGAGGGTTGTGACTCATCTCCTTAGCAATCCTACCTCCCTGTCGACCACTTCTTCGTAGTCCTGATCTGGGCATATGCCCTTGCTTGTTCATCATGTAAATAGACTGGGCACTCATGTACTTCCCATCGTCTTCTGCCATGATAGTTTGGACCAACCGGGCTTCTGCCAATGAAAAGCTGGAGAGGAACATGTCCTCTTCCCCATATATGATTTCCAACACTAGTGTGGTAGTTCCTTGGGAAGGATGGATTGCAAAATTATCGTATAGAGTAGTGATCCTGCCTTTGAAGGGGTACTTTACCAATTGGTAGACCATGGACTACACCATTTTCATTTGATGCAGCCAAGGCCTTCCAGGAGTAAATTAAAGGTTGCCGGTACATCCATTACATGGAATTCTACCTCATGTTCGGATGAGCCAATCAACACTTGGCTTTTGAATGTCACCATAACATCCTAGCTGGTATTGTCATAAGTGTGGACAGCTTGGGTTGTAGGTGTAAAGTCAGCCTACCAAACCTATAGCATAGGCGGTCCTCACCGAACATATGTTGATCGTTGAACCAGTATCTCCCAACACCATCGAAATCCACTTTTTCTGACTTTCCAAGGTTACATATAGGGGTTTGTTGTGGTTTGTACCCTCAGGTGGCAACTCTTTATCCATAAAAGATATCACCGGTGTAATATCCCCTGATGTGACCAACAACACCAATTGGTCAGCTGTGGTGTTGATAGGCAATTTTGTTTGGTTTATTGCCTTTAGCAGTGGTTGCCTATGCTCTCGAGAAGCCATGATTAGCTCCCAAGTTGATATGTTTGCCTGAATTTTCTTAAGTTGTTTCAAAACTAGGTTTTCTTTAACATCCCTCTCTTTTAACTTCTTGGCCTCTTTGTTGGAGGACTCCGACTGATCTAAGGCCACGGGTTTGAAGTACTAACCACTCCGGGTCATATGGTTAATCTCATCAGTATATTAGGTGTCATCAAGGGTCTCAACTTTCCACTATTCGTCAGTGTATGCATGACTTAGGTCGTTGTCTTCCCACCACTCTCCTGCAGCCATGGCCGGGCTATTATCGAGTTCTATCTGGAGCATGTTTACATCACGCCCCCGTCATCATACCATTCCTTCTCCACCACAGTCTTGGTTTTTGAATCCTAGTACTTCCTAAGCTTTCTTGGCATTCTCTTCCTATCATTGGGTTCTCACGTAGTTTTTCTTGTGCTCTGAATATCATCTGTTGTCGGTTTGACCTCTGTTTTTCCTTTTTCTTTTCCCTGCTCTAGGGCTATGTTCCTTTGGATTTTTGCTATTCTTTCCTATTGGAAGAGCTCCAACGCCTGTTCTTTCTCAGTCAGGGATGCAGCTTTAGCCTTGTTACTAGCACCAACTCCTTCTTCTTTCCCGGTCTCTCCTATGTGTTCCTCTATATCTAACTCCTCTTCGCTTAACCACCCATTGTTGGTTTCGGGTTGGCTGGGATCCCACCAACCCAGTTGTACACTGCTTGTATCATCTTCTTCAAAGAAGTAAAGGTTGTCTAGATCCTCTTCTAACTCGGCCAGATCCTCTTCCAGTTCAGCTAAACCATTAAGGCCTTGTTCAGGCCACTCATGTTGATGTTTCCCTAATTCATCCTCCCCGATAACATTAATACTGAGGAAGTCCGACAGTATGACTACTGGCTTTGGTTGATCGACGGCCACAATGTATAAGTTGGGGTCATATTCCTCTGCAAGTGAGGCCCTGTCTATATGACAGAGGTATCCGGTGAATCCTTCTCTGGTGCACTCTCTTTCTCATCCACCTCTGCCACCACGGGCTCTGATTGGGTTTGTGGTGTTAAGTCCATCATGCACATGTTCGTGCCTTTTGGAATAATCACCTCTAGCTTGGGTAGGTGAGATAGGGTAATATATATGCTGGGATTATAGACGGGTGGTAGTGTATGGATTTGGTTAATGTTTCTGGGTAGGGGACTTGGTTACGTGTAGGAAGTGAATTGGTAGTTATGTTTGGTTTGGAGGGTGGGGCGATGACTTTGTTGTCAATGAGATCTTGGATCTCATGATGTAGGCAGTAACACAAGTCTATCGGATGACCATGTTGCTGGTGGAAGATGCAATATTGGATAGGGTCATGTTTGGGTGGCAATGGGTTAGGAAGTGGCTGAGGATCGAAAGGCTTAAGATGCCCCTTTTCCATTAACAATTTGAGAGCGCGGGCTAGGCTCATATGGAGGGGAGTAAAAACTCTCCAGTTTCAGGGTGAACAAGTGTTTTGTGGAGGTTACGAGGTTGCAGCGGCAAAGGGATCGAGCATTTTGGCCATTTTAGCAATTGTACTGACATCTATAGGCCACGGGATAGTGTTACTACTAGCATTGGTACGCCGGGAGAATGGCCTTTTTGCAAGTTTGCTTGTTCTGTGAATAATGCCCTTATTGAAGGCACTCTCAATCTGGACCCCCAACTCATGTAGGGAAGCAAAAATGGATAATGATGCCACTATCATTCTTTGCATCATATCTGGTTCAACATTCTGGACCACCAGCCGAACGTGTTCTCTTTCGGAAGGTCTATTTGTCATCCAGGTTGCCTTGGCTCTCCACTGGGCGACAAAATCAATGAATGATTCTTTGGGATTCTGGGTAGTAGCCTTTAGCTCACTGATGGTTACCTCTACCTGAGTGTTATAAGAGTACTGGTTAACAAATGCCTTAGATAGCTCTTCCCAATTTCGCTTTGTAGAGTCCTCCAATTTAGCGTACAAGATAGCCACTATATCAGACAGAGTTCTCCTAAACAGTGATAGTTTTTTGAGCTTGAGACAGGGGCATTAGACTTAGCACATCTAAAAACAAGTGGACGTGTACAATCGAATCCCCACTTCTATCGAATTTGTCGATGTGGGGCATCTTAAATCTCTCCGGTAATCTGACCGAAGCCTTAGTATACCCGTCTTCAATGTCTGGAATGGAATTGAAGCCCTGGGACTTT
Organism: Camellia lanceoleosa; assembly: GCA_025200525.1. Lineage (NCBI taxonomy): Eukaryota > Viridiplantae > Streptophyta > Magnoliopsida > Ericales > Theaceae > Camellia > Camellia lanceoleosa. The sequence continues at coordinate 118,113,650 of CM045761.1, forward strand.
TTCAATGCTTTCTCCAACCTAGCAATCTTGATTAGAGCTAGATCAATTTCATTGATACCAAAGGGAAGGATTCTCGCAGGGGGTTGAGCCAGAAGCCTATAAACTAGGGTCGGGGGAAACATTTCCTGAGGATCTGGAATTTGGGGATTTTCCATTGGTGGAGGTGAATCCGGGTTCAACTGAGCACTTGGGATTGGATGTACAGTTGACGCAGATGCCCCAGATGTGCGTCATCGATCAGCGATAATCTCATCCTGTGCAGCCATTCTTTGGTTTACGGTATCCATAGTCCTCTGGAAAGTTTTCATCATGGCAACAAATTCTTCTGCGTTCTATGACATTGCTGGTCTAGATGAGTTGGATGCTGGCAAATTGCTTGAGTAAGAACGGATAGGTGTTTGCTGAGTACTTTGTACCGGTGCTGCTGACTGTCTACTCTGTCTTTGTCGAACAACTTTCAGAAGTGAGACTAACACTGGCTGATCACCAACAAGGTCTCGAGCTTTACAAAGCCTACCATAGCGAGTCCACATAACTTGGGGAATATTGGGCCTTTCTGAAGCTGTGATGCTAAACTACCTAGCAACAGACAAAAAAGAAAAACCATCGATCAAAATCGGATGGCACTTTGGCCCAATTCACAACAGATAAAAACACAACAGAAGAACCACGGTCCGTACTAAACTCTGCTTTCAAATTAATACTGATATGAACCATCCTGTACAGTCTCACTGTAAAAGCACATACCAAATAAAAGAACCAAAACACCCGTATGAGGGGGGGTAGGGTTACCCTGTCCAAGATTTTTGACATGATCGAGGCTGCACTACTTCAAACAAAGAGTTTCATCACATCCTACACATGGGTGAGCCTTCTGTCGGAATTTGGACTAGTCACTATGGCTTGCTATATGAAGCTAGGCCAAATGGTCAAAAGGGTACCTCAGCAAGATCACCTAATATACCTCTCACACCTATCACCGAGAAGTGAAAGGAGGATCAAACGGTATGGCGATCATTCAAATCCAAGGGTTATGTTTCCAACATGGTAGAGCCTATTACCGATCATCCTTTTGGCAAGCTTTTGGGCAAGCCTCTGCCAATCTGTCCAGGAATAGCAGATGGAAAACACAGTAACTTATAGTAATGTGGGAGCCGAATAATAGAGGACTCAAATAGGCCGAGTACATGTTTACAAAATCAGGATATATAGTATATTCGCCTCTTACGTTCTAGGTGCCAAGCATCCTAATCGGCCATTAAGCTAGTTGAATAGAAGTAGGAATACAACAAATAAAAGGCCGAATGAACAATCACACGAGGGATTAAGAGCGGGCCATACCCTAAGGACTAGGGGCGTATATAAATAGAAGAACAACAACCAAAAAGGATGTGTGTGAAAAAAAACTTAAAAACTTAACTTACAAGCAACCAAGAGAGTATATACTGACTTATCCGTCGGAGTGCTAATACCGGCACCCCCGACCAAAGTGTTCATTCCTTTTCAGGTGGCTAGTTGTGGATCATGAGCGTCCGGTAGTATCCAAAGAGTATTTCTGAATCACTTCTCCACAATTGCCGCCGTCTGTGGGAATACTCAACTACATCCATGGCGGGCGTAACAAAAGATCCTCCGATAGTTGCTGACGAAACCACATCGAGAGATGACCTCACTCCAACAAACATGTTGGGATTGGAGAATATCGCCGCAAGACGTGCCTTGAACTTCGACTCAGTTGCCCATACCTCACCCTCGACTTTAGTACATGAGACAATGCAAGCGATCATGGAACAGGCAAAACAAAATGAATAGAGGTTGGAAAACATTATCGCTGAGAACGAGAGCCTTCGTCAGGATTTGGCCTTGGAAGTGGCAAAGTCCAAACAAGCTGTACGCCAAGATCTAGGACAACCTCTGAGAGAAGATGGTCGGCGACTTTGAGTCCGAAGACAAGACAGTGATGGTGATTCAGACTCATTATCCTCAAAACCCAAAAAGAAGGGATAAGTCGAAACCACCTGTTCCTCCGAAAAGAGTAAGTGTGCACGCCATAAGCGGAGACGAAATGGTTCAGACGAAGAAGACCAACATGACCCCTTTGTGCGACGGATCACAAGGGCAGTACTACCCAAAAAGTTGAAGGCTCCATCGTTCACCCTATACGACGGAAAATCGGATCCCACTGACCACATCCGTCATTATAAGCAAGCCATGACGCTGCATACAGACGACGAGGCTGTCATGTGTCGAATATTTCTGAGCAGTTTGGGACCATTGGCCATCAGATGGTATTACAAGTTGGAACCGGCATCGATTAAGAGCTTCCATCAATTACAGAAATCCTTCAAGGCAAGATTCATCGCCAATGAGGTCCAGCCGAAGCAAGCCGACTCCTTCTGGGCAATGCAAATCCAACCAGGGGAAACCTTATGAGCGTATTCGGCGTACTATTGGGAATGCTTTAATCTTGTGGACGACACCTGCAACAACTCTATGACCATCACCGCCTTTAAAATGGGGTTGCATCATGATAATGCCCTCCATAGTTCCTTGACTAGAAGGCCCCCCAAAATAGTTTGGTCGTTGATGAAGAAAGTCGAGGAATACTTCAAAGTGGAAGATGACGCTCTGCGTGTTAAAGCTGGGAACAAGGCCAACAAGACGGCCCCTTTTGAGATTGTTCAGTTGATAAATTATGTACCATCACTGAGCCCTGAACCACGGAATCAGGCTAAACGAGACAATAGATGGGATTCGCGCCGAACAAATGACCAATGTTCCCACTGAGCTAGTGAACAACTTCAAGTAGATCGTAGGCGCACAAGGCGCGCGGACAAGAAATATACGGAGTTGTCAAAGCCGATCAGCACGGTTATGTCTAAAGTCCAACACCTTCCGTTCTTCAAATGGCCATCCAAATAGTGGGACCTCCCGACACGAGGAGACGGGATAGGCGGTGCGAGTATCATAAAGATCACGGCCATGATATCGAGAGTTGTTATGCATTGAAGGATCACTTTGAGGAATTGGTACAAGATGGACAGCTAAAGCAATACGTCCGAAAAGATAACTCAACCAAAACAGTAGCTTTACGACAAGATTCACCTCCATTCGGCGTAATCCATATGATATACAGCCTGCCGACGTCATCCGTGGTACATACAATTCAGCCGCATCCTGACCCCCAAAAGCAAATCACACCAGCAAAACGGCCCCATGAAGCTCCGAGTGTTACCTTCGACGATTCTGATTTGATCGGCGTAACACTCCTCCACATTGATACATTGGTCATCGAACTACACGTAAACTGATTCACCATTGAACGCGTTCTCATAGACCAGGGGAGTACTTCGAAGATTATGTATTATAAGACCTTCATCAAACTCGGGTTCACCGAGTCGAACCTGTTTCTGGCTCCTTACCCATTATTCGACTTCAACGCTAATGCGAAATATCCGTTGGGCAAAATCACACTACCAGTTCGGGCGGGCTCCAAGTCAGTGGATGTAGAGTTTTTGGTTGTCAAGCTGCCTTCGCCGTATAATCTTATCATGGAAAAAACTTGGCTGCATATCGTGCAGGCCGTTCCTAGCACATATCATCAACTACTTTTCTTTCCGACTGAACGCGACATCGAGCAAATTCGAGGCTCCCAGAAATCGGCGCAGGCATGTTATCTTCTTGCTACAAAGACACTAAGAGAACTAGAAGTGAATTCTATTGAGGTGCTAGATCGCGAGAGCCTCGACGATGTTGGACGGCTCCCGATTGAAAAGGCCACGGAAGCCCTGGATCAAGTTCAAATTGACAGGGATCCTGACAGGTTCTTCATGGTCGGCGCCTCCTTGAATAAAATTGACAGGCAGCAGCTAATTACCTTCTTACTCGGCAACCTTGATGTATTTGCATGGTTGTCATATGAGATACCGGGGCTAGATCCATCCGTTTCTCAGCACTGTTTAAATGTTGACCCTAAATGTAAGCCGATTATTCAGAAAAGCCGGCGGTCAGCCGTAGAACACACTGCTGCCGTTGTTGAAGAAGTTGACTAATTGCTTGATGCCAGGGCAATCCGGGAAGTGACCTATCCTACATGGCTGTCGAATACTGTGGTGGTAAAGAAGAAAAATGGGACTTGGCGTATCTGTGTGGACTTCACGAACTTAAATAAAGCTTGCCCCAATGATTGTTTTCCTCTTCCCAGAATCGACCAACTTGTAGACGCCACGACACATCATCAATGTATGAGCTTTCTTGATGCCTACAGAGGCTACCATCAAATCGCCATGCATCTGGAGGACTAAGACAAAACTGTGTTCCTCCACCCAAGAGGAACCTATTGCTATAAGGTTATGCCTTTTGGGCTGAAGTATGCAGAGGCAACTTACCAAAGAGTAGTCACTGCCATGTTCAAGGAGCAACTCGGCCGAACTATGGACGTGTACATTGACGATATGGTGGTGTAGACACCCCATTTTTGACCGTCCTCAAGACTGGGATGTCATCGTTTGAACACTCGATGATCATCCATGCTTGTGTTCGTTTTGAGTTCCCGAAGGTCTCAGCTGCGCGCCTTACCTTAGGATCTCTCAACTAGTCTGTTTTATGCTTGGTTGTGGTCCAAGGACTTGTGTTTTTGCTTCTGAGGGAAGAGGGTGGCTTGTTGGCCATCCCTACAACCCATTGGCCAAGGCATGGTGCCATCGGCCTTATTTTCTTGCCATCAGCCATAAGTGGTGGCCGATCGGCACTCTTTTTGGTCGATCGGCCATATTTTTTAGCTGAGACCTTTCCATCTACTTTTTGCAAATATTTTGTGCCAGATGTGACAGCTGGTGGGCATAATTCTCAAACTCCATACATGTATATGGAGGGATTGCATTCAAGACTCAAGCTTGTTCAACAAGCTTGAGAATTGAAATTCTATAAGAAGGGAGGCCCTCCTCCCTTTCCAGAGGTTCTGAGAATTTGATATACAAGTTCTATATCTCTCTCTCTATATATATTTTACCTCTCTCTCTACTCTTACCTTGGTTTGTGCCCAAAAGTGTGTTTTCTTCATACTATTGCACACAAACACCTACTAGAACACCATCCTTTTGTTGCTGAGGTACTAGGGAGTTGATTTTAGTGTTCTTGGACTGGTTTTGTTCAGAAAAAGCTGCTGGAGTTGTATTCTTGAAGGTGTTCTTCAAGGGTGAGATTCTAGCTTTTAATCCCCTATTTTGGCTTAAGCTTTTAGACCTACTTGCATATTGTTTTAAGCTTAACTCTAAACTAAAAAAAGTTCTATTTTTTTATGCTTGCAATGTTTGGTTAAGGTCACTTTTGAGTTGGGGGTAGTCTACCCCCTCTTAGGCCTTGTTTGGCCTTGTTTTGTGCCTTCCCTTCTGAGCTTTGGAACCATCTTGTTTTGACCTTCTCACCACTAAAATCCAGAGGATTTTCAGTGGTGGAGAGGTGGTTTTGGAGTCTTGAATAGGAGAGGGACACCCCCATCTTCTTGTGTCTCATTTGCTAGCATAAATGGCTCATATTGGTAGCATGTTTGCTTAGCATGTTTTGGCTTCATTTCAGCAAGTATTTGGTGTTATTTTTCCATGCTATACCTCTGTCTAAAGTTGGTTTGATAGCCTCTTACATGCATCATGCACTTGTAGTGTAATCCTCTCTATTGCCTTAACATGCACCTTGTATTTGGGTCATCATTCTTGCTTGTTTTGGCTCAACTCAAAGAAGCTTTTAGTCATTTTTTTACCATGATCTAACTCTGATTTATATTGTCTTGGTCATGCATGCATTGTTTTGTATAGCCTTGGTTCAATCTAGCTTGTTGGCTTTGAGTGTCCAAGTCATTAGCATACATTGCTTAGACCATTTTCATGATTTGGCATCATTTCATATGAGATTTCAATCCATATAGTGTGGTCATGCATTCACATTTGTCACCTTTTCCATGTATTGAGAGGTTGGTGTTTTATGCCTCAAGAATGAATCATTGTGCATGCTATCATACTTAGGCTTTTGGGATGCCATCTTAGTGGGTTTTTGGGCTTATTTTGACATGCCATAACTCTGTTTTTCATTGGTTAAGTCATGCCATGCTTGGTTGTAATAGGTGTAGTGTAACACCCCTTGTTAACTTTGCATGCCTCATGCCTTTTGGACTTTTGTTCTAGTTTGTTTTGGCTTTGGTCCATGCATGTTTTAGACTCACTTTGGTATGCTTTAGGACTATTTTGGTTCGCTTAGGCCATTTGCTTCATGTTTTGCATAGCCTTGGTGTAAGTCCTTTTGCTATCTTCAAGCTTTGAGCTTTCTTGCATGCTATACTTGTTTTGCTTGGTTGATTTGGCATCATTCGATGCTTAATTTCAAGGCCTATAGTATTGTCACATGTTCATACTTTTTCACTCTTTAAGTGCTCTTAAGAGTTGGTATCTTCATGCCTTGTTTGGGAACCAAAGTGTATGCATGTTTATATATGCTTTTGTCTTCATTTTCATTGCATCTTGGCCCCTGATTTGGGCATGGCTAAGGTCTGCCCATTTTGGTTTAAGTCCATCTTTGCATGTTGTTGCATGGTTGACGTGTTGTATGTTGTTGCATACTTGCTAGTTTGCATTTTGTTATATGCTTGTTTAGGTTGCATTGTATTTGGCATGCTTGTTACCTTAACCTTGTGTGCATGTTTGAGTCATATTGCATTTGGCATGCTTATGTTGCGTTGCATAGCTTTTCCATGTTGCATGCATTGCATTGTGTTTGGTTTGGGGTGTCAAACCAAACACGAGGACCGAGGGACGTTTCGTACTTGAAGTGACGAAATGTGCCTCAATCCTCGGTCGCTGGCACTCTTGATCCAACATGATAGAGTGTGAGGCATTTTTGTATTTTTGTGCATTCATTCCACATTAATTTGTGCAATTTGGCCTCTTTAGCCATCATGTATCGAAATACGTGATTGATGGCTCGAGAGTCGAACACTACACTCATTTGAGTTCCAAACATGATAAGGTGTGTAGTTGCACAACATTACCTTGCAAATGTATTGCCATGCCCTTGTTTGTCCTCTGCTGCAGCAAAAGGAGTAGTTTGCAGGAAAAGATGGCCGATTGGCTATCAGCAGTGCCGATTGGCTAACAATTTTTGGCCGACAGACTAAAAAGTGGTCGATGACCCCTTTCCCTTGGCCGATGGCCTCTCAGAGTGTCCATGAGGTGGTTCAGAAGCATCACAGAGATTTTCACAGTTTTCAAAGGTGCAAAACAGTGCAAACAGCGGCAACATGAGGCATGGCAATGGATTTCCGAGCGACGCAACCGAACACGCATCATTCACCATTCCGAGGAAGGACTGTGGCAGCCTACTTTAGTTTCTTGGTTAGATGGCTTTGTAAAAATTTCTTTAATTAGTTAAGAATTTTGTAACAATTAATTAGCTAGGATAGTTAGTTAATTAGTTGATTTGTCGAGAGGGCCAACTTTTGTAATAAGTGTGCATGAGTGTGTGAATGTCTTCCAACCCCACGTCTTTCTCCCTTTTACTTAACCACTTACGATGGTTAGTTCTAGGTCATGTTTCAATTAGCATTCCTTACGCTTGCATGTTTGCATATATTCATTCGTATTGCATGCACCAGGCTCGGCGCATCATACTAACCGCATTGTATTTCAATACATTTACTTGAATACGTGTTCAACAGCATGTTATCAAGTTGTATTTCACATGACATCTTCGAATAGCCGAGCCTATTTTTAGTTGCATTTTGCATGTGTTGCATTAGCCATTTTAACATAAACTAGGATCATGCATGATTTCTAACTAGTTGTTGTTTTGGCTTGAAGTACACCGTAAGTGTTTTCGCTTTAGCATCCTTGCATAAGTGTGAGTGTTGCCATGATAGCATGCTTGCCATGAGGCTAACTACTTAAATGATATAACTGCATGAATGCCTATGGATAAAGGTTGGATTGCTTGAATTGAAACAATTCATCGAAATGTGTGTTTTAAGCCCACTTGAGGTGGAAAAATCATGTTGTTTTCTAAGCCCACTTGAGGGTGACAAAATCTGCGTCTTAAGCTACTTGCGAGTAGCACTTTCAAACCACTTTCACAAACAAACATGAGATGTTTTGTTCCAACGTAGGCGATCTAGTCTATACTTGTGTGTTATGCGCATCACATAGTAATTCTAGCTAATAACCAGAATAAGAACACATGTGTTTTCAAAAACAAAATATCACGCTTAGCAAAGGCCAATCTTTTTTATCGGGCGAGCGGGGGTGCTCATTGCATGACCTTCCCCTCTCGTACCCAAGTTCCCGAGCTGAGGTAACTTTGGTGATGGCGGACACGTGGCCTTAGGCATGAGTCAGGGTTTCCTAAATTTCCCAAAACAAAAACATTTAGGTGGCGACTCTATATCTGGCAAAGCAGTCCATGTTTGGCACTTCTTTATAAAAATCAGTTTTCCAAAATGATTTCCCGGATTTGGACTCTTTGGTGATTTATCAGTCTTGCATTGCACTTTGCGAGATTAGATTCAGAACCGTGACATTGAGTCCGAACTGTAGTGAGCTAATGAACAAAACGGATTTCGCACCATTTGCGCACGGAGCCGGGACGTTCAGGCACGTCTACAGGTGGTCAAATCCAAAGAAGAGCAAACTCATCTAGCCGATCTGGAAGAGACATTCGACATTTTACACAAGTATAAAATGAAGCTGAATGCTTCAAAATGTGCATTTGGGATCGGATCCAGCAAATTCCTTGGCAACATCGTCAACCACCAAGGAATCGAAGCCAACCCGAGGCAAATCACAGCAATCCTAGAACTCGGTTCCCCTCGATCGGTGAAGGAGGTTCAAAAGTTCATGGGGATGACTGCCGCACTCAACAGGTTTATCAGTCGTTCCACAGATTGCTGCCGACAATGCTTTCATACCCTACGGTAGGGTAAAACTTTTGAATGGACGTCTGTGTGCGAAGCCGCTTTCAACAGTCTAAACACTTACCTCCGATCAATTCCAATCTTGACAACACCTTCAGCAAGCGACCCACTCATTTTATATCTGGCAGTTTTTGACTGGACCGTCAGTGCCGTACTATTAAAGAAAGAGCTTGGAGAGTAGCAGCCAATGTATTATGTGAGCAAGGCAATGGTTGACGCCGAAACACGTTACCTTTCGCTGGAAAAACTCATCCTAGCTCTCGTCATGGCAGCAAGAAAACTGATGCATTATTTTCAGGGGCATACCATCGGGGTACTAACAGATTACCCCCTCTTATCAGTACTCTGCAGTGCAAAAGCATCAGGGCGTGTTTCAAAGTGGGCTATTCAACTCAGCCAATACGATATTCAGTTTCTACCTAGAACCTCAATCAAGGGGCAAGTGCTTGTCGACTTTGTGGCTGAATTCACTGGGGGTCTTGCTGACTTCAAGTCTGATCAAACTTAACCTAAGCCGAACTGGAGAATTTATGTTGGGGACATTTGGCAGTTGTACTGCGATGCAGCGTCCAATCGACGTGGCAGTGGGGCAGGAGTAGTGATCATGGCTCCCGACGGAGCAATAATCGAGCCGGTTGCCAAACTCAGCTTTGAAGCATCGAATAATGAGGCCAAATACAAAGCCCTGCTAACCGGCTTACGGAATGCACATCTCCTGGGTGCTCGGCGTCTGCTTATATTTTGCGATTCAAAACTGGTGATCAATCAGCTAAAGGGGGAGTACGTGGCCAAAAACGACAATATGGCAGTTTACATGAAAACGGCAAATTCCTTGTTGGCAAAATTTGACCATCATGACTTGAACCAAATAACCCATGATCAGAACACATATGCAGACGCCTTGGCTTGCCTAGCCTCCGCCATTAATTCAGAGATTAAATGGACAATTGAAGTGGGTTTCATCCCTAAGCCAAGCATTGGCCCTTTAGAGGAAGTCCAGATCAATGTCATAGAGTCAAGTCTGAGTTGGATGGACTCCATTGCTACATTCCTATCTTCCGAACAGCTCCCGTTGGATAAGAAAGAAGCACACAAGCTGCGAAACAAAGCTCTGCGATACTACTTGAATCCGCAAGGAAAACTTTACAAAAAATCCCTTTCTGGTCCGTACCTAGAATGCGTTCATCCGGATAAAGCCGAGGAACTCTTGACTGAAATATACGAAGGTAGCTGCGGTGCCCATTCTAGCGAGTGTTCTTTGGCTCATCGAGCTGTGACACAGGGGTATTATTGGCCGACAATGAGAGCTGATGCCGAATGCTACGTGAAGAAATGTGAACAATGCCAGAAGTTTTCTCCTTTAACCCATTTGCCTACTAAAGAGTTAAGCTCTGTAACCAGTCCTTGGCCGTTCACCCAATGGGGACTTGACATCGTCGAACCATTGCCTCATGCCCCAGGCAACAAGCGGTTTTTGATTGTCGCGACAGATTATTTCACAAAATGGGTAAAAACGGAGGCACTAACGCACATTTGAGATACCGATGTGAAGCGTTTTGTATGGAGAAATATCATAATGCGATTCGGCATTCTAAGAGCACTTATTTCAAACAATGGCACCAAGTTTGATTGCGGTGTTTACAGAGAACTGTGCAGCAAGTATGGTATTCGGCCCTATTTCTCCACCCCAGCTTATCTACAGAGCAACGACCAAGTTGAAGCCTCTTTTGGACGGCATCAAGAAGAGGCTGGAGAAAGCTAAAGGCAAATGGGTCGAAGAATCGCCAAGTGTGCTGTGGGCTCATCGTACTACTCCAAGGCGGTCCACTGGGGAAATGCCGTTCGCTTTGTATTTCGAAACGCAGGCAATCATCCCTTTGGAGATCAACCTTCCAACCTTGAAATCAAAAGTTTTTGATATGGGCCGAAACAACATGATGCTGGCCTTGAATCTGACTCTGATTGAGGAACAAAGAGACCGTGCTCTTGCATCCATGGCACGGTACCAGCAGCAGCTTGCTAAGTCGTATAATCAACGTGTTCAGCTACGCCGCTATGTACCAGGCGAATTGGTCCTAAAGAAAGTGCTTCCAGTTATCAGGAAGCCGGTTGATAGAAAATTGGGTCCTAACTAGGACGGCCCCTATCAGATCGACTCAATCGCAGAAACAGGAGCATATCGGCTCAAAGACACGTCTGGGAAGGGTCTGTCATGCCCAGGAATTCCACGCATTTGCGTAATTTCTTTCATTAAACCCGGCCTGTGGGTCATGATACTTGTTTTGAATGATTCACCATGTACAACTTTCACTTTTGCAATGCAAAGTCTCATATTTTCTCATTGTGAAATTAAGTTCAAAAGTCTTCCGGTTTAAGCCTCCGGATTCGGAGCGCCCTTCGTGGATATCACAATTGGCCAAGATAAAAAGCCTCCAAATTCGGAGCCTCATCTGCGCAGGCCACGTTTGGGCCAAATAAGCCTTCGGATTTGGAGCGCCCTTCGTGGATGTCACGATTGGCCAAGATAAAAGGCCTTCGAATTCTTAGCCCCATCCGCACAAGTCTTCTTTAGGCCGAATAAGACTCTGGATTCGGAGCGCCCTTCGTGGATGTCACGATTGGCCAAGATAAAAAAGCCTCTGAATTCGGAGCGTCCTTTGTGGATGTCCCGATTGGCCAAGATAAAAAGCCTCCGAATTCGGAGCCCCATCCGCTCAGGTCACATTTGGGCTAAATAAGACTCCGGATTCGGAGTGCCCTTCGTGGATATCCCGATTGGCCAATATAAAAATCCTCTAAATTTAGAGCCCCATCCGTGCAAGTCACGTTTGGGCCAAATAAGCCTCCAGATTTGGAGCGCCCTTCGTGGATGTCACGATTGGCCAAGATAAAAAAGCCTCCAAATTCGGAGCCCCATCCGCACAGGTCGCGTTTGGCCTAAATAAGCCTCCGGATTTAGAGCGCTTTTCGTGGATGTCACGATTGGCCAAGATAAAAAAGCCTCAGAATTCAGAGTGCCCTTCATGGATATCCCGATTGGCCAATATAAAAATCCTCCGAATTCAGAGCCCCATCCGCGCAGGTCGTGTTTGGGCCAAATAAGCCTCCGGATTCGGAGCACCTTTCGTGGATGTCACGATTGGCCAAGATAAAAAAAGCCTCCAAATTCGGAGCACCCTTCATGGATATCTCGATTGACCAATATAAAAAGCCTTTGAATTCAGAGCCCCATCTACAAAGGTCGCATTTGGGCCGAATAAGCCTCCGGATTCGAAGCGCCCTTCGTGGATGTCACGATTGGCCAAGATAAAAAACCCTCCAAAGTCGGAGCGCCCTTCGTGGATGTTACGATTGGCCAAGATTAAAAAGCCTCCAAATTCGGAGCTCCATCTGTGCAGGTCGCGTTTGGGACGAATAAGACTCCAGATTCGGAGCGCCCTTTGTGGATGTGATGATTGGCCAAGATAAAAAAGCCTCCGAATTTGGAGCCCCATCCGCGTAGGTCATGTTTAGGCCGAATAAGACTCTGGATTAGGAGCATCCTTGGTGGATGTCACGATTGGCCAAGATAAAAAGCCTCCAAATTTGTAGCCCCATCCGTGCAGGTCACGTTTTGGCTGAATAAGACTCCGGATTCGGAGTGCCCTTCGTGGGTATCCCGATTGGCTAATATAAAAAAGCCCCCGAATTCGGAGCCTCATTCGTGTAGTTCACATTTGGGCCGAATAAAGGCTCCGGATTCGAAACGCCCTTTGTGGATGTCACGATTGGCCAAAGTGAAGAGCATCTGAGTTCGGCGCCCCAGTAGTGCGACTTTTGCGCTGAGTGAGCCTCTGGATTCGGAGCGCTTTTCATGGGTCTCACGACTGGCCCAGATAAAAGCTGTGAATTTGGCACGCTTTTCGTGAATAGTACGATTAAAAAGCACACACATAGTTGGCGAATGTTGAAACATGCAAGCAGTTCAAATGAAATGTTTCATTAAATTAACCGACTGAGTCAGAATGTATAAACATAAATTGAAACCTGCAAACATTTAAAATAGGATGTTTTATTAAATTAACTAATAAATACATAATTTGCTCTGTCATGTTGGAAGGGTTTACAACAATCTAGTTTTTAAATCTCGGCTCCTATCATCACTCCACTCATCTCGATATGTTGCTTTGTTCTTGTTTGTGTTATTTGTTTATCTTTATCTTACTATGTGATGCACATACAAGTATAGACTCAATTGCTCAATTTGGAACAAATTTGGAACAAAACATTTTTTTTTTTTTAAATGGTTTGAAGTTGCCTTTCAAGTAGGCTATTGCTGGCTCATACCCCCTCCCTCATGGTTAAAAGATGATGATTTGCCGCTTCAAAAGTGGGCTTAAACTCACATTTTGATGAATTGTTCCAATTATTTATTACAGCATTTGCCCTCGACGGAGGGTCCGAATAATGAGCTAAGCTTACTAAGCTAAGCTAACCAACTAATCTAATTAAACTAATTAGACTAATTATTACAAAACAAAACTAATTAACTATTCCTAGTTAACTAATTATTACAAAACAAATCGATTAATCAAGCACATTAGCTAATTAAGTACAAAATCGACGAATTAGCTAACTAAGTAAAGCAGCTAAAAGCAGTCAAAAGAGGTCCTCGGGGCGAGGGGTGCATGCATGCTCGATCGCCTCGCTCGGAAATCCATTGCCATGCCCAGAATTACCTCTGTTTGCATTTGATTTGATCTCTGAAAAGTACACTAACTTCCAGATTGCTTCTGCTCCAACATGGGGACCTCCTGGTGGGTTGCTGACCAGAAAAAGGGGCTATAGACCAGAAAAAGTGGTCGGTCGACCACCCCTACTGGTCGGTCGACCAGTGTAATTGCCAAGCTCTAGCTTTGTTGCATCAGAGAACAACAAGGGGCATAGTAGTGTATTTGCAAGAGATGTGTGCACAACCACCCTCCTTATCATTTCTCAAGCTCAAAGGAGTGCGATACTCGACTCTCGAGCCACCAGCCGAGCATCACAATGCACGATGGCCGAGAAGCCAAGTTGTACAAGTTAATGAATGCACAGATAACGCACAAGAGCCTCCACCTATATCATGCATGATCAAGAGGGACGACGAGCAAGAAATGAGGCACGTTTCATCACTTTGAGTATGAAACGCCCATCGTTTCTCGTGTTTGGATTAACGTCCTATCCAAACACATGTAATGCAACTCAAACATGTTATCTTGACATGTTTTACTTGGTTCAATTTTGTTTACTCATTTTAGATTACCAATCCATCCTTTAATTGGTTAAGTCCAAAAGTGAGAAGTCCTCTAATTGGAAAGATGGCCCAAGCGATAAGCTTCTTGAGCATGAAAGAAGCATCATGCCGTTGGTTAGTAGAAACCTTCAAAAGAAGGCTAAAACCATTAGGCATGAACGCCTCGATTTCACACTTAAACCAACAAAGGGCTTAAGACCTCTTTCAAAGCGATATAACAAATGAAAGATGGCATGCAATGGCATATATTTCAACATTGAAAAAAGGATGCTAAAGACCTTAAAGCATGCAAACAATGCAAGCATAACATGTTGAAGGCCAAAAACATCAAAGCTAGTAAAGAGCATTTCACAAGAGGCATGCAATACCAAGCCTAAATGACTAAACCAACTATGGACTGACCTAAACCATGCCAAAACAGAGGCCAAAACATCCTGAAACTTGGGCACAAGAAGCTAGAAATGCATGCTTATATGATGGCTCATAAACAAGGCATAAAGGCACAACTCTTAAACACAATTAAAGAGTGATAAACATGAGAATATGAAAAAGATATAAGCTCTAAAATGCCATGCAAATGATGCCAAGGCATGCAAACATCACAAGTATAGCATGGTAGGGGCCTCAAAACTCAAGACTAGTGAAGCCATTTACACTATAGCTATACAAAGCAAGCCCCAAAAGGCCAAGAACACCCAAAAAATTCTTAAAGCATGTCAAAACAATGCCAAAAACATGCATGGAGTATAGCTAACACATGCTAGAATGGAAGGCTAAAACACCAAGTACACTAGGCTAGTGAGCATGATTGCACTACAAGTGCAAAAACCAAGCAAGAGGTGACCCCAACAACCAAAAATAGAGTTATGGCATGTAAAAATAACACCAAAAACATGCTTGAACTAGAGCTAAAACAAGCTAGAACAATAGGCCAAAACACCAAGTATACTAGGCTAGTGAGCAAGATTGCACTACAAGTGCAAAAACCAAGCAAGAGGTGACCTCACCAACCAAAATCAGAGTTAAAGCATGCCAAAAAAACACCAAAAATGGGTTGAGACTAAGCCAACACATGCTAGAATAACAAGCTAACTCATTAGGCATGCAAGGTTAGCAAAGAGGATTTACACTACAAGTGTAAGGAGCATGCAACAAGTGATCAAACCAACTAAAAACAGAGTTATAACATGTTAAAAAAGTCACAAAAACATGCTCAAACTAAGCCTCAAGAAGGGAGAAATACATGCTCATTTGATAGGCCAACAATACATGCTAACAAGACAAGAGGAGAGGGGACCACCCCCTCCTATTTTGGACCTCAAAACCACATTTCTACCACTGAAAATCCATTGGATTTTAGTGGTAGAAAGGCCAAAAAAATATTGTTTCAAAAGCTTGAAAGATAGCTCAAAAGGCTTTACAAGCCAAGGAGAAAAAGGGAGGAAACACCCCATAGCCAAACAAGGCTTAAACCACCACTTTGAGGACTGAAAAAAAGAGTTTTTTTCAGTTCAAAAACACCCCAAAAACAGCCCCAAAGTAGTTGAAGAAGATGGCAAAACAAGCTATGCAAAACAAATTTAAAGGGTAAAGTTTATACCTCTTGAAGCCAAGCACCAAAACAGGCAAAAATCTGAGCTCAAATCACCTTTTGGAGCTCAAACAAAGTCCCAAGTAAGCTTCAAGCAACCTCCTCCCAATGATAGGCAACTTTGATCAAGGATGCATAGGCAAACTAGGCATGTTTCTCTACTTCTATGCACAAAAGGGCAAGAGAGAGAGAGAGCAAACTAGAGAGAAAGGTTGAAATTTAGCTCTGAAATTTCTAGAGAGAGGACTTTTTTTTAGAGAGAGAGGCTCCCAAAATTGCTTCAATGTTCTAACCTTTTTCAAAAGAATGAGAGATATAGCTCAATATATAGCAATATATGAGCATTGGTCGAAATATCTCAATTCAGAAATATCTGGAGCAGTGTAGGACAACTGGAGGGAAAAGATATTCAAAATATCTGAGTTTGGGACCTTAGTGGTCAGTCAGCCACTTTTTTTGGTCGATCGACCACCCCTGGTGGTTGACTGGTTACTTTTCTAGTCGACAACCCATTTTTCTAGTCGACAAGCAAAATTCTGCTTTCCAGGCCCAACTTCAACTGGCCATAACTCCTTTGTCTGGACTCCTTTTCAGGTCATTCGTGTGTCCAAATTGAAGCCCCAGAAGTAATATTTCTAATGGTGGTAGCCTTGCATCAAAATTCCAACTGTTCAAAAAAGTTATACCTGCCGCTCAGTTTCGATCCTACCCGGATTTATGCCGAACTTCTCCTCAACAAGTTTTCTTCTCTTCTCTCTCATTTTCTTCAACTCCAAATCCATAAACAAGGTGTTTTGAAATATTTTTCAAAGATTTCATCTCTTTCATTTATTTTCACTTTTTCCTCGCTTGGTTTACCGAAAAGCGCAACATTTAACGAAATGCGAGCTTCAGAACATCGTAGGAACTTTATTTCAAAAATATTTTGAAAGAGAAGGTTTTAAGGTCTAAGAACCATTCAAAATAGCTTTGGTCCAAAATGAGGTGTAAGGTTGGGATTTGACTCTCTCCCTACCGAAGAAATTGACCCTTTGGCACTGCACAACTTTCATTACCAAGTAAACAATCAGTAGCGCCCAAGTCTTAAGGGCAGGTCAAAAATGGGGTGTCTACATCGTGTGAACTCGACTGCCACATTTGGGTCATGAACGATTGAATCCACTTCCGTCATCGGTGTGTTCCCTACAAAAATCGCAAAACTCAACGGGTGCGGTGTCGCACTGAATTCTCCTCTGGAGCGCGGTTGAGGGGATTTGCCCTGTTGCTGCTTGTCCCTTCTGGGTAACCTACTTCGACGACAAGGGGACTAGCGTTTCTCCCGCTCCTTCGACGCCCTACTGCTCGTGCGCATAGGCTCACCACTGCAATTCATCTCTGCGTCCAGTTCACCCAATGTCCTCCCTTCTCCTCTGCTGTTGAAGAATAGTCTATTTAACATTCGCACTTGTCTAACCTTCCTCAACAGACTGGGTTAGGTTATTGAGTCTAAGCACACTAATGGGACCTACGGGCACGAAACACTCACCCCATTTATTCCTTACGGGAGCAGCATCCCCGAGGTGACCTCATTAATGCTAAACTTCGAAAGCCTTATGCCATGAACAAAAAGTATCCGGCCTTCCAGCTAATGCTTTGGCTGGGGCAAGGGCAGATTCATCAATCTATTCGGCTTAATTATTAGAGCTTAGCCGAATTTCCATTGTGCCCCAGCAAATCCCTAAACGGCCATTTTTAAGCCAACCGGTTCATTAACTTGCTGGGGCAAGGGCAGATTCATCAATCTATTCGACTTAACTATTAGAGCTCAGCCAAATTTAAATTGTGCCCCAGCAAATCCCTAAACTGTCGTTTTTAGGCCGATTGGTTCATTAACTTGCTAGGGTAAGGACAGATTCATTAATCTATTTGGCTTAACTATCAAAGTTTAGCTGAATTTAAATTGTGCCCCAGCAAATCCTTGAACTATCATTTTTAAGCCGACTGGTTCATTAACTTGCTGGGGCAAAGGCAGATTCATCAATCTGATCGGCTTAACTATCAGAGCTTAGCTGAATTTCCATTGTGCCCCAACAAATCCCTGAACTGCCATTTTTAAGCTGACTGGTTCATTAACTTGCCAATATATTCGGCTTAATTATCAGAGCTCAGCCGAATTTCCATTGTGCCCCAGCAAATCCCTGAACTGCCATTTTTAAGCTAACTGGTTCATTAACTTGCCAATATATTCGGCTTAATTATCAGAGCTCAGCCGAATTTCCATTGTGCCCCAGCAAATCCCTGAATTGCCATTTTTAGGCCGACTAGTTCATTAACTTGCTGGGCCAAGGGTAGATTCATCAATCTATTCGGCTTAACTATCAAAGCTCAGCCAAATTTACATTGTGCCCCTGCAAATCCATGAACTGTCATTTTCAGGCCAACTACTTCATTAACTTCCTGGGACAAGGGCATATTACTAATATATTCAGCTAAGTCGCAGCACTTTATAGTTATGTTTAATTCGGTAGCTTGTTCCATTCATTTCATGATTTTACATCACTTAGCTGCTAACAGGCACATTCATTGAGCACAAAAGGAAAAAATAATTTTCATTCATAAACTAAGTACAAATAGAAAAAATAATTTTCATTCGTAAATTGAGCACAAATAGAATTCATTTTACAAATGAAAACTACCCTACGTCAGCTTCTCACAGCAATGAATAATCAAAAGCCTAATATATTTAGTAAAACCTACATACGCTTAATACCAAAAACAAAATGGAAAATATTCAACTATCTTCGGGGTCAGACTCCAGCGGCTCAACGTCTACCTGTTAATACGGAATCGGATGTTTCGATATGACGTTAGCAGCAGCCAAGGCTTTGAGCCAGCCGTGTTTGAACCCCCTATTTTCGAATTTCGACACTTCTTCTACGTAGTCTGCCAGGACCGCATCCTTGTCAGCCTTGAATGACTTGGAAAGTGCGAACTCAGCGTTTGCCTTTGCCTGCTTCGACTCTTCTAGGTCGGCCTCCAGCTTAGCAATCATCTCGTTAGCCAATCTGAGCACTTCTTCATTCACTTTCGCCCTTTCCTCGGCAACCACTTTCAGTTTGTCAGTAGTCTTGCCCTTATTTGCTTCGGCATCGACCCTCGCTCTCTCTGCCGCTGCTTTCCCGGCCTCAGACTCGGCACGGAGAGAGGCCTCAACTATCTTTTCCTTCTCGATTTCCAATTCGGCTGTAAGAAAGTCGATTTATTCAATGGCGTTGTGTTGGCGACGTCCAATCTTGGCAATCCTCTTCGCTGCCTACAAAACAAAGGATCAGTAGGCTAATATAGAAACTCTTTTGGTTAGCCTTGCAAAACTATGAAGGATTACGTACCAATATCGCCGATTGAGCGGCCAATGTAATGGCCAGAGGATTGGCATCTTCCCTAAAAGTTGCTCTGTCAGCCAGCAGAGAGATGGAGGAAGCCAGGCTCAAAGCCAAACCTGGGTCTCTTATAACTGATGCATTGGAGCCAACCGGTACGTTTTTTATCCTTGGTTGTACTACGAACTGCACAATCAAGTCTGATTCTTCCAAGCGTGGCCATTTGTCCACTGGGTCTTCCGAATAAACGGCTTCGTAATCGGCCGGACGCTTTTCACCCCTGTGCTCCGTCACTTGACCTACCTATTCATCAATAACAGTTTCCATTTCGGCCACTTCATTTTGGACCACCTCTTCAACGGGAACAGGTGGAGGAGTTTCTTCCCTAACGATAGATGGAGGGGGTGGAGACTGGTTTCGCTCGACTTCAACCCTTTTTCGAGCAGCCATCCTCTCGGCGTTTTTTCGTTTGGCCAATTGGCTGAGCGACTCGCCGGCCATGTTATCAGGGTACGAGCCGAGTAAGTCCCCTAAGTTTGTAAAAATATCTTTGAAGGAGACGTCCCCTTGGCCTGAGGTGGACGGAGGATCGGACAAATTGAGTTCGGCTTCCTCAAAGGCTGAATTAAGAACTTCGTCTACCTCGGCTTCTAACTGGTTCAGGTCCTCAGTGAACGGATCGGCTGCTTGTTCTTCCTCGTGTTCCGAATTGGAGGTTTCTAAACCAACCTCCTCTATGTTTTTGAAGCTGGGGAAGATGAGGGCTGTAAGCTGATCCTTACCTCTTAACATTGGGATGTGGTCTGTCGCCAAAAATGTTGCATAAGATGGCGCGTATCGCAAGAGAATGTGGGCCGCCCTACCTTGCTTCTGAAGGTTTGGATGGCCAACGAACTGTAGAGCGACTTTAATTTCCGCAAGAATAGCATCGTCGGCTAAAACCAATATTTTTTCAAATCGTTACCTGCAAAAACAAAACAGTAAATACATGGAAGGAAAGCCGAATACATATAAGGTAATAAGAGAAACTAGAGTGAGCTATACGGCCACCTGGTTTGCCTTGCCATGGGATCTAGGCGATCTTCACCCTCGCGAATTCCCAGTTGCCTCGAACAACGACCATCACGTCGTCGACATACTTGCCAGAGCTGGCAAACATAGTCACTAGGTGATGATCGGTATCCTTGGCCTAGAGAAAATAGCGTCCTAGCCAGCTAGTGGACTTGGCTAAGGCATAACAATGCTGAATTGCGGGTATACCCAGATTAATCCTAAGACGACGGTTCAACTCTATAATCCCCATTATGATGCGGAAAAAGTTCACATTAGGCTGGGAAGGAATTAGACCCCAGTGTCGAAGGACGGCCCTTAAAAATGGGTGGAGGGGAAAACAAACTCCACTCTCAGTAATCGATATGAGAGGAAAAATGAGTGTACTCTCATCAGTCCTCTCCGTATCGGTGGTGCTGTCTGCCACGAGCGACAGATGGACGTCATCGGGGATGGAATAGTGGCGCTGGAAGCTGGAAACTCGCTCTACAGAAAGAAGATCTTTCAAATTTTTTGCCATCCTAACAAGCCTAAGGGCTATGCAAAACTAAAAGTAAACAAGGAAATGATATTGGGAGTGAAGGAGAAGAAAACTTACGAGAAACATAAGGGATAATGAGAGACAAGAGGAAGTTGCAGAGGCTGCGAAGTGAATGAGTTGTACTAGAAGGCAAACCAGAAACTTCGAGTATTCAAAACATACATTCGAAAAGACAAAATTTTAAATCACATTAAATGGAGGAATCGTACGAGAGGGCGGGAACTTGTAATGATGACCAAAAAGAAAAACGTGTGCGTTCCGACACATATTGAAATGAGGTAAACCATCGAATTTTTGACTTTCCAAATTCGAAACCAAATATGCCGACTAACTGGTGTTAGTAGGGTGTTTGGGGGGCAATTGTGGGAGCTGAATAATAGAGGACTCAGATAGGCCGAGTACATGTTTACAAAATCAGGATATATAGTATATTCGTCTCTTACGTTCTAGGTGTCGAGCATCTTAATCGGCCATAAAGCTAGTTGAATAGAAGTAGGAATACAACAAATAAAAGGCCGAATGAACAATCACACAAGGGATTAAGAGCGGGCCATACCCTGAGGACCAGGGGCGTATATAAATAGAAGAACAACAACCAAAAAGGATGTGTGTGAAAAAAAAACTTAAAAACTTAACTTACAAGCAACCAAGAGAGTATATACTGACTTATCCGTCAAAGTGCTAATACCAGCACCCCCGACCGGAGTGTTCATTCCTTTTCAAGTGGCTAGCTGAGGATCATGAGCGTCCTGCAGGATCCAAAGAGTATTTCCGAATCACTTCTCCACAAGTAACAATGCAAATGCTATGCAAAGAACATATACATGTAGATAAAATTTCACAACATGAGTTTCAAGTCAAGCTCTCTAAATCCCCAACAGAGTCACCAGAAACTATAGCTTGCTTTTCGTGCTCCTTTCAGGTACAACTAGCCTTACAGTTCGGACTCTCGTGGTTCTGAATCTAATTTCACAAGTGCAATGTGAAATAGTAAAAATGCAAAAAGAATCCAAATTTGACAATTCTTTTGGAAAATCGATGTTTGAATCAAATGTCAAAAATGGACTGCTTAGCCAGATTTCAGAGTCACCACCTAAATATTTGCAAAAAATTTAGGAAACCTGAGATTCGTGCCACAAACCACTTATCTGTCATCACCAAAGTGTCTCGGCTCAAAAACTTAGGTATGAGAGGGGAAGCTCATGAATTGAGCATCCCACTCACCTGATTAAAGATCGGCCTCTACTAATCAAGATGTGATTTTTATTTACATTATATGCTCTTGTTCCGATTTATTAGGCTATCTTACTATGTGACACACACAAGTATAGACTAATTTGCAAATATTGGAACATCTGATTTTGTGTTTGTTTGAAAATTATTTTGAATATATACCACTTGAAAAAGTGATCTCATATGTATATTCATCAAATACCCCAATTTATGCAATTAGCCTTCATCCACAGGCATTCAAAATAGGTATATTACTTAAGCACTTAGCCTCATGGAAAACATGCTTGATATAGAAACAATCACATGCATATGGTATGCTAAAGCAATAATTGCTCACCACATACTCCAAGGCAAGCCAAAAGAAACAAAGAGTTAGAAAAAGTGCATGATCACGACTAATGCAATATGACTAATACAACACAAACAATTATGACTAATCGGCTCGGCTACTAACATGACATTCAAAGCAATTTGATAGCACGTGGTCCAAGAACATATTCAAAGAGTTAAGCAACAACAATGCTTTGTTAGAATGATTAACCGAGCTTTAATGCGTGCAACACATACGTACGCAAAGCATCAAAAATGCTAAGAAAACATGATGCTCTATACTACCATCATAAGCGGAGAAAAAAAAAGGAGAAAGAAATGGGAGTTCGAAGACACACACACTTATCACATATTTGCCCTCATGCAAGAGGGTTCGAATTGATGTCTAAATGTCCGAAATAACTAACTACTACAAATTCGACTGAATTAATTACATAACTAACTAACTAAGTTGTTACAACAAGGATCTCTAGAATGAGCAATAAGCTAGTAATCTAAGCTAACTAGCTATGTAACTACAACAATAATTACAACAATAATGAGAGCATTAATTTACAATTTACAAAGGAAGCACAAGGATGACATGCACGTGACGGTTTCAGAAGTAGCTTTGCTTGCCTTTCTTGGAATCTGCCTTGTTTCACCTTCAGCCACTGCCCTCAATTTCTGTACGAAGAAAACACTCTGTATATTAATAATCCCTAATTTTTGTAGTTACCACTGAATCCCTAACCTTGAGCTTATTCCAATAAAGCCCTTGAATTTTTGCTTAATTGCGTTTTAAACCCTAGAACCGGGAAGCATCGCGGATTAATTCGAATAAACACTAATTGATCCCAGTAAATTAATAATCACCTTTAAAACCCTATTATTAATTATTAGACCCTATAATTATAGATGAATCATTTTAAAACCTTAATTTCCGGTAACGCCGTTTTCACTCGGTTTCTCGCTTTTGTTGGCGCTTTAATTTAACGGGACCCGAATTTATTATTTTAACTATTTTCTAATGTTAGTATATTGATAATAAATATTAAGGTTTCATAAATTTAGACTTGGTCCCTATATACTTTTATTTTATTTATTTTATTTTATTCCAAACCTTAATTGTAATATTTTCTAAATTAATGTACTTATGCCTATTAGCTTATGTTTATAAATACAAATATCTCCTATATATATATATATATTTCTTCAAGCCCAAGTAGTTGGCCATATGATGGATGAAAGGGCCTTGATGGCACTTTGACAAATTTGCACTTAGGGAACTTAGTCCCTAAGAAACCTCACAATCCTTTCTCTATATATATGCACACTTGTTCCCCTCTTTTTACTCATTTCCAGCCATGCACTAGAGGAGTGAGAGAGAGTGATTTTGGAGAGAGAGAGAGAAAGAAGAGAAGGAAAAAAAAAGAATTGTATTGAGTTTTGTACAACAAAGGTAAACCTATATCACCTCTTCTATCAAGTTCTTCTACTACTTGGTTTTCCCATCCTAATACATGTTCTTTGTATATATATATTGTATTCTAGGCCTACACTCTTGTATAAATGTGTATTAATCAAGAAATTGTGTGCTTCTCTTTTTTTCATAAATTTCCAACAGCAAATCTTTTGCCTCTCTTGAAATGGTGTGCTTCTGGAATTTATTTTCCTATCAAAACTCCATAAACTCAAATATATTTTTATGGTATAATATTTGGTATATCTAGAGTATGTGATAATTTTATTAGGACCTAAAGATGTATTTTTATAACCTAAACAATTTTTCTAAGTTTGTTACTCACAAAACTAGAAAAGCAGTCAACTTTCTCTATTTTTATAAAATTCCATAAAACTAATCTTGAGTCCACTTTTATGTCAAAATCTTAATCTTGGTGCTATATTTCAACTAAAATTTGTTTGAACTCAAGAAAGTGAGGGGTTTGAGAGAAAAATCGATTTGCGTAACGGTTAACGAATTTGGTTGGATCTTGGTAATTCTGAATTATCTTAAAATCTAAAATACCTATCCTAGTTTCGTAAATTGAGTTTGAAACTGGACTTATTTATCTAAAAACTCAAATGAGGGCAAGTACTTAGGGCTAATAAAAGTATTTTTTTCATAATTATTTTCAAACTGGTTCAAATTTGAAAATATGAAAATTTGTGTTAATATGCTCTTATTTGGTTTGCAATTCTTATATTTTATGTTTCTTGAATGTCTTAGTCTTGATATGTAATCTATGATAAATTGTGAATTTGCTTTACCATGAATAAATTACTTGCTGTTTAGTTTGGATTCGTAATTATATTGACCATGGTTTGCTATAACTGAGAACATAATGCACTTAATAAAGGGGAAATCAAATGGAATGGTAATGGGTTGCGATCATTGTATTAAATTTTATGAGATAATGAACGATGGATTCAAGAGTATGATATAGTGGAATGTGTTCCATTTTTGTGAAGTCTTACGCAAGTGTGTTTTCAAACCCTAACATGGCACGGGAGGTATTCTAGCTGCTTAACGGAAATAGGAGGCATAAGGGTGGCAATGAGGGTCTCATACAGGGAGAGTATCCCTGGAAGCCCATTCCCTTGGGGTAGACCGTGATGTCACCACTCGGGTATGTAGCCTAGGTGCATGGGCATCATTGGTAATTGTACGGTAAGTGACAAACTGGTGGTTATGCGGTAAGCGACACATTGGTATTGTATTAACCAATAGGGAGTCAGAATTGCTTGTGGCCAGTGTTAGTAGTTGGGTAGGAACAACATTCCATGGGGAGTTGCCTAGAACTAACTAAAATTGGCTATTATTCATGAGAACTGAAATTTAATTATAAGCTCTGCTTAATTATTGCTTTCGTTGTATGTTATGATCGTGCAGTTATGTTACTTGTGTATTTGGAATGGGAAAAGGGTCGGGATGTGTGTGTTTACTGGGCATTCCAAGCTCATGTCATTTTATGCCAGGTAAAGGCGAGTTTTATATTGAGAATGAAATCCCTAAAAGCCTTGAGGAACCATGGCTGCCTTAGAGATTAGATTTTATATTTCCTGTATTTTGGATAATCTTTTTGTATCAAGGAACTGATCTGTACTTAAAGACTTGACGAATTTTATCTGTAACTATTATTAGTATTTTCTCTTTGTGTAATTATTTGTATTTTATGTTTAAAAACGATGTGTATCCACTAGTTAAACCCCGGTGTATTGTTGTATTATATTATCAAAATTTAGGGCGTTGCACTCACTCTCTATTTTCTTTATTTTCTCTCAAAGCCCTTTCCTTACTTTTCTCTCAACGTACATCTCTTTATTCTTTAATCTCTCTTATCTTTTATCCATTTCCCGGTGTGGCTGATGGATAAACTGAAGGTCGCGGACCCCTGCTCTGAGTATTCAACCAGATTCTACTTTTTTCGCCCGTGGCTAGTGGACTTTTCCACAAAGGAATTGTGGTGTGACTAGATGTGCAGCATATCTGTGGCTTACATTGCTATGCATTGCCCTTGGTTGAACTTAACCGAGATGAGCTACAACATGTCTCGCCAACTAGGTATACAGCTGTTTGGCCTTACACACTGTGTTTTCTATTTCCCATTCCGGTTCAGACGCCAGTTTGGGTGTGATCAGACTCGTCCAAATAAGGGGGTGGAATATCCAGCTGGATACCTCATTGCTTAGAGGATGAGAGAGCTTTTGGCCCCTATTGCCAGTTTTAGTTATGCCCTTTCTAGCGAGTGTTTTTCTTGGCTTGAGGATGAGAGATAGGTTGAGCCATCCTTGGCTGTAAAGACTTTCGAGAGTACATGCAAGAGATAAAAAACTATCACCTGACTTATCTGTATCCCTAGTTTATTGTTTTGACTTTTCTTTTCAAGTTTTTTATGATGTAAAAGAAACTTTGATTTAACTTGAAAGTTTGAGGATGTACTTGTGTGGAAATCATGTAATTAAAGTTGTAAGCACTGTAAATTTTCTTTTTTGGTCCAAATAATGGTTTGTGTTGTACAAAGTGAAATTTTGAGAAAATCAACATCATTAAAACTTTTCAAAACAATTTTTGCAGACAGTCACTACCTGACATGCATGGAATCAATCCCTAAGACATACAGCCCTAAATCAAGAAGGCCATAACCGCCCACAGAAATTCACCTTCAATGTCATTCTCCCCTCTGCAATTAACCCTTCTGTCAAACGGAGTTAACACAACCAAGCTAACAGATGATGGAAAAAGATGGACCGATCAAACAAATGGACAGGACAGTTGAGTTGAAAATGGTTATAGCCAAACTTCGAGATTAAATTGCCTATGTATCCCAAAGATGGGAATCAGGCAATACATAGTTCAGTTAAGGTTCACTCGAGTATGACCTTTTGCACTCTAACTTTTACCAAGGCTGCCCTTTCGGGTTTTTAACCTCGCGAGCTCTATTTTTATTTTATTTCCAATTTTGTATGCTCTAACTTTTGCCTGGGTCGCCCTTTTGAGTGTTCGGCCTAACGACCCTCTTAGGGATAGTATTTCTTCAATTTGTCCATATTGATCGATTGCGAGAACTCCAAGCTATCTAAATCCATGATGATGAATGCTCCTCCTGACTAGACAGATTTGATGATGTTGGGACCAATCCAATTGGGTCAGAACTTGCCCCTAGGGTCATGGATGGGACCTCGGTTGTCTTTGAGCACCATATCTCCTTCTTTGAGGTTTCTGGATTTGACTTTCTTGTTGAATGCTCTGGTAATCCTGCGCTGATATCCTTAGATGTGATACAACACCTTCAATCTTCTTTCATCAAACAATATCAATTCTTTGAATCTGTTCTGCTGCCAATCCACCTCTGCTATCTGACACTTGGCCATAATTCTCAGCAATGATACTTCAATCTCGATCAGCAAAATAGCTCCCATCACATATACTAGAGAGTAGGGGGTTGCCCATGTAGATGTTCGAATTGACGTTCTATAACCCCAGAGTGCAAAAGGCAGTTTATTCAGCTAGTCCTTGTAGGTCTCCACTATCTTTCGTAGGATATTCTTGACATTCTTGTTGGCAGTTTCAATGGTTCTATTGGTCTGTGGTTTGTATATTGTTGTCTTATGAAAAGACATGTTATATTTCTTGAGCAAATCCACCACCTCTTTCTTGAAGGGTGAGTCGTTGTTCGATATGATCTTATTTGGCATCTCATACTTGTAGATGATGTTATTTCTAATGAACTTGGCCACGTGCAACACTTTGAACACAGAATAAAACTGAGCTTCCACCCACTTGGTAAAATAGTTGATCGTCACCAAATGAACTCATGTCTATTCGAACCCTTTGGCGAGACTGCTCCGATGACGTCAATTTCCCAGATTGAGAAAGGCCATGGTAAAGTCATGTTGTAGAGCTTTGATGGTAGGATATCTATACGATTAGCATGTATTTGACATTTGTGACATCATGAAACAAAGTTGATACAATCCTCTTCTATGATTGACTAATAATATCCCTGCCTGAGAATCTTCCTAACCAACATCACACCATTCATGTGCGCTCCACACTCTCCCCCATGAATGGCCTCCATGAGATGCTTTGACTCATCCACTTTGATGCGGAGCTTGTGTATTCCCAGATAGCCTCTCTTGTACAACTTACGTCCACATATGATGAATTGAACAGCTGGACGCCGTATTCCCCATTTATTCTTGGCATTTGCCCCTGGTGGATATGCGTCCTTCTTTAGAAAGTTTCAAATGTCGTAATACCAGGGGTTCTTGTCTTTAGCTTCGTCTATTGCAGCTATTGTCTCGTAAGTATGGGCATACTTCTGTCCAATGATGATTGGACACATCTTAACCCCGAACGGTATGCTCACCATGGAGGATAGAGTTGCCAGCATATTAGCAAATCGGTTGTTCTCTCTCAGTAGATGGTTGAATACTAGTTTTTCAAACCTTGGAATTAGAATGTCCAGGGTCTGATAATAAACTTTCATGTTCTTTTCCTTGACCTTTCAATCTCTGTTAGCTTGAGAAACAACCAGTTTTGAGTCTCAAATGATGTCCAACCTTATTGCTCCTAGTTTTAGGACAGCTTCCAATCCAACGATACACACCTCGTATTCTGCTTCATTATTGGACACTTTGAACTAGAGTTTGAAAGCTAGAGTATATAAGAATCATCAGGTGCTATGAGCAACATGCCTATCATATAACCGTATTGATTAGCGGCTCCATCAAAGTACATTGTCCATGTCTCTTCCTCTACCTACAGAATTTTCTCATCTGGGAATAGGTACTCTACTGCTTCATCTCCTTCTCCTGGGTTGTCTGCCAGAAATCCCACTACTGCTGTTCCTTTAACAGACTTGCGAGTGACATACTTAAGGTCAAATTTAGAGAGAAGAAGCAACCAACGAGCTAGCCTACTTGTAAGCGTTGGTTTCTCAAAGAGTTATTTGATGGGATCTAATCTCGAAAGCAGAATTATGGAATGAGCTAACAGGTAGTGTCTCAACTTCCAAGTGGCCCAAACCAAAGCTAAGCAAGCCTTCTCCAAAGGAGTGCAGAGGGTCTCGTAATCCAGTATCTTCTTGCTTAGGTAGTAAATGGCTTTTTCCACCTTAGCTTCTAATTCTTACGCTAGCATGCACCCTATGGTTGACTCGATTGCAGACAGATACACGATCAGTGGCTTTCCCGACTTTGGTGGCGATAATACAGACGGGATCTGAAGGTGCTGCTTAATTTGTTCAAAGGTGAATTGACATCGATCGTCCAATCGGAACTTCTTTCCCTTTTTCAAGAGACTAAATAGTTGTTCACAACTTAAGGTTAATTTTGAGATAAATCGTCTTATGAATTGCACTTTGCCCATAAACCCGTACACCTCCTTTTCATTCCTTGGTGGTGGCATTCTAAGATAGCCTTGATATTGGATGGATCTACTTCAATTCCCTTATGCGTAATCAAAAATCCCAGCATCTTTACTACAGCCATGCCAAAAGTGCATTTTTGTGGATTCAACCTCAGCCTATACTCCCCTGATCCGTTCGAAGAATTTTTCCAATGCGTTGTAGTGGCCTTCTCGCTCTTTCGATTTTACTATCATATCATCCGTATACACCTTGACTTCCTTATAGATCATGTCGTGCAAGATTGTGGTTGCAGCTCTCTGATATATAGCCCGGCGTTCTTTAACCCGAATGGCATAACCTTGTAGTAGTAGGTACCCCAAGGCGTGGTGAATACAGTCTTCTCTCTGTGCTTAGGTGTCATCAAAATCTGGTAATACCCCGAAAATCCATCCATGAATGATAACAAGGCATGGTCAGCAGTAAAGTCTACCAATTCATTGATGTGTGGCAATAAAAAGTCATCCTTCAGACTAGCCTTATTTAGATCCCTGAAGTCGACGCAAACTCTAATTCTACCGTCTTTCTTCAGAACTACAACAATCTCGGCCAACCAAGTCGGGTATTCAAATACCATAAAAAATCTGGTGTCGATCTGCTTGGTGACTTCTTCTTTAATCTTCAGTGCCCAATCTAGATGAATCCTGCGGAGTTTCTGCTTGACTGGACAGGCCTTGAGGTCAAGAGGGATCCGATGTTGTACAATCTCAGGATCAATTCCAAGCATGTCTTCATAGGACCACGCAAAAACATCTTTGAAATCTTTTAATAAAGCGACTAGATGCTCACATTCCTCCAAAGACAATGTAGACCCGATCTGGACTAAGCGTGGATCTTTCTCAGTACCCACATCAATTAAAAGAATCTCATCTACACAAGGCATAGCATGCCTCTCCTCCTCTTGGTCAATCAATTTTTTCAAAGCCTGAGGAATTTCTTCCTTTTCGTTTTCATTAAAATTTTGAAAATCTTGGTCAATGCAATAAATTAACAGTATACAGAAGTACACAGAATCTACAGCATTCTCATTCAGAAGCTCTAGCGCCTCGATTACAACTAACTCAAAGAAAAATGCAAAAGAAGACCTAGATAGGACTTTGGCACCCGAGTTATCACCCCCGGAAGTGCCAGACTCAAACTCCTCAAATGGACTCAAATTTGACTCAATAGACTCAGTGGAATCAAATTCAGGTTCATTATCTGATTCAGAACTATCAATAAAGCCCCTCTCGAGTTGCCAAATTAGGCGTGGAGCCTTGGCTGCATCCACAATGAGACCGGAGTAATCTGCCTCTGGTTCATCCCCGATCACAGAGATAGTAACACTATCCCCGAAGTTAATGGGCTCAACCCCAGCGTTGGAGGTCGTCAGTAGGTTAGCCAGTGTCATCCCCAACAGTTCCTCTTCATCGCTATCCGAGCTTGCATTTCTGTCTTGCCCTATATCGATGCTTGGGCCGATCCTCTCCTTCTGGCTGTCTGACAATTGGTGATTGAAAAAGATCTCAAACCCAAGGTATCTCTTCTTTGTTTCCTAGTCGACCCATGACTCCGTGAATCTACAGAAGGGGAAGTCTTCTCCTTGAAGGACAAAGCATCCATTTAGGGTCCCCCTAATAGGCTTGTGGACTAACTCAAATTGCCTCCTGGCTATGTTTGCTTTAACTCTCTCCTTTAATTCATCTACATTCCTCTTCCAATCATCTGCAGTTAGCTCATATCCCAACCCAAAAGCATGGCAGTTATGGTTTACTTCTTTAGCAACAGTATTTCCCCACCTTTCACTTCTACCCAGTCCCGATCCGAGAAAGTGTCCTTGCTTATTCATCATATAGATAGATTGGGCACTCACATAGTTCCCTTCATCCTGTGCCATGATAAGCTGTATCAACTGGGCCTCTGCCAAGGAAAAGCTAGAGAGGAACACATTCTCTTCTCCATGCATTATTTCCATCAAGGGTGTGGTGGTTCCCTGGGGAGGGTGGATTGAAGAATTTCCATAAACAGTCGTAATTTCTCCCTTTGAACGGATACTACACCAGTTGGTGCACCGTTGAACAAACCACCTTCATTTGATGCAGCCAAGATCTCTCCAAGAGTAGATTGAAGGTTGCGGGCACATCCATCACATGGAATTCAACCTCATGGTCAGATGGACCAATCAGTATTTGACTCTTAAAGGTTCCTATGACATCACGACTAGTATTGTCTAAGCCCGAACAACTTGAATCGTAGGCATGAAGTCAACTAGCTTTAAGCCTATGGCATAAGCGGTCTAAGCCGGACATATGTTGATTGCCAAGCCGGTGTCCACCAACACTACTAGGATCTACTTCTTTCGGCTTTCCAAGGTTACATACAGAGGTTTGTTGTGGTTTGGCCCCTCGGGTGGCAGCACTTTGTCTGTGAAAGACAACAATGGAGTAACATCCCCAGATATGACCAAAGACACTAATTGGTCAGTCGTGATGTCTATGGGTAGCTTGGTCTTGTTCAGCACCTCCAGCAATGCTTGCATGTGTTCCCGGGAAGCCATCAATAGCCCCCAAATTAAAATCTCTACCTAGATTTTCCTAAGTTGCCTCAATACTAGGTCTTCTTCTATCTCCTTCTCTTTCATTTTCTCAGCCTCTTCCCCGAAGGGTTCTACTTGGTCTAGGGGCGGGGGTGTGAAATGGCGACCACTTCTTGTCATGTGGTTGATCTCTTCCATGTACCATGTATTGTCAGGGGTACCGGTTCTCCACCCTTCACCAATGTAAACAAGGCTTAGATCACTATCCTCTCACCATTCTCCCGTAGTCATTGCTGGACCACTATCGAGCTCTATCCAAATCATGTTCATATCACGCCTTCCGTCAGCACGCTGCTCCTCCACTACGGTTGACTCAATTTCTACTTCTTGATACTGTCTAAGTTTCCTTGGCATCTTTTCCCTGTTATCGGATTCCCATTCAGGCTTGTTTGTAATTTGGACATCATTCTTCCCTAACTTGACGTCTTCTTTTATTTTCCCTTTCACCTGCTCCCGGGCTAGTTTTCTTTGTATTTCCTCTATTCTCTTTATTTGAAATTGTTCCAATGCTTGCTCCCTTTCGATGATAGTCATGCCTTCAGACTTTCTATTCTCATCAATTTCCTCTCCTTTCGGATTCTTTTTTGTCTGTTCTTCTGTGTCGGATTCCTCTTCACTGCTTAACCACCCATGGCTAGATTTAGGATGGCCCAGATCCCACCATCCGATCTAAACACTGCCCGCATCCTCTTCCTTAAAGAAATAAAGGTTCTCTAAGTCTTCATCTATCTCTACTAGGTCATCAAGACCTTGTTCAGGCCAGTCACCCAGATTTTGTCCAGGCCCATTTTCTTCAATGGCATTAATGCTGAGCAATTCTGGTAATATGATTGCGGGCTTTGGTTGGTCAGAAGCCACAATATACTGACTGGGGTCATACTCTTCCACGGGTGAGGGCCTCTTCTTCACAATTTGGGTATCAGACAACCCTCATTTCGGTGAATTTCCCTTTTCTTTAACTACCGCCACCATAGGCTTTGATTGGATTTTAGTTGTTATACCCATCATGCACAAATCCGTGCTATCAGGAATAACCACCTAAGGTTTAGGCAAATAGGATGGGGTGATATATATGTTGGGGTTGAAAGTGGGCAGTAGTGTATGGATGAAGTTGATATTCTTGGGCATGGGGACTTGGTTGTGGACAGGGAGTAGATTGGTGGTCACATTTGGTTTTGAGGGTGGAGCTATTATCTTATTATCCATAAGATCCTAGATCTCATGATGAAAGCGAAAGCAGTAGTCAGTGGGGTGAACATACTGTTGGTGGAAAACGCAGTATTAAGTAGGGTCGTGTTTAGCTAGGAGTGGGTTAGGGAGAGGTCGAGGATCAAAGGGCTTAAGATGTCCCTTTTCTATTCAAAGTTTGAGAGAACAGGTTGGACTCATGTGAAGAGGGGTAAAGGTTCTATATTGGTTTCGAGCTGGGCCGTTGGGTTGTGAGGTTGCACTGGCGAATGAATCGATTATCTTGGCCGTTGTGGTGATGGTACTAATCTCGGCAGGCCTAGGAATAGTGCTATTGCTAGCATTAGTACTCCTAGTAAACGGCTTTTTTGCTGGTTCACTTATTCTCTAGTCACTTGTTCTCTAGATAATGCCTTTCTTGAAAGCAGTCTCAATTTGAACCCCCAACTCATGTAAAGCAACGAAGTTAGATAGTGGCGCGACTATCATCCTTTGTAACATGTCTGGTTCGAGATTCTGAACTACCAACTAAACTTGTTCCCTTTCTGAGGGCATGTTTATCATTCTGGTTGCCTTTTCCCTCAATCTTGCAACAAAGTCGATAAAGGGTTCCTTGGGATTTTAAGTGCTTGCCTCCAGTTCACTTATCGCTACCTCTATCTGAATATTGTAGGAATATTGATTAACAAATCCCTCAGATAATTCTTCTGATTTCCATTTGGTTGAGTCCTCCAATTTGGCATACCAAATAGCTACCACGTCTGATAAGGTTCTTCCGAATGATGACAATTTCTAAGCCCGCATCAAGCCCATTGGTTTCAGGACATCCGAGAAGAGACGGGCGTGGACGATAGGATCTCCACTTCCATCAAATCTATCGATGTGAGGCATTTTGAAATTTTCTAGAAATCTTACAAAGGCCTCGGTATAACTGTCTTCAATGTCCGGATGGAATTGAAGCCTTGAGATTTCTTGAGCACCTTCTCCAGCCTAGTGATTTTTATCATAATAGGATCGATGTCATTAATGTCGAAAGGAAGAAGTCCCCCATAGGGCTATGCTAGAGGCCTGAAAGCTTGAGCTTATGCGAACATCTCTTGGGGATCCAAGACTTGAGGGTTTCCAGCTAGTAGAGGGGGATCAAGATTCGGCTGGGCGACCAGGACTAGATGTATAGTAGATGCCGATGCCCCAGATGGGCGTCGCATTTCAATAATAGTCTCATCCTGAGCGGCAATTCTTTGATTCAGTGTATCCATTGTTCTTCGAAAAGCTGTCATCATAGCAGCAACCTCTTGCTGCTTTATGCCATTACGGGTCTGGGAGAGTTAGCTATTGTCGAGCTGAGTGGGTGAGAACGGACAAGTGACTACTGAGTGCTTTGTGCTAGTGAAAACTAACTGGTTCTCCTTCTCCAAACAACTGGTTCTCCTTGACCGTCAACTAGATCTCAAATTTCGTAAAGCCTATCAGAGCAAGTCCACAAAACTTGGGGGATATCAGATCTTTCTGAAGCTATGATTGCAAGAATACTTAACAAAAGAAATAAAGAAAAAAGAAAAGCAATAATCAAAAAATTGGATAGCACCTCGGTCCAAATTTGCAACACATATGATCACAACTGAAGGACTGCATTTCCCACTGAATTCTGCCCCAACAAACTGATATCAACTTGTACCACTGATATGAAGCGCCCCTGTACAGTTTCACTACAGAGCAAATACCAGATAAAGAGAGCCAAAACACCTTTATAAGGGGATAGGGTTACACAGTCCTAGTTTTAACATGATCTAGGGTTTTACTACTTCAAGCAAGTAGTTCCACAAAATCCTATATAAGGGCTAGCATCCTATCCTATGTTGGGATACTCACTAGAGCTTTACTATATGCACTAGGCCGATTGGTCAAAAGGGTACCTTAGCAAGATTACCTAATATACCTCTCACACCTAACACCGAGAAGTGAAAGAAGGATCAAGCTGTATGGTTGTAATCTAGATCCAAGGGTTGTGTTTTCAACATGGTAGAGCCTACAACCGGCCGGCCTTTTAGCAAGCTTTTTAGGCAAGCCTCCAGCAAGCTGTCCAAGAATAGCAGATGGAAAACACAGTGACTTAAGAGCACAATGCAAATGCAAATGCAATGCAAAGGACATATATGTGTAAATAAAATGTCACATCATGAAGTTCAAGTCAAGTTCTCTAAATTCCCAGTAGAGTCGCCAGAAACTGTAACTTGCTTTTTGTGCTCCTCGGAGGGGTTTAGTCTCCTCAGATACGATAGCCCTACGGTTCGGATTCCCATGGTTCTGAATCTGGTTTCACAAGTGCAATTTGAAATAGATTAAACAAATGAGAGTCCAAATCCGGCAAATCTTAGAAAATCCATTAATCATCAAATATGCCAAATATAGACTGCATTGCTAGATTTCAGAGTTACCACCTAAATATTTTTGACAAATTTAGGAAACCCATGACTCATGCAAAAGGCCACTTATCTGTCATAACTAAAGTGTCTTGGCTCGAGAACTTAAGTATGAGAGGAAAAGGTCATGAATTAAGCACTCCACTCACCCAATCAAAGATCGGCCTTTACTAATCATGATGTGATTTTTATGTATATTACATGCTCTTATTCTGATTATTATGCTAACTTACTATGTGAGGCACTCAAGTATAGACTATGTTACCCACTTTGGAATGCTTTGATTTCATGTTTGTTTTAAAAAGAGTTTTGAATATGCACTACTTGAAAAAGCAAGCTCATATGTATATTAATCAAGATCATCCTAACTTAAGCAAAATAGCCTTCATCCACAGGCATTCAAAGAGGTATTTCAAATAAGCACGTAGCCTCATAGTAGTATGCTTGGCATGGCAACACAAACACACATGCAATATGCTAAAGCAAAAGTGCTCACCTAGTACTCAATCGAGGCAAGCCAAAGAGAAGAAAATAATTAGAAAAATACATTTTGTAATATGCAAGTGACTAATGCAACATTTACAAAATGCAACTACTAGGTTCAGTTTATTTAACATGTCATGTGAATCAACTCCAAGCATGCGACGACGGACGTATTCAAGTAAGTAGGAAATGACAATGATATTAGAATGATGAATCGAACCCAATGCATGCAAACATGGATACAAATTATGGTAATGATATGAAACCAAAAATGATACTACCACGGTAAGCATGTAAAGAGAAAAAGAAATGGGGGTTGGAACACATACAAATATTACAAGTTTGTCCTCGTACAAGGGGGTCTGAATGAATGTCCTAATTAAGCTAATTATTACAAACCCCAAATGAATTAACTAAATTAACTAGCTACTATAAATTCGAATGAAGCTAACTAATTAATTACACATACTAATATTAAAGTACTAATTTAATGGACTTGAATGGGAGGCGAGGAGCCACATGCGCATAATCGAGAACATCCTCCGGAAACCTCTTTGTTTGCTGCCAGAATCTACTCTGTTTATAGTCAGAAAATTATTCTGTTTTGGCCTCAGATTTTGCTTTGTTCTTTTGTAAAAATGCCACTACTTGTACAAAATAGGTGGCTGACCGGCCTTGAAAAGTGGTTGGCCATACAGAATTATGGTCGGCCGGCCACTGCTTCTGGGGGATACCTTGTGTGGAGAAGTGGTTTGGAAATACTCTTCAGATCCTGGGAGACACTAGTGATCCTCAGCTCGTCACCTGAAAAGATACAAACACTCCAATCGGGGGTGCCGGAATTAGCACTCCGACGGACAAGTTAGTTCAGACACTCAAGATAGCTTGTTTACTAAGTTAAGCGAAGTGATTCTTACCTACCTTTCTATAACCGTTGTTCCTGTATTTATACATGTTCAGATCAATCCTCGAGGCCAGGGCCTACTTTTTAATCATTGTCCTTTCTTTTATTCGGCCCTAAGGACTTATACTTATTCAGCACATATATTATATTCCACTCCCCACTCTCGTAGGATACAGCCGATTGATATCAGTCTTCCAATAGTACGCACCTTCTGATTTTTCCATATATTCGGCCCCCACACCTTGCTGCCACAAAGCAAAAACAGAGTGTTTCCAGGACATGTTTATCCTCTCGGCCCTTCTCTATCATGAAGATGATCAAGGAAGAAGTAGATTCGATTCACAAATCATCAGTTGTCACAAATTTATTATGTAATGATCTTAGAACCGATAGGATAAGAGCTCAATAAATTAAACAAAAGATAGACAATACATCCTCCCTATCATGGAGTTACCTCAAGGGAAGGGGTAGACATTGCTTCATAAATCATTAAACATCACTAAAAAGTATGCAATGATTCAAGATGCAATAGGTTCAATATAACGTCTGATTGAACCTAACCCAATTTTATTAGCCTTTTTTTACTTTACCTTTCCATTTTCTCATCATTTCTTCCTTTTTGTCCAAAAGTGATGATTACGTCCACTAAGTCCAAAAGCAATAAAGTGTAGCAAGCATTGACTTAACCTGAGAAATGAGCTTTTCAAGCCCTTTTCTATGGGGTAAATTACAAAGGAAAAATCAAATTCATTTACAAGCGATAATGAATTCAGAGTCAACCCCAAAATGAGTGATAATGGCTAATCAAACTCGAAAAGAGCAATAATGACTAGTCAAACCCAAAATGAGCAATAAATGACTCTAAATCCAAACTCGATAATAAACTATAATGAACCTTTCCCTCGTGATTTCGAAGGGTCTAATTGGAAAATTAGTTCCTTAGAAGTAATGCACTGATCATAAAGAGAGGTATCAAATAAGAGATTGTGATTAGCATAAGAGAAATGTAATGCCTTGGTAATGAACC
Source organism: Camellia lanceoleosa (assembly GCA_025200525.1). Taxonomy (NCBI): domain Eukaryota; kingdom Viridiplantae; phylum Streptophyta; class Magnoliopsida; order Ericales; family Theaceae; genus Camellia; species Camellia lanceoleosa. Next base: position 118,151,472 of record CM045761.1, read on the forward strand.
TCCGAAGAGATTAAACCATTTAGCATGAGAGGTCTCTTTCTTATGCCTTGAGCAACAATCCTTTGTTTGATATAACTCTTTAATCAAAGAAACAAAGAAAAGGGGGAGATTACAGAGTGCTAATGGAAAGTGGGTGATTACAATGACATGAATATGTATGAAAGCTATAAGAAAGTGAAAGAAAGGACTACCAGCTCAAATAGATTGGAACTTATAGCCTATACACCAATCCATGAGGACTTATAACAACACATCTATAGTATTCAAGGCATAATTTTTAACACACTGAAAAGCTCTAAAACAGTACAAAACCAGTGCTGAAAATTAGGTTTTTGATGTGGAAAAAGTGAGCAAAAATGAGATACAACCAAGTGGTTTCAATCAACCAACAAGCCTAAGGAAGGGTGGCTAACCCCTCCTTTTTTTTGTTACTTAAAATCACATATTTCAGGCCTCAAAACACTCTAAAAATAGTATGAAAAGAAAGAAAAGAAAGAGAAAAGATGGTACAAAAGCTCAAGGATTACCTCTTTAAAGAGATGAAGGGCTTCTAGTTCACAAACCACAAGTTGAACACTCTCAAGAGACTGAAATTATCTCACAAATCTCAGCAAAAGTTCCCAAGTTCCATCTTGTAAGGTGTATGTATGGTGTATGTAAATTGCAAGAGAAGGGGAAAGTGTGTTGGACAAGTTATACCTTTTGGCCAAAATTTTCTAACCCTAAACCATAAGAGGAGGGCTTGTATTTATAGAAAAACACCTTCTTGTGCCAGAAATATCTATATAGAGACAGCTAGTGCAAGACATGCACATGGGGACAACTGGCAGCTATCAAAATATCCGTTGCGCTGAACATGGCTGACCGGCCATAAAGAGGGACAATTGGCCAATAAAAAATGGCCTGCCGGCCACTTGTTGGCCAGCTCTTCTTTGAGTGGTTAGGCTAGAAAAAAAATATGTTTTGATTTAAAGAGGGTGCAAGGTTTAGGTTTTGAAACTCAAAACTAAAGTCTTTTACTGAAGAAATTGAATGATTTGCATAGTGTAACAATTCATCATCGAGTGTTTAGCGTGAGGTGCCCAAATCTTAAGGGCGGTCAAAATGGGGTGTCTACACATATACAGGATACCGACATCAAACGTTTTTTCTGGAAAAACATCATAACTTGATTCGGTATCCCCAGAGCGCTCATCTTGGATAATTACACTTAGCTTGATTATGGTTTTTATCGAGAATTGTGTGACATGTATGGAATTCGGCCTTACTTTTCCTCCCCAACTTATCCACAGAGCAACAAACAAGTGGAAGCTTCTAATAAAGTAGTCCAGGACAACATTAAGAAACGGCTCAAGAAAGTAAAGGGCAAATGGGTCGAAGAGCTGCTAAGTGTATTATGGGTGCATCAAACTATGCCAAGATGATCCACCGAAGAAACCCCATTCACCTTATGCTTCGGTAAGGAGGCAATCATACCACTAGAAATAGATTTTCCGACTCTTTGCTCAATAGCGTTCCATACTGGCCTAAACGACATGATGTTTGGATTTAATCAAGGAATGCCGAGATCAAGCCCTTGTAAAGATGACATGATACTAACAATAGCTGGCAAAATCCTATATCCAACTAGTGCAACTTCACCGACATGCCCTCAGTGAGTTGGTCCTCAAGAAAATACTTTCTGCCATGTAACGCTAAGAAAATAATCCTATTTTTGCGATCACATAATCACAATTAAACAAAACATTTCCTAATCATGCGAAATGAACCCATTGTGGTATAGCAGCCACTTCCCGTAAGCCCCAAGTATTCAAATCCGGTAGCTCTGATACCAAGTTGTAACACCCCGAAAATAATCCAACATAGAAAGTACATCAACCCACTTTCAAATAAGGTAAAAACCATGACTCAAGGGATGCCGAAAGATATATTCACTATGTTTCTTTACTTAGTTCCAAATGTTATACAAAAGTAATCTCACATGCGATTATACATTCATTGACAAACTAGTACATGAATCTATAGCATGTAAAATCAATTAATCAAAACGAATAAGGCCCTTAAGGGCTTACAAGTTCCAAGGCAATAGCCCGGTTTCACAAAATGGTCTCTCAGACCCATACAAATTAGCCCTTGGCTTTACAAAAATTAACACAAATACAAGAGCGATCTACTCTTCACCAAAAACATATTCACGCCCTCAGTTTAGCGGAATCACCACGTCTTTACCTGCACCAAATCCCATACGGGTGAGCATAAAGCCCAGTAGAGAAATCCCTAACAAAGTATATACATTTATGTAAGGTAATCAATATTAAATGCAAGTGCAAAAGTGATACAATGCCTTTTCAAAATTTATTCATGCCTTTCTTGAAAAACATCATGCTTTTCATTAAAAATTTTCAAATCTCATCAATTTCCAAACTTCAAATTTTAAATCATAAGGGGCGGTAAATATGACTCAGATAATCCCTAGGTTGGTGTCTGCAAGTAGGCTCAACAAGCACTACCAATAACCCACTTTACCGGTTACTAACCGTAAGGGAAGTGGTACCTCCTCTGCGCGTATTTTCGGTCTTTCACCTTGGACACTCAGGCCAACTTAACAATTTCATCTACAACTCCTAACCGGACTTACTAACGTATTTACCCCTTAAACACTTCCATAGTTCTCATTACAACATAATCTTCCTCAAGGTAAATGTTTTCCAATTCATTTCAAGATGTGCAATAATGATAATAAATCGAATGAGAACATGATGCAATACATAATATCACATAACATTTCTCCATTTCAAGCGTCTCTACAACAATATCAATTTACTAGGTTATTCATTTCTTCTCCTCAATATTATTTCACAAATGACCATACCATCAATTTGTAACAATAACAATCTGTCATCATGCCCAATTTATAACAAGTTAGCCCCTTCAAGACTACATGTGATGCCTTCAAACATTAACTCCAATGTTTACAATTTTCACTATCCAAGGTGCACAACCATTTGTTATTTCATAACAATACACGTTCAAATGTTTAACAATATTGTTAAAATAACATCTTATTTCTCATATACCATGTAAATTGTCATTTTTGCTAAACATATAATGAAAGTTCACTCTCTTAATATAAAACAACAAGATACCCCTAAACATGTTCACATCTTTCAAAAATCCCCAAAATTTCTAGGGTTTTATGTCAAAAACCAAAACAAACATCTCCTCATCTTTTGAAAGGGTTTTCTCTCAAGACAACACCCCCCCTATTATGTGAGTTAAAATCCTCAAGAAGATTGTTTAGGAAGAGAGAAAGAGAGACCAAACCCACCTTTAAAACCCTAGCATTTATGAGACAAGACCAAACTTTATATATCATTAATGAAAACTCTAAATCAACCAAATCTAACATAAATATACATATATAGCTCAAGGAAATTTCCCTACCTCAAGGTTTTGAAAAAGAATAGGAGTTGAAACACTAGGATTAATGGTGCCAAGAACCAAATCTCCACCACACACAAGAGAGCTCTTGAGATGTTCTTAATCTTTGATGAAGGAGTCAACGTTGGATCTCAATCGATGGAAGAAGACCAAGGGTTTTAATCTTGCCTTGAGGTTGAGATGTAGAGAGAAGCGAGAGGGATATATTTTTAGAGAGAGTCCTAGGATTAATGCGTACACTTTGATCTGAGTGAATGTTCAAACCCTTCTCTTCTTTCCCCGTTGGAGATTCTATCACGAATTAACTCTACTTCCCGGTCTCGCCGTTGTGCCTCTACAACTTTACTAATCAAGGTAGGTTGAGCACTCAAGGCAAACAATGTTGCACCTTCCTCGGACTCACCCAAATGCAACTCAGACTTGCCGACTTCACCCAACATAATCCACTCCCAAATGGCCATACTTGCCAAACTACTCACGGTTTTTTGACTTAAGGTGTCGGCCACTACATTGGCCTTCCCCGGATGATAGTGCAATTCAAAGTCATAATCCTCCAAAAATTCCATCCATATCCGTTGACATAAATTCAAATCTTTTTGGGAAAACAAATATTTTAGGCTCTTATGATCGGAGAAAACTTCAAACTTTTCACCGTACAAGTAATGTCGCCAAATTTTCAAGGCAAAAACTACTGCAGCTAACTCTAAGTCGTGGGTAGGGTAATTTTTCTCATGAGTTTTCAATTGCCGTGAACCGTAACCTTTCCCCCTTGCATCAAAACACAACAAAGCCCATCCCGAGACGCATCACAATAAACGCTGTAACCCAAGCCTCTCTCTAGAATGATCAACATCGGTGCCGTAGTCAACCTAGTTTTGAGTTCTTGGAAAGAATTTTCACAAGCCTCACTCCACACAAACTTAATCCCCTTTCTAGTCAACCTAGTCAAAGGTGCGGTTAATCTAGAGAAGTCCCTTACAAAACGCCGGTAGTACCCTGCCAATCCCAAGAAACTCCGGATCTCAAAAATATTTTTAGGTTGCTCCCAATCTTGTACAGAGTCTATCTTCGAAGAATCTACAGTTACTCCCTCTCTTGACACCACATGACCCAAAAACTTCACCTCGGTGAGCCAAAACTTGCACTTCTCAAACTTGGCATACAATTGATGTTTTCTAAGCAATTCAAGCACTACCCTCAAGTGAGCCTCGTGTTCCTCCTCGGAAGTCGAATAGATTAGGATGTCGTCTACAAAGACGACCACAAAATGGTCCAAGTACTCCCTAAAAATTGGGTTCATCAAATCCATAAAAAGAAGCCGGTGCATTAGTCAACCCAAATGGCATTACAAAGAACTCATAGTGGCCATAACGCGTACGGAAAGCCGTTTTTTGGATGTCCTCCTCTCGGACTCTTACCTGATGATACCCCGACCTCAAATCTATCTTTGAAAAGGAACAAGACCCTCTAAGTTGATCAAACAAATCATCTATTTTGGGTAAAGGGTATTTGTTTTTAACGGTAACTCGGTTCAACTTGCGGTAATCGATAGACAATCGCAACAACCCATCCTTCTTCTTTGCGAAAGAGCCGGTGCTCTCCAAGGCGACGTACTAGGGCAAATGAAGTCCTTGTGTAGTGTAACAACGCCTGCGGGGGACCTCGCTACAGTTCGGACTCGATTTTTGTTGCGGTTCTCAATCTCGAACCAAAGAGTCCAAATCCGGCAAATCGTTTTGAAGGAAAACAGATTTTTTGAAAGAAGTGCCAAACATGGCCACCTAAATATTTTTAAAATGGGAAATTTCATCACCAAAGTTGGCTCGAACTTGGACGATTAGGGAAGGTCACATTCAAAGACAGCCTCTACTAACCATGATATCTTTTTGAAAACTTTGTGCGTTCTTATCCGGTTATTAGCCTAGGTTACTAGGTGATGAATTGGAATTAAACATCTCATGTTTGTTTGTTTGAAAATGGTTTGATGATGCTACCCGGGTAGGCTAAATGCGGATTTGCCACTGTGGGCTTAGAAAACAATGATTTTGCCACTATCTAGTGGGCTTAAAATTGATGAATTGTCCCAATATAACTCAACCTCCACCTTATATCATATAAGCATGTAGCCTCATAGTAAGCATGCTATCATGGCAGTCACTCACACGCATGCAAGGATGCTAAAGCATAAAACTTACCTAGTACTCCAAGCCAAAACAAAAGCTGATTAGAAATCATGCATGAATCCTAAATATGCTGAAATGCCTAATGCAACACATGCAAAATGCAAACTATAGCAGGCTCGACTATTCTAAAGATGGCATGTGGAATGCTACAACTATCAAGTATTCAATTTGGAATCGAAATATAGATGCAGTTTGTATGATGTGCCGAGCCCGGTGCATGCAAATAGATGAATGATGCAAACACATGCTGTCATGCTGTATGCTAATTGAAACATGCCCTATATCTAACCAACAAAGCAGGTAAATAAAAGGGAGAAAGACGTGGGGTTGGAAGACATACATCACACTCACGCACCCTTATTACAACATTGCCCTCGCGTAGAGGGTCCGAATAAATATACAGTCCGAATAATACAGTCCGAAATAAATATACAAATTTCTAATTAATTGACAAATTAATTAATAAAACTAAGCCGGCCTTGCGCGATTGATGATCTGCGTTGTTGGAAATTTTGCACGAAATCCTTTGGGATGCCCCGAGATTCTTGATTTGCTGCAGAAGAGAAAAGAAAAGGGCATAGCAATTTATTTTCACAAATATGTGCATGCTCGATCCTCGTGCCATCAATCACGATACCGATGCATGATGGTAAAGCGATTGCACAACTCAATATGGGATGAATGGATGAATGCTACAAAAAACCTAACTCCATCATGGGTAGTCCGGAGTGGTGGTGACTTGGGAATTGAGAAATATGCATGATATGCATGAAATGCAACTAATATGCGATATGGCATGCACAATGCCATGAAAATGAGTAACGCAAATCGAAAAATGTATGAATGCAATCTAAGATACAACCTAGTATGCACTATGAAAATGAGATGAAAATGAAGCGATGGCATGAAATGCAAAGCGGATAAAACAAAGTGTGGCGATGATAAAATGGAAATCCAATGATAAAATGAGAAAATCGAATACAGGCGATGATAAAATGAGAAAATCGAGGCAATGATGAAATGGAAATCAATGATGAAATGGAAATCGGATGCGATGATAAAAAATTGCATGCACACGCAAACCGAGGCTATGACAAAATGCAAATCGAAGTGCCTCGAAACGCAAACCGATGACAAAATGCAAATGAAATGGCATACGGAATGCAAATTGGGCTTACGCCAACATGAGAGGACCTCGCCGCACACTCACATAAGTTGCGTCCGGATAAAATGACGGCAATGCATTAAGGCACAAAATGACATGGGAAATGATATGCAAGCATGCAAACCAAATTTCGGCTACTAAATGAAGGGGAAAACAGCCCCGAAATGATACGAAATAACAACCGAAGTATGCAATCATCCCGAAATGTGAAATTAGGCACCCGAAACGGCCTATAGCCATACTAATCATGCAAAATCAGCACATGGCAGAAAAACCAGTGGCAAGACAGTCCCAAAAAATAGCATTTTTCAGTACAAAACAAGGCCAAATTATGATCACAAGTATGGCAACAATAGTTTGCAAAAATGGGGGAAATAAGGGGTATTGAGACAAGTGATATATACAAACCCCAAATGAACAAACATGCTTCTACAAAATTGAAGAGGGCCTAAAAATAAGCACATTTTCAGAAGATGGAAGCCCCAAAAACAGAACATAAACATGCTATAAATTCTATGCAAAATGGAGCCCAAAAGAGGTTATAAAGAGAGGTACCACAAGCAATGACCAAATAGCTTAAGACCCTTAATAAAACTTGAAGAACAGACCAAAAAAATACATTCTCTAAGCCTGATGAAGGCTCGAAACAGAAGCTAGAATGGCCTAAACAAACATGCAATTTTACGGTAAATTTGATGGATTTCAAAGGAAGTACCAAAAATATACACCAAATGGCTTAAGGCCCTCAACATAACATGAAAAGGAGACAAAAACAAGGCTATTTCTAAGCCTGATGAAGGCTGAAATCCGGAGCCAAGTAAGCCTAACAAAGCATGCAAGAATTAGGGCCTAAAGTGAATTTCCAAGAGAGGTGGTATATATAATGGCCAAATGAAGTTGAGCCCTTCTACAATGTTGTAGAGGGGCTCAAAATAAGCACAAAACCAGTAGGGATCGGAGCCCCAAAAACAAATGCAAAGAGGTTAAAACTAGCATTCAAGATTGTGACATACAAGGTGTATATTGAAGGAAGTGTATCATGGAGACACCAAATGAAGTTGAGCCCTTCTACAAAGTTGTAGAGGGGCTCAAAATAAGCCTAAAACCAGTAGGGGTCGGAGCCCCAAAAACGGAAGGAAATAGGGTAAAAATATGAAGCAAGAAAATGGTACAAAAGATGGATTTGGGAACTTACCCTTGAAGATCCGATTGTTGCAACTTCTTAGCTAGAATTTGTTGATCCTTGACCACTGAAAATCAGCCCTTTGCTGCTGGAATGGTGTTGTGGATGATGGAGCTAAGGGTTGATGAAGGAATTGGCCAAGACTTGAAGTTGTCCTTGGAATTTTGGCTATGGAAATGAAGGAATTGGAAGAGGAGCTCTTGAAGCAATTTTTTCTAACCTTGAAGAAGGAGAGGGAGGGTCCTTCAAATAGGCAAGAAATGGGGTGCAAAAGGGGAGGGAAAGCACCCAATCTTTCCCTCCCGAAATATCCCCCGGATGCCCCGGGATATGTTGGAAGATATCCCACCCCAAAAATGAAAACTCGGCCGCGGCCGACCACCATACCAAAGTGCCCTCCCATGTGTGTAGAACAAAGCCCCAAGGTTGGAATAGTCACAACATAGAGCTTGAAGGAGGCCCAAAAATGAAACCCACAATGACCACCATACCAAAGTGTCCTCCCGGATGTGTAGAACAAGGATCCAAGGTTAGAATTTGGCAACATTGAACCAAGAGTCACAACATAGAGCTTGAAGAAGAGGCCCAAAAATGAAACCAGGGTCCTCCCATGTTCCCTCATCACAAATATGTAACTTTGGTTGGAAGAAAATACCCCAAGGTGTTCAACATTGGTATCTGGGATAATTGCTTCTCCCCGGTGATCTTTTCGATGTTGAAGACCGCCACAGGTACCGCCAAGTTTGAACAAAAACTAATGAGAAATGAACGTCGAGGCCAAAGGATCGAAAATGGAAGTGGTGTTGTCCTCTGGAATGATAAAACGATACAAAATGAATGTCCGAAATCGGGTCGCCAAAATGGGTAGGTTCCTCGAATTGATAAAACAGAGGTTCGCCAGAAACCGGAGAAAGCGGATGCGAAATGAATAACATTAAAGCCAAAACCGGAGAAATCGGAGATGGTTCAAAATCCTCGTCTACCAAAAAAAGTAGCTCACGGCCACCGGAGATAATGGATCGAAACCGAGACAAGGCATAGAAGAGTGCAACATCACCAGTCTTAAGGTCGGTCCAAAATGGGGTGTCTACATGTAGAAGCTCTTGGAGTTGAATCTTCAACTCATGCAACTTCGCGGGTACAAATCTATACGGTGCCATAGAAATTGGGCCATTCCAAGCACTAAGTTGATGGTGAACTCAATCTAAAGGTGGGGTGGCAAACTAGTAAGGTCCTCGGGAAACACGTCTGGGTATTCACAAACTACCCTTGGCAACTCGACTGGAGTCCCGTCACTCTCACTATCCAAAAGAGTAGCAAGAAGACCACTAAGCTCGTTCCTACTATGAGGATCAAACACTAGCGATAAGACCCGATCAACCTTGTCTCCCAGAAATTAAAAACAATCCCCACTCGAGGTGCACACTGCGACCCTCCGACGAAGACAATCAATCACTGCTCGATAAGAAGACAACCAATCCATGCCTAGAATGACACCAAAACTTGACATGTCTAACAACACAAAAGCAAACAGGAGTCTACACCCAATAACCTCTATCTCACAATCATGACATCCCCGATCTAAGTCAACTGTACCCTCAATTGGTGACTCAGCTTTGAACGGAGATGCCAACTGTGCCACCTCTAACCCCAATGCAAATGCGAATGCAGCAGATATGAATGAATGAGACGCACTCGTATCTATCAACACACTGGCCAAAGAATTACACACAATAAAAAAACTTCTCACTACCGAGGATCCTGGCAACTGCTTTGGTACGGTAACAACGTACACGAACCCCTGTGGCCTCTAATCAACCTGCTCGTCCCTCGGAGCATAGGCCAGCTGTATAGACTGAGCCGAAGCGGCCCCTTGATGAACTCGTGAAGTCAGAGCTGAGTGAGCCTGTTGGTGGCTCTGAGTCTGCCTCGACCCCGATGCGCCAGATGTGCCTCCTAATTGTGGGCAAGCTCTCTTCATATGCCCTGACTGACCGCACTAGTAGCAAGTAGGCCCCTGACCCCTACTCTGAGACTGACTTTGAGATCGGTTAGGTGGTGGTGGTGGTGGTGGCAACATCTGCTGTCCTCCTCCCTTCTGTGGACATGCCAAGGCCTTGTGACCCGGTTGCCACACTTGAAGCAAGAAAACCCACTTGGTGCACTCTTTCCCGAGCCTGCACTAGGCAAGGGGAAAGTAGATCTAGATTGTTGCGGCTAAGACTGGGATGAAAAAGTGTTTCTGCTCTTCTTGTTGGGCCTAAAGTCCCCCTGTGAACCTTGGCCCCTAGACCTCGAATTTCGAAGTCTCTCATCTTCGGCCTCCACGGTAATCTCCACATGTGCGGCCACCTCCACAAGACGGTCATAATTTCGGATCATGTTCCCGGCAACCTTAAACAAGATTTTGGTTCTAAGCCTCTTCTCAAACTCAATGCAACGGCGCTCTTCCGTTGCTACCAATTCCAGTGCAAACCGGGACAAACTAGAAAAGGCCGCTTCGAACTCGGCCATGGACATATTAAGTTGCTTAAGGTCCTAGAACTCCTGCCTCAACCTCTCCCTAGCCATGGGAGGAAGGTACTTGTCTTGGAAGGCCACTACAAATGCCTCTCATGTCAGTTCAATTTGGCCCTTGGCATACTTCCACCATTGGCATGCGTCCCCCTTGAGATAATAACTCGCAAGAGTCACCCTAAGCTTGTTATCCTTGATGTGAAGCATCTCGAAGGTCTTCGCGGTTTGTTCGAGCCATTCATCCGCTTTCTTTGGTTGGGGCGCCATGGAATTCATCTGATTTGGCCCGCAAAAACTCCCTCATGAGAAAGCTCGCCCTTGTCTCCACGGTGTTCTCCCTAGCTTGGTTCTCCGCCCTCAAAATGTTCATGGACTCCCTCAATGCCCCCACCATTTCTCGTGCTAGGGCCCCCATTGCGGCTTGACCCGCTTGCCCCGGTACCTCCGCTTGCCCCACTTGTTCGGCCATGTTAGCTTGGCCTAAACCCTCTTCTTGCATCGGTATCTCATGAACCGGTACTCCATGCACACCCCGGCGGCCCCTACCACGTCTTCTGCCTCTACCACCACGACTTTGAACCCTTCCTGACATCCTAATTAAGGAACAAGATAGATAATTTAGCACATAAGTCCAAATGTGCTTGCAACTTGTCTCACACGTTAAACTATAACAATTATATACATTCTAAAACACAAACAATTCATTTCACTCCACATAAGCACGTAGTCACGTAAACGCATACGAATTATCCTTTAATGATGAGATTCGTCTCATGAGAAACCAAGAATATTTAGTAGAAGCAGTATTGATCAAGTACTTTTCTAATAAAACCTCAAGGAAATTTAATAGGCGCAAATAATATCCCAAAAGTCCAATCCCATACCCACATAGTCACGTAGGCATGCTATCACATAATCACAATTAAACAAAACATTTCCTAATCATGCGAAATGAACCCATTGTGGTATAGCAACCACTTCCTGCAAGCCCCAAGTATTCAAAACCGGTAGCTCTGATACCAAGTTGTAATGCCCCGAAAATAATCCAACATAGAAAGTACATCAACCCACTTTCAAATAAGATAATAACCATGACTTAAGGGATGCCGGAAGATATATTTACTATGTTTCTTTACTTAGTTCCAAATGTTATACAAAAGTAATCTCACATGCGATTGTACATTCATTGACAAACTAGTACATGAATCTATAGCATGTAAAATCAATTAATCAAAACGAATAAGGCCCTCAAGGGCTTACAAGTTCCAAGGCAATAGCCCGGTTTCACAAAATGGTCTCTCGGACCCATACAAATTAGCCCTTGGCTTTACAAAAATTAACACAAATACAAGAGCGATCTACTCTTCACCAAAAACATATTCACTCCCTCAGTTTGGTGGAATCACCACGTCTTTACTTGCACCAAATCCCATAGGGGTGAGCATAAAGCCCAGTAGAGAAATCCCTAACAAAGTATATACATTTATGTAAGGTAATCAACATTGAATGCAAGTGTAAAAGCGATGCAATGCCTTTTCAAAATTTATTCATACCTTTCTTGAAAAACATCATGCTTTTCATTAACATTTTTCAAATCTCATCAATTTCCAAACTTCAAATTTTAAATCATAAGGGGCAGTAAATATGACTCAGGTAATCTCTAGGTTGGTGTCTGCAAGTAGGCTCAACAAGCACTACCAATAACCCACTTTACTGGTTGCTAACCGTAAGGGAAGTGGTACCTCCTCCTCGTGTGTTTTTGGTCTTTCACCTCGGACACTCAGGCCAACTTAACAATTTCATCTACACTTCCCAACAGGACTTACCAACGTATTTACCCCTTAAACACTTCCATAGTTCTCATTACAACATAATCTTTCTCAAGGTAAATGTTTTCCAATTCATTTCAAGATGTGCAATAATGATAATAAATCGAATGAGAACATGACGCAATACATAATATCACATAACATTTCTCCATTTCAAGCGTCTCTACAACAATATCAATTTACTAGGTTATTCATTTCTTCTCCTCAATATTATTTCACAAATGACCATACCATCAATTTGTAGAAATAACAATCTGTCATCATGCCCAATTTATAACAAGTTAGCCCCTTCAAGACTACATGTGATGCCTTCAAACATTAACTCCAATGTTTACAATTTTCACTATCCAAGGTGCACAACCATTTGTTATTTCATAACAATACACGTTCAAATGTTTAACAATATTGTTAAAATAACATCTCATTTCTCATATACCATGTAAATTGTCATTTTTGCTAAACATATAATGAAAGTTCACTCTCTTAATATAAAACAACAAGATACCCCTAAACATGTTCACATCTTTCAAAAATTCCCAAAATTTCTAGGGTTTTATGTCAAAAACCAAAACAAACATCTCCTCATCTTTTGAAAGGGTTTTCTCTCATGACAACACCCCCCTATTATGTGAGTTAAAATCCTCAAAAAGATTGTTTAGGAAGAGAGAAAGAGAGACCAAACCCACCTTTAAAACCCTAGCGTTTATGAGACAAGACCAAACTTTATATATCATTAATGAAAACTCTAAATCAACCAAATCTAACATAAATATACATATATAACTCAAGAAAATTTCCCTACCTCAAGGTTTCGAAGAAGAATAGGAGTTGAAACACTAGGATTAATGGTGCCAAGAACCAAATCTCCACCACACACAAGAGAGCTCTTGAGATGTTCTCAATCTTTGATGAAGGAGTCAACGTTTGATCTCAATGGATGGAAGAAGATCAAGGGTTTTAATCTTGCCTTGAGGTTGAGATGTAGAGAGAAGTGAGAGGAATATATTTTTAGAGAGAGAGAGAGATGAGGTTAAAATGATATACAAACAGCCTAAAGGAAGAAAGAAAATAGTGCCTCAGATCTGCCCAGACTGCCGCACGTATGGCACGTGCCCCGCACGAATGGAGCCTCATTCCCGCACGTGCAGCTCTCAACTCCGCATGTGTGGCCCTTTCCACACGCACCTTGCTCCGCACCTGTATATATTGTAGTGTGCTATCCCAGCTCTACCCTGAAATCCGCACGTGCGGCCTCACACCCTGCATGTTCGGCCGTCTCCCACACGTGCGGCCCTAGGCCCCCACACTTGCGGCTAGCCAACCAGTCCATAAAAATGTTGGCTCGACCCCCGGCACTCCGAACCTGACCTCATGCTCTCCAGAACAAGTGATATTTGATAATGAACGAAAACAAGAACAAGAACGTTAAACTTTGAGAGAAATTTCCGAACGTTTCAAGCCCAATCGAAAATAAAAGAAGGACGAGGAGAGGAAAGAAAGAAAAGAGAAGAAAAGAAAGACCCGATCGTCACATGCCAGCGAAAATTCAGTTAATAGAAAGCTCAATCCTAATTGGGATGGCCCTTATCAAATTGATTCGATTGCCAAGGCAGGGACATATCACCTTTTGGACGTGAATGGAAAATGGTTATCCCAGCCTTCGAATTCAATCCATCCTCGAAAAATTTTATAATCAGCATCGATTATTCTCTTTTTAAATTTCAAATGTATATTATTTGGCATATGTACAATCAATGATACGAGATGTTACTTCTAATCCTTGTGTGTTTTATATTGACTGTTTTTTTGTAATTCAGATACTCAATAAAAGCCTCTGAATTTGGAGCACTATTCATTCTCAGTACGAAGCACCATCAACAAAAGCCTCTGAATTCGGAGCACTCTTCATACTCGGCAAGAAGTGCCATCAAAATAATTACAAAAGTGCAATTTAAAGACACAATTAGCCTGATTATTTCAAACAAGTATAACTAATTTTTATTAAGAAAACATCATGATAAATTCAAACTATATTACAGATACATTTATCCTAAGGCCGATTGACGTCCTATTTATAAGAATTGAACCCAAGAATCAAACAGGAATCTATAATGTCGATTAACTTTTCTCAGGGTTCAAGGCCTCCTCTTCATCGTCCATTTTCTCAGCATCATAGGCTTCGAATGAAAGTATATAATTCTAGTAGAATGGTGAAGTAAATTCCATACCCACCGCTTGAAGTGCCTTTGTCCATCCATGCTTAAAGCCACAGTTTTCACATCGGCAGACGTCATCAGCCAACTTCTGTCTTGTCTTGTCAATGCTAATCTTTCTTCCCTCGAAGAAGCCTTTGCCACAGACTTGGCTCTCTATAGCTTCTCTTTAACAAATGCTAGCCATATCTAGATCAGTTATTGCCCGATCCATAAGGCGTTGCGTTACTTTGTCTTTTGACATTGCCAGATCGACTGCCCCCGTCGCCTTGAGCTCCACCACTCTAGCTTTTCGAGCCTCGTTCTTCACCCTCTCGTTAGCTTTCTCAAGTCGATGCTCTAAGTTTCAGATCCACTCATGTTTGTGATCAATTTCCTTCTGGGCAGCACAAAGGCGCATGCTGACTTCATAAGAAATGTAGAGTCCTTTGATAGCCCTATGGACTCCTTCTCTGAAAACATCATAGTCACCCTGATTGGTCATTGATTGGTACTTCAGGGAAAAAATTCCGTATAAATTCAACTACCACATTCGGGTCATGAACAATCGAATCGGCTTCAGACATGGGTTTATTCATAATAAAAAATGAGAAGCTCAATGGACGTGGCGGTCTACTCAGCTCGTTTCGAATGGAGGCATGGGCACAGGCAGTTCTACTCCTTTCTTTTTTCTAGATTCCACTTTTGGGCGATTTGCTTTGCTCATCTCTCTTGACCATGCCCTATTGCCTAGGCGATCGACGTTTATTTTGCTCATCCGGTTCCACGGTCTCCTTGTGAACAAAATTGCTAGGCGGGTCTTGATTCATTTATGCATCCAGTTTTGCCACACTTTTCTCCTTCCCCTCTGTTGTTGAAAAACAGCCTTTGCAACATACATGGCTGTACAAGCTTCACCGGAGGAAAATATTCCCTCTGCGTTTGGAGTTATGCCGATGAAGTAATGTAAGGTGTGATGGACCTTTCATGAAAACTAAGCCTCTTCGTAGTGACGATCTACTTAAAGTAATCAAACTAATTATAGGTTGATTGGGCATATAGCTTTATATTAACTACAGAGGCGCTACTTTTAATGCCACCAAAATGATTCCACGTGTCCATTGTCCCATTAATCATTAGTGCACGTTGCAAACACGTATCCTACATAGTCAACCCATTTTTGGCATACCATGCCTTTGTCCCAATTGGGTTAGGGGCAAATATATGAATCTTCTTGGATTTAGGCATTGCCCTACCGTAAACTCGGCGGTATTTATTTAGGCACAAACAACGCATCCATACTTAACCAGGGCAGGGGAAGATATATGAATCTATTCAGCAAATAAGTCATGTGAAACCACATAAAGGTGCTAAATTAACATAGTACACCCCAATTGAGAAACGGCAACTCAATCACTCAATTTTTGGTTGGCCTTCAGGTTCAGGCTCATTGAACCATGGTTAAGTCAGCCCCCATTTTAACCCTTGGTCTCCTAATCATCGTAGGGGTAGATATGTGAATCTATTCGGCAATTAAGTCTACCTCATTTGCGAAATCATGGAAAGGTTCCAAATTAACATTGTTCAATTGCATCAATAATTACATTATGTCGATTGCACAAGCATCAATTCAGACATACAATAAGTACAGTTCAATCACACCCATTCATAAAAGGCAATTTTTGTGCACAATGAAACATTTTCATTCATAAAAGCCAATTTACACATGAAAATGGCCCTAGTATAGTGTCTAAACAACAATAAACAGCAAACAAAAAA
Source organism: Camellia lanceoleosa (assembly GCA_025200525.1). Classification (NCBI taxonomy): domain Eukaryota; kingdom Viridiplantae; phylum Streptophyta; class Magnoliopsida; order Ericales; family Theaceae; genus Camellia; species Camellia lanceoleosa. The sequence goes on from CM045761.1 coordinate 118,167,761, forward strand.
AAAACAAAAAAAAACAAAACATAAAACGCAAAATAGCAGTGGACATTAAGATAGCAAGTTTTTCCCTCTGTTCTCGACCTTAGCATTATTTTGGGTCTGATTCCAAGGGCTCGATATCCTCTTGTTCAAATGGAATTGGCACATCTAAAGGCACTTGAGCAGCTGCGAGCGCCTAGAGCCAGCTGTGTTTAAAGTCCCGATTTTCAAACTTCAAGGCCTCGTCAATTTATTTCTCTGTCGCTACCTTCTCGCTCTCTTCGAAGACTTTCGATGTGATCAACCGCATCTCCTCTTTAGCCTTCTGCGCGTCCAGTAGCTCGGCCATGAGTTTCTTTAGTTTCTCATCTATCTTCTTAAAGGATGCGTCAAAAATGTTAGCCCTCTCTTCAGTGGCGCGGTGTAGGAGGTCGGCGTGCTTGGTTTTTTCGCATTCAGCAGAGGCCTTTTATTGTTCTTTATCGACTCTCTTCTTTTCAGCCTCTGTCTTCTGTGATGCAACTACAAGCTCAGTTATTGCTGATTTGGCCTTATTCAGTTCGGCCACTATTTTCACCTAGAGTTGATTTATCAATTCTATCACATCGTAGTGATGGTGACCGATATCAACAATTCACTCTATAGTCTACAAAAGTACAAGCAGTTAGTAATGACACATTTTTATTCTAACAAACACATTTGGCAAAAAACACTTACCAGAATGGCTGACTAAGCAGCGAGAGCAATGGCTAAGGCATCATCTTCGACTCTGAATTTTTCCTTGTCTAGAGGAAGAGTAATAATTGTGGCCGTGCTCAGGGCAACTCATGGTTCCTTGAGGGCCAACATACCGGTCAGAATTAGTACCCTCTTTATCTTGGGTTGAATAGGGAATGGCGCCATCAAGTCCAAAGCAGGGGAGACCCGTGGTTTTTTATCAATGGCTTATTCAATCGGCTGCTCAGACTCGACGAGACATTTGGAGCTCCTTGGATCGGTTAGCACAGTCTCTGTTTCCAATGGAACGTTCTCTATTTGCACCGATTCTGCCAGGACGGTCCGCTCAACAACCTCCGTTTCAGTCGTCACTTCTGGAGGGGGCCTTTCGGCTTGCACTGGCAACTTTCGTTTGCTTTCTTTTTGTAGCCAGTCTCTCGGCATTTCTCCTATTCACAAATTGTGCAAGTGAAAGGGTTTCGTTGGCCATCTCTTCAGCTCTAGACCCTAGCAAATTGTCCGAGTCTAGAAATATATCAGTGTCTTCCTGAGTGACCTCAAAATCCATTCGACTATGAGACGGCACAAATTCTAGATCTCGATGGGGGTTGTTTTCTTTGTTTTCAGCAATTTTGATAGCCGAATCAAAACCTATTTGTTCGGTGTCTTGAATAGTGGCGCTCTTTTGAACTTGTTCAGCTTATCAGTGCCTTGACTTACTTCTTTGATGTTCTCTTCGTTGTTCTTACTATCTGCTACTTTAACTATTCCTATATTCCTCAAGTTAACATAACTCTCAAAAACCAAAGCGATGAGCTACTGTTCTCCTTGAGGAATTGGAATATAATCGACAGCAGCCAAAGTGGCGTAAGACGGATCGTATCTTAGAAGAATGTGGGTGGCACAGCCTTATCCTTCAAGACTCTTCGGGCCAATGTACTCAAGAACGGTTTTGACTTGGGCTAGAATAGTTTTTCTTCCAAGGTGATCGCCTTTTCAAGATCGTTACCTGTAAGAAAGTTAGTTGTTAGTATATCAAAAGTTGAATGGAATTAAAAACGATTTATGAATTACTCAGCCACCTGGTTCCCCTTTTTGCCTAGGAATTGGGCCCAAACAGTCTTTCTCCATGTTGAATTCCCAATTTTCATTGGCAAGGACCATGACATCATTCACCATTTTTCCTGAACTAGCGAGCATAGTCACCAATTGGTGATCTATGTCCTTGGCCCTAAAGAAGAATCACCCTAGCCGACCAGATGATTTGGTAAGAGCGTAGCAATACCGAATAGTAGGAATGCCTAGATTAATGTCTGAACGACAGTTGAGCGCTACAATACCCATGATTATTTGGTAAAAATTCACGTTTGGTTGTGAGGGAATCAATTCCCAATAATGAAGAACAACACAAAGAAATAGGTGAATGGGAAATCTTACTCCACCTTCGGCAATAGCTAATAAGGGAAACACTATGGTACTAGTGTCCGATCTCTTCATATCCACTATTGTGTCTACTATGAACTCTATTCAAACATCGTCAAGAATTGAATAATAATGGCGAAAAGCGGCGACCTTGCTTTCGGAGAGCAGAGCTTTCAAGTAATTTGCCATGGAAATGTTGAAGGATGGACAAACCAAAGAAAAATGGTGAACCAAAGGCAGAGCAAAGTTGAAAAATTAAGAACAGCTCAAATAAAATGAAAGAAGAGGTTCAAAAGACTTACAAGATAAAAATGAAGAATGCCTGAGCAAATGAAGGCTACAACAGTTGCAATCAAGTGGTAGAAACTGAAGGTGTGTGAGAATGAGGTGTTTTCAGAAGTGTAGGGAAAGATGTGGCAGATTTTTTAAATCGCAATAAATAAAGTGTGAAGAGAGATTGAGGAAGCAAGAAGCTTTACATATTCCCCATCGAGTCTTATCTATCATGTCATGTATGATTATGTGTCCATCACGCGCCTAAATTCCTAGGCAGGAGGTGTAATTTGTTTAGGATACCTAGATGAAGTCGGTCAAACAAAGGCCGAGCACGCAGACCACTCAGCATATAAGTGAACTTGGTGGTATGGGAGTCGAGTAAAAATAAATCTAAATCGGCAAACAGAGTACATCCAAGCCCATCTTTGATGGGCCAAATTCGGTCAAAGTCCACTGCACTCAAAGTCATTGCCGAGTAGATACAAAAAAAAAATAAAAAATGATGAAGAGCGTGTCGAGTTAAAGATACCCAAGCTGCACATCTGAGCTGAGTATGTCGGATAAGTCGGTATGGCCCCGTAGTTGGGCCTAGGCTGTCCCTTTCTAAAGAATATAGTAGGAAGATAGGCCCTAACAAAGTGATGATGAGGGGCTGAGCTACAAGAGGAAATATTAAGGAAAATGACTATAAAATGAGGGAGAAATTGGAAAGAGTGGTATGTTCTACAAAACTTGCACTCTAAGAAACTAGAAACTATTCTTTCGAGAGAAACTGACTTGCTCATTGAAGTGCTAATTCTGGCACCATCGATTGGAGTTTTTTTTTTTTTTTTCTGTTTCAGGTGACAACTAGAAGATCTTTCAAGGGCTTGTTTCGATTGAAGGAGTATTCCAAAACTATATCCCCACACTTGTAATATAAAAATGTATAAGATACACATAAAATGGATAAAAGAGTATGTATGATACCAGACTATGTTCCGAAAGAATTTCCTACATAAACGAACCAACGTCAACATAACCAGAGTAATCCAAAAAAACTAATGTTGTATATTTTATAAAAATAATATTACCACCTTCTTTAGTTTCAATTTTTTGAATTTAATTTTCTAGAATTAAGTTTTTTTTTGTATTTTTTTTATTTTTAGTGAATATTTTTAAAATTTTAAGCAATATTTTTACTTTTTAGATACACCTTACCTAGATATACCTAAAAAATAAAATATTTGTAAAAAAATATTTTAAAAAATCAATAAATACACAAGAATACAAAAATGTACTAAATTTTTGCCTTCATTTTTTTTTTTTTTTTGTATTTTTGATACTTATTGAATTTTTTAAAGATTGCTTTCACAAATATTATATTTTTTAAGAGTATTTATATAAGGTGTATCCACCTTGTCTTGTTTCAATTTTTTGGATTCACTTTTCAAAAAATTGAACTTTTTATTTTTCGTATTTTTTTATTTTCATTGAATTTTTTAAAAATTTTAAGCAATTTTACAATTTGTTTCAAAAAACATAGTAGAGTGAAAATAGAAAATATATATATATATATTCATAATTTTCTCTAGTGCTTCTTAAAAGCCCATAATAATAAAAATAAAAATAAACAGGATTAAATTTTTAATTTATGCATGAATTGATGATTGTCACGTTACTATTAATTAACTGTAGGGTCCTGATATAGGGATTTTGTTAATAATTAAATAATACCAAATAAAATTTAAAAATTTTAATACACTTTTCACATATTGTCACACACAATTTTATATTTATATATATGGAGAAATTTATGTTACTCTCTTGAGATCTGAGGTTAGAGTACTTTACCCTCCATATAGTTTAAATATAGTCAAAAATGTCCTCATATAATTTTGAACCAAAGTGCAATCGTTAACACCATTGAATATAAATATGGAATAACTGTAATATCCTCAAACCCTATATCTCTTTTAATATTTTCTTTCTCTCTCCTCTCTCATAGACAATTTATACTACAGTAAACATCCTTAAATTATGATTCATTTGTTTGCCTCATGAACTTCAAAGTGTGACAATGAACCATCTCTGACTATTATCTTGTCACACTCGTTAAGGTTTTGTTCCGAGATTTAAATAGAATCAAGTATACATGATACACTTATTGATTTTTTAGGATAATAATACCTATTATTGTTTTTTTGGGACAATAATACTCTTATTTAGTGATCTCATTTGCACTTTCTGTTCTTTATTTTAGTAGCAAAGTGTAAACATAATTTCTAGATAAGGGCATTATTGCTTTGAAAATTCAATAAATATGTCATGTGCTTTACATATTATCTAATTTTGTATAAATTCCTAAAAAAGTACTAACAAAAAGGTTTTACTTAACAATATAATATTTTGAGGTAGTTAATTGTTGAGTTTTGAAGTTTAAGGGTCAAAATACAAATGAGTCATAGTTGAGGAGAATTTATTATAACTTACCCCAATTTATAATGTCCAATTAAATCACAATTAATTATAAATTCTTAATTATTTACTATAATTCTTAACTTTTTATTTTTATTTTTATTTTTATTTTAGATCAAAATTAATCTTAAATTCTTAATTATTTCTTGTATTTTTTAACATGGTAATCTAATTTTAATTTAATTATTTTTTGATCAATTCTTAATTATTATTTATTTTATATTTTTTAATTATATTTTAAATCAATTCCTAATTATATTTTATATTTTAAATCAATTTTTAATTAAATTTTTATTAGCATATTAATCTGATTTTAAGTTTGGAGAAAATGGAGGTAAAATTGTCCTTTTGTTGTATTGATTTCACTTTCTTTTTTTTTTAGGAAAACTAAACCCACTATAAAAAATGATGCGTGTGATACACCTTTCGTTAATTTGGATGGAAAAACTAACAGTGATAGTTTAGTCCAAAATCACGTGGGTTTTTTTTTAACTATATGTGAACTATATAGGAATAAAGTGTTCCAACCCCAAATTATGAGAGGGTAAAATAAATATAATCCATATATATTGTGGGGATATATTTTATGAGTACCAACACGTAGCAAGGTGATGCCGACGTGTCAGCCGAGGTGCCACGTGTCCTGTTCTTAACGCCGAGGTTATCTCGGCGAGGCCGAGGTTACCTCCGAAGATATCAGAATCCGAGATAAGCAGATAAGAGACAAGAGTCCTAGAATGAGGAAAGACTTCAAGAGGACAAGGATAACGTTCTTAGGGAGTGTATCCTTATCTCTTGAGGAGTCCAAAGTAAGCACTGAATAGGAGTCCATAGAAGTCAGGCTTCTATTGGGACTAAGATATTTACTATAAAAGAAAGGCACCCCCGTGGGTCTAAGGTACGCAATTTATATTCTGAACAGTGAGTTTGCACTATTGATTATCTTTGAGAGATATACTAACTTGATCGTCGGAGTGCCCCCGGGTAGACGAACCACCACCGGAATCTTCTCTTTCTGTTGCAGGTTAGCCAGGTGTCATCTATTCTGCCAGTTCTCTCCAGCTGATCACTGAGTTGGCAGTGTGGTCAGAAAATCACTCACACAATTTGGCGCCATCTGTGGGAAAGATAGAAGAATAGATAGCCAGCAATGGACAGAAGGAAAAGATTGGGGACGACACTCCTGTTGGGAGTGGAAGACCTATTGACCTTGATGTCACAGGAGATGAATGCAACGTAGAAACTCGTGACTAGAATCACGAAGTGAAGGACGTCGGCCAGAGTAGCGACGCACCAAAAAAACCAGATCGAAGTGGCTACTACAACGAAGACGACCTCTAGGTATGGAAGGATAGATGCCTGCGGAGGGATGAAGAGGTCAAGGAGATGGCAAAAAAATTGGCAGACCTGCAGTCGGTCGTCAATTTCATGATGCAAAATAACGTCATGCAGCCACCGTTCCCGCTGCAGGACACATCGATTCTAGCGGCCAATGCCCAGAAGGGAGGGCAGAGAACAATCCCCGTAGCCCCTCAGTATAACGGAAGCGAAAGACACTCTCACCGACCTGCCAAGGAGGTCGGAGGAAGGGAGTCAGGAAGAGAAGAATCACGGAGGACGCATCACACAAAGGAGGCAGACCCCAAAGGACATCGGCATGTTCAGGGGCAGGCGCTATGCTTTGACACAACTCATGGAGAGGGGTCGAAGAGGACTTACCACGAAGCTGAAAGTAGTGCACCAAAAAGGCTAAAAGCAGGAGATAACCGGGCTCCTGGGAGGACAAAAGAGGACTTAAGAGATTACCTCAAAAGGAAGCAACAGAATACCGACGCCAAGGTAACCTTCCCAGAGAAGCCAAGGACACCATTCTCGGTGGAGTTGGACAGGTTTGAGGCGCCGAAGAGATTCAGTATGCCGAGGTTTCAAATATACGATGGTAAGTCAGACCCCAACTTCCACGTCGGATTATATTTGAACTCAATGGCATTGTATAGTGGGAACGAGCCGTTGCTCTGCAAAGTGTTCCCCTCATCCTTCGGGGAGATTGCATCAAATTGGTTCCACAAACTACCAAAAGGAAGCGTGAAGACTTGGGAAGGCCTGGCCCAGATGTTCGTGGCCAGGTTCGTAACAAACAAGCTGCAGCCATTAAGGGTGGACGCACTGATGGCTCTGAAGATCAGTAAGGATGAAGGCCTTAGGGCCTATGCAAAAAGATACTATGAGGTATTCAACCGAATACCAGAGTGTAATCAAGAAGTGGCGGTCGTGACATTCAAGAACGGCCTGAAAGACAATTGTCTACTACGGAAGTCTTTGGCAAAAACTTTGCCAAAAAACATGGAAGAGCTCATGACGAGAATCGAGAAGTATGCCAGAGCCGAGGAAGACACGTCGGGGACTAAGGAGATAAAACAAGAGAAAGGAATTGGCTCGCCGAAGCGAGGCCGAGGTAATAACGGATCGAACAAGCAAGAAACAGAACTGAGGGCTGCACAGGCAGTGACGACTGTGTTCCGAATCTCAATTCACAAAATCCTGGAACAAATTCGGAACCAGCCCTATTTGAGAGCACCAGCAAGGGCACTAGGGGAATTCATGGAGAGGAACGTTGGCAGGCGTTGTGCCTACCACAATGAAGAGGGGCACATGACTCAGGGTTATAGAGCCCTGAAAGCACACTTGGAAGACTTGGTGAGACAAGGCCATCTGAGAGATCTGGTCGACGAGGCCAGAACAAGAGAAGAACAGGCAAGATTGCCTCAAGCACCAGCAGCTCTACCTCCCCCAGCACAACAACCACAAGCAGGAGGACCTCGGGTAGTCAATGTGATTCACTTAAAGGTCAACGAGAACGAAATCAAAGGGGAGACCCAGAAGGTAAAACACCTACAACATGTCTATCAAGTCGGGGAGAAAAGACATCGGGTAGAAGAATGCCAGGGACCAATGATAACCTTTACTGAAGCTGACCTAGACATGGTACAGCATCCGCATAATGATGCCTTGGTAGTATCCCTCCAGGTTGGGGAGTGCCAAGTGAAACGCATCCTGATTGACCAAGGCAGCTCTTGTGACATCATGTATGTCCGATGTTACAAGGAGCTCGGCCTTCACTCGGACGATATGGAACAATCCAATAGCCTAATGGTTGGGTTCAATGGAACGCCAACATGGCCACTGGAAGCAGTAAACTTTGAGGTGCAAGCTGGCACCAGGAAGATCAAGACAGAATTCACCATCATCGACACACCCTCCCCTTACAGCATCATCTTGGGAAGGCCATGGTTGCATGCGATAGGGGCAGTTCCCTCAACATTGCATCAACTATTGCGATTCCCAACAGAGCATGGGATAGAGGAAGTCAGGGGCGATCAGCTGCAGGTGAAGAATTGCTCCATGGCAGCAATGAAATCTACTTGCAGTATACGAGAGCCAGAAAAGGTAGAAATTGAAGATGAAGACGTGGAAGTCCTAGAAGACGTCTGCAAAGAGCCAGCCGAGAAGAGCGAAGAGGCACTGAAGAAAATCCTCATCCAGAATAGGGGATGAAGAACGCTTCTTTCTTCTCGGCTCGGGCTTAGCCGAAGAAGAAGAAAAAGAGTTGGAAGCTTTTTTAAGAGCCAATATTGAGGTGTTTGCTTGGACACCTTACGAAATGCCTAGCATTGACCCCGAGGTCACTTGCTACAAACTGAATATTGACAGATCGGCCAAACCTGTAATTCAACGAGCCAGAAGACCGACATTGACGCACGTCAAAGTGGTAGAAGAAGAAGTAGACAGACTTCTGGAGGCTCGGGCCATTAGAGAAGTTCACTACCCGACATGGCTATCCAATACAGTGGTGGTAAAGAAGAAGAACGGTAAATGGAGGGTCTACGTAGACTTTACCAATTTAAACAAGGCCTGTCCCAAAGACAGCTTCCCTCTACCCAAGATTGACCAGCTAGTAGATACCACTTCGGGGCATGGAAGGATGAGCTTCCTAGATGCCTACAGGGGATATCACCAGATAGCTATGGACCTTGCGGATGAAGAGAAGACTGCATTTATCACTCCTAAAGGGCTATACTGCTATAGAGTGATGCCCTTTGAGTTGAAAAACGCAAGAGCCACTTACCAAAGATTGGTAACCAAGATGTTCAAGCACCTGATTGGCCGAACAGTTGAAGTCTACATCGACGACATGGTCGTTAAGACCAAGCAGCCTGAAGGTCATCTCGCCGATCTAAAAGCAGTCTTTGAAATCCTTAAAACATATCGGCTCCGACTTAATGCATCGAAGTGCGCATTTGAAGTTGGATCTGGTAAGTTTTTAGGATACCTGGTGACCAGGAGGGGTATTGAGGCCAGCCCAAATCAGATTAAGGCCATCCTAGAGTTGAAGAGCCCAACATCGGCAAAACAGGTGCAGATGCTAACTGGAAGGGCTGTAGCCCTGAACAGGTTCATAAGCAGAAGCTCAGACAAGTGCAAACCTTTCTTCAAATTAGTGAAGAAAGCTACAGACTTTCTTTGGACAGAGAAGTGCAAAGAAGCATTAGCCGATCTGAAGAAGTACCTGACCATCGAATCCAGAACCCGGGGAGGAGCTGTTCCTGTACTTGGCAGTTTCAGAACATGCAATAAGCGCAGTACTAATCCAAGAAGAAAAAGGAGAGCAAAGGGCTGTTTACTATATAAGCAAAACCCTAGCCAACGCAGAAATAAGGTATCTACCCTTAGAGAAATTGGCACTGGCTCTAGTAATGGCTTCAAAGAAGTTGAACCATTACTTCCAGGCCCATAAAATTGTGGTACTGACAGAGCATCCATTGAAGTCCCTATTACAGCAGGGAGACTTAACAAGAAGAATAGCCAGATGGGCAGTCGCCTTGGGCTAGTATGATCTGGAGTACAGGCCCAGAACTGCAATCAAAGGCCAGGTTTTGGCCGACTTCGTGGCCGAGTTCACGCCAGAATCCATCGAACATCGGGCTCCATTGAGCCAAGATAGACGATGTCCAAACAAGCAAGCAGAAGCCCAGCCAAAGACAAAAGAACAAAGAAAAGAGGACAAACTCAGACCCTGCAGCATTTGCATCGGTGACTCCTTTCAACTGTTCGTTGATGGAAGTTCAAATCGATAGGAAGCGGGGGCAGGAGTAGTACTGATCTCTCCAGATAGAGAGATATTGGAACAGTCCATTTGATTGGGGTTCAAGGCCTCAAACAATGAGGCAGAATATGAAACATTGATTGCAAGACTGAAGCCGGCAGCAGCAGTACAAGTAGATGAGGTAATAGTTTTTTGTAACTCACAATTGATAATTAACCAGACAACGGGCGAGTTTGCAGCCCGAGATGAAAGAATGTCGGCCTACGCAAAGGAGGTCATCAGACTGGCAGCCTTATTCCAGAACTGCAGACTACTTCAAGTAAGCCGAGATGATAACAACCATGCCGATGCGTTGGCCAACCTAACTAGTGCAATACAACCAGAAGAAGCAAGGACAATAATGATTGAATACTTGTCGGGCCCAAGCATTGAACCACTAACCACAGAGTGTGAAGCAATGTGCGTAAACATGGGACCAAGCTGGATGGACACAATTATTGCATTCCTAAAAGAAGAAAAGCTACCAGATGACCGCAAGGAGGCACATAAGATCAGATTGAAGTCGGCAAGATTCAGTTTAACAGCAGAAGGACATCTCTACAGAAGGTCCTTCACTGGACCCCTTTTAAAGTGCATACACCCTCTACAGGTTAAAGATTTTTTATATGAAATTCATAAAGGAATTTGTGGAAGCCATGTTGGGGGCAGATCACTAGCTCACAGGGCCATTACCCAAGGGTATCGGTGGCCCTACATACAAAAAGATGCAGAAGCCTACGTAAAGAAGTGTGAACAATGCCAAAGGTTTGCACTTTTGATACACCAGCCAGCTGCTGACCTGAACCCTGTATCCAGTCCTTGGCCATTTGCCTAATGGGGGATGGATCTCGTTGGGCAATTACCCCAAGCAACTAGGTAAAGGAAATACTTGCTGGTAGCAACAGATTACTTCATGAAGTGGATAGAAGCAGAACCTCTTACCAAGATCCGAGATGTGGATGTCAAGGACTTCATATGAAAAAACATCATCACCAGATTTGGGATTCCAAGAGCAATAGTTGCCGACAATGGAACACAGTTTGACAGTAAGCTAATTAAGAACTTCTGTGCAAAGTTCAAGATCAAGAACTACTTTTCAACCCCAAGCTTTCCACAAAGCAATGGACAAGCAGAAGCATCTAACAAAGTAATTCTAGATGAGATAAAGAAAAGGCTGCAGGCAGCAAAAGGAAAATGGGTAGACGAATTGCCCAATGTACTTTGGGCATATCGGACTATACCGAGAAGATCAATAGGGGAATCCCCCTTTGCCATGACTTATGGCACAAAAGCAGTCATTCCATTGGAGGTCGGCATCCCAGGGATCAGAACCCAGGGAGTTGAGAACGAGACTAATGATGTACTCTTAGCCCGAGATCTGGATCTTCTGGAAGAAAGAAGAGAGAAAGCTGCAATACCTTTGCAAAAGATACCAAAGAATAGCTTGCCAGAGCTTATAACAAGAAGGTTAATCCAAGAGAATTTCAAGTCAGCGACCTAGTCCTGAGAAAAGTCGTCGGCAACAAGAAGGATCCCAGGGAGGGCAAGCTTGGCCCAAACTGGGAAGGACCCTTCGGTATTGGGCAATGGGGCATATCGGCTTGAAGATAATGAGGGCAAAGCATTGCCAAGACCCTGGAACACTTGTAATTCAAAAATTTTCTATCATTAGATGTTACTTATTTTTTACCGACAACATTAATAAAATCTTAGCAGAATTCTTTAACACTTATGACTAATAAAGATGCATAATGTGGTTTCTGGAAGACATGAATAATGAAAATCCAAGTGGAACTCAGGTTCACATTAGGGGGCAGAGAGTTATAAATAATATTTAACACTTGTTGAAATTTGTAGCAATTTACAAGTTGAAGTTAAACCGATGTTATGTTTAAACACTTGTTGAAATTTGTAGCAATTTACAAGTTGAAATTAAACCAAGATGATTGTTTAACATTTGTTGAAATTTGTAGCAATTTAATAGTTGAAGTTAAACCGAGATGATTGTTTAACACCTGTTGAAATTTGTAACAATATACAAGTTAAAGTTAAACCAAGACGATTGTTTAACACTTGTTGCAATTTGTAGCAATTTACAAGTTGAAGTTAAATAGATGTGATGTTTAACACTTGCTGAAATTTGTAGCAATTTACATGTTGAAGTTAAACCGATGTTATGTTTAAACACTTGTTGAAATTTGTAGCAATTTACAAGTTGAAGTTAAACCGATGTTATGTTTAACACTTGTTGAAATTTGTAGCAATTTACAAGTTGAAGTTAAACCGAGATGATTGTTTAACACTTGTTGAAATTTGTAGCAATTTACAAGTTGAAGTTAAACCGAGATGATTGTTTAACACTTGTTGAAATTTGTAGCAATTTACAAGTTAAAGTTAAACCGAGACGATTGTTTAACACTTGTTGAAATTTGTAGCAATTTACAAGTTGAAGTTAAACCGATGTAATGTTTAACACTTGTTGAAATTTGTAGCAATTTACAAGTTGAAGTTAAATTGAGATGATTGTTTAACACTTATTGAAATTTGTAGCAATTTACAAGTTAAAGTTAAACCGATGTGATGTTTAACACTTGTTGAAATATGTAGCAATTTACAAGTTAAAGTTAAACCGAGATAGTTGTTTAAACATTTGTTAAAATTTGTAGCAATTTACAAGTTAAAGTTAAACCAAAATCATCAGTTGTATAACCGAGATGTGTCACCCCGAGAAGATTATACAAAGATTGAAATATATACTAAAGATATATTCTAAGTATGGAATCATACAAGAGTAATACAGAGAAGGCAAACATACAAACATTCAAAGAAAGAAGGAAGTTGTATTCATTAAAAGGCACGTCGGCCAAAAACTCACAATTGTTCCCAAAAAGAAGAAAAGAGTGAAGCCGGTATGAAGATCGCCGAAGTTAGGCGACGATTGCAGAAGTAACAGAACGGCGAAGGCTTCACCAAGAGGAAGGAATGAAGGCAGTTGTAGAGCTTGAAGTCTGGAACAATGGCGGATTCGAGAGGAAAAAGTTAGAGAGAGAAAACGCAAGAATATCAAATGAAAGGTGAAGAAATGAAAGAAGAGGGAAAAGTTTTGTTAAGACTTGAAACGGCGGCGAAAATGAATTAATGCGCCTAGAGCAACGAATGCGTCAGACGACGCACGCAGATGCAAGACGGCTTACAAGTGCGTCACAGGCACGATCCCGTAAGGATGAAACACGTGGATGAAAACAGTCGAAGAAGTGATGCGCGACAACTCATATGTTAGAGAGAACTCTTGGAGTCCTTAGTCTTAATAGAGGCATGTCGGCCTGAAATAAATGATCTTGGCAGAAGAAATTTTAAGCCGACGTACTAGAAGGAAGTACCGATATAGGTTCCATTACCTCAGAATGCCGAGGTAATAGAACCTAGGGGGCAGTTGTGGGGATATATTTTATGAGTACCAACACGTGACAAGGTGATGCCGACGTGTCAGCCGAGGTGCCACGTGTTCCGTTCTTGACACCGAGGTTATCTTGGCGAGACCGAGGTTACTTCCGAAGATATCAGAATTCGAGATAAGCGGATAAGGGACAAGAGTCCTAGAATGAAGAAAGACTTCAAGATGGATAAGGATAACGTTCATGGATAAGGGACAAGAGTCCTACCCGAAGATACGGTGTAAATAAAAATACGTAAGCAAAAAAGGGGGAAATAGAGAGAGAAAAAAAATATGAAAAAAAAAATAAAAATAAAAAAAAAAAAAAGGGAGGAATGTGAGATCATGAGATTATTCATGGTATCATGAAAGGGTGGGTGGAAAAAAAATAAAAATAAAAATAAGAAAGAGAAGCAAGAAAGTATAAAATATACACGTAAGTTATTTTAAAAAAATACATATCAATTATTATTTTATAATTTAAATAGATTGAACCGTTCAAATATTCAAATAGAACAAAAATATTTAAAGATTTAAAAATTATCTTACTTCCTTATATAGATATATTTTACATTTTTCAATAGGGCGTTGATAAATCTCCCGAAAGGGGGTTCCCCGAAACCTCCGAATTTCCCTTTCAAGTAAAAAAAAAAAAAAAAAAAAAAAAAAAACAGAAAAAAAAAAAAACAATTTACTAAAAATAGAAATTAGAGGGATTAGGGAGAATTTTTTTAGAGGAATTTTTCATTTTCCTTTTCAATATATGTTTTACACAACTCCCAACATGAACGACTAACTAGTGGACGACTAACATGAACGACTGAAAATTACTTGGACTTCTGTCTTGCTTTCTAATCAGAGCGGTTTGATCAAAACCTTCTAGTAATAAAATTTAATGTAACAAATAAAAAATTAAATATTTTATATGGATGTATTATGCCGGTGTTTGGGAAGTTTGTATTTTGGTTTTTTTTTTTTTTTCTTCATTAAAAGATTAATTAGTTACCAAATTTAAAAAAAATAAATCTAAATAAAATATCACATCAAACTTTATAGTTATTTCATTTTTTTTTTCACAAACATTACATCCAATCACAAAAAAACTCAACTATCTTTCTAAACATAAAAAAAATTTCTCCAATAATATCATACAATTAAAAAAACTTACAAAAAAATTCACTTCTCAAATATCATAGTACACAAAAATAATAATAATAAAAAAAAATCACTTTTGAAGATGAATGTGACATGATTTTTTTCTATTGGTGCCCATACCATACGTGCCATACTGATGAAGAAGGATGCATATGATCCATGGTTGAAGAACAGAGAACAGTTTTTTTTTTCTTTTCTTTTTTTTTTGTTGTTCTTAAGCCAAGAGAGAAAGTCCAAGAGGACAACCAACCAATGTGGACCCTAACTAGTTGAAGAAAAGTATATATATATATATATGCGTGTGTGTGTGAGGGGGGTAATGGGTTCATTTCCATCATTTTAACAGGGGATTGGTTGTACGGTATTGTTGGGCCTATATGGGTCCATCATGAGTCCCGTTTCGATAATTTAAACCGTTCAATATGTAGAACTCGTCGAGTATTATATTTTTGTAAAATATCATATTGATCGGATATTGATAGCTATGTGATTAAATCAATTTTGTATAAAAAGAAATAGTCGGTAAAAAAATAAACAGGTGATAAAAATCTAATCCGATAAGATAACTATCGATATCCGATCAACGTGATTTTTTATAAGTATATAGTACTTGTCGAGTTCTACACATTAAACGGTTCGAATTATCGAAACAGAACATGCGATGGGTCTCACAAGTTCAAAAATACCTTCTGATTCGACCAAAGAATAGAGAGAAGCCCAACCCTTTAAAAGTGGGGCTCTCTAGTCTCAACCTGTGATAGCTGGGTTTTCTTCGATTCTTTTGGATTTTTTTGTATCCCTATACCTTTTTCTTCTGGATGCCCTCATCTTGATCCATCCCAAGTTTTCTCCTCAAAATTTGAATAATTTTATTCACTTTTAGGTTATGTTTGGATGAGCTGAATCTTGTGAAGAAATAAAAATTGCATTATTAGAAGTTTGATTAATATTAATAAAATTTAGGATAAATTATAAATACACCACTTGAGTTTTTTTACGGATTACCATCTATGGTATGAAGTCAATTAACAATTTTTAATGACGTCAAAAATATATTTCAATTAATAATTTAAGTAATTTTATTGTTATATATGAGAGTAGTTAGAAATTTTATTTTTTTCTATTAAGTCTAATAAATAAAAAATGCTCACAAGAGAGTATTTGTAATTTTCAAAATCATAGAGATAATCCATATTTTAATCAAAATTCGGTGTGTATTTATAATTTATCCTAAAATTTAAGTATCAATATTATTCAAGTATTTGGTTTCATTAGTAATTCTATGTGGAAAAATGATAAATTTTAAATATTACAAGCTCAATTATCCTTTTTTTAAGGTTATTTATAGGAAGACCTACTAAATTATTGAGAAGTATTACTTTGACCCTCCTAAATTATAAAAGTTTACAAATGGACCCCTAAACTATTGAAAGGGATCACTTTGCCCCTTAAATACAGTGTACAAATGAACCCCCTAAACTATAAAAAATAAAAATAAAAAAATTACAAATTGGACCCCTTAATGGAAAAGGTCAAAATGAGATATGCAATAGTTTAAGCGAGCTCATTTGTACGCTTTTATAGTTTACGGGACAAAGTAATACTTCTTGATAGTTTAGGGGGTCCATTTGTATGTTTTTATAATTTATGAGGTCAAAATGATACTTCATAATAATTTAGGGGTCTCTGTAGAAATAACTCTTCAATAACTAAATTCGTAAAGGAATCAATTCTTATTTTGTTTGAAAATTTGATTTCCACTTAAATATATAATTAAGAATTTCTATTTCAATAAATTTCAAAATCATAAAGATCTACAATCACATCTCCTTATGCTGTTTTTGATTAGAAGATTTGAAAAGAGATTTGAGAAAGAAAAAGAAAAATGTATATGAAATTAAGTAAAATATAAATATATTTTATTTATATTTTACTTATTTTTTTTTTCTTTCCAACTCCCACAACTAAGGGCTAGTTTGGCATGTACTAAATAAGCCAAAAAATTAAAAAGTCATTATCTTATTTAAGTCACATCATCTTATTTAAATCACATCATCTCTCTAACACTTCACATTAAACCCAACCCAAACCCACCAATAAATCAAAAAGTACACTTTTTTAGGACATTCCAAACAAACTCTAAATATAGAGTTATTCGTGTCATTTATCCGTAACCATGGTTAGTAAGTACCTCAACAAAATTATGGTCTTCAATAAAGTCACCAAAAGCAATAAGGGATTTTATTATATTATTTTAAAAATTATCAAAATTTTGTAAGTTGAAATTTTTTTTACATATGAACGGAAAAAAAAGAACTTAAACGTATGGGTGAAAGTTCAAAATAATCACAAAAAACATGGTAATTTTTATCTTTTGCCATACAACCTCTCTCTTTTCCCCTCTCTACACTCTCTTCCTATTCCATCCTTCACCCTCCGTAGCTACCGACCACCATTTCCCCCACCCAATCCTACCACCGCCAACCCCACTCTGCCCCGCCCCTCTCTTAACTTTTCTTGTTCTTTCCAACCCCTCTGCACCCTTCCTACATGGTATTCTTGCTCTACATTATTAAGCTTATACACTCTACCTTTTATCTTATTTTATTTTATTTATTTATTTTTTTCAAACCTCTTACGAAGGGAATGTTGAGAAGTAAAGGTTTGACAAATATTTTTTGATAATTTTTTATTTTTCATTTTGGTTTGTAGTGAGTTTGTTTTAATTTTTCTCGATTGGAGAAAAGACCAAATTAGCCGAAAAAAAAAATAAATAAAAAATAAAAATTGAGAAAAGTTCACAAAAGGCAAAAAAAAAAAAAAGAAAAAGAAGAAGAAAGAAAGAAGATTAAAGTTTCATGGCTTTTTCCGAGGTTTTTTTAAAACAAATTAGTGGACTTATTTTTTGAATTTTCTCTATTTTTTAAAGCATTTTAATTTGAGAAATTTATTAGAAATCCACTTTCAAGTACTTATTTCAATTAATTCATAAGATATTCTTATATTTTAATAAATTTTATTATTTTAGACATTTAATCCATCAAATCTTAATTCTCATATCTAAGATATTTTATGAATAATTTTATTCTTATAAATCTTTTTTGAACTCTTAGCAACTTAGTGATGTGAACATTTATATTAAATAAATTTGACAGTTTAAATGTTCACGTTATAATGTGAATGTTCACACTATTAATGTAAATATTAATGTTTGTTTCACCCTATTATTATTAGGAGTGATTTGGTTATTATTTCATCCATATGACTTATTAGAATATAAAAAAATAATTTGAACCAAATAAAGTATAAGTAGGTCGATAAATAAATGCCCCTTTTAATTTAGTTGGATCTTATAAAACTAAAAAAAAATTTAAAAAAAATGTGTGTAAATAAAATAAACAAGTGTAAGTATGATTACTTTTTTCTTTAAAAAAAAAAATACTAATTCCAGCTCCCTTCCTCCCCTACTGGCCCTACTGGATGTTTGGCACAAACTTTATTTATCCATTGCTTCAGGGGTCGTTTGGCAAGAAGGTTGGGGCTAAAATAGTCATAAAAGACAAAACAGGTTATTTTAGTCCTAAAAAAACAAAACATCACATCCAACCCATAATCATTACACTCTTCTCTCACAAAAAAAGTCAAAAAAGCCAAAAAGCTCTTTCCAAACCAAACTTTTTAGCCCAAGCTAAAATAGTCAAAAAAGTCAAAAAGCTAAAAAGCCAACCCACTTTCCAAACGGGGCCTCAATGATAAAATATTGTAGCTGACACATTTAAGATGCTGTTGTAAGATTTGGAGGATCCATATATACAAATAGGGAGTTGGGGTAGTCACTGCTGTAACGGCCTTATGAGCTTATTTTGAAATTCGTTTTGATAATTTGAATCGTTGACATTTTAGAGTATATTGAATATAATATATTTGTAAAAAATTAAGTTAATCAGATATCGTTATCATTTTTATCCATTCACATTTGTATTTATTTTAATATTTTAGATCAAAATGTCATTTATTTTTAAAGATATAAATATGAGTGGGTGAAAGGGTTAGCGATATCCGATTAATTTAATTTTTTACAGATATGTTCTACTCAATATATTTTAAAATGTAAACGGTTTATATTATCAAAACGAATTCCAAAATAAGTTTATAGGATCGCACAGTAATACCTGCTAGCAGGCATTCCAAGCCCTTCATATAGAGGTGAAGAGAAAGCATTTCAAACCTGACGGTCTATGAAAAATGCTTCGGACCCCACTGGGGGTCGACCCCCAGTGAGATGGCGCGCCGTGATTAGGCAAAAAAAAAAAAATTATTTTATTTATTATTTTTTTTTTTTGAGTTTCAGCCAGTAAAAACTCGCCACCTCACTGGGGTGCAACCCCAGCATAGTTGGACAATCTATATGGAGGACTGGGAAAGATAAGATTTATCGAGCATGGAGTATGAATTTGGTATGGAAGGCACCGCATCATCAAATTGAAGAACATATATCTATATAATAAGTCACAAGGGTTTTTGAAAAATGTATCAAAATGTATGTGAGATACATTTTGATCCAATGGCTGAGATTAATCTCAAATATATATCAATGGTTTAGATCAATGGTTTATATCAAAATGTATCAAAGGTTTCCCGCCCATACCCTCTTCTGTGTCTCCCCCATACCCTCTGTCTTCTTCCCATACCCTCTGTCTTCTTCCCATTCCTACTCTCTGATGAGTTGTGAAGCTTGGCTTGGCTATACCATTTTGGACAAACAAATATTGCTGCAGAGTTGAGACGTAGACAGTGAGGTGTGTATTGAGAGAAGCAGATGCGAAATTGATTTGAGAAGGTTGGAGAGAAGCACATGTCAACATTTTAGCTCACAGACTGCACTCTTAACTGCTGGGTTCTTAACTGCTGGGTCCAATTCGCACAGTTATGTTTCGGGTTCCTTTCCTTTCCTCTCTTATATGCTGGGTCCAAATTGGGTCTCTTATATGCACAGTTATTGAATTCATATATGCTGGGTTCCTTTCATATATGCACAGTTATGGGTTCCTCTCATTTTTATTTTTAGTTATGGGTTCCTTTCATATATTTAGTGTTGAATATTATTTGAATTCATATATGTTCTTCTTCTTGATTTTTTTAGCTCACAGACTGCACTCTTAACATTTTTGTTCTTCTTGATTTTTTTTTTCCTCAGCTTTTGTTCACTCTGGCTCCATGTGAAACAGAGGTGGAAATGATTAACTCGGCTGCTCGGTAATGTGAAATAGGAACTTTGCTCGGTAATGACTACTCCAAATTTTAATGACTACATAACATGCTGGTTTAATGACTCAATAACATGCCGGTTTTGAAGCCAGTTCAGTTCGGTGATTTTGGTGATTTCTTCTTATTTCCATGTGGTGTAGATTGTGCTGGTTATATTTATGTGACTCAACTACTTAATAACATCAATTTTATAAATATGACTCAATAATATTTATACTTAATGACTTTAAGTATACTTACTGATATATGAGTCTAGATGATATATGAGTCTAGATGATAATGACTTTAAGTATACTTAATGATATATGAGTCTAGATGTTAAAAAAATGATATTTATACTTATTGAGTCTAGATGATATATTGAGCCAACTGTGTTTTCAAAGCTAAGATGTATGCTGTATGAGCCAACCCAGTCTGTGAGCTAAAACGTCCATTTCCTTTCCTTGCTCTGTTTGTTTTTTAAGTGGTTCCATTTCCTTGCTCTGTTTTTCTGTTTTTGGGTTTGGATTTTGGGTTCAAAAGAAATTCTGGGTTCAAAAGAAATTCTGGAAACTATAGTTAAAATATAGTTGTGCAGATTTGTGGATGATATTATGGAAACTATAGTTAAAATATAGTTGTGCAGATTTGTGGATGGTAACTATAGTTAAAATATAGTTGTGCAGATTTGTGGATGATAACTATAGTTGTGCAGATTTATGGAAAAGAAATTCTGTGTGCTGGGTTCTTAACTATAGTTTTGAAAACATGATATTTGAAAGAGTAATGCTACGCGTCAGGAAAAAAGTTTCAGGAAAAGCTTCAGGAAAATTATCTTACCGGTAAGAGAATTCTCTTACCGGTAAGAGACCCATCACATTAAAGAGGGAAAATGAAACGATCCATCACATTAAAGAGGAAAAATGAAACGTCAAGGGTCTCTTACCGGTAAGAGAATTCTCTTACCGGTAAGATAATTTTCCTGAAGCTTTTCCTGAAACTTTTTTCCTGACGCGTAGCATTTTTGTATTTGAAAACATGACTTTAGTCGAGTTGAAAACATAACTGTAAGATCGAGTGGTATTACATGATATATGCTGTACCTCTCTAAATTTAAGTATGATATATGCTGTATGATCTGCTGGGTTCTTAACTGCTAGGTTCAAAAGTTATTGAATTCAATAACTGTATTTAGTTCAAATTCAAATTCTGCACAGTCAAATTCTGCACACTTAGTTCTCAAATTCTGCACAGTCAAATTCTGCACACTTAGTTCTCAAATTCTGCACTGGGTTGAATTCAAATTCTGCACACTTAGTTCTCAAATTCTGCACACTTAGTTCTCATATTTCTTTCCTTATTATATGAACCACATATTTAGTTCAAATATAATTTGGTTCATATAAAAGGAAGTGACAACAGTTTTGCTATAATTTTGCTATATTTAGTTCATATATATTTTGGTTCAACAGTTTGACAACATATTTGGTTCATATATATTTTGACAACAGTTTTGCTATATTTAGTTCATATATATTTTGGTTCAAATATAATTTGGTTCATATAATTTAGTTCAAACTGATATTTCAAATTTAGTTCAAACTGATAATTAGTTGTATGATATTTCAAATTTAGTTCAAACTGATAATTAGTTGTCTGATAATTAGTTCAAACTGATATTTTTCTTATTATTATTATTGTTATTTTACATGAAAAGGAAGTGACAATAGATAATAAATAACAGATAACAGGTAACAGGCAACATGGCAATCACATTTTTTTATTGCTATATATGCATATGTTATAAAATAATGTTATGATAACATATTAACAAGTTTGTTAAATTATTTTTTTTCCAAAAAACAGAGAAGAAAAGTGTTCACACACCCCCATGGTTGCAAGATACCCATTTGGTTCAATGGATCGGAGCTGATCATTTAACTGACTAAAATTTTAGTTTTCAATTTATTTTTTTTATAAGACAATCTGAATGGTCTTGATTTGTTATGTTCACTAATATTTTTCTCTCTCTTTTTTTGAAAAGCTAATTTTGTTTTTCACAATAAAAGAAATTGAACCCTTTAATATTTAGGTTGAAGACCAAGTGAGGACACAGTTTTGCTATATGAACCAAATATCAGTTTGAACATATGCTGGGTTGAATTCAAATTCTGCACAGTTAATAGAATTCATATATGCTGGGTTCTTAACTGCTGGGTCCAATTCAATAGATATATGGGTTCAATAGAGTATTCTTATTATTTATTATTTAGTATTCTCTCATTTTTATTCTTTCATTTTTGTTCTTCTTCTTGACTGCATTTTTGTTCTTCTTAACTGCATTTTTATTCTCTCATTATTATATGAACCACATATTTAGTTCAAATATATTTTTTCAAATTATAATTTGGTTCATATAATTTAGTTCAAACTGATATTTGGTTCATATAATTTAGTTCACACTAAAATATACATGAACCAATAACTGATATTTCAAATTTAACTTAACCCAATAACTGATATTTCATGAACCAATAACTGATATACATGAACCAATATATTTATATATTTATATATTTATTTCATGAACCAATATACATGAACCAATAACTGATATATCATATAAATTTAACTTAACCCACATGAACCAATAATTGATATTTATATGAACCACATACTCAGTATATTTTAGTTCAAATTTAGTTCAATAAGGGATGAAATTCTTTGATGAAATTTTTATATAACATACACTTAGTTTTCATATATCCTCAGTAAATATTTATACTACTACTCAGTAAAATATATTTATGGTAGAAATATATTAAATTCTTAGTTGGTTCAGTTTTAATTTTGATTTTGAAATGGGTTTGAATGATTTCGGTTTTGATTTTGAAATGGGTTTGTATGATTTCGGTTTTGATTTTGATATATCACTTATTTTTTATTTGAAATCAGGAACTTGAACTTGAAACAGGAACTTTGCTCGGCTGCTCGGTTAGTTAATCAAGAACTTTGAGCCATAAAAAATAAAAAGCTCGGCTGCTCGATTAGTTTATTGCTTTGGTAACGTTTGGCTGTAGTTTCTGTTATTGCTTTACTTTGATATTGAGTCAACTGAGTAAAACTGAAGAAGAATTCTGCTCAATGTGTTTTCAATTTCTTATCACCAAAGAGTAGTTGCAAAGGCTATGTTTTTTATCACCAAAATCACCAAATTCTGCTCAATATGTTTACTGTCAACTGTTTATCACCAAAATTATAAATTTTGGTGAAGCCAAAAATTCTGCTCAATGGATTTTTTAAATTAGTTTGGTGTTATATACTAGAAATTTGGTTTCAAAAAAGGTTTTTACAGATGTGCTTTGATTTTTCTATATTTGTTATTTAAAATGAAATTCAGTGCTCTTAAAAAAATAGATGATCTTGACAAATTTTGATTCACATGAGTACCTTGGATTTTTTAATATTAGGTGTATTATATAAAAAGATTCTGTATATACAAATTGTGCATAAATTCAATTTTAAAAAATTTGGTTTGTTTGTTTACTTAATCATCAACTAAGAAAATATTAGTTGTATTTTTTTTCTTTTTATTATAGATTTAGTATACAATAACTTTAGTTTCTGTCAGTGTTTATAAATATTTTTTTTACTTGCTCTTATATTTTGATTTGCAATATTGGTGAACATTAAAAATTTTATATGTTTATT
Organism: Camellia lanceoleosa; assembly: GCA_025200525.1. NCBI lineage: Eukaryota > Viridiplantae > Streptophyta > Magnoliopsida > Ericales > Theaceae > Camellia > Camellia lanceoleosa. Next base: position 118,191,298 of record CM045761.1, read on the forward strand.
TCTTAATTTGCATTAACATTAGGGAGAGTTGTTATTTATTTCAGTTTTGTATAGCATGTAATACAAGCAAAAATGTTACAAGTTCTTTAAGGAAAAAAAAATTAAATATATTTTCATAACTGCATTTTAATCTTAAAATTATTTACATCGTGCCTTCTGTCAATTTTGATTAAACATTGAGCATAATTATTGTGAACCAAATTTCTCTCAGAACTATTAAACACTGAGGAAATGTGTCTCTCATCACCCTTTCTGTCAATTTTTAATCAGAATTATTGTTAATTTTTTTAATCAAAAAAAACATTAAGCAGAAATTGGTTTGCTATTAAAAAAAAAAAAAAAGGTTATACACATTGTGTTTACTGTCAACTGTGTATAATAGTTGGTCTGTCAATTATTGCCAATTATTTGAACTATGAAGCAGAAATTATTTGAACTAAATTTCATCGAAGAATTTTAAAAAACATTATGTGAACCAAATTTCTGTCAATTTTGATTAAACATTAACCATAATTATTGTGAACCAAATTTCTCTCAGAACTGTTAAATATTGAGGAAATGTCCCTCATCACCAAATTTCTGTCAATTTTTAATCAGAATTATTGTCAATTTTTTTAATCAAAAAAAGCATTAAGCATACATTATTTTTTCATCAAAGAATTACTGTCAATTATTTGAACTATTAAGCACAAATTTGGAACATTAACAGAAATTGGTTTGCTGTTCAAAAAAAAAAAAAATGTTATACACATTGTGTTTACTATCAACTGTGTATAATAGTTGGTCTGTCAATTATTGCCAATTATTTGAACTATGAAGCAGAAATTATTTGAACTAAATTTCATCAAAGAATTTAAAAAAACATTATGTGAACCAAATTTCTGTCAATTTTGATTAAACATTAACCAGAATTATTGTGAACCAAATTTCCCTCAGAACTATTAAGCATTGAGGAAATGTCTCTCATCACCAAATTGCTGTCAATTTTTAATCAGAATTATTGCCAATTTTTTTAATCAAAAAAAAAAACATTAAGCATAAATTATTTTTTCATCAAATAATTACTGTCAATTATTTGAACTATTAAGCACAAATTTGGTCCATACACATAAGGTTGGTCTCAAAATTATTTGGCTATTATACACAGGAAAAACGTAATAGATCCAAAATTTTCTCTAAATCAAGGATGAACAAAAAATTTCACCAAATCTCCAATAATAATACTTTAATCTTTTTTGATAAAATTTTAAAATAGAGTACGGATAGGAGATGGTTTTCTTTAATAAAAAATGGTATGGATAGGAGATGGTTTTTAGGATAAGTTTGGAATTTTTTGAAAAGATTTGAAGATACGAAGAGAGTAAGGATTGGAGTATTCATATCAGATCAAACTTTTAATCAAATTTTCACTCAAATTTGATGAACAGAGAGAGAGAGAGAAAGTTAAGTAATTTACTAATTATAACCATCATGGTTTGGTTGTCCTGACTCCTCTTATTGTTGTTGTTAGAACTTAAAGCTTGGATTAGGATTGGTTGTCCTGACTCCGGTGGGTAAATTGAAGTGTAAAACATTTAGCTGATTACGTCGCTATTCATATAATTGGTCTGTCTTAAATTTTTAAAATTTGGTCAAGATTTGTTCAAATTTGATCAATTTTGTTGCATTATTAGAAAGAAGTCAAGTACTCTCTCTCATACCCTAACCCAAGGACCTTCACAATTATTTATTTTTTGGTTCTTCTTGGAGGCTTGAGTGCTAGATATAGTAGTAGTTGGTAGTTTTGTAGATTAACTTGATATTGAAAATCATGTGTGCACTGCTACTTGCATTGTGCCCTTAGTGAGGCATAGTCAGGTTGCTTTATCGTAGTTATGTGATGATATCTTTTGATGTAATATGGGTTTCTATTCTCCCTTTTATTTATTTATTCTTTCCAAAATAAAAACCTAAGCATTATTCATTTATATTCAACTTACTAAACCATCAAGCGCATCACTAATCACCGGAATGCTCAGTTGAAGAACTCTACATGCTCAATTTTGTTTTTCAAAAATAGATGCAATCAACCATGATTTAGTCACCCTTTTAATGAAAGAACATTTCATTTAGTAGGTCACACATGTATGCAAGATATAGAGAGAGACATCACTACGATATACCTTTACACAAAAATTGTACCATTCAAACGTAGTATATTTGTTGTGTGATTTTGGTTTAATTTTTTTTCATTTAATTTTTTTTTTAATATCTAGAGTTCCTAATTAAACAAAAAAATTTCAGAGACTTGGCATTTTAACATTTATGTGTAATATGGCAAGAGAGTTTATGTTTTCTTTTTTCTTTTGTTGGCACCTTTTTAAGGGAGTATAGTACTCTATGTTGTATTTCAAAAAATTCTGGTCAATGTATATATGTGTGCATTACTTTAGTTGTCTTCATGAAAAAAAAATGTATTAAACTTGCAAGTATTTAACTTAACGCAAGTATTTAACATAATCCGTTTTACTTTGAATCAAATTCACCAAGTATTTAACTTGACCAACAAAAATGTATTTAACATTTTGTTATAAAAAATTAAAACAAAAAATTGTACCATTCAAATGTAGTATATTTGTTGTGCAATTCTAAAAAGAAATGGACTGTTTTTTTCATATATATATTTTTTTTGAATATCTTGAGTTCCTAATTAAAAGAAAAATTTGAAAGACTTGGCATTTTAACATTTATGTGTAATATGGGATTTTTTTGCACCTTTTTTTTTTTTTTTTGCACCTTTTTAAGGGAGTATAGTATTCTATGTCGTATTCTATATTGTATAGAGATAGGTTATTTGGAACTTGGTTTGTGATTAGTGCTTTGTATTGTACAAATTTGTCTGATAGGGAAGGAACTGTTTGTTTGGAGCTATTTAAAAAGAAATTAAGGGTGATTTATTTAGTTGATCTTCCTGTAACAAAAAAATTAAACTCAAACTAAAAAAAAAATTATTTAACATTTTATTTGCTGTGTAATATATTTATTTAGTTGTACCATTCAAATGTAATATATTTGTTGTGTGATTTTGGTTTTAATTTCATCTTTATAAAATTGAAGTCAGTTAACAAAGAGAAAAGTTCAAATTTAGACTATTTTATTGTGCTCCAGCTTTAATTTATCATTTTAATGTGACTGTTAAAAAACATCTATTCTAAATGCTGGTTTGACTCAGAAAATGTGAGTTTGATTATGGGTTTCGCAAAGAATGTAGAGAGAGAGAGAGAGGGGAGGGGGAAAGGACTGTTTGTTTGGAGCTATTTAAAAAGAAAGTAAGGGTTATTTATTTAGTTGATCTTCCAGCAACAAAAAAATTAAACTGACACTTAAAAAAATTTATTTAACATTTTATTTGCTGTGTAATATATTTATTTAGTTGTACCATTCAAATGTAATATTTATTTGCTGTGTGATTCTAATGTACAGATGATAAATATTTTTCATTTAATTTTTTCGTGAATATCTAGAGTTCCTAATTAAAAGAACGTAACCACGTAGATTTATGTCTGTTGATTATATAACTTTTTAAAAAATTTCAATTTAATAATATTTTGAAATTTGGACTTTTGTAGGATTGGACCGAAAAATCTATGGAGCTTAAACGGAGAAATACGACTACCTTGCTTCGATGGGGATGTAATAAGGTAATTTCAATCTCAAAGTATTTTGACATGTATATTTCCAACAAATGTACTAATCTATATTTTTTTTGTTTCCACAAATTATCAGATTGTTGTACATATTCCTCATTGGGGATACATAAAAGTTGATACAAAGACTTTTTGGAAAGTAATGAGGAGGAAGTTTGGGCAAACGCATATTTGAAGACATGTTATTGACACATCTTTTGTAAAGCATACATATTTTTGGTGTATGACAATATAATTTTTGGTGTATGACATGTTAGTGACACATCTTTTGTAAAGCATACATCTTTTGTAAAGCTTTAACCTACTTTTTGTAAAGTTTTAACCTACTCTTTTGGTGTATGACAATATAACTTTATTTCTGTTTTTCGTTCAGTGTTTACACTTTTTTTTATGGCCTTTTATATTTTGATATGTAATATAACTTTAAATCCTATATGTTTGTTTCTTAATTTGCATTAAGATTAGGGAGAGTTGTTATTTTATTTGAGTTTTGTAGAGTGTGTAATACAAGCAAAATTGTTATAAGTTCTTTAAGAAGAAAAATATTTCAATATTATTTTTCAGTATCTTTATCAAAAATGACACAAACTTTATAAATTTCAACATAATACGTATAAATTATAATTGCATTTTAATCTTAAAATTATTTACACCATGCCTTTAGGCACGGACATACGCTAGTATATATACATGTCACCGCATCATCAAATTGAAGAACATATATATATATATACACGTGTTTCATCACTAAAATAAGAGTCCTTTGGTTGTTCCAAAGTATCAAAATATTTATAATTTTAATATATTTTTTGGGAAAATATTTAAAAAAATAAAAAGTTAAAAAATAATAATTTTAAACTCATAAAAGTATAAGTAATTTATTCATTCAATTGTGCAAATGAGTACTTTTCTAAATTTACATTTATTTTTTCTATTTCTCATTTTTTTAATATATTTTTCCTATTTTTTACATATTCCAAAATATTTTTATATATTTCAATATATCTTAATATACTTTGTACATACTTTTTCAACACTAACGATATTCTAAGATTTGTTTTTAACATTTGGACAAACTTTACTTTACTCTCTTATTGTTTGATTCATGTGCAGATCACTTTCCTATTATTTGAAAATGACCACATGACTCCTATGTGATTAAAAAATAAAAATGCACATTAACTTTGTTAACAGAACAAGTGATTTGACATTTATACCTTATTCCTCTTCCCCTCTTCAAAATTAAACCTATATATATATATATATATTATTTCTCTTCCTTCTTTCTTACAAGGTCGCCAAACCCAACCCCATGCAGCCCATTACCACCCTCAATCACAACTTTCCCAGTTGTTAATATCATGACCACATTTCGCTCCTAATAGAATGATGTCGTGATGACTAGTAATCCGAGATTACCGAAAGCCAACTTACAAAGATTCACACAAACAGAATATACATATGGGTATACATGTACGGAAATAATAAATTTAAATCTGATTAATCTATAAGAATTGTGCATAAATTAAATGAAATAACATATATATTAACATGGTTTTACAACTTGAATACAAAGTAAAATAAACTTAATATTACATCTTTATCAAAAAGCTTCTTAAGCCCAAACATACAAGGCAAATGATCTACAAAGCTAAGAAGCATAATCTTCAAGATGCTACAAAACATAAACCAAAACAACCTTCCAAATAAGGCTTAGGGACATCGCCTTGTTGACCATCACCTACATATATACAAGGGAGAGGGATGATCTGAAAACTCAGTGAATGATATAAGTAATAAAGGTTTGAATGAATGATATCCAAGATTTTATCAAAACAACACATATCATAGTTTGTAACAAAATCAAAGGATGAACCGAGTTCATCAATCAAAGGCTTTCAAAGCTTCAAGGGATGTTTACTAATATCTATGTGTGGGAGCCGAATAAGTAGAGGAGTCGGATGATGCGTACCCCAGAAATTAGATACTATTCGGCTTCATATTGCGTGACTAAGACGCTGAATACGTTAGTAAAGCCGAATAGACGGAGGTCAGTGGTTCTGAATGAATAAAAGGGGGAATGGGATAAAAGTAGGCTCAGGCCCCGAGGCCCAAAAAGCAAGTATAAATACAAGAACCACAGATTTAGAAAGGTATGTAAGAATCATTTCACTTAACTTAGTAAACAAGCTATCCTGAGTGTCTGAACTAACTTGTCCGTCGAAGTGCTAATTCCGGCACCCCCGACCGGAGTGTTGGTATCTTTTTAGGTGACTAGCTGAGGATCATTAGCGTCTCCCAAGACTTGAAGAGTATTTCCAAACTACTTCTCCACACTATGTAATACAAAGGATGACATTCATTGACAAAACAAAGGAATAACCAACCCAAAATCGATTAGACAAGCCCACTCGTTGGTGGTAAATGAGATATCTAAAACAAATGTGCTACTTGCATTAAAGTCCTCTAGCACTAAGGACCTTTCAAGAATGTTATCAAAACAAACATAATACTTGATAGAAAAATTAAGGGATAATCATTCTTGCTTGATCAAATACTTTTCTAAAACAAAGTAAAGCTTTTATCAAAACATTATAACATCACTTTATTAAAAATACTACTCATAATAGCTCTTCGGTCAAGGGGATTAAGACAAAGATCCAAGACCTACAAGTACATGGCAAAATCCATTGAATGCATTTCAAGAAGACAAGAAGAGATGCTTAAAGATGGTTATGCAATGCACTCTCAAAACAAGCTTCAAATGAGTAACATAGATCTCCACATTTCTTTCCAAAACCAAGTCAAAACAAAGCAAAACATGTGCTGGGAGTTAAATCCATGTGTTTTCTTCTTGGAAAAGCATGCTGGGTACAAACCAAGTCTAGGAATGGATGCATAGAGATGAACTAGGCCGAAATGGGAGGTCTGGGCTGAGGTTTCACACCTCTTGGCCGAGGTGTGGTCTACCTGGCTAAGATGTTACAAAGTGTCGGCAAAGGTGTACTATGGTCAACCTAGGTGTGCATGCAAAGTAGACTAAGGTGCAAGTGATCATGCAAGGTAAGCCAAGGTGAGATGCAATGCTTGGCCTAGGTATGAGGTTTGGACAAGATTAGGTCTCGGTGACCACATTTATGGAAATGAAGTCTGGAAATCTGGGTATCCTCTTGAAGAACATGAATACTAAAATCATAATTTCTTAATCAAAATCTAAGATTTCATAATAGCAGTTCGTAAACATGGACCTGGGTACCCATACTTGAAAATTTCATGAAAACAAATACAAGAACATAGAACTTGATACAAATTTTTGGATCAAAACATGATTTTTCTTCAAGAACACAAGAATATCACTTTCTTTTTAAAATAAAACTTTAAATCAATGCATGTCTCATGAATCATGCTAGATCATGCAATGTGATCAAATTAATATAAAGAATAACAAAAGTAGATCAAGAAACTAATCTCAAAACACAAATCCAATGGTTCAAACTCTAATAATCAAGCTTGGTAGATCTAGCTTCCTTTAAGAACTTTTTCTTCTTCTTCCTAGTTCTTCTCTCTCTTCAAGACAAAGATATGGCAAAGATATGGGTTCTCAACTACTAATCTGACTTAAACCCACTACTGGGACATGTGGCATCATCTGATCAATCTCCTCAAAAAGGTGCCAGAATAAAAAGACAAGAGTAGGTCAAAGTGTATATAACAAGTAAGGTGGCATGGGCACTCTGACAAGGCAAGGATCTTGGATCAAAACATAGGCTTCGGACAAGTGAAGGATAAGTAAGGTCTTCTTGATCTCAACTAGAAGGGATAACACTTGGCCTAAGTGTAACACACCTCGGCCTGGGTTGTACAAGTCAAGGAACAAGATTACTAGGTGTTGGCTGAGGTGCACAACAAGGCTACAAGGTTCAAGGATCAAAGATCTTGGATGCCTGGGTGATGCACATCTTGGCCCAGATGATATACATTTCGGCCTACGTAATGCACACCTCGGCCTAGATGATGCACATATCTCAGCCAAGATATAAGGGTGAAGGTGGAGGTCAACCAAGATGGTTCCAAGATGATCCTATGTGTTGACGCTCAACAGCCTAGGCGTAAGAGGTTCAAAGGTGTGACCTCAGTGTGAGGTAACAAATGTAATTGGCCTAGGTTCAACACACAAGGTAAAGAACAAAGCATGGATCTTATACTTAGACAAAACATAACAGCACAGAACAAGACATGCTCCCATACTTAGACAAATTTTCATAGTTCACAACATGCAAGCTTAACAAACCAAAATCATGTAAATTCTCAAAAATATGACTAAGGAAAAATGAGGGTTGTTATAGTCTACCCCCTTAAAGAAGTTTGGTCCCCAAACTTAAGTTACCTTGTCTTGAAAACAACTTCGAATATAGGATTTTCATCTCCTCTTCCATTTCCCATGTAGCATTTTTTCCATAATGCTCTTTCCATTCAATTTTCACCATTGCTATCGAATTATTCCTCAACTGTGTCACTTGCCTATCAATAATCCGTATCGGCTTCTCCTCATAACCTAAATCTTCATTAACCACAATCCCGAAATGATCAATCACATGCACTAGATCTCAAATATACTTTCTCAACATCGAAACATGAAACACATTGTGGATTTGACTTAATTTCGATGGCAAAGCAAGTCAGTAGGCCACGAGGTTAACTCTGTCATGAATTTCAAACAGCCCAATGTAATGAGGTGCTAACTTACCTTTCTTCCCAAACTTTGAAACTCCTTTCATTGGCTAAACTTTTAAGAATACATAATCCCCAACTCCAAACTCTAGCTCGCTCTCTTCTTCTTTGGTCAATATAACCCTTTTGTTGACTCTGAATGGTTTTGATTCTTTGTTGAATGAGCTTAATCTTCTCAGTTGTCACTTGAACTATCTCAGGACCAATCAATGCTTTATCTTCTACTTCAGTCCAACAAATTGGTGACTTATACTTTCTCTCATACAAAGCTTCATACGACGTCATGCTAATGGTAGCTTGGAAACTATTGTTGTAAGCAAATTCTACTAATGGCAAATGTAATTCCTAACTTCCCTTAAAGTCCAATATACATAACTTGAGCATATCTTCAAGTGTCTGAATCGTTCTTTTTGTTTGCCCATCAGCTTGAGGATGAAAAGTCGTGCTAAATCTCAACTCGGTTCCCAAAGCTCTTTGTAACTCTGCTAAAATCTAGAAACAAATTTCGGATCTCCATCTGAAACAATAGACATGACACCCTATGAAGTCTAACAATCTCATTCATATACAACGAAGCAAGTCTGTCAGCATTAAATGTAGTCTTAACAAGCAAAAAGAGTGTTGACTTAGTTAATCTATCAACTATAACCCAAATCGAATCCATACCTTTTTGTGTCCCCGGCAAACCCATAACAAAATTCATAGAGATGTGTTCCCATTTCCACTTGGGAATTGACAAAGATTAAAGAAGTCTAGCTGGCCTCTGATGCTCTACTTTCACCTGTTGACAATACAAACATTGTGATACAAACTCGACTATTTCTCTCTTCATATTTGACGACCAATAAGTTTGCTTCACATCTTGGTACATCTTGGTATTTCCTGATGAATGGCAAATCTGAAACTATGAGCTTCCTGCAAAATTATCCTTTTTAACTATGGGATGTTGGCCACGCACAATCTTCCTTCAAACTTGGTACTTGATGATCAATGGTATATCCTGGTTTCGACTTTGTGATAGTCTCATCAACTACCTTCTTGAAAATTAATCCTCCATCTATCTTGTCTTTGCTTCCTCAATAACAGCTGGCTCTACTAAAATCATTGCTAAAATTTAATCATCTTGGTGAAGTACAACATCAATATCTAAGTCTTGGAAATCCTAAAGTATGCTCTTTTTCTCTGTTAGTCAACATGCCAAATTCCCAATAGATTTTCTACTCAACGAGTCGACGACTAAGTTAACTTTACCTGGGTGATACTGAATCTGTATGTCGTAGTCTTTCAATAATTCAAGCCATCTTCTTTGTCTCATATTCAATTCTTTATAAGTGGACAAATACTTCAAACTCTTGTAATATGTGAAAACTTGACAAGAAGCTCCATACAAGTAATGAAGCCAAATTTTCAAAGAAAATAGCACAGCTAGTAATTCTAAATCATGGGTAAGATAATTCTTTTCATAAGGTTTGATAATTCTTTTCATGAGGTTTCAATTGATGAGATGCATATGCTATGACCTTACCCCCTTGAACCAATACACAACCTAAAGCCCTATATGAAGTATCACTATAAATTTGAAATTCCACATTACCTGATGGTAGTACGAGAATTGGTGTTGTGACTAACCTTATCTTTAGCTCCTGCAAAGTTGATTCTTTGTCCTCGATCCATTCATATGCCACTCCTTTCTGAGTCAACTGTGTCAATGTTTCCGTAATCTTTGAGAAGTCCTTCACAAACTTTCTGTAGTAACCTGCCAAACACAGAAAACTATGAACCTCGGATACATTAGTTGGTCTCGGCCAATTCACAATGGCTTCAATTTTTCTAGGATCAACAGAAATACCCTCTTCATTAATCACATGACCTAGAAATGAAATGCTGGAAAGCCAAAACTCACACTTGCTAAGCTTAGCATACAATTTTTTATCTCTCAAAATTTGTAAGGCAAGTCTCAAATGATTCTCATGCTCATCTCTACTCTTGGAATAGATCAAGGTATCATCAATGAAAACAACCACAAATTCATCTAAGTATGACTTAAAGACTCTGTTCATCAAATCCATAAATGCAGTAGGAGCATTGGTTACTCCAAAAGGCATTACCAAAAATTTGTAGTGGCTATACCTTGTTTGAAAAACAGTTTTCTCAACATCCTTGGCCTTAACCTTGAGCTGATGGTAGCCCGACCTAAGATCAATTTTAGAAAAGACTCGTGCTCCCTGTAACTGATCAAACAAATCATCAATCCACGGCAATGGATATTTATTCTTAATGGTTACCTTATTCAATCCTCGTTAATCAATACAAAGGCGAAGTGTGCTATCTTTTTTTCTTAACAAATAAAACTAGCGCTCCCCAAGGTAAAGTGCTCAGCCTAATAAAACCCTTATCCAACAACTCTTGTAACTGAACTTTTAACTCCTTAAGCTCAGCTGGGGCAATCCTATAGGGTGTTTTGGAAATAGGCTATGTTCCTGGTATAACATCAACAGTAAATCTATCTCCCTATCAACCAAATGGCCAGGTAAATCATTTAGAAAAACATTAGGGAATTCATTAACAACTAGGATATCATGCAATTCAATATTTCCATTCAGATTACTTAGTACACTACACAAATAACCTTGACATCCTTTTTGGATCAACTTATAAGCTTTTATGGATAAAATCAGGTAAAGTGGGGAGATCACTCCTTTACCCTGAAATATAACCTCGGCGGATTCATTTTCTTAAATTCTTTTATCAAAGTTAACGTGTCGTCCCCATATAAAGTTGACTATGAAGGCACTTGAGGTATTGGAGGAGATGGAAGTGGAGATGGAATTGTGTTTCGGCCGTTTGTCTGCTCGGCCTGAGTAGAGGTGGTACCAGTGTTCTGTTGTCTTGTTTGCCTCAACTCATGGGTCAAACCTTCTACCATCCTTTCTAATTTGTCCAACCTGTCCTTGGAATGATCTCGTCTGATTGGAGGTCTTCTCATTCTTATGATGCTAAGAATATGCAAAATGTGTCTTTAAAACAAGATGAACAAATAGGCAAGTAGGCAAGTAGCAAATAAACATGCCGAAATAATGTACACCTCGTCAAATAACAAGCAATATGATGCAACCCTAACTTCATTCTAAGGGAAATCTTATGCTCTTTAAGGCCAAGAGTGTGTGAATAATCGTACTATAAGGAACTTGTGCTTTGATACCAATCTGTCACAACCCCATTCCGCCCCTAATAGAATGATGTCATGATAACCAGTAATCCAAGATTACCGAAGGCCAACTTACAAAGATTCACACAAATAAAGTATAGGCATACATGTGCGGAAACAATAAATTTAAATCTAATTAATCCATAAGAGTTGTCCATAGATTAAAGGAAATGACGCACATATTAACATGGTTTTACAACTTGAATACAAAGTAAAATAAACTTAATATTATATTTTGATCAAAAGGTTTCTCAAGCCCAAACATACAAGGAAAATAATCTACAAAGCTAAAAAGCATAATCTTCAAGATGCTACAAACATAAACCAAAACAATCTTCCAAATAAGGCTTAGGTGACATCGTCTTCTTGACCATCACCTACATAATATAAGGGGGATGAGTGACTTGTAAACTCAATGAATGATATAAGTAATAAAGGTTTGAATGAATGATATCCGAGATTTTATCAAAACAATACATATCATAGCTTGTAACAAAATCAAAGATGAATCGAGTTCATCAATCAAAGGCTTTCAAAGCTTTAAGGGATGTTTACTAACATCTACATAATATAAAAAATGACATTCATTGACAAAACAAAGGAATAATCGACCTGGAATCGATTAGACAAGCCCATCCGTCGGTGGCAAAGGAGATATCTCAAACAAATGTACTAGTTACATTAAATCCCCTAGCACTAAGGACCTTTCAAGAATGTCATCAAAATAAACATAATACTTGATACAAAAACTAAGAGATATCATTCATGCTTGATCAAATACTTTTCCAAAACAAAGCAAAACTTTTATCAAAACATTATAACATAACTTTATTAAAAATACCACTCACAATAGCTCTTCGGTTGAAGGCATTTAGGCAAAGATCCAAGGCCTACAAGTACATGTTAAAATCCATTGAATGCATTCTAAGAAGACAACAAGAGATGTTCAAAGAGGGTTATGCAATGCACTCTTAAAACAAGTTTCAAATGAGTAACATAGATCTCGGCATTTCTTTCCAAAACCAAGTCAAAACAAAGCAAAACATATGTTGGTAGCTAAATCAATGTTTTTCTTCTTGGAAAAGCATGCTGCATACAAACCAGGTCTAGGAATGGATGCACAGAGATGAACTAGGCCGAAATGGCCTAGCTGGGTGAACTTAAGAGGTCTAGGCTGAGGTTCCACACCTCTTGGCTGAGGTGTGGTCTACTTGGCCGAGATGTTACAAAGTGTTGGCAAAGGTGTACTATGGTCGGCCTAGGTGTGTATGCAAAGTAGACTAAGGTGCAAGTGATCATGCAAGGTAGGCCAAGGTGAAACGCAATGCTTGGCCTAGGTGTAAGTCTGGACAAGAGTGGGTCTTGGTGACCACAATTAGGGAAATGAAGTTTGGAAATCTGGGTATCCACTTGAAAAACATAAAGAAAATGAGCATGAAGAACATGAAGAATATGAATGCTAAAATCATAATTTCTTATTCAAAATCTAAGATTTCATAATAGAAGTTCGACAACATGGACCTGGGTGCCCATACTTGATGATTTCATGGAAACAAACACAAGAACATAGAACTTGATATAAATTTTTGGATCAAAACATGATTTTTCTTCAAGAGCACAAGACTTTTTAAAACGAAACTTTAAATCAATACATGTCTCATGAATCATACTCGATCATGCATTGCGATTAGATTAATATAGAGAACAACAAAAGTAGATCAAGAATCTGACCTCAAAACACAAATCCAATGGTTCAACTCTAATAATCAAGCTCGGTAAATCTAGCTTCCTCCAAGAACTTCTTCTTCTTCTTCCTAGAGATTCTCTCCCTTCAGGACAAAGATATCGCAAAGATACGGGTTCTCAACTACTAATCTAACTTAAACACACTACTGGCACACATGGCATCATCTGATCAATCTCCTCAAAAAGGTACCAGAATGAAAAGACAAGAGTAGGTCAAAGTGTATATAACAAGTAAGATGGCATGAGCACTCACTCTGACAAGGCAAAGATCTTGGATCAAAACATAGGCTTGGGACAAGTGAAGGATAAGTGAGGTTTTCTTGATCTCGGCTAGGAGGGGTAACACCTGGCCTAAGTGTGACACATCTCGGCTTGGGTTATATAAGTCAAGGAACAAGATTGCTTAGCTAAGGTGCACAACAAGGCTGCAAGGCTCAAGGACCAAAGGCCTCGGATGCCTAGGTGATGCACATCTCAACCTAGATAATACACATCTCAGCATAGGTGATGCACACCTTAGCCTAGATGATGCACATCTCGGCCAGGATGCAAGGGTGAAGGTAGAGGTCAACCAAGATGGTTCCAAGATGAGCCTAGGTGTTGACGCTCAACGACCTAGGTGTAAGAGGTTCAAAGGTGTGATCTCGGTGTGAGGTAACAAAGGTAATTGGCCTAGGTTCAACACACAAAGTAATGAACAAGTATGGATCTTATGCTTAGACAAAACACAACAGCACAAAATAAGACATGCTCCCATATTTAGACAAATTTTCAAAGTTCACAACATGCAAGCTTAACAAACCAAAATCATGTAAATTCTCAAAACTATGACTAAGGCAAAATAAGGGTTATTATAGTTAACAAATTAGAGCCTCTGTTCTCCCATACCTACCAACTCTCACCTCCACATAACCCATTCTTACTCAGTGACCACTACCCAATCATGGCTTCTCAATGATCTAATCATAATTTGATAGCATTATATATATACATGTACGAGCACAAAATAAACTTCACTCGTATAATCCTGTTGATCAAGCTTGCGCACCTCCAAACGTTATTGTATCACCTGAAAACACAAACGTGAGCTAGCCGGCGGGTGTGTGCCGAAAACCCCTCCGATGCCTAAATCAGCAAATAGACTTAGAAGACAAAAGCTCTGTGTACTCAGGAGTGAGAATCACAATACCTCATATTTGGGTTTGGCTTGAGCTTTTTTAGATCCTGCATGGCACAATCTAGCAGGACTCTAACTCTCATTAGTAGAGTCCTCCTAGGAATCACATTCCTAAAGGATAATGCTTAGGATTTAACACCCTCTTCACTGCAAGCCAAGTGAGATGGCACAACTCTTTGCTCGGCCATCGTCGTGCAACCGAGCTGACTCTTCTTTTGCCTACTAAAGACTTAGCAGTGCAACACGTAGTACAGTACAAAGCCCTGCACAGTGCATCGCCATGCTAACGTAGCACGATTATTTTCTTTACTCGATCAATGCCTTGTTTCCAATTCCATTGACCACATTCCTACACAGTTCAGTCAAACCTTTGACTGACTTCCCTCATATCTCGGTTGAACCTTTAACAGCCAATTGAAGTTAACTCGGCCCAAGTTTGCTAGCACTTTCTTGTCTAGACAAATATACTTTGATCGGTTGGACCATTGCTCGGCCCAAACCAAGCTATATCCAATGCACATCCCAGTCCATTGCTTGGCCCAATTCTTGAGTTTGTCACCACCTAGCTCAACCCAATTTGACTACTCAAATTACCCTCTAAATTGCTCCTTAATTCCATCTGCAGTGTATGATTGGGATTACCCTGTCAAGTCGTGCTATGCTACTCTAGTTCATTCATCAATCCAGTTCAGTCCATAGCAGTCTAATCAGTCGTACATTACGCTCACCAACCACTATGACACGATGTCCTTGCTGGGACACATGGTAAGCCCCCATTGTGTCTGTGCACTATCACAACCGTTACGCACTGGCCCAAAAATTTGAATTGTCCCGCCTTTACGCCTTCTTCATATATATAGCCCATGCATATACAACCAATCTCTCTACTATTCATCTTCTTTCATTGCGCCAACCCTAAAACTAGAGTTTCATCACTCCATATTCCTATATTTGAGCCCAAATCAATGCGTTTTCGTTGCTACTCTCGTTACGCCGCCACCATTCCTGCATTTTTACTGGTTGGAATCTGATTTCGCACGCAAAAAGGTAAGCTTTCCATACCCTTTCAGTATCTTGCCATTGACATTCATACTGTTCTTCATGTCTATGGCCTTTTTTTGATGTTATTCTACTATCCACATCCACAGACAACACTAGAGCACTTTTATCCATTAAAACCCGCATAAAACCATGCTAGGAAGTGAATTGGGACTTCAAAAGCACCATAAGACTTTGTACTCTAGGATGAACACCAAACAATTTGGGATGAACTGACCAAAAATCGTACATTTGATCTAAAATCTACTAGAACTGAGTGAACAAAACGTTTGCAGAACCTTCAGTGAATTTACCCGAACTAAAATTGTTACTCATTGCCGTGACCGAACTAACATCTCGTTCGCTTAAGCGGCCGACTTAACACTACTCGCTTGCGAGCCTGAACCAAAACCTTGTTAGGACTCCAAACTGAGCTAATAACATTGTCTATTCGCTGGACCGGGCTAAGACCATGCCCGCCAATCCAACCAAGCTAAAACCTTGCTCGTTATTCCTACTGAGCTAAGTCCTTGCACACTTCCAAGGCCGAGCTAAGACCTTGCACACTTCCAAGGCTGAGCTAAGACCTTGCTCAGACCTTGAACTGGGCTTTGAACCAAGTTCCAAAGCTCAACATACCTAGTTCATTGATCGAGCTAAGAACACTATTGCACGTTCTCCAACCAAGCAACCTACTTACAGCTCCATTACTCTATAATTGATTTACACTATCGTTTTAGCTTGGTCAACACTTGAGCATAACACCATTCATTTTCAACCTTGCAAACTTCACCAGGATTGGCCAGGAACACTTTCAAAGTTACCCCTTGGTGACGCCATTCGGCCGAGTAAACACAAACCAACTTGTGACTGCGCTGAGAAGCTGAGCAAACCCATAAGTTATTTAGAAATCATTCCCATGGCCAAGTACGACTTCATGGTGAGCTCACTTGGCGTTATAGCCGAATTTTTCAAAGACTACAGCATTCCAGATGATGTGCACTTATAATTGGCCAAACAGGACACACTACATTGGGACCAAGTAGGGTTTTGCCCTTTCACCATGATATCCATAGTGGAGGGCAGACTACGTTTCCCAGTTCAACCCCTAGTGTGCTAATTCCTTAGGCAGATCAGGCTATGCCCAACACTACTCTCCACAAACACCTACCACATATTAAATGGCATAGTTGAGCCAAACCGCCACTTAGGCCTCAATTTAGGCCTAGCCGAGCTATTCCACAAATACATCCTTGGCCAGACAGATAATGGCTGGATTTATTATCTAAAAGTAAAAAGAGGTTGCGAGAAGATTGTCAAATGAACACCGGAGAAATACTTGTATGACGACAACTTCTTGTGGGTTTCTAGAAACTACGAAGACATTAAGGCCCTAGTACCGGGCTAGTATATAAACTGTAAAAAAGGATCAGCCGGTATAACTTGCACTGTTTTCTTTCCTTATACACATAATTTATGTTGATTGCACTGAACTAACACTTATTTTTTCCTTAATAGACTTGAACGCGCTCAAGGAGACGTACGCCTATGCAAACCAGGATGCTCTCCATGCTGTGCTGAGATATAAATAGAGAGATTAGACCAACCTACTCAACTTGGAGCTGACCTACTAGTATAGCAACAAACGAAAGAGCAAGGTCACAGACTTCCTCCTAAAGCCATCACCTGAACTTGATTCTACCTTGGCAGAAATCAACCTTATTCCACTAACCGAAGAAGAAGACATGGCTAAGAGTAGGGCACTCCTAGCCTTGATCACTGAGCAAACTTCCTCAATGCCTTAGGGTGTTGAAACCGAGCATAAGCCCACCGAATAAAGGATGGGGGCTATCGTTGCACTGCTAACAACCCAGGCTTCATCATCTCGGCCAAGCAAAAGGTCCCGAACTGCCCTACCGAGTAGCATCTGGTGGACAAAGAAGAATCCGAGCAGTGAACCACTGAGCAATTCAATTTGGAAACACCTTCGGGAGGAAGTCGAACCAAACAGGCTAACCCATCCATCCCCCTCTCGATGTGGGCACTGGCCTTGACCTAGAAGGGTCAAGCTGTGACCACATCTGATTCAGTCTACGCTGACAAGGACCATTATTTGGCCTTCAATTAGGCTAAGAGACTCCGTCTTCTTGCCAACATGGAGAGGCATGAGCAGTTGACCGAGTTGAAGGCTATCAGGTTAGCCACCAAGTCGCTAGTTCTAGTGAGTGATAAGTCTTTAATCGCTCTATTTTCTTCTCAACTTGCTCGGTCCTTCTGAAGTCAAATGTGTTTTGTAGGCCGTGCAAAAAAATCAAGTGGCACATCAATGCGTGCTAGACTTGAGAAAGGCTGCCAAAGCGGCCATTGTTGACAATGCTGCCAAGGATGTTGAGCTGAAAGAACTAAGGGCACAGCTAGCTGAGGTAAGCACCGAGCAAGACTAGTTGATCAAGAAAGTTCGCACAGGTGAGGAAGACAAGCAGAAGGCCTTGGTTGAAAAGAAGAACAGATACTTGCGTAAGCTAAAGAAGATCAAAGATGCCAAAGATGCTGAGATCAAGGCATTGGAGAAAAAGATGGAGGATGCTAAAGACTGAGGTTATGCGGAGGGCGAACAAGCCTATGTCAAACAATGCGAGGCCACCAAGGATATCTTCTTCAAGTGCGACTGGAAGGTGGCAGCGCGGCAAAGCTCGGTTAGCCCACTTATTTGAGTCTTCCTAAATCCACCTCCACATTTCATTCAAAGTTTTATGGCGGCGTATACTAGCGTCGTGCAACAAAAACTGCTTGAGGTGGAGGAGGATAGCTCGGCGCTTAATGTTGTACCAGTATTGCCAGTTTCCACCCCAGCACGGCAGCCAGATGTTTCAGCTCGGCAAGAGACTACCATCCAGGTTCAACCAAGCACTGCCACTGAAGATAATATTGCCGATCTAACTGTTGAAGATGGTGCTAATGTTATGCTGACTCAAGGTGAAATCGGTGCCTCAACCGACCTAGATAATCTTGTGATATGACCGAAATACGCCTCAATCTCACCCCATGCAACTCATTCCCACCTAATCACAACTTTTCCAATTGTTAACAAATTAGAGCCTCTGTTCTCTCATGGCTGCCTACTCTCACCACGCAGCCTATTCCCACTCAGTGACCAGTACTCAATCATGGCTTCTCAATCATCCAATTTGATAGCAGTATATACATATATATATATATATATTAATTTTTAGGGTCTCTGTTAAACACTCAATTTAACTAATTTATACTAAAAGTGAGCAATATATATATAATTACAATCTGTTCAACACCCATTTTAACTCCATGATTATATATATAATTATAATTAAAGTAGAATTACTTTTTATAACATTAGAGAGAGAAAGGGATTGGCGGGACTAAAGGCAATATATTTTTATGGAAGTAGGCCAAAGGCAACAGATTAAGGTAAGGTTGCTACTTAATGATATGAGCTCGTTTTATATAGGTTGAAAAATATGAGCAACAAACCCAGGGTTCCTCTGTTATTCAATGTGAGCTCATTTTACAACCCAATAGAGGTATTTATAGGGGTTGAACGGTTATTGTTATGTTTTCCTACAAATATAGGAGGTGTTGATGACTATGGAAGAAATGGAGTAGAGAGAGAAAGAAAAAAAAATTACATTTTTTTATAAATTTAAAGTTATATAAAGGGTATTTTAATCTTAAGAATGAATTTATTCTCCATATAGGCAAATGGGCCTCACATTCCGTTATGGTAGACAAAATTATTAACGGTGCGTCTTAGTTCACAAACAATATGAAATTTATGTGATTATTTCAAAATATTAGGGAGGCTATGAAGTAGGGGTACTTAGAAAAACATGTCGTACCACGTACCGGGTACTTACCAACGTATGATATCTTGTATGGTATTTCTACATATGTACCCAAATTTTTTCTTCTTAATTTTTAGCAGACCCAAACGTACCTAGTATATACCCAAGCCTTACAGTACCTCAGTTGAAATAATATTTTCTTCTATTACAGGAATAAAACTCCTTTTACTAAACTTCTTTTTTATTTTTAGTTTTATACTTAGCATGATTTTAAAATTAAATTATGATTTGTAAGTTATTTAATATAGTATTACTTTAACATTTTTAACTTGTTTGTACACCAATGCCTTTATTACTTTCAACCTTACACACATTTGGAGAACACCACCACAGACAATACAGACACACACACACCACACAAAATTTATCTACTGCCTCTCTCTAGACAGAGGAGACAATACTCACAAGCATCACTCCTTGAGACTATCTCTCTCTCTCTTACAGACAACTATTCTCACAACACACACCAAACAAACACACAACACACACACACACAACACACAGAACACACATCACACAACACACACACACACAGACACCCAACACACACACCCCATGCACCACTCACACACACACACACGATACAGCACACACACGGACCCACACATGGCACACACACCACCATCGATGCAATTAGGGAGAAGACACCCACCACACACATTCACAGACCACCTACACACCACACAAGACTCTCTCCCCCTACCTCTCTCTCCTCTCTCGCTCTAATCTTCCCTCCTGACTCTCTTGACTTCTTATGGCACTCTTCACCAAAGACATGCCAAACACACACCACAACACACACAACACACACACTCACCACCAACACACCATACACACATACACAACACATCATACACCCATTTACATAACCCAACCTCTCTCTTCTTCTCTTACACTCTACTCTCACCCAACACACCCACCACACACTCCACACACCCTTCCACCACACCACTCCACCACACACACACCACCCACACCATCACTCCACACACACCACCCATCACGCACACCACCACACACACACACTCTGCTCTCACACATGCTCACTCTCTCCTCTCCACACACCACACACACAACACACACACACACTCTACTGACACACACACACACACACACACACACACACACACACTGCCGAAAACACACAACCCCAAGAACACACACACAACACACACCACACCACACACACACCCACCCATCACACCCACCACACACACAGCACACACACACCCATCACACACACCACACACACACCACACACCACACATCACACACACCACCACATACACACCACACACACACACCACACAACACAGCGGCCAAACAACACACACACACACTACACACACCCCACACTACACACACAACACCTCTCACATTCCATTTCCAACACCCATCCACAAGTTTCATCTTCCATTTCCCTTCTCTCTCTCTCTCTCTTCTCTCTCTCTCTCTCCACACCTCTCCACACACTCCAACAACTCCCACACATACACACCACAAACTATTGAAAGGAAAGGATAGAAGATAGAAGAAAAGAATAAAAAAGAATATATCCATATATAGATATAATAGAAAAAAAAAAAAAAAAAAAAAAAAAAAAAAAAAAAAAAAAAAGGTAAAAATGACCAATACATATTAGTAAAAAAAAAAAAGGATCAAAGACTATATATATTTCTCACCGGACATCGATAATCGTAAACAACATGTACAATGTTAAATAAAAATGTGTAATTGTGGGATGGGATTTATTGGTAAATATCCCTTTAATATATTGATATTTAATTTTGATTTATACCTTTACTTTTGACATTAAATATTAATTATAGGTTGGATCTTAACAAATTAAATTATTTAATTAATTTTTACATTATTATAAATTAAAAATAAATATTTTTTATAAACATGCCAAGCCATACTCATATGTTATTTTTTTAAAATTTTACCATATCGATATGTCCATAACATATCAACACCAATATTTATACTTGTACCCATATTTTATAATAAAAAGGTGATCTGCATATTAACCAAATCACAAAGGATAAAATAAAGTTTGTCCTCAACATTTTTCTTTAAATAATCACTAAAACAAGAAAGGTTTGACCTAGCAATAGTCCACAGGATTGATGACCATGACGTGGATGGTAGGATTTATTTTTGTTTATTTTGAAGGAGGGGCCAATCATTGGCTGATTTAAGAATGCGAAGTGTGTAGTGGCTCTGGGTCACACGTATCATGAAATTTTTGTCTGTGTTTATCTAAATTTCAATGGCCATCAAATTCCCAAGTCATGCCTGCTTTGAAAGATAAGGTAAGTTGTGACTATTATTAAGGCATGTACTTTTATGGCCAAAATTGAGAGTGGGATAGAAGACTCTCGTTACTTTCCCAAATTACTATTCTTCTTGTATTTTTAAAACTAATCCCACATAATAATTTTTCTCTATATCCAAGGCCTACATTGTAAATCTTATAACTTAAATGCTTAACATATGAACTGTAAGCTTTATACTTCAAAAAGAAACACTTACTTAAGAGAGATTGTGGGTGGATTGATAAATTTACGTCTTTTTTGAAATTCAGTCTTTATTTTTTGTTCTTGTCTCTTTTTTATATAACGAAGCTCAATGAATTACGATTATAATGATAAAAATCAAACACAACATTTATACTAATTAATGCAAAGAAACTCTTAAAAATAAAAGAAAAGCCCCAATATATACACAAGGTGTAAGAGTTTTGATCAATCGAAATAGTCCCATTGGTTAAATTAAAATGGTTAAAGAAGCCTTCTTAATACAATATTTGTCACCGGATAAATTTCATTGAAGTCATACATGAATCCACAGTGAAATTCAAAACATCTTTCTTAATCAAATGTCTTTCTAGAATTATATAAATGAGAGAACACATTAAAAGATCAATTTAGATGTTTATCAAAGAATCAGGCTTACTTCAATTCTATAAATGGATACGATCATCTAGTTTGTCCAAATGAGCTTGCTACGTGGCTTATTTTGATGAATTTATGTCCATTTTTTAGATCTATTTATAGAGATTATTCACAAAACAAAATAGACTACTTCGATTTGTATCTTCACAATTTCACTGTATATGTTGTTAAAGAAATGAACATGTATAATATTGTGAATAAACTATCAAACGAATATAATGAATCATGTGACTATATTTATTAAATCAATCTAATTTTTACGTAAACAATCCGCAAATATAAAATTTTAAGATAAACCATTATCATTAAAATCAACCACATGCAGAGGCCACTTAACCATATTGCATAAACTAGACTTCATCAAACTAAGGCCAAGTTTGGCATGAGTCAAAAAAGATAAAAAGTTAAAAAATATCACAAGTGTTTAAGTATGTAAGGTGCATACCATATGCACTTATGTAAGTTTTTACGAATATATATAGGTTATTTCATAAAATCGCTTAAGTTTTTACA
This sequence comes from Camellia lanceoleosa, assembly GCA_025200525.1. Lineage (NCBI taxonomy): Eukaryota > Viridiplantae > Streptophyta > Magnoliopsida > Ericales > Theaceae > Camellia > Camellia lanceoleosa. The sequence continues at coordinate 118,214,235 of CM045761.1, forward strand.
AATATAAGTAAGTTGTGATTTCTTAAATTTTTATGAGTTAACTTACGTATATTTATAAAAATTTACACGATTTTATGAAATAATTTATATATATTTGTAAAAATTTACACAAATATATATGATATACACTTACACACTTAAAAATTATCCTTGTTATAAATGATATACATTGGGATACTTTCCTGAGATATCTTATCTAAGGAGCCTTTAGAAACCCTGAAAAGGTGAAAACACTAGACATGTTCGTACAAAGAAATTGAGAGTGATACATTTGAGGTATTTATGAAATTGACCCTACCCTCTCAATTTCAAAAAAATTTTGTCATCTAATCTAATCGGAGTTAGGGTGCCTGCTGGATGATGCAGCTCTATAGGCTTATTTTGGGATTCGTTTTGATAATTCGAACCGTTCACATTTTAGAGTATATCGAGTAGAACATACTTATAAAAAATTAAGTTAATCGGATATCGTTAACCCTTTCATTCACTCACATTTATATTTTTAAAAAATAAATGACATTGTGATTTAAAATATTAAAATAAATACAAATGTGAGTGGATGAAAGGGTTAACGATATCCGATTAACTTAATTTTTTACAAGTATATTCTACTCGATATACTCTAAAATATAAACGATTTGAATTATTAAAATAGATTTCAAAATAAACCCATAAAGTCGGACAGTAGTGCTTGCTGTTCAATCTAACATGTGTATATGGAAACTAACGAAAATCACTCAACAAAAATTGTTCAAAACCCTTTCCAATGTTACTCCCACTAACACTCCTTAAAAAGAAGGAATATATATATATAGTTTTTCACTTAGGCGACAAAAGAAAATATGATAAATTACATTTTGCACCTTTTATTTTTGATTATTTTTTCACTTTAATCCTTCATATTTTATATTTTTTTCAACTTACTCTAAAAACTAACTTATGTCTAAAATTGGACAGAAATATTGACAACCACATGTCATAAAAATATTTATTATATGTAGCTCATACCTCATACACAAACTCAAACCCAATATAATATATATTTTGAAGGAAACATTACTATTCATAAGGTGTTTTTAAAAATTGTTACACATTAGTGAAAAAATTTATATGTAACGCCCCGAAATAATTACAATAATCTATCCATAATATCAATAATCGACAAAAATGATAAAATATTATCTTTCATTAAATCCAATTGAGTTTACAAAAAAGAAACATATGCGGTACACATTCATAATGTCTGGCCTTGAATCTATAGCATATGTTGTGAACAAAAGAAAAATAATGGAAGTTTAATAAATAAGAAATGCCCTAAGGGCTTACAGCTTTTCAAGACGATACTTGGTTATAACAAAAGTGGACTTAAGTCCAATACAGTTTAAGCCCTTGGCTTGTACAAAAAGTAAGTATAGAAAAATAGACAAAAGAAGCTTTCACCCCAAGTCCTTCCAAGCTATTGCCTTGGCGGAGGCATATCATCAGCATCTAAAATGTTTTTCCCACATAAGGTGAGCAAAAACCCAGTAGAAATAATCCAACATAGTATATAAATCTTAACAAAGCTATAAGGTGAATGCATATACAATGCTCAGGCCAGAATATTTTTTTTTTTTATACCACTTTCCAAAACTATTCAATGCCAAGTTAATGTCTCGATTCGTAAATCACTTCCATTACAATAGAAAATAGGGCAGTGAATCACACTTTAAGAATTTTAAAACAATCCAACCCTTCTCGGAAATTTCATCAGTATGAAACCGTAAATCGGAACCCATGTAAATGTAGGCTATACAAGCATTACTATTGCCATTTCACAGAAATCTGTCCGGGGAATCGCCACCCATGTATACGCATGGTTTTCGGGACTTTTACCCAGGATACACAGACCAACTTATTTGATATAATAACAATTCCTTTCCTAGATTCACTCATTTTCTCAAAACAGTAGCATTTCCAATCTATAAGTGAGAGATAATGCTCAATGCAAATGAATGAAAAAATAGTTTCAATTCTCCTAATTCACATGCAATTTCTACAACAATCATAGCTATCCTCCACCGATAGCCCAAAACAGATATTTCTAAGTAGATAATTTATATTCTATAAAGATACACTTTCCATATTTCAAGAAATGAGTGATAATACACATTCAACTCTTCTATCCTCATCCATACCAGCCCAATTTCATAATTTCAACATTAATTTCATTATTTATACAAAACCAACATTTGAGGCATTTAGGGCAAAATCTTACTCTTTTCAAAATCAACCCCAAGTATCAAAATCAACCATTTCTACCCAACTCAACATTATTTCCAACATCAAAATCGTTTCCAAGAATCTGTTTGAAAAACCCCTCTTTTGATTTTTATCCAAAACCCTAGGTTATTCCAAATCTTCCAAAACACTCAATATTGTTTAGAAATAACAAATAACTAAGTTAAAACGAATAGAAAGTGTGGAAAATATCTCTACCTCAAGTTAGAAGATAAGCAAGAGCAAGGTTGAAACTTTAATGGAGTCGAAAATGGACTTTGCTCCGATCAAATGGAAGCTCTAGGTGAGCTCTATCTTTTTAACAAAGGGACTAGGGTGTAAAGATCAATGGATGGTAGTGTATTTGAGGGTTGAAGATGAGTTATAAAGAGAGGTTGAGATATATTAGGGTTTTGAAATATTTAGAGAGAGAGAGAAAGAGAGAAAAAGAGAGAGAAAGATGAAAAGGTGACTCAAAATTGGCTATTTACGAACTAATATATGCACAGTTCGCTTGAGCGCAAGATGTGTCGCTTGAGCAACCAAACACAATAAGTTTTACCGCTCAAGCGTAGAGTACAAACTCCCAGTAGTTTTGCACACAGAGATTGTCATTCAAGCGCAAGAAGCTTAGCTCCAGCGAAGAATACAAACTCTCAGTATTTTCACAAACCTGCAAAAATACTAGAGGTTTACAAAGACCATTCGAGCGTAAGAAGTGGTGCTCGAACGAAGGAACACAATTTTGGGCAACAAAAGTTTGAAAACAAGCCAGTAACCTATTCCAAATGCAAACAACACAACCCAATAGCCAAACTCAAGGAGAAATAGTAAGAAACAAGGCAAGAACAACTATACAAGGAAAAGAAACCTGAATCCAAAAGTCAAATGAGTCAGGTCTAAACCAGAATCGCTATATTATAATTATAATTTTTAATATTTATAATGTTTATCACATTTTCATAATTATTTTTCTTGTTCACCACTGATATGTTATTTGTCCTATTTGTTTATGTCATATGGTAGTTAATGTGGCATTTTCTTTTTAATTTCGAACAAAAATTAATTTTAAGAATAAATTGAGAAAAACCTAAAACATGAAGGGTTAAAGTGAAAAAATAAACTTCAAGGGTCAAAGTAAAAAAATTGCCAAACATAAAGGAAGCAAAGTATAATTTACCTAAGAAAATAAATAATTGTGATTTCTCTGTCACACTTTTGCTTTGGATCAACAATAAATAAAGTAGAACACATGTGTTTTTTTATTTTATTTGTTTTGTATTTACAAAGGTCTCTTAGATAATATAAAATTTTGGGCAAATTACAAAAACAAAAAAAATAAAAATAAAAAAAAAATCCAGGGTTTCGCGTATTTTTCAATTAATTTAAACCCCAAGGTTTCAATTTTAACAATTAAAACCCTGATGTTACTTCTGTGTCACAATTTACTCCATCTGTCCATCTCCGTCCGATGAACTAACAGAGACCTCCATTTTTCGTAGTAGAATTTTCAAATTCAAACCCACATGTTCAAGTCCTTGTATCTCGCTTGTCGTAACTCTATTTTGCATCATTTTTTCGTCGTTACCCCATGGTCTAATTTTCATTTCATCCCTCATATGCCTTACTTCACCTTTTTTGCATGTCGTCAAAGCTCCGCCAATTAACAAAAACAAGATTTCTCTCTCTCTCTCTCTCTCTCTCTCTCTCTTACTTCTTCCTCTATCTTTATCTCCATACTTCTTTTTTTCTCATTTCTTTTCACAATTACTTTCTCTTTTTTTCCTTTTCCTTCATGGCCCTTCCACTGAGCTCATGGTGGCCACCGAACCTCTGATGGTAGCGGTGTCACCATCGCCACCACAAGCTCAGTGGAAAGGCCATGAAGCAAGAGGAAAACAGAGAGAATAATTGTGGAAATGAAGGAGGAAAAAAGAAGCATGGAGATGGAGATAGAGGAAGGAAAAAAAAAAAAGAAAACTTTATTTTGACCAACTTTCGGAGTTTTGATGGCACACAAAAAAAGGTGGAATAAGATGTATGATGAATAGAATGAAAATTGGGCCATGGGGTGAATCCAATGATGCAAAATTGAGGCGAAACTAAGTTACAACGATGGAGATACAAAACCTTGAACATGTGGGTTTGAATCTAAAAATTTTGCTGCTGAAAATGGAGGTCTCTGTTAGTTCAGCAAACAAAGATGGACGCTAGGGGTAAATTGTGACAATAGAGTAACATTAGGATTTTAATTGTTAAAATTGAAACCCTGGAGTTTAAATTGAAAAACATGCAAAACCCTGAATTTTTTATTTATTTACAATTTGCCCTAAAATTTTTATAGAGCTCAATTTTCGTTTAGTGTGATAAATGCGCTTGTTTAGAAGTTTGAAATAATTATACATTCTTTATGAGAGTATGTGTCATAAAAAATATACAATCAAGTATATTTGATGGTAAAGTCAATCTTAAAAATCCCTCTTACTTTTCTCTTTAGAGTTTCTGCCAGGGGAGAGGCAGACGACAATGGTTCTCCTGCTTCTCTGATCTTCCTTTTCTCTCATTTCCCTTCCATCTGATCCTCCTCCAGATCTAGTCTTTAACTCAAATATGATATTTATCTCACTAGTCCGACCATCAATGTCTTACCTTTTCTACACTCGAGGCCAAAACTTTAAGATCTGGCTTTAGATCTTCTCACAGTCCGAAAGCTGGTGCTAGATAATGCAATTATTTCATGTTAGGCAACCACCTCAATTTCAATGTTCGATTTTGACCAACGAAAGTGGTCGTCAAATTCAATGTTGAAGGTTGCGGAGGAGGTGTTTAGTTTTGGATGAGTTTGGTGACAACTTAGATCTAGTATTTTCTTAATTTTTAGTTTGTTGATGTAATAGATTTTCTTTTATAGAGGTTTTTTTCCCTTCCTTGTAAGGGCATTTTCTCCTTCTTTATGGAGGTTTAGATCCTCATTCTATAGAGTATGGATGAGAAAAATTGAAAAAATCAACCAAATTGATTGAATTGGATCGAACCAGCTATATTTGGTTTGCTTTTTAACAAGAATCGGTTTGTGCGATTTTTTAATTTATTTTTTCCTATTTTTGGGTCAGTATCGGTTCAAGCATGTTGTACACCAAACTAAACCAAAACTGACCACTTCAACATGTATTTTATTTATAATATATATAATCTAATAATATAATGATATTAATAAGTATAATAAATTATTATCTTTAATTAATTAACTTCATCATCTCTATAACCTAAATTTATAAACTCTTATTAGAAATTATCTTAACTCTAACTCATTATTCTTAAAGCCTTAGTATTTTTTATATTTTTCTTTATATTATTTGTTAATCCAGAAATTGAAAAGTATTTTTTAAATGGATGAATTGAATATGTTTAAAGTGGTGGACAAATAATTAATTCAATATTTTTACATACATTAGTGATTATACTAAAAAGTGGCTCAAGTTTGAAAGGTTCAAGACCGATAAAATCGAAGCGAATTAAACCGTTTCAATCAGTTCGGTTTGGTTTGGTACGGTTTGATGAGAGAAGCGGTCTGCATCGATATTCAAAATAATAAAACTGATATTATTGGTTCAGTGAAATTTTTGCATAAATACCGATCTTACCGAACAGATTACATCCTTACTATAGAGGTTGTTTATTTCTTTTTGAGATCTTATGATATTGTTATACTGGATTGATCCAATTTTTTATCAGTTTTACAATGAAAACTTTCTTTCTGATCAAAGAATATATATATGTATATATGATAGTAATAGTTTATATCTAAAATACTTATTTACTAGTATTTTTAATATAAAGTTGGGTATTCACATGCTTTATACTAGGAGAATATTTCCATTGGGTATTATTTAAAAAAAAAAAAAGATTTTGTTTTTTGTATTTTTTTAAACAAAAAAGAAAATTTTGAGAAACACCAATTATTTTTCATCATATTATTATTTCTATGCAAAAAAGTAAAAAATGAGTATTTTAAAATATATATATATATATTTTTCAAAAATGTGTCAAATTTGTTTTTTGTAAGAATTTAGTTTTTTGTTTTTAGAACAAAAAAATAAACAAAAATTGATCCCAAGGACTTTGCTTCTCTCTATTCCAGTTATGTAATAAAGAATTTTCATTACATACCTAAATTTATAATTATTTTAAATTAGAAAATATCATTACACTTACATGTATTTAGGAAACACATTTGTTGACTTATTTTTCCAACGAATGAAAATACCATAAATGTGAACGTGCTAGTAAGGATTAAAAAATCCTTACAGATTAAATTGAAACCAATTATTAAGAGATTGTGTTGACGGTTCTTTTGCCTCAATGAAGAGGACTTCAAAATTACCAAGTGTAGAGAAAAGAAAAATTAAAAGAAGAAGGAGAGAGACGAAAAAAAATGATTAAGTGAACAATTGGGTTGATTGAGTGAACAATTAAAGTAATAATTAATTACCTCTACTCTTATGCTTTGAAAATAAAGTGCATAAAATTACCTCTACTCCTATGCTTCGAAAATGAAGTGTTAAAAATAAAGTTGTGATAATCCTGGTCCGTATTATGCTAATTAACCTTAATTATGATTGTGATTATGTGTTTGATATGGTTTTGAGTGCTATTTATATGAATATATGTGGTTTTGAATTTCTATCTGTTCACCGTAGGAAAATCTGTTTGATTATCTACTTTAGAATTTAAATTGAAGGTCTTATCGGTCACAGAAACTGAAATTGACTACGCCATTGTGATTGGCGTAATTTTTAGAGTCTATGGTAAAATTTAATTGAAAACTGATTTGGCACGAAATAATTAGATTTAGAACAATTAATTAAGCACCATTACTTAACCTTAATCAATTTGATTAAGGCAAGCATATATAAAGGCCCCATTACACTTATCTTCATTTTGCTTGAACTCAAAATCTGAAATTTACACTCTAGTGAGAGAAAGGGGCCGGCTCTAGAGTGAGGGAGAGGGAGAATTGTGCATTTTGGCTCAAAGCTTTAGAATTGGGGGCTAAACTCGAGGAACTAACTACATTTGTAAAGATTGGAGCCCCTAGGTGAGTAAATTCATGAGTTTAAGCTTGTGATTTTGTGAATTCAAGATGAAATAGTAATCAAGGAAATGAATTGAATTGATCATGGTGAGATTGAAGTTTATATGCACATGCATGCATAGAATTGCCATGTGGTTGCATATTTGAATGTAAAACATGTTGATCATGATGAAATTGAGATCAATGTATGTATGCAAGTAACAATTTATTATGAGTCTTCATGTTTGTGTATAAGATATGTTAAATGAGTTGAATTGGAAGTCATTTAAGACATGCATGCATGATTGATGAAGTTATAGAATTTGTATGAAGTTTGAATGTACAAGTTTGGGCCATGCAAGAATAATGTTGATTTATTTGAGAATTAGACCATGATTTTGAACAATTGGCCTCATATTGATTATGTTCTCATGTTATGTAATGTATTCCTATGTTTTGTGTCCAAAACACGAGTTTTGAACCTTTGGATGTTGGATTTGAGCTTCAAGAACAATTTTGGAAAACCCAGAATTTGGCATATCCGCTCGAGCGAGGTAATGGCCGCTCGAGCGTGAAATGCTAGCTCCCAATAGTTTTGCAAACAATGTCGTCCGCTTGAGCGGGGAGAACCACGCTCGAGCGTCCAAGGCATGTGTTTGACCTTCAGCTCGAGCGTCCAAAGTCGCGCTTGAGCGTAAATATGAGGCAACCAGTATTTTTGCAGACCCAATGGGTCTGCTCGAGTGCCAAAGCCACACTCAAGCGGGGAGCCCTGTTTCAGAAATTTTGTAAAGATGTTCTGTGTTCCATTTTCCGTTCTCTTTCATTTCTAAGCACTCTTAGGCATACATTAAGTATTGTAAATGAGTTAAAAAAAATAAGAAAGAAGCCTGAGAGGGATGTATGAATTAAGAATTGATTGAATCGTTTGTGACCCATTATGTTCATGAAATGTGTAGGGTTAAGCACAAAAGCAAATCCACTAGCAAATCACTGTGAGTAATATCTTAGTAAAGATATTTTGAAGTATAATATTTGTCCTATTGCTTATTCCTTTATAAGCCTTATAAGCTCGTTAATTTGAATTGTGGGCAAATATTTGTTTTGCTATATAATTGGGCCAAAGGTCGTTGGATGCGAACGATTGGGCCAAAGGCCGTCGGATATGAATGAAATGGGCTACAGGCCGTTTAACATGAATGATTGGGCCAAAGGCCGTCGGATACAAACGATTGGGCCAAAGGCCGTTGGACATGAATGATTGGGCCAAAGGCTGTCGGATATAGACGATTGGGCCAAAGGCCGTTGGACATGAATGAATGGGCCAAAGGGCGTCGGATATGAGTGAATTTGGCTCGAGGCCGTTTGATACATCTAGAACTTTTGATGTTTGATACATTAGATAGAAACATGAATTGGGCCCAAGGCCGTCTGATGTAATTGTTTCAAAGTTCGTTCATGTATCTTCTCTACTTGATATTATTCACTGGGCTTTCGCTCACTCTCATTCATGTGTCTGTAGGTGAGCCAAGTGATGTACAAACCCAGCCTCGGTGAAGTTATGTGAAAAGAGTCAAGGTTTGTGGAGTCAGCCCAAACGTCACACGTACGAGACTTGTTTTTCGCCCTTTTGTTCGTTGTTGTACTTTTGCTAATATTGGCAAAAACTTTGGACCGCTTTCGTGCATAAGCTTTTGGTTTGGCTAGCTATGATTTGAATGATCCTGTTGTGTAAAGTTTAAATGTTAACTTTCTTTGATGTGGGTTATTAACGAATATATGTAAAATGTTATGGTGTGCCATGTAAACATAGCTCTATGGACAAAGTTTTAAGTTTGCTTTTGTTTTGGCCCCTTAACTCTGTTGGAATATCTTTTATTTGGTTTGAGGCCGTAGGTAATCTCATGATTACTGGCCAGTTATGTCCTTAACCTATGGGGGCGGGTTCGGGTCATGACAAAAGTGCAGGAAATATAAGTAACAAGAAAAAAATATAAATCAATTGTTTTTTATTTGAGTTCGATGTCCATTTCAATATAGCCATAAATAGCTATTTATAGGCAAACATTTATAGAAAAAATTACTTAACCACTACCATATCCTTCCATCTCCCACACTTCACACTTCATGATCTTTCATTTCATCTCTATGTCTTCATACCTTTCTTTAACCTTCAATTCATACTCCAAGTTCTCCACTTTGTCCCACATCATCCTTTTACATGTGTTTAATGATTCATAACTTCTCATAACTTCTAAATGAGTAAGAGAGTGCCACATGTCTTGTAATTATATAGATAATAACTAATAATAAAATTTTTATGGGTAAATTACACTGACACCCCTTGAGGTTTATATTTATTATAGTTTCCCCCTCACCTTTTGAAAATTACATCTCTCCCCTGAGATTTAAAGTTTTATTACAGATTCCCCCCTTTAGCAATTTAATTTTTTCAAATACCAATTTTACCCTCATTGGGTAAATTACATTGACATCCTTTAGATTTTAGAAATTACAATCTCCTCCCTAAGGTTTAAAGTAGCATTACCAATTGCCCCCTCGGTTAGTATTAGTTGAAAAAAAAATTCATTGAAAAAAAAATTAATTGGAAAAAAAATTAATTGAAAAAAAAATTAATTGAATTTTTTTTTATTATTAAGTTTTTAAATTTCTATTTAAAAACCAAAGCAAGTTCATTTTTTGAATTTACGTTTTTTTCTCAAATTTACAAACTGAGACAACCTTTTATATACCAAAAAAATTATCAAACAAGTTTTTATGACAGTTTTTTAATTTTTTGTAAATATAAATTGAAAATTGAAAACGAAATGGTTACCAAACAGATTTGATGGTAAAAATGTCGTAAAATTAACAAATAATTAAATAAGTTACCAACGTAATGACTTATCAAAAGATTTTTAGGCTATGTATGATTTGATTTTTAGAATTTTTTTTTAAATTAAAAATTAATTTAGTTAAAAAATAAAAAATAAAAAATAATTATCAAACCATACATAGCCTAAGAATACTAAATTCTTAGGCTATGTACCACCAAACACATATAATATTTTTTACTTTTTACTTTTTTATTTCTTAACCAAATTAATTTTTAATTTTTTTTAAAAAATTCTAAAAATCAAACTATAAATAGCCTAAGAATTTTTGATAAGTCATTTCTTACGTTGGTAACTTATTTAATTATTTGTTAATTTTACGACATTTTTACCATCAAGCCTGTTTGGTAACCATTTCGTTTTCAGTTTTCAATTTATATTTACAAAAATTTTAAAAACTGTCATAAAAACTTGTTTGATAATTTTTTTGGTTTATAAATGGTTGTCTCAGTTTGTAAATTTTAGAAAAAAAATGCAAATTCAAAAAATGAGCTTACATTGATTTTAAACAGAAATTTAAAAACTTTATTAACAAAAAAAAAAATTCAATCAAATAATTTTTTTTCCAATTAATTTTTTTTTCAATTAATTTTTTTTCTAACTAATACTAACTGAATGGGCAATTAGTAATGCTACTTTAAACCTTAGGGAGAAGATTGTAATTTCTAAAATATGAGGGGTGTCAATGTAATTTATCCAATAAGGGCAAAATTGGTATTTAAAAAAATTAAATTGCTAAAGGGGAGAATCTGTAATGAAACTTTAACTCTCAGGGGGAGATGTAATTTCTAAAAAGTGAGGAATAACTGTAATAAATATGAACCTTACCCAATTTTTATTTATAGTGCTAACAACAGTATATCCAAATTATTAAATTAAAAAAAACGTTTATTTCTCTAGTTTGTTTATTTTTCATTTGAAATTTTTTTTTTTTTTTTTATGTTCTTTACTTTCTTATGACAAAGAATTTCAACTGATTCATCATATTAGGAATATAAGTCCACCCGAATAAATTTTGACAGAGTAAGGATCTTCTAGAGTTTTTTTTTCTTAAAGTTTCTTAGAGTGGTGTATTGTGTGGTTGAGATTTAATAACAAGTCATTTTAAATTTTCAATACTAAATCTTAACCATGCAATACACCACTTTAAAAAATTTTAAGAAAAAAACACTCTAGACAATTCTTGGTGATGAGTTGAAGCTGAATATTTTTGTGTCCCATGATAGTCAAATGTGAGACCTATAAAAGTACCCCAAAATAATGTTCACATGTTCAATCCCATAACCAATAGACAGGGTTATTTCCAATGTTCATTTTTTTACCTTCACATATATAGCATTGCTGTAAACGCAAATACCAAATAGAAAATTATTTAAGACCACTAAAACAATGAGTTCTAATAGCTTTAAAAATATTGTAGCTCCAATTGATTTGATGTTTTGCTCTTTGGTTTTTTTTTTTTCTAAATTTTCTGCATTGCCAACTCATTAGAGCTAGCTTAGTGCTCCCTTTTTAGTGGTATGTATCACCACTGTACCAAATATGGGTTTTAGGGCGAAAAGATTTGCAGCATAGGGACTGTTATGCAAAAAAGTGAAAGACAATTTGGTTACTATAATCAGAAGCCATTGAACCTAAAGAGCCAAACGTATGATTATCATTTACCACAAATAAAACCCCCACAAAACACCAAAAAAATCTCAAATCATTGCACTTATCAGAGATCCAAAATCATAAAATATAATTAAAAAAAATCAAAAACAGCCTCTCCTCTTCTTGATACACGTGAAAATCCGGCAACCAATAAAGGACAATCCACGTCAGCCCTAAAAATCTCAAACACCCAGTAACTTTTTGCCATGTCATCAGATAAGAAACTTTCCCATGAAATTTTGCAGGTGTATGGGTAGCATTGGCATACTTGGATCAAAGCCAATCCGGAGGACATCCATGCTTGGGCGTAATTACCAAACTACCCTCATTTGAAAATTTTAAATAGTAGGAGTGCCTTCAATTGTTTGGATCTTCTTTTCTTGCCTCTAATAATTAACACCTCCATTAAAAAAATAATACTAATAAAATAATTTTAAAATGCTTGAAATAACATAAAATATGTGTTATATACCTATCAAATTATTTGGCAATGTCAACTTCTACTCTTGTAAAGATGGAAAATTATTATACTAAGACATTATCTTATTTTTAATTAAATTCCAAGACATTATTTAGCAATATATATTGGTTGCAATTTATTTATTTTTCATCAGATTCAAAAGAACATAGTACACAACAATTTAAAAAATAAAAATAAAATTGGTGATGAACAAGTGCACATGAAAGCAATTTAAAATAGACATGCATTATGTAGAAGCTGTACCAAAATTTTCTAATAAAAGGTGAATTATTTATTTTTTTATATGGTGTTTCTTATTAGTTTTAATTTGTTTGTTAGTCCAAATGTTTAGTTAAAAATCTTTATAGATTCAAAACATATTATATTATGTAAATTTACATGTCTGCTTATACCGTATTTCGTCAATAACGAAACTTGAATTTGAGTCTCCTTAACTTATTTATCAATACTTGAAGCTTTTTTAGTTCTGTTGAGAAGAAGCTTTTTTAGTTTTTTTTTTTTTTGTGGCTAAAATAGCATTAAAAGACAAAATAGACTAAAATATCTAATAAGACAAAATGTCATATCAAACTCATAATCATTTCATTTTTCACATCAAATTACAAAAAATCCAACTATCTTCTTAAACACAAAAATTTTAGTCTCCTAAAATAGTCAAAAACTAAAATAATTTACTAAAATGGCAACTTCCCAAACACCCACAATATTTATCAATAAAAGCATATGTATTATGCCTCAAGAGAAAGAGTTAGAAAGAGATAGTATTCTTGATAAATCATTTCGCTTTTAGAAATGAGACATCGTGCTAGGCTTTAGCAAATATTGCCACATGGTTCGATTAGATTAATAGAAATGTTATGTAAATATCAGTATCATATTAATTATTTTGTCTTCAAGCAATAATAGGCATTTAAGAAAACTAAATTAAAGGTTAAAGCATAAAATTCCATTACAAATGCATGACAACTAACCAAAATATTGTAGTTGGCTCCGTTTGATTAGAAAGAAAATTTGATAGAAAGTGAAAGTAAAAGAAAATGAAGTGAAAGAAAAGAAATAGAAAAGAAAATATATTTTCTTACAAGTATTTGATTAAGATTAAAATTTTGTAAGAAAAATTTAAAAATTTAGTCATAAATAACTCACACATTCAATTTTTCTTGTGTTTTCTTGTGTTTTTTTGCAAGAAATAAAAGATTAGTTAGAATGCTAATATGGGTTGTACAAGAAAATTAGTTTTCTTTTATTTTTTGCCACTTTTAAGCTAAACAAACTCATAAAAGTTAAATTTTTTCTCTTTCTTTCACTTTCTACCTATTTCATTCTAAACAAACTGAGAAATAATGAGTAGAAAGTAGTAGTTAATAAATAAAAGAAAATACTTGTAACGTTTAATTTTTAACTGTGGTTTATCTTTTAAGACCTTATTTTAATGGTGATGGTCTTTTTAACTATGAAATTTCAATAGTGAACTTGCTATTTTGTTGGTTTTATTTTGTTAAAATATGATTCGTTATATGATTTTCTATATTTATTAAATTTTTTTTTCTAATTAGATATTTATTAGATCCATATGGAATGATTTCTCATCTTTATTGAGCTGGTCTCTATCGTGGGATATATTAACGCAAGACATACTATTGTAGGTCTGTGAGTTGCTGTTGTTCCCTAAAACACAGCAGTCCTGTTGTGAATTATTTGGAAAGTGTTTATTGAGTATATTTTAATGATACAAATTATTCATATTATAAGGTTTATCGAGTATACCATCTAAAATAATAATAATAATAATAATTAAGTTAATTGAATATTCGTAATTACATGATCAAATCTTAATTGTTTTAAAAAAAATTATCAAAATGGTGATAACTGTTTATTTTTTAAAAAATAAATGTGCTTTTGTTATGAGATTACAGATGTCCAATCAATTTAATTTTTTTTTTATAGATGATTTAATCAACAAATTTTATAATATAAACGATTTAAATCATTAAAAATGATTCAGGACAACCTCTCTTTGAGGATCGCAGTAATATGCCATCCCATTCCAAAAATAAAAACTTCTGATATTTTATGTGTTAAAATTGATTTACAGAATGTAGTGGGTGATAATAACTAAATCAAGGGCCAGGAATTGGTCACATGTCGTTATTAGCATAACATTAACTAGGCCTCTTTCATGATTGACAAATATCATTAAAATATATATATATTATATACTAATTCTTGCTTAAGCAAAAAAAATAAAAAATAAAAATAGAAAAGACAAACATGTGCTCCTAACTTCTCAAGCTCAGGAGAGTTTCTGAACGTTTCTTTTCTTCTGTAGACTTTAATAATAAAATTTTATTTTATTAATTTATTGGTGAGAAAAGGGTTGGTGTTTTTTTTTTTTTAATTCTTTTTATTTTTTTGTAATGACATGGATTGAGCTGGAGGGCATTGGTAAAACACAAGACAACAAGGCTATTTTAGTAAATGAAGAATTTTGGAGAGAGAACAGTGGTCCCACCCAGACAAGTATTGAGGCCTTGTATTGTCTCTTCCTCTGTTGTCATCTCTACCACTCAAACCCACTTCCTCAATCCCTTCCGTCCACTCTACAGAGAGAAAGAGACACAGATAGAGAGGGAGAGAAAAGAGTGAGAGTCTGTCTCTGCTATTTCTACAAACAAAACTCCCAACGGATCTTTTCCTCTTGTATGCATGAGTCGTCCCGTGACTCACTCTGCACAAGACAATCTTCTGTCCTTCTGTTTCTGTGCTACATATATATAAACATATTCTTTCTTTCTTCCGACTGGAGTCTTCCATTATTGGATAAATTTTCATTTGTCACATATTTCTCAGTCCCTTTGGGAGCCAAAATCTATCTCATTTATAATTTTCAATTTTGGGTCTTCAATTCATTTCATTAGGTTTGCTCTTTCTGGGTTTTTCTCTGTCACTGTAGATACTCTGTTTTGCTTCTACTTCATCATAAGCATACGCCCACTTTTCTCATATGACTCAAAATTAGTATAAAAGGCTTTTAGGGTTTTTCATACACCAAAATAGTACTAGTTTGCTTGTTTCGATGAATTTAAGATGAGTTTTTTAGGGTTTTGTTAGTCGAAGCTTTTTTCAGGTTTTTCTGTTTTTAAAGGGTTCTGGTATCTTCTTGTACTCTAATATACTGTTAAAAGTTTTGGCTTTTTTCTCTCTTGCCCTTTTTTGTTTTAATAAAATCAACTTTTGTTTATAGGGGTGATAGTTGTAGGGTTTAGGGGTTTTGTACTTTAGGAAATATTTTACGTGTTCAACTATTGCCTGACAACCTCAGATTCTAGTACTTTCTAGGCAATTCTGAACTGGGTTGTAATCTCTATCACCAATTGATACGAATTGGAACTGGGTTTTCTTCATCAATTTGAGGTTTTGCCACTAGTTTCAATTTCAGTTGTGTCTTCTCTCTTTAGGCTTCTAAGCCTTGAATCCTCACTGTTTTTCAGCTTCTGTTGCTGAATTTTGTAAGACTCTGCCTTGAGCTAATTAATCTGTGGCTCTTTGTTGAAGAAGGAAGAAGGAAGAAGGAGAAAGGTTTCCTATTATCTTGGTTGGATTGAATTATTTCATTCTTTGTTTTGAATTTCATCCCAGAAATGTCTTCGTGTTTAAGCGGAGGCAGCCGAGCTTATGGATTCGATCTAGAAATAGTGAAATCTCCATCAACTTCAACCAGAATTTCGCATTCATCTTCTCCTTCTTCAACTCTCTCTGAGTCTAGCAATTCCCCACTTGCAATCTCAACCCGAAAACCTCGAACTCCTCGAAAACGGCCAAACGAAACCTACAACGAGGCTGCGGCACTTCTCTCCACAGCCTACCCGAGCATTTTCTCTACCAAACACCTAACAAAGCCTTGCAAATTCACCAAGCTACACCCACACCCACATGACACTTTCTTGAATCAATCTGACTTGCTTCTACCCTTTCGCGTATTCGACAATTCTGGTTTCTTACTCCATCAACCAATCCCAGAAAAACCCAATTTTCGATTCGAGACAACATCTCCAAGAGTTGTGAATTCCTGTGAAAAGCCATGCCAGAGCCCGGTGGAAAATGAATTCCAGGCGGAGGATTCCTTCAACTTGCAAGAGGATTTCGATGCAGAATCGATACTTGACGAGGAAATTGAAGAGGGTATTGACAGTATTATGGGGAATCTAAGTGTGAGTGTGAACAATGAGTCAATGGATGAGTCCAATGTTTCTAGTAGTTATAGTGGTCAGATCAATTCTTGCTATGGTCATCCAATTGGGTTGGGATTCGGAGGGAAATTCGATGTGGGTTTTGGGATGAGAAGGAGAGGTGTTAGAGCATTGATACATGTTGATGAGGAGAGAGATTGGTGGAGGTTTCCCACTGTAGATGTTGTTGAAATCTCCCCCAAACTCAGCAAAGCTCCCACAGAAAAGAAGAAAAAGAAGATTGAAAAACCAGTGGAAGAGAAAGAGAATGAGAAAGAGAATTCCATTCCCAAATCCAATCAAGGGTTGCTCCTGAAATTGAACTACGATGAAGTTGTGAATGCTTGGTCCAATCGTGGGTCACCATTTTCAGAGGAAATTCCATTTCCAGCCAATGAGATGTCCAGGAATGATCTCCATGTAGGTTTCTCATCTCCCGACGGGAAATCAAATTCCTTGGAAATTTAGACCCTGTTTGTTTGTCTCAAAGCCACATTCTGTTATTTTAAGTTCAGTAGTGTGTGTGTGTTTTCATTTATTTATTCCCTTCTCTTTTGTAAAATTTTTCTACCATACGATCCTGTATTTGTTGGATGTTTTGATAGATAATGCCACCATCCAACGGTGGTTATGACTCCGATCTTTCTCATCTTTTATTTTATTTGTTTATTAAAGATAAGAATGTTAATATGTTAATAAAATTAGATTATAATTTAAAAGGGCATCGCTGATTCATCCAGTTAAACCCGAGACTTTCTGCTAACCATAGTCTAAGACGAGACTAGATATGACTCGGCCACCGGGCTCAGCCATCTTTTGTTTGTTTTGTGGGACCTTTCTATTATTTTTGTTTAATGGGTCAGTTGAACAGTCTAAAATAACAATCTAGTATTTCTAGCTGGCCATTTTTAATACAGTGACTCAGAATTCTTATAAAGACATTTATTCAAAATATATATGTACTCCAAATTCAACTCTTATTTAGTAGGCTTCACACCTTAAATGAGTAGGGACAACACATATATTTTATAGATGGAAACAGATCTAACTATTTTAATCATCGTCAATGTTATTTTAAATTATATATATATTTTTGTTATGAATCTTTAATTATTAATTTAATGCAACTTTTGGAGTCTATTTAGGCCTTTTTCTAATTATTTAAGGAAAAAATGATGAGAGTAGTTGTTATGTTTAATTTGTGATTGCGGAGCACTGAATCAATCCCTTTGTGCGGTTTTTTGATTGGGGGCAGGCGAGGATGGCGCAGATAGAGTTAATGTGGGAGAGCGGAGGAGGGTTGAGAGAGGCTAGCGTGTTGCGCTACAAGGAGAAGCGACGTACACGCCTCTTCTCTAAGAAGATTAGATACCAGGTCAGAAAAGTTAACGCTGATCGACGGCCCAGAATGAAGGTTATTTCTCCCCTCTTCTTCTTCCTCTTTTCTTTTTTCATGTTAATTTCACTTTTATTACTAAACTATCACTATTTATTTATTTATTTTATCCTTAAATTATCAAGATTGTATTTGGATCATTAATTTGAATGGAGATTTGAAAAGAAAAAGAAAAAAAAAAAATAGTGAAATGTAATTATATTTTATTCACATTTCATTCAGTTTTTTTTTTTTTCCTTCCTTCCAAATTCTTACCTAAAATTCATAATTCAAACACATTTTAAAAATTTTTAACTTTTAATTCATTTGATTCGATTGAAGAAAATTGTATGAATCTCTATAACCATTAAAGCTTAATTTGTTGGGTAAAATGAATTTATTTTTTTTATTTTTATCATAAATTAATTATCATTGAAACTTGATTTGATTGATAAAAGCGGCATTTTAAAATTTCAACAAACTTAAATCATAAAACAGAGCACTCCTTTTTTAACATGAAATTATGTTCAATTGTTATTAATTTGTATAATCTTCACCAATTGTATCACTTGAATTAAAATAGAAAATTCAGAGACTAAATAGATAAAATTGATAGTTTAAAAATAAAATATACAAAATAATAGTAGTTTAAAAAATAAAAATAAAATTATCCCTTTTTCTTTAGAGTAAATTATAAATACACCACTGAGATTTGTTTAAAATACAGATTACTCCTCGTAGTTAAATCTCTCTTGAAATTTTAATTTCATAATAAATAACTCTTTTATAATAAATCACCAAGTTAATTAATAGTTTTTAATGATATCAAAAATTTATTTTAATTAATAATTCAGATAATTTAATTATTATATAAGAGAGTAGTTAGAAATTTTATTTTCTTCAATTAATTTTGTTGAATAAATTTTTTTGATAAAGGATATTTATAATTTTTCAAATCATACAAAACAATTTATATTGTAAACAAATATTAAGAAATATATTTATAATTTACTCTTTGCTTTAATACTCATTTGAAAGGTCCCCCGCCTGCAGGTTCTGATAGATTACCAAGTAGTAGATTTCCCCACGTAGTCGATAACTTTTTTGTTTTACTAATTTTTTATTTAACTAATATATATATATATGTAAATAATATTATCTTAAAAAAAAATACTAATGCTGTGCTTGGTTGGGGAATGTGGAGAGGGATTTGGAAAGAGAAAGGGAAAATGTGTGTGAAATTAGGTAAAATATAGACATGTTTTATTCACATTTCACCTATCTTTTTCATTTCCCTTTCCAAATTTCTCTCCAAATCCTCCAACCAAATACAACATAAAAGTTTAAAAAATTTAGAGAACCCAATAAAAACATAATCCAAACTCTTAAAATACTAAAGAATACTTAAAAATTGTACAAATTTTATTTAGATGTAGCAGCTTTGTGTTTCTCTTCAGGCAAACTTCCCCTTGAATTCCATCAATACAGGGGTACAGAGAAACATGAATAAGCTTTAGATTCTGGTTAAAACTTGAGATTGCATGGCTTTCCAACAATTTTCTTTATTTTTTCTTCTGATTCATATATGATATTATCATAAAATCTAAAGCTTCCAATTCAATTGGAAAAATTCAAACTACTAATCTCTTAAAGGAGGTGCAAGAGTTCTCACCAAACAGAATACCCTGTTGGTTTGTTAAGTTAATTATCATTCTAAGCAATTTAATTAAAGAAGAAAACAAGGGAAAACTTAGAAAATTTAGGCGAAAAAAAAAATTGTTGATTGTAGTACATAACTTGAATAAAAATGTAATCCATATTCAAAATAGGCTGATTTTTTTTAATTTTTTTTATGGCCGAGAGTAATATTAGAGGTGATAAGTCAATTATGGCGAAGAGTAAAGATTATTTCTTCCCTATTAGAGACTCAAGTCCTTTATTTCCTTCTCGACATTGGGCTTTTCTTATACTAATATTGTTGGTGTTAGGCTTACGAGTATTATCTGTTGCTGGACTTTCTTAAATTATTTTGATATTTGTAAATAATCTCTTACTAATTGAACCAAAATAAAAATTAAAAAAAAAAACAAAAAACTAAAAGATCATAAGTTGTTCTATGTTTTTTTTTTTTTGGGTTGTTGTTGTTAAACAAATTTGCATAATTGTTATAATTTGTCACACGTTTGCATAATATTTTGAGAATGAATAATGTTTGGTGGCCCGAATTCTGTGGCTCGAATGACCCGAATTTTGTAAAACGACGTCGTTTTACACTCAAAACGACGTCGTTTTGGGTATTTCGAGTCATGTATTTTCGGGCCACCAACCATTGCTGTTTTGAGAATACCCTTCTCAAACACCTCCTTTGATCAATTAGGCAGCTAATTTTAAATAGAGAAATGATATACATAAACTAAAAATTCATACAAATTTCTATACATAATGATGTGTATATTTCTTGTACAATTCTTTTGTTGAGGATAGAAGTTTTTTTATTTTTTATTTTATTTTTAATATTCTTTAGTTTAGTATGTATCATGAGTGCAATTAATTACCATCTGTCCTTCATGTTGTGCTCAAAAACAATGATTCAGAAGATGCTTTGGTTGAAAGAGATCTGCTAAATCAAGATTATGTTGATTCTTCTAGCAATTGTATTTTTTATATTTTCTAACATTTTGTTATATGATTTGTAATGTCACAGGGGCGATTTGTTAGACGGCCAAATTCTCCTATAAGAGAGCGAAGATGAGAGTGATATACATAAGTGCTTGAAGGGTTTCACATACCAACACCAGAGCAACTCTTCACACTGTGTTTTTGTTGTGGTAATTAGTTTTTCCTTTTTCTTTTTCTTCTACTCAATTTTGTTTCAATTGGATGTTCTAGTTATTCTTTTTCCTTTTAATTTTTTGAAAAAATCTTCTGATTTTTGTCTTTTTCCTTAGTCTGTATGAAGTACCTTAGAAGATGGATACTATTGACAAGAAGAAATATGGGATAAAAGTGAAACTTTTTTTTTTGGTTCCTCATTTTTGTCTCTTCATTTATTATTCTATTTTTCATTTGATTGTCTTTTGGAAGATATTTTTGTCAATATTTTGGGGGAAAGACCATGAATACCTTTGTTAGCCTAAATAGCTTAGGTACAAAACTCATATATTTGTCCTGAATAAAACAATTTTTCCTCAAATCTAAACCTAAATTTATGTTCCTCTACAAATCAACAAATACAAATAAGCCTAATAAAATCATAGAAGATAAATAATATCAGTATATTAAGAAAAAAAATGGATAATAACATTATACGATGTCATGCGAACAACTTCATTTTTTCAATGAAATAAAGGTTTAAATGTTAGTAAGACAAATTTTTTTAATTTTATTAATGTTTGCATCACATTTAAACAAGAATAGGAGAGGGAACTCAGAAGTACAGTGCGACACTTGTAAACAAGAAGAGAATTAGGTGGAGGACTTGAAGAGCTAGCATGAGGCATATTAGACACCTCAAGATCAGAGACGAATTCATTTGGGGTTACATCAGGATGAAAGGGGTTAATATGAATCAATTCATCCATAACAATGGGAGAAGGAGTAGAAGGAAGAGTAAAGTAGGGTAGTTTTCCCATGAATGTGACATGTAGGGTGTGCATGGGTCTGTTCGGCTTAGGTATACCATTTGCCCTCCATCCTAACCAACACTATCAATTTGGCTAAGCAGTCATTCATTCTTGACCGACTCACTAGTCGAAATCGATAAAATAAAAGACCTCGGTTTAGTGGTCGGATCGGTTGACTTTGAGCACCCAGTAGAGAAAGATTAGGAAAAAAAAGTTGTGAAAAATAAAATTAAATTTTAGAATAAAAAACCTAAAAGCTCATATATTTATATATATACAGATCTAAGAAAACTTATATATTTATATAAACACACACACACACACATATATATATATATGTAATATATATACACAGATCTAATAGATATATTATAAATATTTTAAAAGTCTGAAGAGCATATATGTTTTTTTTTTGTTTTTTTTTTTGCATCTCAAAAATACCATCCAAAACTTTTTAAACATCACGCATCAACCTACATCTACCGAACAACCAAACACCTTCAACCATCAAACACCTTCAAACGTCATAATATGATTATTTTTTTAATAATTCTACTATTCTACTTTTCTTCTATTTCAAAAATACGCTCTTTATAATTGGATTAGAATGAAACGGCGAGCATGAAGTATTGCCACATTTGAATGAAAAGGTATGTACAAATCATTGCTTCCATCTATTTACTACTATAATAAGGTGCAGTTTATCAAAAAAAATTGGACTGTCCAGTCTTGTAAATGAGATGATACCACTTCATCATTTTGTCTATTCAACAGTTCAAATTGCATCATGTTCAGTGACGTCCCTCCCCATTGTTGCCCTTTCTTCCCTCACCCATGGTCAACACATCATGGTTCACCTATTAAAAAAAGAAAAAAAAAAAAACACCTTTGTTGAATATGAACAGAAAAAATAATTGAAGGCATGAATGGTTGCACTAGAGCATGGGTTGAAAATTAGTTGGTGAGGGTTTGGTTAATATTTGAAAAGATTAGCTAGAGTATGGTGGTCATGACGTGCACCAGAAGTTGTTGAAGGAAATTGCATCAATTGGTTGTCTCCAACAATGGTCAGAGTTCAGATTTCAAGTGAATGTGAGATGTCTTTATGGGTTGTGACGGGTGGAGATGACATACATCATGACCAAAACATAACGGTGCAAAAGTAAGTCCATTACATTAATTCTTTTATAAATTTTAACATATAATTACTAATAATTCATATAAAAGATTTTGATAATGTAAATTGACGGTGAAGTTAAATACACTCATAACAGTAGGTCTATAAATATCAAGAAATTACTTATGCAATTTCTATATAGATCGAAACATTAAGGTAAAATTCACTTACAAAATAAATTTCACATAGTTTCTGCATGAATTATGAATGATTCTCATGAATAATGTTACCTTTCTCATTATGAAGGATGTTCACTACATAGGAAATCAGTCCCCAAAAATTTTTATTCATTTTTTTTTCCTTTTTCCTTCTTTTTGGTAACATTATATATTTAGGAACTTATTTATTGTATTTTTAAAGTTTATATATGTTATGTTTTGTTCACGATTTTGCTAAATTGTCTATACAATATACTTACAAATGGGTGCATTGTTTAGTATGCTTATTCTATTATAAAGTTTGTTCTTTACATTACAAGGACAACTACAAGTAACAAGGACTTTTAAAAGCTAATTACATTACATTATATTAGATTAACCACGTGCAATGCACGCACACCCCACTAGTATATATAAGAAAGCAAAAATAGAGGAGAGAAAATGAGGGAAAGATGAGAGAGAGAGAGAGAGAGAGAGAGAGAACTCCTCATCGCCATCATCCTCACTCATCGGTGCTGCTACTGCCGCTTATGGAAGCTACAACCACCAAGAATCATTGTTACCATCTCCAAATCAAAGATGAAAGGGAAAAAGAGAGAAACAGATATAGGGAAGACAGTGAGAGATGAGTATGTGTTTGAATCTCCAAAGAAGAGAAGAAAATAAGAAAAAAGAAGAGACTAGATCTGAAAATGAAGAGAGACAGAGGGTCTCTTCATTTTTGGAGTTCTTAGGGTTTATGAGATAGAGTAAATAATTATGGAGAGTGTATATGTTTATGGAAATTGAGAGTTAGAATAGAGAGAGAGAGAGACAGAAAGAGAGAGGGGTGGTTGTTAATGGTTTAGGGTGACTGTTAATGGTTATGGAAAATTAACAAACCTTGATGAAGAGAGAGAGAGAGAGAGAGAGAGAGAGTATTACCATGAGAAGTGATATGAAGTGGAACAATCTGTGTGACAGACTGTGATGAGATAAGATCAAGGCAATAGCAAATTAATATACATCAATATCTATTCGGTTGGGTAGGGTTGGCCCGATGTGCACCACTTCTACTCGTTTCCGACCATGAAATCATGAAATTAAATAGCTAAAAATTGCAGCTGATTATGTTGATCCTTGAAACCATTCGTAAGAGCTTAGGTTGGCCCGGATCGGACTGTTTCGATAGGTTGATGGGTTACATGTACACCCCTAGTGACATGTCAAAAAATATAGAGCTTTTTGGTCATGAGATCTTTACAACGATAACCCTTATGGTGAATACTATACCCCAGAAACATACATAAGACATAACGAGAACTAAGCTTGAAGCAATCCCATTTGGGAAGAAGAATAAAATATGGTTAGAAATTGCACCAAAGAGGCACTCAATAAAAAAAGAAGCCCAAGAGAACATGTGCAACAATTTGTTTTGGGTGAGCGGTCATTTGGTCGCTCGAGCGAAGATGTGCAACTCCTAATATCTTGTATGTTTGTAGGCGAGACCGTTCAAGCGATAAAGTGGTCACTCAAGCGCAGAATTCAAGTTCTCAGTATTTTCAACATAGCTTTGTAAAACTTTTGAGACCTTGCGTTTATCACTTGAGTGATTGAAAGTTCGCTCAAGCGGTCTCTTTGTATTATTGCACTTCGCTCAAGCGGTGAATTGTTCGCTCAAGCGGTCTGGTCCAGACAACTCACTTAAAAGTCGACCAAACATTTCTTTTTCTCACATTTTCCAATTCTTTCCTCTCTCTAGCACCCTTATTCTGAAACCCTAACCCCAAACACTTGATTTCCCTTAATTTCTACCAAGATCTACCTTATATCCTCCAAGAGGGTTGAAGATCAAGCCTAGATAAAAATACATTACTGATTGTTTTCTCAATTTATCTCTTTTTTTTTTTTTTTTTTTTTGAAGTTAGGTATTCAACTATTGTCTTCAATCTTAAGGTAGGGGTACTTTTAACTCATTATATTCTTGATTTGAGATATATATATATCTATATATATGGTAATTTTCTAGGTATAGCATGGTATGAGATGTCTTTGTTCAAATAAAGTGGTTTGTTTAGTTAATGGGAGCTTGTATCTAAAAATTTTGAGAAAGATTGTACAAGTCTCTTGTTGATTCCTTATGTTGACTTTTTATATGCAAATAGGAGGGAAGCCCCAAAATCTATTAAACCCTACCTTTCCAATTTAATTGACAAAGGAGAATCTTGTCCAATTGACTACTGAATGGTGAAATTGAATGTGTTGAATTTACTTTGGCATTGAGATTTAGACTTTTGATAACCTGTGAAAATAAATTCTTGAAAATTGGGGAATGGTGAAATTGTTAAATTAAAGGATTGGTTATGTAAAGAATATTATAAATAATGCTGTTATGGATTGAACCAACTTTAGGGAAAATATATTTGAAAACTTATGCATCATGTGATTTAATGTAACGCCCTAAAATAAATAATACAACCCATCTCATAATCAATACGTACAATTGATCAACAACATTGTATATTCCCTTTCATGATATCTTTGATCACTACAAAATGTGACATATGCAATATATATTCACAAATCCTAGATCCTGAATCTATAGCATATGGTATAAATACATGAGTAAAAAGGAAACCAAGTATTGAAATGCTTTAATGGCTATAACTTTTCAAGACGATGCTTGGTTACAACAAAATGAGTTTAAACTCAATACAAGTAAAGCCCTAAGCTAAAACAAAATTAATTACATCAAGAACAAAAAATGAAGCCTTAAGCTCCAAGTCCCCCCAAGCTACGTCCTTGGTAGAGGCATATCATCAACACTTGAAAGTTCTTTTCCACATAAGACAAGCCACAACCCAGTAGAGATACTCTAACATAATATATGAATCTTAGCAAAATTATAAGGTGAATGCACTTGCATGCCATTTTCCAAAACATTTATCATTTTTCCATCTCAAAACAATGCAATGCCATATTGTATATCAATTCATGAAAATAATCATTTTATATAGAAGACTGGGTAGTAGATACAAAACACTAAGAATCTTTAGGTACGTGTCTACCAGTAGGTTATACAAGCGCTACCAAAGCCATTTTACCGATACTAACCGGAAGGATCGGTACCTAACCGCATAAGTTTCTAGACTTTCACCAAGGAGACATAGGCCAACATAATAAAACCACAACCACACCTCCTAACCAGATTTACCACGGTATTCACACATTTTTTTTCTCAAAAACCAAAACATTTACAATGTTCAATATGAAATGATGCTTAATGCACAATGTATGAGAAATTAGTTTCAACTCAACCTAATCGTCATGCAATGTCTATAACACTCAAAACTATCCTCCACTAATAGCCCAAAACAGATATTTTTATTCAGAATATAATTTCCAATCAAAAGATACAATTTCATCAATTACAATCGAAGTGTTATTACATATCCAACTCCACCATCATCATCAACATCAACATCACCATCAACATTATTTCAATTTCACAATGCTTAACATCATTTTCCATTTCCCTTAACAATTCTAAATATCCAAAATGTAGGGCAAATCCTCTTTATTTTACAAAATCAATTTTAAGAAGAAATATCCATCATTCTAACATATCTCACTCATAAATACATCCCCCCCCCCCCCATCCATTTTCAAGAATCCCTTTGGAAAACCCCATCTTTTGATTTCAAATCCAAACCCTAGGTTTTTCTCAAAATTTCCCAACACAGTACCCTTTTCAAAGAACAAATAACTAAGCTAAAAATTATATAAAAGAGTCAAAGAAATCTCTACCTCAAAGTAGAAGACACTGGGTACAACTTGACGGAGTCGAAAACACTAATTTCCCTGATTAAAATGAAGCCATTAACGTGCTCAACGGTTTACTCCAAAGGATAAGGGTGAGGAAACCAACGGATTTGGAGTATTTGGAGCTAGAGTACAAGAACTATAGAGAGAAGGTAAAGATTTTAGGATTTTGAAATGTTTAGAAAGAGAAAGAGAGATGAAAAAGTGATTCAAAAAGTTTTCTTCTCGAACTGATACACACAGACCGCTCGAGCGACCAAAACACCGCTCGAGTGAACAGACACGATAAATGACATCACTTGAGCGCACAATGGCCCCATCCTAGTAGTTTTGTAGACTACAAAAGATTGCTCGAGCGCAAGAAGTGTTGTTCAAGCACAGATATTACACTCTTAGTAGTTTTACAGACTGTAAAGGACCGCTCGAGTGTAAGAATGGTCGCTCGAGCGAGCAAGTAAAATTCTGGGCAACAACTTTTTGAAAAAGTAACCTCTCAACCTATTTCAAATACAACCAAAACTTCCAAAAGCCAAACTCAATAAGCAACAAGTTGGAAATGTAATGAGCAATAGTTAAGTACATGAGTTTTCAGATTTGAAAGCAACAATTGGGTCAGGTCTAAACCAGAATCGTTATAATTTCCCTCTTAAGGAATTTCGTTCCCGAAATTTAAAATCAACTAACATTCAAAGAAAATGAAACAATTTCCACATCATTCAGATTTGTAGCAGGGATATATCAAGTTTTTTAACATCAACTATCACAGTTTAATTTTCCCAAAACATATACAATGTTCACATATTACTACATTTACAAAATTTTCAACATAAGTTTCAAATATCAGTAAATAGGTCATGATACTTCTCACAGACTTCTACCTCACGTTCTCAAGCTGCTTCCTCAATTCTATGATGTTGCCACATCACCTTAACCAATGGAATAGTCTTGTCTTGCAAGACTTGGTCCTGAGAGTCTAAAACTTGTACCGGTCTCTCCTCATACGAGGCATCCTTATTTACCTCTAACTTGATCCAATCTAATAAGTGTGAAGGATCAAGCTTGTACTTCCGAAGTATACAAATATGGAATACGTCATGAACCCTAGAAAGTTAGGGCGACAAGGCCAAACGATAAGTTACCTCCCCAATCAGCTCTAGAATCTCAAAAGGCCCAATAAATCTAGGAGACAACTTCCCACTCTTCCCAAATCTCATTAAACCCGGTCTCGGTAATATTTTCTAGAACATGTGATTTCTTATCTCAAAATACAATGGTCTCTTCTTACGGTCGGCATAACTCTTTTGGTGACTTTGAGCTGAAGCCAACCTCTTACGAATAAGTGCAACCTTCTCAGTTGTTTTCCGGACTAATTCAAGACCCAACATGGACACGTAATCCACCTCAACCCAACATACTGAGGATCTACACAGTAGGCCATACAAGGCCTTAAATGGTGTCATACCAATACTTGCCTAAAAGTTGTTATTGTGGGCAAACTCCACTAAAGGTAAGTGCCTCTCCTACAATCCCTTAAAATCAAGAACACATCCTCGAAACATGTCCTCTAAGATCTGAATGGTTCGCTTAGACTGTCCGACTAGTGCCTAAGACATTCTGTAGGCTCTGCCACAACCAAGCCGTGAAACAAGGATCTCTATTCGAAACGATAGTCACAAGGACCCCATGAAGTCAAACTATGTCCCTAACATAAATGTCGACAAGATAATCTGCCGAGTCACTCGTGTGCATAGGTACAAAATGTGTTGATTTAGTTAATCGGTCAACTATCACCCACATGGCATTATTACCCTATTGAGTCCTCGGAAGACCCACAACAAAATCCATCGTGATATGCTCACATTTCCATTCGGCTATAGGTAAGGGTTACAACAAACCCACTAGTCGCTGGTGCTCAGCCTTCACTTGTTGACAAGTAAGGCACCTCGAAACAAACAAGGTTACGTCTCTCTTCATCTCCCTCCATCAAAATTAGCAGCTAAGGTTGTGGTACATCTTTGTGCCTCCCAGGTATACCGCAAGGCATGAATGGTGAAACTCTCAAAGTACCTCCTCCTTACAAAGATTCTGGCATGAAAAGACAGTCCAAATACCTCACACTCGAGTCAGAGTGCATGTTCAAGCCCGTTTCTATTTTTCCACTGAATATCTTTCCTCAGATGGCTTTTATCTCATGATCACCTCGCTGTGCTTCTATAACTCGACTCACTAATGTAGGTTATGCAACTACAGTAAACAAAACAGCTGACTCAACGGACTCGCCAAGATGCAAGTCAGACTCACCAATAGTATCCAACATCTCCCATTCCCAGATGGCAATACTAGCTACACTGCTTACTGATTTGATGCTCAAGGCATCAGCCACTACATTGGCCTTCCCTGGATGATAATACAACTCAAAGTCATAATTCTCCATAAACTTCATTCATCTCATCTGTCTCAAATTCAAATCTTTTTATGAAAATAGATACATCAAACTCTTGTAATTGGAAAACACCGCAAATCTCTCACCATATAAGTAGTACCTCCAGATCTTTTAGGAAAAAATCACTGCCACTAGTTTTAGGTCGTGAGTAGGATAGTTTCTCTCATGAGTTTTCAACTGCCTCGAACTGTAGGCTATCACCTTCACCTCTTGCATAAACACACAACCCAAACCTTCCCGTGATGTATCATAGTAAACTAAATAGCCCAAACCTCTCTCCAGAATAATCAATATTGGAACAGTAGTAAGTCTAACCTTAAGCTCTTGGAACGACTTTTCAGAAGTCTCACTCCACACAAACTTCACCCCTTTTCTCATCAATCTAGTCAATGGTGAGGCTGTAGCTAGTTTTTTGTGCTCGTCAGAGGGGTTTAATCTCCTTAGGTACAATTTCCTACAGTTCAGACTCCTGTGGTTCTAAATCTGGTTTCACAAGTGTAATGTGAAACAGAAAAATGAATGAGAGTCCAGATCCAACAAATCTTAGAAAAATCCATTAATCATAAGAGATGCCAAAAATGTACTGTATTGCTAGATTTCAGAGTTGCCACCTAATATTTTTGGAAAAATTAAGAAACCTGTGACTCTAGCCAAAGGCCACTTGTCCGTCACAACCAAAGTGTCTCAGTTCGGGAACTTAGGTATGAGAGAAAATGGTCATGAATTAACCACCCCACACACCCGATCAAAGATCGGCCTCTACTAAGTCATGATGTGAATTTTATAGACATTATATGCTCATATTCTGATTTATTAATAATACTAACATTACTATGTAAAGAAAACAAGTATAGACTATGTCACTTACTTTGGAATGCTTTGATCTTGTGCAATTTTGAAAGAATTTTGAGTATGTATAACTCAAAGAAAAAATGAGCTCATATATACAACAATCAAAGTCATTCCAACTTAAGTGAAATGACATCCATCCACAGGCATTCATAGAGTTATTTCAAGTAAACAAGTAGCCTCATGGCAGTATGCTTGACATGGTAACACAAATACACACATATGACATACTAGAGCAAAAAATGCTCATCTAGTACTCATTTGTGGCAAGCCGAAGAAAAGAAGATAATTAGAAAAAAAAATATATGATTCTAAAAATGCATATGATAAGCCGAA
Organism: Camellia lanceoleosa; assembly: GCA_025200525.1. Classification (NCBI taxonomy): domain Eukaryota; kingdom Viridiplantae; phylum Streptophyta; class Magnoliopsida; order Ericales; family Theaceae; genus Camellia; species Camellia lanceoleosa. Next base: position 118,244,587 of record CM045761.1, read on the forward strand.
CCTCAAAGCATGATGTAGTGCACATAATCAAGTAGGAAATGATAACAACATCAAGTATGATGAGCCGAACCTTAATGTATACAAAAATGGATACAAAGCATGGAAATGATAAAGGAAAACATGATGTTCTTTTATAACTATGGTAAGCATAAATAAAAGGGAGAAAGAAATGGAGGTTGAAAGACATACATCAAGTGTTACAAATCTAACCTCTTTACAAGAGGGTCCGAATGGCCTAATTAACAATTATTACATCCCCAAATGAATTAACTAATTATTACATATACAAATTTCAAAGCGACTAATCTAAAGGAGTTGAATAAAGGGTGGGAAACCGTGCATTCGCAAATGGGAACATCCTCCAGAAATAGCTCTGCCTGTTGTAAAAAATTTCTCTGTTTGTAGCTAGAAAATAGTTCCGTTTTGACCTCGAGGTCTACTCTGCAAAGCTGAATAAACACACTGGTCGTACAAATGAGTCGGTCGGCCGTACACTTGACTTGGCCTGGCTAAAGAAATTGGTAGGTCATACACTTTACTGGCTGGCCGTAAAACCATGCTAGAAAACACGCTGCAACAGAACTGGAACAGAGCAAACAGAGGGTTTCGTAAAGATGTTCATCCTTCATGCTTCCTCCTATCATGAAAATATTTAAGGAGGAAATAGGTTTGCTTCACAAACCATCAAACATCCCGAGGGATGATGATTAGTGAAGCAACGAGATAAAAGATCTAATGAGTAAGAAGCTGAAAACAAAAAGAATCATTCAAAGAATTGGTTGGAACCTACTACATCTCATAGTGAATAAGAGTGAATGAGTACTCAAATTTGGAGAGAATAGGTTAAAGAAAACCATATTTGAAAAAGAAGCTTGTTAACAAGAGGTTACATCATTGTAAAAAAGAATTAGAAACTCCTCTCCCTACTCATGGAACATGGATTGACATCTATTTCCATGCTTTGAAATGGAACTAGAAGAGAGTTTCTAATACTTTCGATGAAAGGTCTCTTGTTTTGCTTCAAAGAGAACAAAATCAAAACTAAAAGAAAACAAATATAACAACTCAAAAGTTGTTGTAAGCTCCTCTTCCTACTCATGGAATAAGGATGAGACATCCATTTCCATACTTCAAAGTGGAACTAGAAGAGAGTTTTCAATACTTTTTGATAAAGAGCTCTATATGAGCAACAATGGGAATAAGGGAGAAAATAAAAAATCATGCTAACTATTAAAGCTTAAACACACAACTTGTCAAAGTTGTTGACAACTCCTTTTTTATTCATGGAATAAGAATGAAACATCCATTTCCATGTTCCACTTTTAACAAAGCTCAATCACATTTTTTAAGCCTAAAATAACCTTTGAAAAGTAGTATATTATGGCAAGAAATGAAGACTAAAAGACTAAAAGAAAAGGTGATGAAAGGAGTTCAAAGGTTAACCGCTTGGAGAGATGAAGAACTTCTTAGTTAACAAACTTCAATCCAAACACCCTCAAGTATCTGAAATATGGTTCAAAACTTCAGCAAAAAGCTTCAAAGTTTGAGCTTCGATGGTGTATCTGTAGTGTATTTATAGTCAAGAAGGTTTGAAGATCAAGAAAGAGCTTTAAACAATGTCCTAAGCCTTTTGAAAAATTTTCTAACCCTAAATTCTGAAGGAAGATGGTCTATTTATAAGATTTCAGCCTTCTTCTATCAAAAATATCTTTAAAAAAGGACAGAGCCTGTGCTGCAAATGTAATAGCCTATGCTAGGAATGTAGAATAAGATGCTACACATAGCCGATCGGCCAATTGATTATACGACCGCCCAAATTAATTAGCCTACTACTCTCTATGTGGTCAAGCTAGAAAATAGGGTTTTGATCAAAAGTGGTGTAAGGTCTGGGTTTGGAGCTTGAATTCAAATTCCTTTACTGAAGATTCAAAAGATTACATAGCGTAACATTTCATCGGGTCTTCGGAATGAAGCGCCCAAGTCTTAAGGGCGGTCAAAATAGGGTGTCTATAGTTGTCCCTTTTTGACAAAGCTTGAATCGTCATGACATGATGTGAGTGAATGTCAAAACCTGAAGACGACCCATTTGACGAGGTTGTAAGACTTGGGCAGACAAACAAAAATGCAGATACAGTTAGTTGAACTCAAAAGTTGCCTACGTATCTCTTTGCAATGAATCAAACCAGCGTAGTTTAAGGGCATGATTCAAATGATATACAATGCAACACAATAATCAAAACCACAAACGAGCATACCATCTGAAAATCATAAAGATGAGAGGGGGTACAAGCCAAACTACATAGTGCGTAGAAAAAAGTGAAAGGTACAAGACAAACTACGCATCACGTAGAGAGGGTGAAAGATACAAGCCAAACTACACATCACTTAGAAAGAGTGAAAGATGCAAGCCAAACTACGCATCACGTAGAAAGGGTGAAAGATGCAAGCCAAACTACGCATCACGTAGAGAGGGTGAAAGATGTAAGCCAAACTATGCATCGCGTAGAGAGAGTGAAAGATACAAGCCAAACTACGCATCCCGTAGAGAGGGTGAAAGATACAAGCCAAACTACGCATCACAAAATGTGAAAAGGAGGAGGGTGCAAACTGAATCACACTTGTGTGATAAAGGTGAAAGGTACAAGCCAGACTATACATCACGTAGAAAGGGTGAAAGGGTATAAGCCAAACCACACTCGTGTGATAAGGGTGAACAAAACTAAATGTATGCAATGCGAAAAATGTGAATACAAGTTGAATCACACTGTCAGGTGATAAGGGTGGATACAATAAGATGATATAGGTACGATGCATATGAATGCGATGCATGTTCAATGCAACGCACTGGAAAAGATGAACAAAAAGTGGTGCCTTCGAGAGCACCTCATGGGGTGAAAGCGGTGCCTTTGAGAGATCCTAAATGCGTTTCACCGTGAAAAGGATAGATGCTACAAGATAACGTATAATGCAAATGGATACAATGGGTGCAATAGATGATGTAGTACATTTGATAAGCAATGTAGACCGCTGGGGGAATGGTGTTTGGGAGAGCACTTTTAATTGGCATTTTGACTTTAAAGCAAGCTTGAACTTGAGGTTGGGGTACACTCATACTCTAAAGAAACGGCGAGACCTAAGAAGGTGCATCCGGAACATAATTTTGAAACTTTCTAAAGTTGAAGCAAACTCAAATACTCCAATTTTCCCTCTTCAAGATGAATATAGGACCACCTATGCATAGATTGGGAAAAATCCAACCAAAACACACTATTTCCCAACTTAATTAGTTGGTTGGGAAAAAAATAAGCCGGCTATACAATCGTTTGATCGGCTAGCCAAACGTATCAATTATGGGGCAGTTTTGGGATTTCATACTCGAGGCTCTTTTAAACACGGTTTTAGCTCTTCATTTCGTGCACAGACCATCTGAAAACATCCTTTCTCTCTCTCTAGGTACTCTCTCCCTTTCTCTAGATTTTCACTTTATTCGCATTACCCAAATGAACTTTTTCTTGAAAACCCTTTTAACCCTCTACATTTTGAACCGATTGGATTTTGATTTGGCTTGAGTTTTCGGTTTCTCATAGTTTTTTGGCTCATTTTCACAGGTTCTCTTCGATTTTCTTTACTCACTCTTGAGTTTTCACTTTTTTCACTTATTTTATCTCACCTAGGGTTTGGTTTTGGGTTTTTTTCACCTATTTCCCTCACTTTTCTTGCTTTTCTCTCACCACCCATCACCTTTTCCATGGTCGAAAATGTTCCACAAGGTGGTGCCACTTTTTTCATCCCTGAGGGTGATGCACCACTCGCCAATCCTGAGGTACCTATTCTTCTGTTCGCCACGGGTGCCGCGAACCCAATGTCAGAGGATATAGGCATTGTGGCAGGGGACATTCTTGTTGATATTGTCGCAGAGGAGATCTACCCTCATAAGCTTGAGTTACCACCACTGAGGGTGAGCTCATTTGATCCGGCTACTTGTCACCTGCGTACTCATGCCATGGCTCCCGACAGTATGCTGAGATTTGATGATTTTGATCAGGATATGCCTGAGGACTTTCTCCTATGAGAGCGCATGTTACACCTCTCCCATGATGCTTTTGAGGTATGAACCCTTGTTTCTTTATGTACTTTGCTTTGAAATTTATTACAATCCTTTGTCTGGCCATGTATTAACGAATTCTTCTAACTACAATACAACACTTACTCTTAGAGAGGCTATGGAGCCATGACGGCAAGGAATTGGTATCAGGTGCTCCTAGCCATGGTCTGAGAAATGGTAGATGATGCAGGCTTCGGCCTTTTTGCTCTAGACTCTCGTAGCTACAGGCAAGCCAACCTCTACTTGGTGCCTTGGTAGAGAGGTGGTGAGACACCACCAATTCCTTCCACTTCGCCTCCACAAGGGAGATGACGATGACACCCTACGATTTCTCCATGATCACTGGGCTACCAGTAGAGGGTGATCCGATCCCCTTTGACTTGGACATGGGCCAGTGGCAAGCTGTCTGGCTTCATCTACTAGGAGCGCGTCCTTGCTTAGACAGGCCATCCATAGTACGATACAGTTGGTTCTACAACCACTTCTATGGGGGTCAGCCGGCGACTGAGGAGCAAGTTGAGTAGTACACTCGAGGATTTCTCATGTATGTTCTTGGCACCACTTGTTCGTAAACAAGTGGAACACCATGGGTTTGTATCTTTTGAGTGCATCGATGGTGCTACCACGAGTACATTTTTCTGACTGGGGTGGTGCTGGCCTTGCCACTTTATATGGTTACATGAGTTTTGGTTCCCGCAAGAAGGGGAACATGGTTGGTGGCTATTGGAGGGCTTAGGAGGTATATCCTACACTTTAATTTTCAATTTTTGTTGTAAATCATGCTTTCTGCTTTGCATTTTCTGTCTTTGTTTCTATTTCTAGCTATTGACTTACAAACTGCTCTCTTCTTGCAACTCTGGGCATATGCCTACTTTCCCGCTCTTGCCCCAGTTCGGACGGATGAGGTGGCGTCGGCCATGCCTCACTCAAGGTTCTACGATGCCAAGTGCTATCCTCGTTGTCGTAGTGTCACTACTTTTGCCTACTACCATCGCTTCTTCAACATGTGACGGCCCGTGAGGTAACTGAAACTCATACCCATTTCCATTCCATCTTTATTGCTTTGGCCCATACTTTGACCACTAACTTTATCTCTAAATCCTCTATTTGCAGATCACTTGGTAGCCCTAGGTGATCATGTCTGCTGGGACGAGGGATAATTATGTCGATTATTGGGGAGGATCTTATTAGAGGGCCTTTTCTGCAGGGTCTGGTACTTGGGGGAGCACTTCGTATACCAGACACTAGGCCTTGCCGATCTTATCATTCCTGCTCCCCCTCATCTATCTATGAGGACCGCCGCTAGTCTTCCTATCAAGGCCATTGTTACATTCGTGGTAGGGCAGGATGGTGATCTATACCGCGGGGCTGGAGACTACATTGCTTTCATTCGGACCCACCTCATGCCGTTTTTGACCCAAGTTCCCGTAGGTGGCACTGCTGATGTACCCATCGCTGGAGGTGTTGTCCTTGTGGTTGAGACTGGCGTGGAGGCATTGCCCCTATTGTTCATGTGGCCGGTCTCCCTGCGATTCTAACTGCGATTACCTACTAGCGGTCAAATGGGATGATCCATCAGATTCCCTTTGAGCGCCCCGAAGAGCGAGAATATGTTCGGGATCCTAACGTCTAATAAGTATGCACTTGTCTTATAGTTTACATTTCTTATTGCCTTTTCTCTATATGCTGATGTTCAAGCTTAATTACAGGTGCCAATGGGCTACGTGGACAATTTTCTCGAGCTGGATGACTCCTTGGTTCACATGGTGCGGAGAATGGAGGCATTGCTCTGTTATTATGGTCATTAGGTATCCCATTTTCTTCTTTTGACCTGCTAGTCACTGTTCACATTATTTGATTGCTTTGATTGCTTTTGACATACTCTTACTAATTTTGCACCTAGCTATTTTGACACTCTGTATCTTGCAAACTCTTATGTTAGGGAAATTGTCCTACTTCATAGGGTTCCGATAAGCATTATCTTAGATAGAGACCCTTGCTTTATCGCTCAATTATGGCAAAGTTTACAAACTATCATGGTCAATTGATCTTTAGCACCGCCTACCACTCTCAAACTGACGGAGAGTCCGAGCACACTATCCAAATACATGTTGAGAGCTTGCGTACTAGACTTTAAATGTTCTTGGGAAAAACACTTACTTTTAGCAAAATTTGCCACAATAATAGTTTTCAATCTAGCATTAGAATGGCACCTTTTTAAGCTTTGTATGGGCGTCCATGTAGATCACCTGTGTTGGATCGAAGTGGGGGATTCACCCATGCTTGGACCAGACTTGGTTCGTGAGACCACTGTAGACACCCCATTTTTGACCATCCTTAAGACTTGGATGTCATCATTTGAACACTCAATGATCATCCATGTTTGTGTTCGTTTTGAACGCTCGAAGTTTTTGGTGGAGTGCCTTGCCTTTGAGCTTTTGAAACTTATCTGTTTTGTGCTTAATTGTGGACCAAGAGCTTGTAGCTTTGATTCTAGGGAAGAGGGTGACCTATCGGCCAGCCCTACAACCCATCGGCCAGGGTTTCTTCCCAAAGACCATCAGTGGTGGCCGGTCGGCTACACTGATGGCTGGTCGGCCACCAATAATGGTCGGCGGCCATTTTTCTCCTTTTTAAGATATTTTATGTGCCAGTTGTTGGTTACTGAATGCATCCTCCATACATGTGTATGGAGGGATGGAAACAAGCTTTTAGCTTGTTTTCCTATATAAGGTGTGGTCTCTCTCCCATTTTGGGGGTTACAAAATTTGTGAGCAAATTTTCCCCTCTCTCTTTCTCTAGAATCCTCTCTCTCTCTCCCTATTTTGTGCTTGAAAATGAGTTTTCTCCACATATTTGCATACAACCCCTTAGCCAAACACCTTCACATTGGAGCTGACGTTCTTGGAGGCTTTGTTTGAGCTTCTCAAAGTGGTTTGAGCTCAGAAATTGTGTTGTTTTGCTGTGCTTCAAGGGTATTAAGTTTACTTTTTTAAAGCTTTGTTTTAGTTACTTGTTTGGCCACCTTTGCATGCTAGTTTTAGGCTGGTTTTAACTTCTAAAAAACTCTGTTTTTATGGTTAAAGTAGTGGTTTGAAGTTTGTTTTGGAGTTAGAGGTGGTCCACCCTCTTTTGTGACTTGTTTGCTAAGTGTTGTACCATGTTTCAAAGCTTTCAAAACAACCTTTTCTTGGCTTTTTAACCACTGAATTCTAGGGGAATTTCAGTGGCAAAAACTTGGTTTTGAGGTCCAAAATAGGAGGGGGTGGCCTCCCCTCCTTGTCTCTTGTTTGCATGTGTAGATGGCCTAGGATGTGAGCATGCTTTTCTACCTTTTTGTGACTTAGTTCAAGCATGTTTTTGGCTTTTTTTTGACATGCTTCAACTCTATTTTTGGTTGGTTGCAACACTTCTTGCTTGCTTTTTGTACTTGTAGTGCAATCATGCTTACTAGCCTAGCATGCCTAATGCGTTAGCCTATCATTCTAGCTTTTGTTAGCTTGACTCCAGCACATTTTTGTTAATGTTTTGACATGCTTTAACTCTATTTTGAGTGGTCTTGGCCATATGAGCTTAGCCTTGCATGGTTGTAGTGTAAATGGCTTCACTAGCCTTGTGTTTCAAGGCTTCCAACATGCTTTGCATGAGATGATTGCATGATATAGCATCATTTAACATGTGATTTTAGTGCATTTACCTCTATCACACTCTCACTTCTATCACTATTTCATTGCTTTTAAGAGTTGTGCTTTGTGTCTTGCTTGCGAGCCAATGTGTGCGTATGATTTTCTTGCCTTTTATGCTTCTATCTAAGCATGTTTTGGCCTTTGTTTTGGCATGTTTCAACTTTATCCAGAGCTATTTTGGTCAATTAAGCTTTGTATTGCATGCCTCTAGTGTAGTGCTCTTCACTAGCTTTAATGCTTTTAGCTTTGGGCATGTCTTGCATGTGTTGCTTGTATGATTTAGTGTCTTGAGCATGCCATTTCAACACTAAAAAGTCTACGACCTCCCTCATTTCTTCATTTTTCCATTTGTTTTGAGGGTTGGTTAACCTTTAGTGTTGTGTTTAAGCTTGAGATAGAGCTTGTGCTCAATGGCTTTAATCCTGTTTTGAGGGTTTCTACTAGCCAAATGCATGATCTCTCCCATGTCTTAAACCATCCTTTGGTTGACCCCTCTCTCATTAGAGGACTTTCACATTGGACTTAATCAGTAATGTAAAATGTGTAAATAAAATGAGCAAGTAAAACATGAACAAGATAAGCATTTGTGTTGCATTGCATGTGTTTGGATCGGACGTTAATCCAAACACAAGAAATGAGGAACGTTTCATACTCCAAGTGATGAAACGTGTCACGTTTCTTGGTCGTCATCATCCTTGATCATACATGATAGGGTGATGACCCTTTGAGTCTATTTGTGCATTCACTAAGCTTGTACAAGCTTGACTCTTTGGCCATCGTGCATGAGATGCTTGATTGGTGGCTTGAGAGCTAAGCGCCACACTCCTTTGAGCTTGAGAAATGATGAGGAGAGTGGTAGTACGCACATTTCCTACAAAATGCCTTGCTTTGCCTCTGTTGTTCTCTGTTGCAGCAAAAACAGCATTTTGGAAAAGCAGGTGGCCGACTGGCCAGTTACAGTAGCCAATCGGCCACTTACACCAGCCAACCGGCCAATTAAGGTGGCCAGCAGCCACTTTTTGTGGCCGACCAGCCACCAGTCCTTTTTTGTGTAAAAATTATCCTGTTCTAGAGCAGAAATAGTTTGGAGGTTGGTTCAGTGCTCAGATATCAAGGCAAGTGCAAGCAGAGGTAGCCGAAGGCAAGGCAATGGATTTTCAGGAGGACACCAACCGAGCATGCATATCTCCCTCGCCTGCGAGGCCACTTTATCACTTTAATTAGTTAGTATAGCTAATTATTCAAGTGTTGTAATATTTTAATTAGTTAGCTTAGTTAGCTAGTTATTCAAATTCAATGTGTTGTAATAATTAATTAGCTAGAATAGTTAATTAGTTGGCTTGTAATACTTAGTTAGCTTAATTAGCGTAGCTAGTTAGCTTATTTATTCGGACCCTCCTTCGTGAGGGCATAATGTTGTAATAAGTGTGTGTGCGTGTGTGCATGTCTTCTAACCCCACTTCTTTCTCCCTTTTACTTAACCGCTTTCAATGGTTAGTTTAGGACACGTTTTGATTAGCATACCTTATGCTTGCATGTTTGCATCATTCATTTGTCTTGCATGCACCAGGCTCGGCGCATCATCCAAACTGTATCGTATTTCAATACACTTACTTGAATACGTGTTTCGAAGCATGTTATCAAGTTGTTGCATTCATATGCCATCTTAGATAGCTGAGCCTATTTAGTTGCATTATTGCACATGTTGCATTAGGCATCTTGTATAGTTAGGATCACGCATGTTTCTATTTAGCTTTTTGTTTTGGCTCGGAGTACACTGTAAGTATTTACACTTTAGCATCCTTGCATGAGTGTGTGTTGCTATGATAGCATGCTTGCCATGAGGCTATTTGCTTAATTGATTAACTACTTGAATGCCTGTGGGTGGAGGCTTGATTGCCCAAATTGGAACAACTCATCAAATGAATGTTTTAAGTCCACTTTGTGAAGTGGAAAAATCATGTTTTAAGCCCACTTGAGGGTGGCAAATCCACACTTTAGCCTATTTGCGAGTAGCACTTTCAAACCATTTTCGAAAACAAACATGAGTTGTTTTGTTCCAATTCTTGCCATTTTGGTCTATACTTGTATGTTGTGCGTCACATAGTAAAGCTAGATTAATAAACTGGAATAAGAACACATGAGGTTTATAAAACAACATATCATGCTTAGTAGAGGCCGATCCTTTGATCGGGTGAACGGGGGTGCTCATGTCGTGACCTTCCCCTCTCGTACCCAAGTTCCCAAGCCGAGGCAACTTTGGTGATGATGAACATGTGGCCTTTAGCACGAGTCAGGGTTTCCTAAATTTCCCAAAACAAAATATTTAGGTGGTGACTCTGTAATCTGGCAAAGCAGTCCAGTTTTGGCATTATTTGATTTAAAATCTGATTTTCCAAAATGATTTGCCGGATTGAACTCTATGGTGTTTATTAGTCTCACATTGCACTTTGTGAGATTCGATTCAGAACTGTGACAGGAGTTCGAACTGTAGTAAGACCAATTCGCGCCTCTCCGAAAAGGGGGCGCATGAAGAAAGTCGGGTCTACAACCATTGAGAAAATAGCTCTCATTCGAAAGAGATTAATTATAGCCCAAAGCCGACAAAAAAGTTATGCCGACCAGAGAGGGAGCCCTCTATCATTTGAAGTGAGCGATCATGTGTTTTTAAAGATATCACCTAGGAAGGGTTTGATGAGATTTAGGCGAAGTGGGAAGTTATCACCAAGATTCATCGGTCCCTTTGATATCATCGAACGGGTGGGAGAAGCAGCTTACAGTCTGGCCCTACCATCGTAACTATCCAAGGTACAAGATGTGTTTCACATTTTTATGCTTCGCAAATATGAACCTAATCCTTCCCACATCTTAGATTGGACAAACCTGGAAGTAGATGAGAACGCCTTATACGATGAGAGACCTATGAAGATCTTAGACTCCCAAGAACAAGTTTCGAGAGCTAAGACTATCCTATTAGTGAAGGTATTGTGGCACCATCATGGGATGGAAAAAGCTACTTGGGAGCGAGAAGCTAAAGTCCAAGAAAAGTATCCAAATTTATTTGAAAATGTGTGATCTCGTTAGGTGATTGTGTTTATCATTTTTTGAACATCTTGAATTATGGAATGGAGTAATGTAAACCTGTTGAATTCCCTATAAATTTGAACTTTTGTATCTTGACGCGAACTTGACCTCAATTTGGTTCCAATATGTTATGTTGTGATGATTGGAGTTATTATTGTGATAGTATTCCTCTTCTTTGGGAATTGTTGGAGTTGTTTTGGCAGCAATTACGAAATTTCAGGGTCGAAATTTTTTGAGGGTAAGTTGTAACAATTTGTTTTGTGTACTGACCCGCCATGTACAATATTTTACATTTAAGTAATTAAGGAGATTTGGAATTTAATTAGTCATTATGAGAGTTACAGAGAATTATGAGATTTGAAATCTATGAGAATTATAGGGCCCGATTCGTATATGGTTTTGTCAAGTATTTATTTTGAAAGCCTAGTGGCTGAAGAAGGTAAAATTAATGAGTTGAATCAATTTGATTTCAAGTGTCGGACTATATAAGAGTTTAATTAAATATTCAATTTAGTTTAGTAAAATTGGGATTTGATTAATTGGGTCCGAATTAGAGTTAATGAAGTATGAGGATTGAGAATTCTGATTAGTTTGAATTAAATTTACTTATGAGGTGCCCAATTTGAATACACAATTTATTAAAGGAGATTTTGAGCTTAATCTGAAATTGAAGGCTTTAATGATTTGAGAAACCAAAAGTGATGATGATAATAAGTTTAATTTGATATTTGGAGCCTTTTGGGAGTTTGATTAAAAATCTGATTCAGATTGGTAAAAATTAAATACAATTAATTGGGCCTTAATTGAAGTTCATGAGACTAATTAAATTATGTGGGATTTGTGATTAGTTATAATTAATTAATTATGTGCTAATCAAGATTTATTAAGACTAATTATTAATTATGTATTAGAGTCTTTGGTTCATCAATCTGTTTGGCTGGAGACAAATCGAGAGAGAGAGAGAGAGAGAGCCCACTTGCAGAAATTTTGGAAGGAAGAAGAACAACTCAAGTCTTGTGTTGAAATTGGAAGAAGTAAAATCAAGAAACTCAACCATTGAAGATTTAAGGTAAGAAATTGAAGCATAAATTTTGTAGATAAATTACTTAAAACCTGAAATTAAGAGATGATTGGGTTCAATCTCATGTGATTACTAAGAAATTAGCAAGAAGATGAAGAAACTAAGTTAGATTCATGGTTTTGGAAATTGATTTAGAAATTAATTATTTTTGGTTTGATTTTGTAGTATCTTCTTATGATACTTGAGATTGGAAAGGATTTGAAATTATATTCATGGAATTAGAAAGAAATTGGGTTTTGAATATGAAATGGGTTACATGCATGTTCATGGTTATGGAAATAAACTTAGAAATTTTATTTATTTGAGTTTGATTTTAAATATTTTGCATGAATTTGGGTCTCATTTTTACATGCACGTGAGTTGAAGAAATTAAAGAATTAATTCATGAACATGGTTCAGGTTAATAAATATGGAAATAATTAGAAGAATTCTTCAAATTGAGCTTGGGTTTGAAAACCTTATATATGAGATGTATATTTGTATGCACCATAAGTTTTTGAAAGGATTTGAGCAATGCAAGTTTATTATACATTTGATTTTGAAGAAAAGTTTTGAAAACTATGAGTTCATAAAGATATGGGTGTTGATTTTACAATTAAGCAAGGTTTTAATTTTATTATGAAAAATTGGAATTTGGTTTGATTTTGATTATTCATCAATGCATGCAATGTAATTTAAGAGTTTTACTGTATTCAATTTAAATTAGAACATTTATGATTTGATTTTGGAATAAGCAAAATTAGTTAGCCTTCATTTTAATTTCATGCATGCAAATATTTTTCTAAGAGCCTTATAATTCTCATTTCATGTTTTATAGGAAAAATGAAGAAAGGTTTTGATATCATAATTCATGAAGTTTTGGTTTTAGTCTTGGCAAATCAAAGAAGGTTTTGTTTTGTAATTTAAAATTAGCCATGGGTTCATCTTTATTAATGAAATTACATATTTAAATTGAGTCAAGCATGGACTTAAGTTTTGAAATAAAGTTTGGGAGTTAAATCTTTAGTTTTGAAAACTCAGAAATTTACAAACCGTTCAAGCAACCAATTAGTGGTTCGAGCGAACATTTTGAGCTCTTAGTAGTTTTGCAGATTGTGAAGTCTTCTCGAGCGACCAAGTGGTGACTCAAGCGATCAAGCCTTTTCAACGTGTTTTGAAAAAATTACATCTTCTTCATAGTTTCATTCTCATCTCTTTCCAAGCATTCTAGACATGATTTCTGGCTCAACAAAGATTAATAAGTTAACACTCAACGTTAAATAGTTGGTTAAAGAATAAGTCATTGATTTAATAGTCTTTGATTAAGAAGCTATATAAGAAATCAGTCTATTTGGAAAAGAAGAATTTAGTAATGAAAGAATATGTGAAATGAGAATTCGATTCATTTGAATAAAGAAAAAATAAACATAGTAGAACTTCGGGATACTTAGACAGAAAAAGACAAGAGAAGTCTAGTTTGATCAAGGAAGTGATTTTGTGCTTCAATGTGTATATGTTATATGTTTGTGTAGGTCACGCACTACCGTCTATCTGATCTGTCTGTTCTACTTCTGGAGCTATCAGTGAGTAACAACTCTGTAAAGCTATGTTTGGCTATAAGTATTTTTGGACTGATATGATATGATCTGTTTTCTAAAATACTATTTTATGAATCATGAATAAATGTACATTTTTCTGAATTATATTTGTGGCATCCTTAGTTCACGTGGCCCTCGCCTGAGAGAAACAACACTGTGGCCAATATGCACGTGGCCCTCGCCAGGGGGAAATAATATCATGGCTTATGTTTATGTGGCCCTTGCCAGGGGGAAACAATACCATGGCCTATGTTCGCGTGGCCCTCGCCTGAAGGTAACAATACCATGGCTATTTGTGCACAAAGATGTTGCCCTTTATGGTCATCGGTATGGACTATACACGTGGGTCTTTGTGACCAATCTAATTTGTTAGCTAATGGATGTACCACATAAAAGTGTTTATGAAATCTGTATAAGTATGAGAATCTAAATCTGTTTTTGATATGAACTCTAATTTCTGAATTTGATTTGGACATCATTCATAAACCTTTTACTTTGTTGTTATTCACTAGGCTCCAGCTCGTTGTATTATTTATGTATGTAGGTGATCAGGCGCGTGACCAGGTGTAGCTTGATTTTCGTGCTCCTTTCGGATACGACTAGCCCTATAATTCGGACTCACGTGGTTTTGATCTGATTTCACAAGTGCAATGTGAAATAGATGAACACAAATGAGTCCATATTTGGCAATTCTTTTAGAAAATCAATGTTTGAATCAAATGCCAAAAATATACTACTTTGCCAGATTACAGAGTCGCCTCCTAAATATTTTTGAAAAATTTAAGAAACCCATGACTCGTGCCAAAGGCCACTTATCTGTCATCACCAAAGTGTCTCAGCTCAGAAACTTAGGTATGAGAGGAGAAGGTCATGAATTGAGCACCCCTCTCACCCAATCAAAGATCGGACTTTACTAATCATGATGTGATTTTTATTTACATTATATGCTCATGTTCCGATTTATTAGGCTATCTTTACTATGTGATGCACGTAAGTATAGACTAATTCGCAAAAGTTGGAACATTTCATGTTTGTTTGAAAATTGTTTTTGATACTCGTCACTTGAAAAGGTGAGTTCGTACATTAATCAATTTATCCCAATTTTAACAATTAGCCTTCATCCACCGGTATTCAAACAAGTATATCATTTAAGCAATTAGTCTCATGGAAAGCATGCTTGATATAGCAACACAAACATATACGATGTGATATGCTAAAACAATAAGTGCTCACCTAGTACTCCAAGGCAAGCCAAACAACGAAAAATAATTAGAAAATCTGTATGTTCCTAAACAATACAATTTGACTAATACAACGCACACATTCATGCAATTTTTATAGGCTCGGCTATGAACGTGGCATATGATCCAATTCAAGACATGTGATAAATCATGTTTTCAAGCAATGAAATTGAATTTAACATTGGTTAGTATGATGCGCCAAACCCAAATGTACATGAAAACAAGTGTATATGAATATAGGAATGCTAAGTAAATATGATGCTCAATGCTACCATTATAAGCGGGTAAATAAAACGGAGAAAGAAGTGGGGTTAGAAGACATACACCATTATTACATATTTTTTCTCATGCAAGAGGGGGCGAATAAATGTCCGAGTGTTCGAATTAAACTAATTATTACAAGTTCGAATGAATACTAAAGTTATTACAACATGGATAATGCGCAATAAACTAGCAATCTACTTTTGCTAGCCATACAATTACAAATAAAAAATAATAATTACTTAATTACAACAATAATAAGTAATCACATCAATCATAATGAGAATATTAATTCGAACAACCAAGAGACCCAATGATCGCATGCACAGTGCTTATAAATTGCTCTGTCTGCCCAGACTGCTCTGTCTCACCTTTAGCCACTGCCCTTTGTTTCTAGCAAAAGTCTCTATTTACCAAACATTGGGAGCCATCCGGTTCTAAATAAGATCTGGCCAGGTCCAAAAAGAGCCAGCCGTACCCTAATTTTATGCCAAAAAATGTTTTGTGCTCTGAGGTGAGAACAATGCAGACAGAGCCTTTCTAGGCCTTGTTTGTCCCTTCTACCTCTTTCCGTCATGGGAAACTCAAGAGAAGAGCAAGTTCGAATTCGAAATCACCAATAAGCACAATTTGATGGCTTGATGATTTCGAGCACGTTTGGACAAAATTGAATAAATGCAATGGAAAACCACCACTCCCCCTTATCATGAAGGCTGTTTGCTTGTGCCTACTTGCACAATTCCTTCTTGCCCCTAGTGTTGGCATAGCCAGCATCTGGTTGATCAAAGTGGCCCAGTGTCTAAAAGAGGGCAAAAGCTGCATGGGCTTGGCACTGGCCAAAACTTTGATAGGCCTTGATATTTTCTATCGGTGAGAAACTACTCGATTCACAAGGAACCCACTGCTTCTCCAGGTATCGTTTCCCACCCCTTTTATTTATGATCTTCACGCCACTCAACACTCATTCTCTATTTTCCTCTATAGCCCTTTCCTTTTCTCTTAACATACATCTTTCTATTCTTTAATCTCTTTTATTTTTCATCCCTTCCCAGGTATGGTTGATGGCTAAGCTGAAAGTGGTGGACCCTTCCCCGGGTACTTAGCCTAAGCTTACTTCTTTCACCAATGGCTAGTGGATTTCCCTTCAGAGGGGTTATGGTGTGACTGGATGTGCAACAGATCTGCAGCTGACATAACTTGGCATTACCCCTGGCTTAATTTGACTAAGATGAGCTACAACATGTCTTGTCAGCCGGGTATATAGTTGATTGGCCTCACACACTACGTGTAGTATTTCCCCTTTTAGTTCAGACACCAGTTTGGGCATGATCAGACACGTCCAAATGAGGGGGTGGAATACTCAACTTCATTTCCCATTCGTGGTTCACACTTGATTCAGTACCTCACTGCCTGGAGGACGAGGGAACTCCTGGCCCCTGCCTCTAGCTTCAGTTATGCCTTTTCTGGCGAGTGCTTAGCTTGGCTTGAGGACGAAGAACAAGTTGGGCCATCTTTAGCTACAGAAACTTCCACGAGTGCAAGCAAAAGACATAGAGCTACCTGACTTAGTTGTGCCCCTTGTTTTACTACTTTGATCTTTCTTTTCAAGTTTTATGATGTAAAAGCAACTTTGATTTAAATTAGAGAGCTAGATAATGTTGAAACCAATAAAATTAAAATTGCGAGCACTGAAAAATTTCATTTTGGTCCCAAAATAGTCTATGTTATAAAAGGTAAATTTTGAGAAGAATCAATTCATTAAAACTTTTCAAAACCATTTTCGAGAATGATCACCACCTGACACACATAGAATCCATCCTCAGGATGTACAACCCCAGATCACCAGATCACAACTGCCCATAATTGCATCTTCCATACCAACCTTTCTGCCAACATAAAGATCACATAACCGAGCTGATTCCGATCAAATAGACGAAAATGATGGTTGAGTTAGAAATGGTTGTGGCCGAACTTCAAGATGAAGTTGTCTACGTATCCCAAAGATGGGAATCAGGCCTTACATAGTTCGGTTTAGGTTCACTTGAGTATTAACTCTCTTCTTTTGCACTCTAACTTTTGCCAAAGTCACCTTTTTGGATTTTCAACCTTGCGAGCTCAGTTTTTTCTTTATTTCTAATTTTTCATGCTCTCACTTTTGCCTAGGTCACTCTTTTAGGTTTTCAACCTAGCGAGCTTCTCAAGGGTAATATTTCTTCAACTTGTCCATGTTGATTGGTTGTGAAAACTCCAAGCCATCCAAATCTATGAGAATAATCACCCCTCCTGACCAGATTGACTTGATGATATAAGGACTAGTCCAATTGGGTCTGAACTTGCCCCTAAAGTCATGGATGGAAGCTCGGTTGTCTTTTAGTACCATATCCCCTTCTTTGAGATTCCTGGACTTAACTTTTTTGTTAAAAGCCCTAGCAATTTTGCGTTGGTAGCCCTAGATATGATATAATACCCTCACCCTCCTTTTGTCAAATAGCATCAGTTCCTCAAACCTGCTTATGTTGATTTTCAATAGGGTTTATTTCTGCTTATGTATGAAGTTTGTAATGTCATCAATGTTTTTGGGTTTATTATTGTTTTCAATAATTTTGTTTAAGGTTTTTAAACTGACTTTGCACTATAGAGTTATTATTGCGTTATTAAATTGTGCACATTATTTTCTCGTTATTTACTTATTATATTAGGAAATAGATACTAAAATGAGGAATGATATTGTGGTTCATTATTAAGGGTCTATTGCTCACATTCTAAATGTAGACCCAAACAAGTATAGCCATATGGATTTAATTGCTAATAGTTGTGAGGTTGCATTAAGCAATGTCCCTACAAGTCATGCAATTGCATTGGACTTATATGGTTTGGTTCCCATGTTAGGCATGGAGATTGAACTAAAATCTGACCAAGATCTCCTTAGGTTGCTTGGATTGTATATAGGAATGAAAGAGATTCAAATTTATTTTGAAGTCGAACAAACTTCAGGTCCTATGAGCTTGGATGACACAACTACTATGGGCTTGGATGAGACCCATGAGACTAACAAGCCTATCCAACATGGGAGTAGTAGTAAGTCTGCTATGGGTTTTCAATCTGGGCCTACTATAGTTGATGAATTGTTTAAAGGTTTGGATGATTATAGTGATGTGGATTGGAATGAGCTAAGTGATGATGACACTGTTGATTGTGAGGATGGTAAAGAAAAAGTTTACATATTTTCTGATTCTAAAGAAGATAAAGAATGGAATGATGAAGAAGGTGAGGATGATGATAGCAAACAAGAAGTTAGGGATGATGATGAAAAAAATGAGGAAGATAGGAACCATGCTGATGTTGGTGGACTGTCAAACTATGAGTCCAATGATGGTGTAGGGAACTATTTTAGTGGTGAGGAAGATGTACAAGTTATAAATGTTGATAGGTTTATGAATGGAAAAAAATGTTTAAGATTAAAGAAGGACAAAAAAATTACATTGGAGAATGCTATGTTGTTTGAAGATGTCTCCCACTTTAGGGCTATTTTGAGGGAATATGCCATTGAAAGGGTGTAGACAGGTCCGCGGGGGGACCTCGCTACAGCTCGGACTCGATTTGTGTCACGGTTCATAATCTGAACCAAAGAGTCCAAATCCGACAAATCGTTTTAAGAAAACAGATTTTTGAAAGAAGTGCCAAACATGGACTGCTTTGCCAGATACAGAGTCGCCACCTAAATATTTTATTTTGGGAAATTTAGGAAACCCTGACTCGTTGCCTAAGGCCATGTGTCTATCATCACCAAAGTTGCCTCGGCTCGGGAACTTGGGTACGATTGGAGAAGGTCACTTCGTGAGCACCCCCGCTCGCCCGATCAAAGATTGGCCTCTACTAACCATGATATCTAGTTTTGAAAACATTGTGTGCTCTTATTCCGGTTATTAGCCTAGATTTACCATGTGATGCGCACAGCATACAAGTATAGACCGGGTCGCCTGAATTGAAACAAAACATTTCATGTTTGTTTTTGAAAGACGGTTTGCTACCCACAGGTAGGCTTAAAACGCAGATTTTGCCACCCTCAGGTGGGCTTAGAAAACATGATTTTGCCACTATCTAGTGGGCTTAAAACACACAGTCAATGATTTGTTCCAATCCAACTAACCCAACCTCCACCCACAGGCATTCAAGGCAGTTATATCACATAAGCATATAGCCTCATGGTAAACATACTATTCATGGCAGTCACTCACACGCATGCAAGGATGCTAAAGCATAAAACTCACCGAGTACTCCAAGCCAAAACAGAAACCGATTAGAAATCCATGCATGATCTTAAAAATACAGAAATGCCTAATGCAACACATGCAAAAATGCAACTATAGCAGGCTCGGCTATTCTAAACATGGCATATGAGATGCAACAGCTATCATGTATTCAACTTGGAATTTGAAATACAAATGCGGTTAGTATGATGCGCCGAGCCCAATGCATGCAAAACAGATGAATGAATGCAAACATGCTATCATACTGTATGCTAATTGAAACATGCCCTAACTTAGCCATCATAAGCAGGTAAATAAAAGGGAAGAAAGACGTGGGGTTGGAAGACATACATCACACTCACGCACCTTTATTACAATTATGCCCTCGCACAGAGGGTCCGAAAGAATAATATACAGTCCCGAATAGTACAGTCCAAATAAATAATACAGTCCAAAATATGTACAAATTCCTAATTAATTAATAAATTAACTAAGAAAATAATAAACTGGCATACAAGCCAGGGACTGCCTTGACTCTTCTTCAGATGATGAATGATGCATATCCGGGTTGCCTTTGCGCGAAAATCCACTGTGATGCCCCAATTAGCCTCTATTTTGCAATAATTTTTGAAAAGCGCGCCAAGCCCCGGAAGACTACTGATTCTTGATTTGCTGTAACAGAGAGCAGGAAAGGGGCATGGCAATGTATTTTCACAAATGTATGCATGCCTCGATCCTCGTGCCACCAATCACGCATATCGATGCATGATGGCCGAGGAATCGAATTGCACAACTCAATATGGAATGAATGCACATGAATATACAACTAAGTCCTAACTCCATCATGGACAATCCGGAGTGTCGGTGACTGGGGAATTGAGACACGTCCCGTCACTCGGAGTACGAAACGCCCCTCGTTTCCCGTGCTCGGGCTAACTCCTATCCCGAACACAATGCAATATGCATGACATGCATGAAATGCAACTAAGATACATCCTAACAGGCAACATGCTATGAAATGGCATACACGATGCACGAGGTGACATGGCATACACAATGCGCTAACATACAACCTAGCATACGCAATGCTATGGAATGAAATGGCATACATAATGCATAATGGACTTACACCAACATGAGTGGACCTCAGCCACACTCATATAAGAGGCCATTAGATGAAAATGAGACACTCGAAATGCGTGCATACGTGCACGCAAACCGATGACCGACCCTAAGGCATCGAATGCCACTCTAACAAGACACATGGCAAGACATGGAATATGACATACTAGCATGCAAATTTTAGTAGCAAAATTTGATGCAAAACAGCCCTGAAACATGGCAAAAGTGCACCCGATGCATGAAATGAAGCCTGAAATCCAAAATTAGGTACATGGAATGACTTATAGCTATACAAAGCATGCATTATTTGAACATGAAGCATGAAAACAGAAGCAAGGCAGTCCCAAAAAATACATATTTACAGTTTTAAGAAAGTCCAAACAGTGAACACAAATGGGGCTAAGCTAGCATACAAAAATGGCCCTAAAATTGAGATAATGAAGCAAGTAGCATCTTCTGGCCCCAAATGGCCGAGATCCCTTCAACAAAGTTGAAGAAGGGCTCAAAAAATGGCATTTTACAGTTAGTGGCCAAACCCAAAGCAGTGCACAAGCAAGCCTAAAATACTATGCAAGATAAGGCCAAAAAGAGGGCTTCAACACAAAGTATACAAAGGATGCCTCAAACAGAAAAATACCCTTAATGAAACATGAATAGGTGGTCAAAATAAGGCTATTTACAGTTCGGACCAGAGCCCAAAAATAGAAGCACAAGGGGCTAACAAATCATGCAAAAATAAGGCCAAAAGAGGGATACAAAGGCAAGTGGCAAATGAAAGCCTCAAACAGTGAGGAGCCATTCAAAAATGTTGCACAAGGGCTCAAAATAAGTCACTTTACAGTATACAACATGCATCAAAACAGTTTATACATAGGCCTAAAATACTATGCAAGGAAATGGCATAAAAGAAAGGTAAAGAAGCAAGTGCCACAAGTAAGCCTCAAACAGTGAGAGGCCCTTAAACAAATATGAAATAGAGCTCAAAAAAATGCTATTTTCAGTTAGGGTCGGAGCTCAAAAAAGTAAGCAAAAGGAGCTAGAATATGAACCAAGAAAAGGGTCAAAAAAGGGAGAAGAGGACTTACCCTTGAAGAATAATCTTTGACAGCCTTTTGGACCAAAATGAAGCACTCCTAGGCTTTGAAGAACAACCTCAAGCTGCTGGAATGGAGGATGGAAGGGTGGGGCTATGGGTTGGTGAAGAACCAAGGGGGTTTTTAAGGCTTAGAGTAGAGAGAGAGAGAGATTTAATGTAAGAGCTCTAAACCAAAATTTTTTAACCCCTAAAACCAGAGCTGGGGGGGTGTTTATATAGGGAAAAGGGGGGGAAATTGAAATTCAAATTTCCCCCCAAAAAGGCCAAAAAGTGAGATAAAGAGGCAAGTGGTAGCTGCTGGCCTCAAAACGAAAAGATTCCTTCAACAAAGTTGAAGAGGGGCTCAAAAAAAGACATTTTGTAGTTTATGACCAAGTCCAAAACAACTCATAAGTAAGCCTAAAATACCATGCAAAAATAGGCCTAAAAGAGAGTTAAAGAGGCAAGTGATAGTAGGAGACCTCAAAAAACAAAAGTTCCTTAATCAAAAATAAAAAGGAGCTCAAAATATGACTATTTATAGTTTGGTTCGGAGCCCAAAAATGCTTGCAAGCAAGGCTCGGGGGCCAAAACGCGCAGCCCGGGGACCCGAAAATTGACTGTTAGGCACCAGAAGTGGTGTTCGACCACGAAGTTGGTCTCTCGGACCACAGTGTCCCTCAAAAGGGAGGAAATAAGGTATGTGCCAAAAATCGGAGCAAACAGAGGTAGTTAAGGCCCAACCGAGGCACACTACCGTCTGGCCAAAAACCGGGCTCCAAACGGGAAAAATGGCCTACAACCACGAAACGTAGCCTACGGCCACTGAGAGATGATCTACGAGACCTCTCCCTCCCTTTGGGAAGAGAAAACAGAGAAAACGGAGCCTAGTTTGCAAACCGAGGCAAAGCACAAAAGAGTCCGGAAGTCTGGAGGCAAGGCTCGTAGCCGGGACTCCGCAACCTCAGAACGAGCACAATATGCAACATCACCAAGCACTCAATCGGTGACATCTGAGTCTTAAGGTAGGTCAAAAATAGAGTGTCTACAAAGGGGGTTCAAGTTGGTGAGAGTGAAGAATAAGAGAGTTAAAGTGATAGCACATTGTGGTACTTTGGGATGCAACAGGCGAATCCATGCATTACCCCTTCCTGATGGAATAACTTTCAAAATTAAGTTATTAGAGCCTAATCATACTTGTGTGAGAGTTTAGAGGCATCTTGAAGCAACATCAATATGGATAGCTGAAAAATTCATGAAAACTCTTAAGGGTAATCCAGGGATGACTTTTAAAGCTATGCACACTGAGTTGATTGAGATTTATGGTGTGGAGGCCTTAAGAATGCAACTTTACAAGGGAAAAAGAAAGCATTGGAAGCAATTGAGGATAATCATGCCACATCATACAATAAGCTACCAAACTATGTATATGAAATTTTAAAGAGTATAACCCATGGAGTTTGGTGAAAATTGAAAGGGATAAAGTTACTGGGAGAGAAGATGAAGATACTGTTGTTCCTAATGTGGAGATAGTTAGGTTCAAAAGGATATTCATCTCACTTGCTACAATGCAAAAAGGGTTCAGAGCTAATTGTAGACCGTTCATAGTGTAGACACCCCATTTTTGACCGACCTTAAGACTCAGACATTATCGTTTGAGCGCTCGATGATTGTGCTTGTTTGTGCTCGTTTCGAGTTTTCGGAGTTTTCGGCTGAGTGTCTTGCCTCCAGGCCTCTGAACTCTTTGTGTTTTGGCTCGGTTTGTAGACCAAGCCTTGTTGACCTTCCCTAGAGGTAGAGAGAGGTCTGTAGACCACCTTTTTTGTGGTCGTAGACCATTTTTCCCTCTTGGAGACTAGTTTCCGGTTTCCAGAGCCTTCGGCGCCGCGCCTTGTCTCGGGACCGCTTAATGTTCTCCTTTCGGCCTGGTTTTTGAACCATGCCTTTTTGCCTTGGTCTAGAGGGACACAGAGGTCTTGTAGACCACTTTTTGTGGCCGTAGACCATTTTCCCTTCCGTAGACCACTTTTGGTGCCCGTAGACTAGTTTTCAAGGTTTTCGGCTGTGCGCCTTGACTCGCAGACTCTTGTCTCGCATCCTTTTTGGTTTGTTTTTGGCACAAACCTTGTTTTCCTTGCTTGGAGGGTGGAATAAGGGTTGGAGACCAGTTTCTCTCCCTAAAAACCACTTTTCCTACCTGCGAGCCAGTTTTCTGGTCGGCCAGTTGGTCTTGGTGGTCTTTGGACCACCAAAAGTGGTCAGCAGCCATGCCACCACCTTGTTTTCTTGGTGCAGACCACCTCCCCCCCCCCCTTTGCCAACTACTTGGTCTCCTTGCAGACCACTTTTGGTGGTCGGCCGACCAGTGCAAGTAGCTGGCCGACCACTTCAACTGGTCGGCAGCTTTCCTGCATCTTTCTGAAGATATTTTCTTGCCAGCTGTGATAGCTGGTGAGCACAGAAACCGTCCTCCATACACGTGTATGGAGGGATTGCATCTAGCTTCAAGCTTGTTCAACAAGCTTGAGGCTTGGTTTTCTATATAAGAGAGGCCCTCTCTTCCTTCTCCAGGTTCAAAAAATTGCCTAGGAAAATATACATACACTTCTATCTCTATATTGCTCATTTGCTTCATATTTGTGCTCAAAAGTGTAGTTTCTTCACACTTTTTCACACAAACACATAGTGAAACACCATACTCTTGGAGCTGAGGCACCTAGAAGCTGGTTTTGGTGTTTTTTGGATTGGTTTGAGCTTAGAAAAGCTGCTGGCGTTGCAGCTTTGAAGTTGTTCTTCAAGGATGAGTCAACTAGCCCTTTAAAGCTTTATTTTGATTAAGCTTTTGGACCTATTTGCAAGCTTATTTTGATTTGACTTTCTACTACAAAAAGTTCTGATTTTTAGTGCTTAACATGTTTTTTTAAGGCTTCTTTGGTGTTGGAGGTGGTCTACCCCCTCTTGTGCCTTGTTTGGCTTTGTTTTTGTGCTATCCTTTTAAGCTATTGGGACCACCTCCTTTTGGCCTTATCACCACTAAAACTTAGAGAAATTTTAGTAGTGAAAAGGGTGTTTTGAGGTCCCAAATAGAAGGGGGTCATCCCCTCTCCTTGTATCTTGGTTGCTTGCCTTGTTGGCCTCATGTTTGAGCATGTTTATCTAGCATATGTTGGCTCCATCTCAGGCTATTTTTGGCCTTATTTCAGTATGGCATACCTTTGTTTTGGCTTAGTTTAGGCCACCTTTGCATGCTCTATACACTTGTAGTATAATCCTTGCAAACTAGCCTTAAATGCTTGTGTTGATGGCTCATCTTTCTAGCATGTTTTGGTCCTATCTCAGCAAGTTTTTGGTGTTGTTTTACCATGGTATACCTCTGACTAGGGTTGGTTTAATAGCCTCTTGCATGCTTTACACACTTATAGTGCAATGTTGTATGCTAGCCTAACATGCATCATGCTTTAGACCATCATTATAGTGTGATTTTGGCTTAACTTCAGCAAGCTTTTGGCCATGTTTCAGCATGCTCTAGGTCTGATTTATGTTGTTTTGGTCATGCATGACATGCTTTATATAGCCATAGTGCATTTTAGCTCACTAGCTTTGAGTTTCCGAGTCACTAGTATGCATTGCTTGGATCACTTGTAGGATTTGGCATCATTGGAATGTGATTTCAGTGCATGTAGTGTGGTCATGCCCTCACATCTTTCACTCTTTCAATGCTTTGGAGGGTTGGTTTTTTATGCTTTAAAAATGAGCCATTGTGTATGCCATCTTGCCTAAGCTTTTGGGCTACCATTTCAGTGTGTTTTTTGTGATGTTTTGCCATGATACAACTCTGTTTTTGGTTGGTTAGAGCTTCCCTCATTTGCTTCTTACACTTGTAGTGTAAATCCTCTTTGCTAGCCTTGCATGTCTAATAAGTGAGCTTGTTATTCTAGCATATGTTGACATGGTATTAGTCCATTTTTGGTGTTATTTTGACATGCCATAACTCTGAATTTTGTTGGTGAAACCATCTCACGCTTGGTTTTGGTAGATGTAGTGTAATCCTCCTTATTGGCCTTGCATACTCCATGTTTTGACCCTTCATGCTAGCTTGTTTTGGCTTTGCTTCATACATGTTTTAGCATTGTTTTGGCATGCTCTAGGACTGTTTTGGGTGTTCTTGGCCTTTTGGTTCATGTATTGCATAGCTATAATGCAAGCGCCTATGCTAGTTTCAAGCTTTAAGCCTCCTAGCATGCTTCATTTGTGACATGTACATGATTTGGCATCATTTACCATATTATTTCAGAGCATATAGTATTGCCATGCTCCCACTTCTTTCACTCTTTGAGTGCCTTTAAGGGTTGTGCATTATTGCCTTGTTTGTGGACCAATGCATATGCATGCATGCCTAGACCTTTGAGCTCCCATCTCAGCATGTTTTGGTCCTTGTTGTGACCCATTTGAGCTCTGTCCATGATTGGTTTCATCATTTATGCCATATATTGCATACCTCTTGTGTAGTCCCATTTGGTAACCTTGTGCCTTAGGCCCTCTTGCATGTTATACTTGTGTTGTTTGAATGGTTTGGCATCATTTCATACATTGTTTCAGAGCATGTAGTGTTGTTACACTTCCATGTTTATCACTCATTGAGCACTTTTGAGAGTTGTGCTCTTATGCTTAATGGTGAGTCAATGCATGAGCATGCATTTTCTAACCTTTCATACAATCTTTTAAGAGTGTTTTGGCCATTGTCTTGGCATGCATGAAGTCTATTTGAGGTTGGTTTAGTCCATTGTGCATTGCATTGTATAGCCTTAGTGTTGTGTGCCTCAATGCTTAAGGACTTTGTTTTGACATGCTCATGTTGCATTGCATTGTGTGCATGCCTTACATTATGTTTGGAATCTTGTGCATGCATTACATTGTGTTTGGATTGGGTGTTAATCCAAACACGAGAAACAAGGGATGTTTCATACTTGAAGTGATGAAACGTGCCTCATTTCTCGGTCGCCGACGCTCTTGATTATGCATGATAGAGTTTAAGGCCCTTATGTGTTATTTGTGCATTCATTTACATTGATTCGTGCAATCTTGGCTTCTCGGCCATCATGTATTGCGATACTCGATTGGTGGCCCGAGAGTCGAGAACCACACTCCTCTGAGATCATGAAATGATAGGGAGGATGGTTGTGCACACATATCTTGCAAATACATTGTCATGCCCCTTCTTGTTCTTTGTTGCAGCAAACTGGAAGTGTGCAGAATTTTTTGGTCGGCAGACCAGTAAAAGTGGCTGGCCGACCACTTTTTTAGGTCTGCAGCATGTGTAAGTGGTCGGCAGGTGGTCTTCAACACCACTAAGTGGTCGGCAATGCTCCTGGAGGTCTCCATGATAGAGTAAAAGCTATCTGGAGCTTTGTGTAGTGTTCTGGGAACAAATGCAAACAGAGATAAGTTGGGGCATCGCGATGGATTTCCGAACGAGGCGACCGAGCATGCATGCATTTCTCGCCCTGAGGACCTCTTCTTTTACTGCTTTACTTAGCTTCTTTACTTAGCTAGCTAATGCTTTGGTTTTGTACTTAATTAGTTAATGCGCTTAACTATTCAATTCGTGTTGTAATAACTAATTAGTTAGCTTGTAGGTTAATTAGTCTTGTGATGTAATAATTAGTTTAATTAGCTTAGATTAACTAGTTAGCTTATTATTCGGACCCTCCGTCGAGAGGGTACAATTTTGTAATAAGGGTGCGTGTGTGTGATGCATGTCTTCCAACCCCCATTTCTTTCTCCCTTTTACTTATCCACTTTTAGTGGTTAGTTTTAGGGCATATTTCAATTAGTATCCTTATGCTAACATGTTTGCATTCATTTATTCGTCTTGCATGTACTGGGCTCGGCGCATCATACAAACTGCATTGTATTTCAATTCCAATTTGAATACGTGTTATCAAGTTACATTCACATGACATCTTAGGATAGCCGAGCCTACATAAGTTGCATTTTTGCATGTGTTGCATTAGGCATCTTAGCATAGCTAGGATCATGCATTGATTACTAACTAGCTTCTGTTTTGGCCCGGAGTACTAGGTAAGCTTTTACGCTTTAGCATACTGCATGAGATATGTATGTTGCCATGATAGCATGCTTGCCATGAGGCTAATTGCTTAAGTGTTTAACTCCATGAATGCCTGTGGATGAAAGTTGGATTGCTTGAATTGGAACAATTCATCGAAATGCAAGTTCTAAGCCCACTTGAAAGTGACAAATCACCATGTTTTCTAAGCCTACATGAGGGTGGCAAAATCCACAAATTAGCCTACTTGTGAGTAGCATTTTCAAATCATTTTCAAACAAACAAATATGAAATGCTTTGTTCCAACTCAGGCGATCTAGTCTATACTTGCATGCTGTGCACATCACATAGTAAGCTAGCTAATAAACCGGAATAAGAACGCATGTGTTTTCAAAAACAACATATCATGTTAGTAAAGGCCGATCCTTTGATCGAGCGAGCGAGGGTGCTCATTGCATGACCTTCCCCTCTCGTACCCAAGTTCCCGAGCCAAGGCAACTTTGGTGATGACGGACATTTGGCCTTAGGCACGAGTTAGGGTTTCCTAAATTTTCCAAAATAAAATATTTAGGTGGTGACTCTGAAATCTGACAAAGCAGTCCATGTTTGGCGTTTTTTAATTAAAATCGATTTTCCAAAACAATTTGCCAGATTTGGACTCTTTGGTGATTTATCAGTCTTACATTGCACTTTGTGAGATTAGATTCAAAATCGTGACATGAGTCCGAACTGTAGTAGCTAAAAACAACGATTCGTGCCCTCGTGCGCAGAGCGGAGTTCCGGGCAGTCTACACATAGGCTTAGATGGGTGTCATTTGAAAGGTCCTTATGGTAGAGTGTTGCTAGGTGTTATGGCTTTGGATGGGAATACTGGTATATTTCCTTTTGTTGTTGCTATAGTAGAGACTGAATGAAAAGACAACTGGAAATTTTTCTTGCACTATTTGCAAACCATTATTGGTGATGGTCCACAAACCAAGGCATGGACTATAGTGTCAGATGGACAAAAGGTAACTAGTAATCACTTTTAATTTAAATTATTTATGTTATTTGTCTATTAAATTCATGCAATTACTTACGTTAAATTTGTTATCTTTACTTTTGTATTAGGGCATTGAACCTGCCTTGAAGGAAGTCATGCCCCAAGCAATTCATAGGAGGTGCTACAGGCACTTGTTCAACAATTTCAAATCAAAAATTCCTGGTTTGAAGCTGAGGGGATCCATTTTAGGCTGCATGTACTAAAAAAGAGCACAACTTTGCTATGAGTCAAATTGAAGAAGTGTCCAAACTAGCATACAAGTGGTTGAAGGACTTGACACTTGAACTTTGGGCTAGGTACACCTTTGATTCCACAATGAAAAGTGACCATCTCACTAGTAACATGGTTGAATCTTTTAACAATTGGATTAGCAATGTAAAATGGAAGCTTGTTCTGACAATACTGGAAGACATTAGGACCGAGTTAATGGGGATGTTACAAAAAACTATATATATTTTGAGAAAGTTTCTACGTGGGAAAATTTGGACAATAGGATCGAGTTAATGGGGATGTTGCAAAAAATATATATATATATATATTTTGAGAAAGCTTCTACATGGGAAAATTTGGTGTGTCCTGTCATTAGAAAAAGTTGGATGAGGCTATCTACAAATCAAGGGTGTGTAAGATCACATTTGCTGGTGGGTATGAATATCAGGTGATGAAAGGTGATTCTGTATTCATTGGCAACCTCCAACATAAATCTTGTTGTTCTAGAGTTTGGGACATTACTGGAGTTCCATGCAAGCATGCAGCTGCTTGCATTTCTCATAGGTGAGTGAACATTGAAAGTTTTTGTGCTAAAGATTATCATAGGGACAAGTACTTAAATACATATGTGGATATTATTCGCCCCATCCATGATGAGATAATGTGGGATGAAGTTCCAATGGATGTTTTGCAGCCTCTAATTCTGAAGAGATTGCCTGGTAGGTCTCTAAAGAATAGGAGAGAAGTTGGGGAGGCTTCTCCTAGAGCTAGTGAGTCTAGAAGGTCATACACTGTGAGGTGTGTCATATACAAAGGAATTGGGTACAACAAAAGGACTTGTCAAAGGGCTCCTGTGAAGAAAAGGGGTAACCCAAGGTCAATTAGTGGTCCAGATGTTTCTGCATCAAGAGAAGCAAGTGGGGTCGCAACAAGCCAAGAAAGTGAAAGAGGTTCAAGCTTGGGAAATGGAGTTTTTGTCAGTAAGAGGGCCACTTATAAGGTCCTGGTGTCCCACATCGAGAATAGAGAGGGAGTTCCTGTGCTATAAAATAAAAAACCTAGACCCTTGTATAACATTGAGGCCTTTTCCCAAATGATGAAATCCCTAAGCAGAACTCCGCAGTTAAGCATGCTTAGACTGGAGTAGTTCTGGGATGGGTGATCATTGGGAAGAACAAATCCATGTCGGTGTGGCTTAAAGCGGACAATATCGATGACATGTGAAGGGTTGGAGCATTACAAATGATATCAGAGCCGACTTTCCGAAGTACCGAGTGGAAATAGAGATAGAGGTGCAACAAGTTATAAGTATTACAAGCCTTTTACACTTGACTATTTAATTAAATATATAAAAACTTTGTGTCATATCATGTATATATATATATTAATGAGCATACTATGTAGGGTGGAGAATGGTAGCCTGGAGTGCAGCCCAGTCAGTGGAGTATGACTTGAACATGGTATGGGGCTCAAGTATAACTAATTTAATAAAAGGCAATTGTAATGTTGTTGTTTGTTAATTATGTAATCTTTGTTTCTTATTGCTATTTGTAACAAATGGTAAGGAAAGCTACTATATGTCATCTGAGAATGAATAAGGAATGTCCCAAGACAGGGTATAATTTTTTTGTAAGTACCATGGTATATTTTTGTAAAGGGGAAGATGGTATATTTTTGTAAAGGGGAACAAGGTATATTTTCTATATTGGGTAGATGTCCCTTTATGGTCTTTGTCAAGGGGAGCAAGGTGTATTTTCTATATTGGGTAGATGTATCGTTATGGTTTTCGTCAAGGGAAATATGATCATTGTATGCGCATTTACTTTTGAGCATATGAGCATTAACTATTAATTAACTTTATGAAGATTATGAAGAACTTTTATATATTATAGATGAAGAAGTATCACCATCCACTTTATGCATACACACACATACAAAAAGGATGTTTCTCAATACCAAATTTCTTAAGTGCTAAAGCTACAAATAGTGTGATAAGACAAAGACACAACATTACAAAGCTACCTAGAAACATTGTTTTTGTCATTTCTATCAATGCCCTTTGTTTATTTCTTAGATCCTGTAAAACATGATGATTGCCTTGAACATTTGCTTGTTGGCCTTGAACACTTGGTTATTGTTGCTCTTCCATAATTGGTTGTTGTTGCTCTCTACCAGCAGGTTTCCACCACTCAAAATAATGGCAAATGTCATCAGGACATGTGAAATATAGCTTTCAAGGTTTTTTTTGTGTGTATGTGTGTGTGTGTGATGATTTTGAAATTCTAATTACTGCTCTTCTCTCACACTTGCATCTTTTGTTTTGCAACATGCCTCCTTCTTCCATTTTGTTTGTGAAAATAGAGTATGAAGACATTAAACTCATGTACTCTCTCTTTTCTTGCTTTGCTTTACTTCTTCTGTTTTTTTTTTTTCGTACCAGGAATTGTTGCCTTTTATACAGGCAAAGCCTTCAACGGCTATATTCTTTATGGTAGATTGGTATTTTTTTTTTTTTTGTGCATTTGGAATGAAGTACAACTATTGTGATTGGACCATTTCTTTATGGTATATTGGTAGTTTTAAATAGGATATGAGGCTATAAAGGACTTTTTAAGGTCCTAGAGGGCAATTCAGTCACTTTTCCTTAGTTTTTGCTTATGTCATCAAGATTCTCTTAACAGGTCTAACTTCCACTTCACAACAGGGGTTTGTAAAATGAGGCTATTAGCCACAGGGGTGGAGATGTAATTTCTATAACGTCAAGGGATGAGATATGATTGGATCAAATCTTAGGGGATATCAGCGTAATTTACCCTTTTTTTAATATAAATATTATCTCACAACAACTAATATCATCCTTTTACATATCTAAAAAAATTATATTAAGTATGAACCATTAGATCTAATCTCAATGGTTAAAATGATTTATATATAAATATTGATTCTTTGCATTTCTTCAAACCCTAAATCTCTCTCTCTCTCTCTCTCTCTCTTTCTTTCTCTCTCTCACACACACACACATACACACATACACACACAATTTCTAACCCTAAAGCTAAGCATTAGTCTTGCGTGATCATTCATAAATTTGCAAGTGATCAAATCTAAGAACTAAACCCTGATTTTTGAAGTTCTTTTTATATGTCTTCCCATTTCTTAGATTTAATCGAGGTTTAATTCATTAAGATCTCAACAATGATCTACAATAGTGATTTTTAATCGATTTACAATTAAGTCCCTCAAAACAATCAAAATTTCTAGTTGATTAATTTAATTCGATCTTGAAGGAGCACAATCTTAAATTGCGAAGGTCCTCTAACTTGAAAGAGGTGATGTTAATTCCCATTTTATGTATAATTTTAATATATTAATTTGTGTTGTAATTTTTTATATTTTGTGTATCATTCTCTCATTGGTTTGATTTTTGAATTTGTTATGAAATCAATTTGTTATGTTTTTTTGCTATGAATGTTGGATGTTTCTAGTCAAAATGGTAGCTAAAAAATATGAGGAAGCTAAGCTAACAAATTATAGCATTGCCAGATATTGTGTCAAATTTGGCACAAAATTTGGCAATGTCATTTTTTAGCAACTCATTCGGCAACCCACTGAAGGAGGTTTTTTGAGTGGAGCTGCCATAATTTGGCAATGGGAGCCATTTAGTAGCCCACTAGAGATGCGTTAAGTAATTTTAAGAGTTAATGAAAATATAGATGTTCTCGACGATGTTAAGGCTAGTTAGCTAAGCGATATAATTCTAAACAAAAGAAGTTGTGTCTGCTCTGAACGATGTTATGGCTATTGCCAATTGCCACAACCAAGACCAAACCATTGCCACAACCAAGACCAAACCATTGCCAATTGCCACAACCAAGACCAAACCATGTTGGTGCGGATTCCTTCCATTCCTATGTCGGTGCAAACATCTAGAGTTTATCATACTTGTCACCCTTACAGTTTTGGGAGTTGAAACTATGCATCAATGTGTCTTTCTCTTGACCGATAAGGACTTCAAAGGGCCTAAGAGCCTTCTAGCATTGAACTCTCTTATGGCAGTGATAAA
Source organism: Camellia lanceoleosa (assembly GCA_025200525.1). Lineage (NCBI taxonomy): Eukaryota > Viridiplantae > Streptophyta > Magnoliopsida > Ericales > Theaceae > Camellia > Camellia lanceoleosa. The sequence goes on from CM045761.1 coordinate 118,277,451, forward strand.
ACGATCACAAGCGAACCAGAAAATACTCTCCGATTCATTTCAATCTTTCAATTGTATGAACAAATACAACAACCAAGCCAATCGTTGTGTGGACGTTGAGCTCAAAATCAACCATTTAGTTACTAGAATAAAAACAATTTGAATTTTGAAATGAAAACCAAATTCAAAAATGAAATGAAATGAAAACAAAGAAATAAAATTGGTGGACTTGTTCACATTGTTGAATTTAGTTATTCCTTATTTGATGTGTGGCTGATTTGAATTTTAAATGTTGTGGAATTCAATTGGACATAATTCTGCAAAATAATTGGTTGATTTCACCACATTAGCTTGATGTGATGACATTGGTGAAACTGTGATATTGAATTTTTTTTTCCTGGTGGGTGGGGGGGTTGTTTTACTTATGGGCTGGTTAATTAGGTAAGCTAGGTTTTAGAGATGATGATGAAGGTGTTTGATGTAGATTATAAGGGGTGATTATAACTTATTTTAATTTAAGAATCTGTGCCAAACTATTTGGTGTAACTTCTACTTACAGCTTTTTAACCAGAAATAGTTTAAATAAGTTGAGAAAAGCTGATTATTTGGAATATGGGGAAGGGGTGCTTTTGATTTGAACTTTGTGATTATCAACTTTTAACTTACAATAAGCTATACCAAACAACACCGACTTAGGCTAAGGATTTGGCAAAGAGATTTGATTGAGGTAGTAAGTTAATGGGTCAAGGTTTATGAAAAATGGATCCGGTTTAGGGTTATGAGGAATGAGTTAAGCATGCCTACCTCTTCCTTGACCAATGTCATGATAGGAAGGAGGTAATGTTCGTCTTTTTGTTTTATTTATTGAATTCTTATCCTATTGCTTCTGAAGATCATTGTGTAACAAATTTGCATTGGTTGATGATTTGAGAAGTGAATCTACTCCTCTCTTGAATATCTTCATGATAGGAAAGGGTAGAGAGGACAAACATCTTTTAGAAACACTTTGTCTGCACTGTTTTCACCTTAATGCACAAAACAGTCTTTTTACCAAAAAAATAGGGCACGATCGGATTTCTTTGGACTTGGCCAGGCCTCTTTGTGGGTCGGCCAGATTCCAAAGTATGGTACACAATGCAGTTTGCTGAAAACACAAAGTAGTGACTGAGGGTGAAACAGAGCAATTTCCCAGAAGGCAGACAACGCAGTTTCTGAGGACTGTCTTTGTCGACGCGCATGTAATCCTTGTTCATTCTTTATATATTATTATTGTTGTAATATTATTGTTGTAATAAATTAGGTAATTATTTATTCGGATTTGTAATTAATTAGAACATTAATTCATTTGGACCCTCTTGTGTGAGGGTTATTTGTAACACTTGTAATATTTTGTATGTCTTCCAACTCCCGTTCTTTTTCCATTTTATTTACTTGCTTACTATGGTTGCATATGGTATCATATTTTTAGTTTCATATCATTACCATGACTTGCACCCATTTTTGCATACATTATGATTTGACTCATCATACTTGATAAATATCGATTATTTCTTGTTTGAATACATGCTCTACCATATGCCTTGAATTGATCCATATGTCATGATAAGTAGCTGAACCCGATAGTTGCATTTTGTATGTATTGCATTAGTCACTTTGCATATTAGAGCATGCATTTTTCTAATTATTTTCTTTCCTTTGGCTTGCCTCGGTTGAGTACTAGGTGAACATTTTTGCTTTAGCATATTGCATGTGTGTTCGTGTTGCCATATCAAGCATACTACCATGAAGTTAAGTGCTTATTTGGAATAACTCTTTGAATGCCTGTAGATGAAGGTTATTTCGCTTAAATTGGGATGATTTTGATTAATGTACATATGAGCTTACTTTTTCAAGTAGCACACATTCAAAATTCTTTTTCAAACAAACATGAAATCAAAGCATTCCAAAGTGGGTGAAATAGTCTATACATGTGTGCTTCACACAGTAAGTTAGCATAATAATCAGAATAAGAGCATATAATGTACATAAAAATCACATCATGATTAATAGAGCCCGATTTTTGATCTGGTGAGTGGAGTGCTCAATTCATGACCTTCTCCTCTCATACCTAAGTTCCCGAGCCTAGACACTTTGGTTATGACGAATAAGTGGCATTTGGCACGAGTCACGGGTTTCTTATATTTTCCAAAAATATTTGGGTGGCAACTCTGAAATCTGGCAATGCAGTCCATTTATGGCATCTCTGATGATAAATGATTTTTCTAAAATTTGTTGGATTTGGACTCTCATTTGTATTTTCTATTTCACATTGCACTTGTGAAATCAGATTCAGAACCACGGGAGTCTGAACTGTAGGGCTATCGTATCCAAGGAGACTAAACCCTTCCAAGGAGCACGACAAACCAGACAAATACTCCTCTATATATATATATATATATCAAATCCTAACATAACCTCACACAAGCCTCAGACAATTTCATCTCTCTCTCTCTCTCTCTCTCTTTCTATCTCTCTTCTCATCCCCTTTATGTCTCTTCTCGCTGACCACCACTCCTTCAGTCGCCCAATTGCCACGACTACTACATTCACAGTTGCAATCTCTTCTTTGCTTCCACGACCTCATCTTATTTGCTTCGAATCGAACATGCACAGCTGCCCTACCCCATCCTCATTAAATCTGATGATCTCTCTTACCACTAATCGAAACTTCATCGCCGGAGCTGCTCAATCGCAAGATCCAGATCCACCACCACCACCACCGCCCGTGAGATCTGAAATTTCGAAGATCTAATCTAAAGTTTCAACGATAATCCCTTTCTGTTTCTCTCTCTCTAATCTGATCTGTGAGAACGACACAAATATTTTTTTGTTAAGGTTTGCTCAATTTTTTTGTTTTTAGGGTTTTCTTAGATCTGATAGATACATATATATGTGTGTGTGTATAATGAACAAATCTTTAGTTGTTGTTGATGAATAGATTTAAAACTGATTTACACATATATATGTGTGCATAACAATTTCATATCTTTTTTTTTTAATTTTTAATTTTTAATTTTTAAATTTTTTTTAAAGTTGTTGATGATTGTTTTTGGTGATGATTGTTGATGATGATAATGATAATGAAATATATTGAAAACAGATTAAATTTATTTGTTGTTTTTGTGTTGAACAAAATTAAAAAAAAAAAAAAAAGTATCGGGGATTTTTCGGGATTGAGGAAACTTGATCCCCGTTAGGAGGCGGAGGCGGGAGGAGGGTGATGGGTTCCCTGTCAGAGATCGGGAGTGGGGACCCACAGAGATTTTTTAACTTTGGAGATCGGGAACGCGGAGTGTAATCCTTGTCGGGGCTGGTCTTAGATTGAGGTAGTAAGTTAATGGGTCAAGGTTTATGAAAAATGGGTCGGGTTTAGGGTTATAAGGAATGTGTTGGTCTTCCCTAGGGATAAAATGATAATAATATGTATGTTTGGTTTGAGTTTTTTGAATTATGTTTTTTAAAAATTGATTTTTTTTTTGTTTTTCGTGTTTTTTTTTTTGTTTTTAGTGAATATTTTTAAAATTTTAAACATTTTTTTTTTACTTTTTTAGATACACTTTACATAAATATATCTAAAAGGTAAAAAATTTGTGAAAAAATATTTAAAAAAATTAATAAATACATAAAAATATAAAAAATATACTAAATTTTTATATATATTTTTTATATTTTTAGTATTTAGTGAATTTTTATTTTTATTTTTTTCACAAAAGTTATACCTTTTATATTTGTATTCATACTAAATGAGTTTAAAAATTAAAAAAATTATTTAAAATATTAAAAAATTCAATAAATTTTTTTTTACAGAAACCAAGAAAATAAATAAGATTTTCTCAGAAGCATCAAAAACAAGCAAAGTGAGACCGTTTGGGAACAGAGTAATTTAGTAATTTTTTGATTATTTGATTAAAATATGAGTTAAAAAAATTAATATATTTAGAATGATTTTTTAATTTTTTATAAAAAGATGTTTAAAAAGTAGAGAGAAAATATAATTTTTAATTTTTTAGTATGAATTATTGACTTTTTAATTAATTTAGTAATTTTTTTTGACTTTTTAACTTAAAAAAAAAAAAAAAGAGAGTTTGACACTGGTTTTGTGAATTCAATAATGAATTGGGATCTTCTAGAGTGATTTTTTTCTAAAGTTTCCTAGAGATACATTATATGGTTGAGATTTACTGACAAATCACATCAATTTTTTTAATGTGACTTACTAATAAATCTCAACCACGCAATGTAGTAATTTAGGAAACTTTAGAAAAGATCCTTGCTCTTCAATAATATATCTGGAGGGAATAACTTGGACGAGGACAACGATATTCAGAGTCGAGTGTCAGAAGACAACGCGGTGGTGGCGGTGACTGGGTTTTGGGTGCGACGTTGAGAAGTAAATGCAGTGGACAGCGGCGCTGTCCGTCCACAAAAAAAAAAAAAAAAGTTCTGCAAAGGCCGTGAAGGTTTTCAGTAGCTGGTTTTGGATCGGCAGCGAAGGCGTGTGACTAGATGATGGTCATGGATCGCACTTTTGCTCTCATGTGTACAACCAACAACTCCAAAACCACACCATAGGATAGGATTTCGGAATATATATTACTAATTCATTCAAAGGTAAAAGATTTCTGTTTCACAATTTCATCTTCCATATATATATATATAGTTATGTATGTATCAGACTAAGATGGGTATGCTCCCCTCTATACTTTTATCTCTATATTTCTCCTTACTTCATTTTTTAAATCTAAATCATTCAGATGGTAAATGAAGACTTTCCGTAAAAAAATCAGTTTGATTGGAAATGGATAAATATATAAACAAATTACTTTTTGTTTCATAGAAAAAAAACGCTTAAGTTTACTGTTTATTTTAAAAGATGGTATGTAATTTATTTGTATATATAGGGTGATTTGGGAAGTGGGTTTGCTTTTTAGTAATTTGGTTATTTTAGTCCGGGGAGCTTCTATTTGCACTGTGAATTATGTAGTTTGTAGTTTATATTATTCATTAAGGATAGTTTAGTACTTTAGGTTATTAGGGTTTCATATATATTTGTACTTCTTTTGATTAATCAATGAGAATAATACACAAGTTTGTTATCATGGTATCAGAGCAGCGATCCAGACGTTAGCATACCTGTCGCAGGTCGTCATTGACCATCGCAACTCCCTTCTCTCTCTTCGCAAGGTCTGCTTTGTGGTCTCTGAGTTCGTTGTATCTGGTTGCGTCGGAGCCCTAGGTCATCAACGACCATCGTAGCCTCATCTTGTCCGATCGAAGCCTTTGTGCTCTTCGCCCGTCGCTGTATCTGGTCACGTCGGAGCCCTAGCCCTCATCGAGTTTGATCGCAGCTCTCTCATCTCTCTGTGTGCCTTAGTTTGGTGCTCTCTCTGTTTCCTTCGCTAGTTCACAGGATCAAAGCAAGGTCTGCCTCCTTTTCTAGTCTCTGTCTCTCTCTGCTCTGCCTTGGTTTGTGGTGATAGAGGTATTATAAGTTTGACTTCATTGATTCTGTAATTAGAACATTAGCAATTTTGATTAGTCCACTCTGATTTGGAGTTTACTGTGTTGCTTAATTATCATTATGGTTGATGATAAATTACAAGCTATCACCACTAAGTTAGATGGTACCAATTACTCTTATTGGTCTCATGTAATGAAAAATTTTATCATGGGTAAAGGCATGTGGAACTATGTGATTGGTGTGACAATTAGACCCACGGAATCTCAAGAAACCGAGGTCGATGTTGCTAAATGGGATAAGGAAAATGCACAAATTCTTATTTGGTTTCATAATTGATTCAAACTACCATTGGTATGAATTTTTCCAAGTATTCTACTTCTAAACAAGTTTGGGACTATTTGAAGACTATGTACCTTGAGTCTAACTTTGCAAAAGCAAGATGAACTTGAGATGTCTATTCGCAGTTGCTAGTCGAAAAGATAAGTCTATTCAGGAGTTCTACAATGAGATGACTACTTATTGGGATCAGCTTGCTTTGATGGAACCGTCCGATTTGCAGTTACTTGACAGTTATATCAAGTATCGGGAGAAACAACATCTTGTTCAATTTCTCATGGCTCTTCGTGATCAATTTGAGCCACTTCGGGGAGCTATTCTTCATCGATCTCCCTTGCCTTCTGTGGATGGTGCTGTCCGTGAGCTTATTGCGGAAGAAACTCGGTTTAAGGTGGCTCATGGTACTCCTACTTCCCAGTCAGTGTTTGCCACTCCTCCGCTCTTGCCCACCCCATCTTCTCATTTATTTCAAGTTACTGGTAAGCCCAAGCCTCGGGTTTCCATGGATGAGTGCAGCTTCTGTCATCAAAAAGGCCATTGGAAACATGCATGTCCTAAACTTTTGCAGCCCAAGGGTCGTTCATCTGGTTCACCATTCGCTAAGCCGACATTTTCAGGATCTCGCTCATCTGCCGCCTTTTCTGCACCAGTTTCTGATAATGATCCATCTTCCAATATGCAGTCTATGTTTGAACAGTTCAAGTCTTTCATGGTGGCCAATCCAAATCTTTCGTCCCAGGCTTCTGCTATGACTACTACTCAGTTAGGTTTGTTTGATTCATCATCCTCAAGTAATATCCACACTTCGTGGATCTTTGATTCTGGTTGTTCACATCATATGACCCCTGTTGCATCTCTCCTTAGTAATTGTGTCTCCTCCTCTCCTATCACTATTGCTCGCTAATGGTTCATCTATGCTGTCTCTTCTATTGGTTCTATTTTCTCTTCCCATTTGTCTCTTTCTCTGTATTTTATGTACCTCACCTCTCACTTAGTCTTATTTCTATTAGTCAATTATCGATTCGGTTTTTGATGTTGTTTTCTCTTCCTCTCATTGTGTTGTGCAGATCGGGTCTCCAAGAGGCGATTGGGATCGGGCGAGAGTTGGAGAACTATATATCTTGGACTTTTGCATGTTCCTTAAGATGTGTCTTCTACTGCATTGTCTTCTTTTTGTTTAAACAATAAGTCTTCTTTATTTTATATTTGGCATTCTAGGTTAGGTCATTTGTCGAGTGAGCGTTTGAGGATGTTAGTTCAGTCTGGACATTTAGGTCATTTTCCCATTGCTGATATTTCAGAGTGTCGTGGTTGTAAACTGGCTAAAATGTCTGCTCTTCCCTTTAATAAAAGTAGTTCTATTTCATCTTCTCCTTTTCAATTGGTTCATACTGATGTTTGGGGTCCTTCCCCTATAGTTACTAAGGGAGGTTCACAATATTATGTGTCTTTTGTGGATGATTACAGTCGGTTTACATGGGTTTATTTGATGACACGAAAATCTGATTTTTACAAAATATATTCCAATTTTCACTCCATGATTTGCACTCAATTTTCCACCACCATTAAAGTTCTCCGTTCTGATTTGGGGGGTGAGTATTACTTGTCTGAGTTTGAGGAGTTTTTAGCTACTCATGGTACTATTCATCAGTCTTCTTGTTCAGACACTCCTGCCCAAAATGGTCGAGCTGAGCGCAAACATCGCCATCTCCTTGATACAGCTCGTTCTTTGCTACTCTCCTCCTTTGTCCCTTCTGTCTTTTGGGGAGAAGCTGTGCTCACTGCTGCATATCTTCTCAATCGAATGCCTACTCCTCTCCTCTCCGGCTCATCTCCGTATGGGCGTCTTCTTGGTGTTACTCCCAATTATTCTCTTCTTCGTGTTTTCGGTTCTACATGCTTTGTGCTCCTTCCTAAACGAGCACGCTCTAAGCTTAGTTCTCGTTGTGTCCTATGTGTCTTTTTAGGGTATGGCATTAATCAGAAAGGTTATCGGTGCTATGATCCTGTCACCAAAAAGCTTTATGTGTCTAGGCATGTCACTTTTTTGGAAAAACTACCCTACTACACTATACCTTCCACCCCTGTCCCTATTACCAAGGAGGAATTGATTCACATTGACCCATTTCCTTCTGATGTTTCTTCTGATGAGCTTGTTTCTGATCTTGAGATCTCTACCTTGCCTCTTCCTAGTACCTCTAATATCTCGCCAGCTCCTCCCTCTCCAGCTCCCGTTTCCCCTGTTCCTCTTATTGTTTATCAGCGTCGCAAAGCACTTCCAAGTTCGCCTGTCTCTAGCTCTACTGTCCCTCCAGCTGCTTCTTTGGATCCCGCTCCTCCTGCACGTCGTTTTCCCACGCGTGATCGTCGTGCTCCGAACTGGTATGGTTTTGGTAATACATGTTTTTCTTTCCTATCGGTCTTTTCTTTCTTGTCTTCATACTTATTTTGTGCCTAGGTCCTACCTGGGAGCTTGTCATGATCCCAATTGGATTCTGCCATGAATGACGAGTTAATCGCTCCGCTAACACTCGAGACTTGGGATTTGGTTCCATTACCTAGTGGGAAGAATATTGTAGGCTCTAAATGGATCTATAAGGTCAACACCCGCTCGATGGTTCTTTGGAACGATACAAGGCTCGTTTGGTTGCTCGGGGTTTTTTCTCAGGAGTATGGGATTGATTACGATGAGACTTTTGCCCCCGTCGCCAAGATGACTACTGTTCGCACTCTTATCTCTGTTGCTGCTGCCCATCACTGGCCTTTGTTTCAACTTGATGTCAAAAATGCCTTTCTGAATGGGCATCTTGCAGAGGAAGTATATATGCGCCCTCCACCGGGTCTCTCACACCCTCCTGGTGTGGTTTGTCGTCTTCGCCGTGCTCTCTATGGTCTTAAGCAGTCTCCTCGTGCTTGGTATGAGCGATTTTACTCTGTTGCACTTCAGCTTGGATTTTGCCCTAGTCATCATGATTGTGCTCTATTTGTTCGGCGTACTTCTGTTGGCCTTGTTCTTCTTCTCTTATATGTGGATGATATGATCATCACTGGCTCTGATTGTAATACTATTGAGGAGGTTAAGCATCAGTTGTTTCAGGAGTTCGAGATGAAAGATTTGGGGTCTCTTCGATATTTTCTTGGTATTGAGGTTGCTACTTCTCCTACTGGATATCTTCTTTCTCAGACTAAATATGCCCGTGATATTCTTTCTCGTGCCAATCTCACTGATGATAAGATTGTCGACACTCCTCTTGAGTTGCATGCTAAGTTTTCTGCTTCTGATGGCGTTCCTCTTGAGGATCCCACTTTGTATCGTGAGTTGGTTGGGTGCCTTGTGTATCTCACCGTTACTCGTCCGGATATCTCCTATGCTGTGCACATTCTCAGTCAGTTTGTTTCTGCTCCTCGGGTCTGCCTTACTCCGTATTTTGCGCTACCTTCGTGGCACTTTGTTGCAATGTTCTTGTTATCCGCCTCTTGGACTTGACTCTCCGTGCCTATCTTGTGCCGATTAGGCGGGTGACATCTCGATCATAAATCCACTTCGGTCTTTGTGTTTTCCTTGGCGATTCCTCATATCCTGGAAGAGTAAGAAACAGTCTGTCGTTGCTCGTTCCACCACTGAGGCTGAGTATCGTGCCATGGCTCATGCTACTTCCGAGATCGTTTGGCTTCGCTGGCTTCTTTCTGATATGGGTGTTTCTCTTTCTGATCCAACTCCGTTGTATTGTGATAATCAGAGTGCTGTCCAGATTGCCCATAATTCAGTCTTTCATGAGCGGACAAAGCATGTTGAAATAGATTGTCACTTTGTCAGACAGCATCTTCAGGCTGGCACTATTACTCTCCCTTTTGTTCCCTCATCTCTTCAGTTGGCCGATTTTTTTACGAAGACTCATCTGTTTCGTTGCTTTTCTTCTTGGCAAACTTTCGATGCTTTCTGCGCTCGCATCCTCAGTTTGAGGGGGGGTGTGAATTATGTAGTTTGTAGTTTATATTATTCATTAAGGATAGTTTAGTACTTTAGGTTATTAGGGTTTCATATATATTTGTACTTCTTTTGATTAATCAATGAGAATAATACACAAGTTTGTTATCATGCACATCCCTCATCCTCTTTTTACACGCATTAAATAAAAAATATTTTTATTTTTAAGTGAAATTACTATTTTGGACATAAAATAAACACATTCGGAAGTTGATTGTCGAAAAATTGAAAAACATTCGGAACTCAACTTCCGAACAAGTTATTTAGTTTCGGAAATCAACTTCCGAACCAATTGTTTATTTTCGGATATCAACTTCCGAACCAATAAAAGATGTGTAAAGAGGGGAAGGTGTGTGTGCAAATAGAAGCTCCCTTTAGTCCGAGGCGAAGAAGTATTGTTTGGGAAGGGTTATTGATATTTTTTTTTTTGAGAAAAAGAATATAATAATTATGGATTGGATGTAATATTTTGTGTTGTTAGACTAAAAAATTGATTTTGTTTTTTAGGCTAAAATAGCCACACAAAAAAAAACCCAAATTTGGCGTCCCAAACGAAGTTACAGTGTTATATGAGTAACTAATTTTTTTTTGTACAACTCATTTAAATTATTAAGATTACGAGATGAACTAGTTAGATTATCAATGTGAACTTGGAATAGAGCGAAGAAATAAAATAGGAAAGAGTATGAAGGATAACAATATGGAGAGAGCCATTTCCGACTAGATAGCTAAATTGGGAAGCTAAAGAAAAAGGAGAAATAAATAAATTTAACAGAAATCTCCTAAAAATTGTAAGTGACAAGTCTTTAACTTTTTTCCTTTCTTGATCCCAATCATCAAGAATACTCTCATGTTGTTTTGAATTTCTGCACCTTCAAACATTAAAATCCAAACAAGCAAGTATGTTCCATTGTTTTCTCAACCCTAAGATAATAATGTAAACAAACCCTTAATTCATCTCTTCAACTAATAAACCCTAGCTACCTTGTAAGACAAAATCAACCAAAGTTTCCGTCCACTGTGCCCGGAACCACCCACAAGCAGTCAAGTCTCTAAAACCTTGTATTTTCATTCCCCAAACCTTTAATCTTTTTTGTTGCTTGTATTTTACCACCTTTTAAAGCCACAAAACCCCAATTAAAACCAGTCCCAAAAGGCTACTTGTTTCTGCTGCATCATATTAGGTTTTGGGCTCACTACTAGTAGGCTGTGGTGTTGCAAGTGTTCACTACTCCTGTAATGTTCTACCCCACTTGCTTCTTTTTGGGCTACAGACTTCTTGTATACCTTTTTAGAATTAATTGATTTCTTCTTCTTCTTTCATTTTATTTATTATTTAATAATTTTCTTTTGAATGAAGATAAAAGGCCTGCAATTCTACATTGACATTGTCTTATTCATTTGTTTACTTTTTGCTAAATGATCATTGATCTGGTAAGAGTTTTGGAGTTAATGGATAGGATGATTATGAAGCTGGTTTAACATTGACTTTGATTCTCATGTGTCAAATCCGAGGGGGAAGATCGGTTTAGTGGCTTGTTTCAGGAGTAAATGAAAGCAGTATACTATTGATATTAGTAAACGCCTTTGAGGTGACAATGTTGATTCGGAGTTCTCTTACTGGTTCCATTGAAGCTGCTCTTGCTTTTGTATCTGACCGTGAGAAAGGTGACTGGAAGCCTGATGCTGAAACTTGGCACAAGCGTCGCAAGTGTGAGAAAAATCCTCAGGATGGGTGGGAAGAGGTTATTCCAACTATGGAACTGAAAAGGAACATTGATGATACATGCTCTTTAAATTTTGCACATAGTTGTTCCCAGCTATCAACTGTCAGTACTATGTCTGAGAATTCTACACCTGCTTTTGTATACCGGCGAAGGAAGCTTGAAAGGAACTCCATTTCTGTTTTTCCAGTCAAGGGATCAGCAAAGCCGAGTGATAGCTGTATTTCTGTCATCAGTTCTGATGCTCCTTCACTGGCAGCTGAGGAACATCTCGTTTGGTTTGTGTTTCCCAAAAATTTTTGGGAAAAATTCTCTACAAATAAGTTTTCAAAAGTAATCAAACCAAACAAATTTTCCCAAAAAAAATTTCCAAAACTTGTTTGGTTTACAAGTTTTTCAAACAAATCTCTCTCTCATACACATCAAATCAATCACTTTTTCCAAAACTCTCTCTCAAAATAATTTTCCAAAACATCTTTTGAAAAAAACCAAACCAAACAACTTTTCGTACTTTTTATTTCTAAAACTCATCTCCCAAACTCAAACCAAACATACCCATAGTTTTTGTAGTTGGGCTTGAGAGTGAAGTTGTCGGAGCTCCTGTAATGACACTTGTTAATTGCAGAAGAGATGCCCTTGTTTCGAAGTCGGAATCCATTAATGGATGTTTAGATGGGGGAGAGCTTGGATCCAAAGCAGTTCCACAAGGTGATAGCCACAGAGCTTTAGATTTCGGCTGTGTAAATGATAGTTATTCATCATCAAAGTCAAATGTGGAACTTGGTTCAGCTTCCCTGAGGATTGAAGTGGATGACACTGGTGAGTGTTCCTCTTCTTGTGAATTGGTTGTGGAGGGTTTGCAGGATGATCTATCAGAAAAAGATATATGCATTTTGATTCTTAGAAGGCAGGGGCTGCTTGAAGGAGTTTGTCCTATTAGGAGCCGCACTCCTGCTGAAGGCCTTGGTACAATTAGTGATAGCAGCTGTATACGGACATGCGAAGTTTGTGATCATCCAGAAATTACACTGAAGATGCTAATTTGTGATCAATGTGAAGAGGCATTTCATCTCTCCTGCTGCAACCCCCGTATAACGAATACGTTAATTGATGAATGGTTCTGTCACTCTTGTTTGAAAAAGAAGCATAAAATTTTGAAGGAGACAACTACTAGTACAGCAACATCTGAAGGCAAATTAGGTGCTATAGCATCCATGTTGAAAGACACTGGGCCATGTACTCACAATGTTCGAATTGGTCAAGATTTTCAAGTAGAGGTTCCTGATTGGTCTGGTTCATCTGTTGAGTATGTTCAATCAAATATTCTTATATTAATCATCATGGTTGAAAGACAATTTTTGTTGATTATATGGAGTTTGGGGATTGGATTTAGGAAATAATGAGGGCATAAATAATTAAGTTTTACGTCCTTTAAGTGGGATGTATTGATAATATAAACCATCAGCTGGGATCTCAGTCTATGGACCTGACAATTAGGGAACTGTTTTGGTTTTTGCCCTGTCCTTCCCACTTATTTAATGTGGGCTACAATTCCATATGCCAACTATTTGTGGGCTTTCTAGTGGAAACTAGCTGTCTTAGATACCTTTGAACGTGGCACCTTTGTCTAACAAACGGTGACTATTTGTTTGGAGACTTTCTGAAATGCTAGCTTTCTAAAATAGTTTGGGTAAATATGATGGCATGATTTCTTTTATCTAGGAAACTATTATTCCCTCAATCCCATTTTTGTGTGGCATGTTTGACCTTGCGTTCAAGGAAAGCCAAGAATAAAAAGTACATGTCAGTGAAATAATATAAGAGGTTTTCAAAAGTGTTCTCTCTTTAGCTATTTTGAATAAATTATGTTGGAATTGGGATTGTACTTTATATATATATTAGAAGAATAGTGTGGAAAAGTGATATATATATATATTTTTTGGGGGAAGGGGGGGGGGGGGGGGGGGGGGGGGGGATAACAAAACAAACGGACAATCAAAGAATAATATCTCTTAATGCTACAATGGCCATCTATTTCTACCCTTTTATCTTACCATCTAATGTGTCAGTCTAGTCAGCATTGCATTGGAGACATATATCAGTAGTGAGACTCATTATACCAATATAGTGTTGACAAGTAAGATGGTAAGAGTACAGAAATGTGATAGGTGTAGCATTGTTGATATCAATTTGGTGGGAATCTTTTTGGCTGCAAGTCTTACCTGTGTTTGGTTCCATACACATGTAAGATTTGCACCCAAAAACCAAATTGATATTACTTTTTTTTTTTTTTTTTGACTTTTCAAAGCGTGACACATAATAAAATGGGACTAGCAAAAATGTAAAGTAGGACACATGAATTGTGGTGGAGGGAGTATTTGATATCCACACATCATTGTTGGGTCATCGAAAAAAAAAAAAAAAAGTGTAATTTATCATTGTTTGTCTCTCTGTTCTTTGAGCATTATAGTGTGTTTGGTAGCAGCACACACATTGACCATGTACCTGAGTCTTGAAGCCAAGGGGCTGCCCTGTCTGGTTTGTTGAATGACACAAAACATGACATTTGCATTTGTGCTCATAGGTGTGTGTATGTATTTCCAATGTAAATGATGGTCATGTTAGAAACTTATGACTTTTCATACTTATTTGAAGCACATACACTTCAAAACAAGTGCCGTTCCGTGTTGGATACATGAATACTTTGGGGACACGTATGGGACAAGCTGGGACACACTAGGGACATGTCAAGTTGTCTTTTCTCCCATTTCATTCAAATGTTGAATGTTTATTATTTTTTTCTTAGATTTAAATAGTTGATAGATCATCTATAAAAAAAGATATAAACTATAAGTGTTAATTTAAAAGTGCTTTTTTTATTTTAAAAAAAAAGAATTAGAGTTAGTTTTTGTTAATATTGATTGTTTGTGGATGTAATATAAATCTAGATAGCAAATAAAAGTATATGAAAACATATTTTATTGCTGTGTCCTTGCCGTGCCCATATTCCCCATTTTTTTGAAATTGCCGTGTCCTATGTCCGCATCCGTGTCCATGTCTGCATCTGCATCCGTGTCCGTGCTTCTTTGCGTGTTGTCATGCTTGATATCCTTGGTTTTCCAAGAAGTTTGTTGGACATATGTACATGCATACCACTTACATACACAGATAGGCTAACATCTAGTGTAAAATTAACAATTGGATTTAGAAAATTTTATTCTAGCTGAAATGAATCTCCTTTATAGAGAGGGATTTGAGGCTTGTGGAAAAGGAAAATAAATAAATAAATAAAATAGTGGTATGTTTCCTTTCTACTTTGGTTTGGGAAGTAGGACATATACAGCAATAATTTTCATGCAGAAACCAATCAAGTTGTTATTTAGTATGATGTTTTGTTGAGTACATGTCTCTCATGAATTTTCTTGAAGTCTTCTTTAATGTTTTGGTATCATCTGCTCTATCTGGTTCCGTATCTTTTGCTAAAATTGTTTGTTTTCATATACATTCTTCATGATTTTGTAGTTCGTTTGCTATTTAAGTACTGTGTTCTGGACCACCTCTTCCACATTGTGCTGTTGTTCCTTTAAATTTTCTGTCTTGTCTTGCCATCCGTTAATTCTAATTTTTTCATTTCAGCCATGCTCAGGATAGGATGACTTGAAAACTGATCTATATGTGCTTTTATTATAACACCCGAACTTTTAAATCACAGTGTTGGGCAGACTGGCAATGTATAAAGTGGAGGGCTGAATGGGGTAAGCTTGAAAGTTGAAAGGAGATGAATCTCCTGTGAACATTTAAAATATTATGATATTGCTGAAGAGATGACCCTTGATTGGCTGGAACGGTGATTTGTGCCAGAAGCCCCTTGACGATACGGTCATAGTATGCTAATGCATATATGCTCTAAGAGATGAACTAACTTTTGTAGAACACAGACAGATCGTGATTACATATTGCTTTGCGTTTAAATTTCTGTGTCTACATCTTGTTCTACTATCAAAAAGTCACATGTTTGTAGAGAAACTTATGTCTGTCTGATTGAAGTTAGGTTTTGGTTAATTTTTCTATGGAGTAGCAGTACTATAGAAAATAATAGATGGAGATTCTGTCTCCAATACTTTTTGTGCATCATGCTTCGTTGATGGATCGTTGAACCACAATTCTAGCCACTTGTCTTGTTATTGAGATCCTATATGTTGTGTTTCACCCCTTTAACTTGCTGTTGGTTCTTTAATTTGGTGCAGTGAGGTTGATACTATTGGTGAACCATCAGAAATCGATTCTTCAGAGTGTGTTAGCTTGCATGTGAGGCTTCTATTTGTATACTATGTTTTACTGTTTCGGTTGGCAGAAGTATTTCAGTTGTAAAGAAAAATGACTATTTTATTACCTGTAGGATTGGAATTCCAGCAAGCCTTGTAGACTCAGCTCTATTGGTAATTGGCTTCAATGCCGAGAAGTCATAGAAGGAATAGGAGAAGGTGTTGATGGAACCATTTGCGGAAAGTGGCGCAGGTAAAGTGAACCTGTCTATCTCAATTTTGTAAAACTATGATATTACTTGTCCATAAAAAAGAAAAAAACAAACTATGAGCTATGATATTCTCTTTTGAGTGTTTCATGTGGAAGCTATCTCGCTTTTGGGACCAGACTCTGTAATAAGAACGAATTCGTTGGACAGCAAAACCTTGAATAGTTGTTAAAGATCATTTACATAGTAGCATTACTATGGGATTATGTTTGCGTGCATGGTGAGAGAAAATGAAACAAATGATTTGAATTTCTAAGAACAAGTTCACCATTGAAGATTAGATCTTCTACTAGATGAAATTATTCATAAAAATGTTTAATTTCAACTCAATTCCATTTTTTCAATTTCAAACAACTAAACTCTATTATTATTTTGTTTACTAGATTGACTCCATAATATTATATTGACAAGAAATTTGTATTTTACTTATTTTGTGTTATTTAGCTGGATGGGGTTGCATGAGAAATTCAAACATGTCATTGCCCCTTAATGGAAATACATTAAAATGTTTGTAACTAGTACTCTATTAAATGGGTTATCTGTGTAAAATTTGGGTTATACGGTTTGATATTAACTCGACCTGTTTATTTTGTTATTGTGTCGTGTCACTTTTAGGTTCATGTTGAGAACTAGCCAAACCTAGCTCGCAAATTTCTTGTTTGGTCCGGGTTTTATTGAAAATTCCCACCTGTAGGTAAATATATTTTCGTGGGGCAAGTACATTGTTGTACAGTTGTCAAACAACATTACACTATTGATCAAAAGCAATAAAATCTGAGCTAATTAATCATTTTGTGGAATCTTATGATCTATTATTTTGTAAACATTAGTGATATTTAATTGCAAAAATGTTATTATAGGCGCTGTTATGCTTTATAAATGTAAGTTTTTGTAGAGATGTACATTAACTACAATGAACAATGATGGGTTGAATGGTTATAAATGACTGTGACCTCAAGGATTCTCCAATTCTTTATGAAGGAACGCTGCATAGTTCATACCATGTACATTTGGGAGAGTATTGGAGCAAGATTACGACGTAGAACAAGAATATTGGGCAATAAGGTATATGAAAACTACCTAGGAATTCATCTCTTGATTAATAAACTATGGAAAGGTAGAATAGAGAGAAAGACTTCTGTTAGTTATTCGTTGACTTCACTTGGTCTTGGAGATATAGTATGAAAAAATAAATAATTAACAAGCTAGTTGTATTGACACATTGAAAGACTCTGATGATGGAGTTTTGAATCTTTTTAGGTGGTAAACCAACTTGATTCTCTTTTTTGGGTCAAATGGTGGGGAAATAATTTACAAATATCATGAGACTTACATTAGACTGGACATTATACTATGTAAGAAAGTCTTAACATTATATTACTATAAGCATACTACAAACTCAACAATCACACAAGAAAGACCCCCAAACGAATAAAGGGTGAAAGATCCACACATAGGTGGGGGGAGTCAAAGCCCTGCTGTAGGAAATGGAGATTCTGACTTTGAATTGTCCTTCCTGGGGCCATCTCTACGGACTTCTCCTATTAATTGCCCATGCTTGGGGGATGGTTGGGTTGTATTTGACTAGGGAGTAGTTTGGTTCTCTAGGTGGCTTGTGCTATGAGTTAGTCAATAAAGTAAAAAAGGAAGTACAGTCAATAAAGTTAAAAAGGAAGTACAGAGAATGTTAGGGAAAAAGAAGATAGTTTGGACAAGGCACAAGTGATTTTATGTTAATAGGCTTGCAGTAAAGTTCAATGCATTATGCATTATTTCATTTTCTTCTTTAATTATGGTAATGGTAACCCTTCCATTTGCTTTAAAAGGCTCTCTCTTGTGCCACTCTAGGTTTTTGAATTTAAGATACCATTATATGAGAGCCAGATTTGTTTAGTTGTGATGTGACTCTTGGTTAGGCCATATGTTCCAAGATCTATTGAAGGTATGCTTGGGGAGATTTCTTCATCGGATTGGAACTTTAAAAAAGGTGAGTCTACTCTAGGTATGTTTGAATTTTTGGTTTCTAGTTCTAGGGAGTAGAACAAAAGTGGTGAGGGTTTTTTGAAAGGAGGTGTGAAGGTAGATTGGTTAATGGGGTGGCACTCATTGTTTGTTTCATTTGCAGAAAGAAAGGATCCCAAACAATGAAATTTATATAATAAATATGGGGACATGACTTCAGAGGTTGTTTAGGAGACAAAGTGGTAGCTCTCTGAGCAAGGGGTGGTTGAATTTCATTAAGATTCATGCTTGGAAGATGGGGAAATAGAGGAGATGGTTCTGAAGGGTTCTAGCATGGATGATGGGGAGGTGGCACATGGTGTTACTATAGGGGAATTGGGTTAATTTAGGTGGTCGGGACCAAGTTTCGTGATGTCTCGAGATAAGCAGGACTTGAGTAGGGGAGCGGGAGCAATAATAGCAGGGTAAAATGTTGATATGCCCGTCATTTGTCAATGTTGAGTTGGAGGAAATAAAGTGTGTTACTACACAAGATTCTTGCTTGTGGAAGGATGAAAGGATTCGGGGGATTGAAATGTGGTCCAGTATAGGGGAAGATCTAGATTGGGCTTACATCAATTTGATATTTCATTTGATATTGATACCGAATGTATTTTACTTTTTGTGGAGGGTCTTAAATGGAGTGGGTATTGAATGTTTAGTGTTGGAGAGGTGAAAATTGCAAATATTAAGCTAGGATAGAGGAATTAATTGTTGGGTGAGAAGCAAGGCAGACAGGATAAAAGAAAATTGGCAATGTTTCGCCTTATCTCATGTTCACTCTTGCTATCAAGCTATAGGAGTATCCTATTTATGGGCACCGTAGATTTGCTTGGAGGCCAAGCAATTAACATGGTGATACCATGTGGCCTGTGGACCACATGGACATATCCCTTTCTGTAATTGCTTGGTTGAGACAAAGGTAATGCAATTCCCTAGGGTATTGAGGGCGAGAGGTTTACCATTGGCTCTCCTATCTTTTCTAGCCACCATACCAAATAATTCCCAACATCCCAACATGGACTATGGCATAGTCTACAGACTACATGTCTTCACCACAATTAAATCACCCGTCCCTTTGCTCTTAGTTCCTTATCAAAAGGTCTCTGAGTTAAGACTCTTTTCAAAAACAAATTGTAATACACGAGGATGCTTTTCATTGTCCTCGATGGGACATGTCACCTTAATTCATTTGGTGCCAAAAACGTTCTTCCTTTTTTTGTTTGGATATAAATTTCACAGCTCAAGGATGCATTCTGCATCAAAATCACCTCCCAAGGTGTTTGTAATGCCCAAGACTGTCCTTTTTACCAAGTGGTTTACCCTTGACACTTCTTGCTAAACCATGAGGTCTTGCTGATAAATTATGGGGCTTTCTTATAAGCCTCCCTGAAGTTTGAGTCTTTACAACTCCAGAGAGTATTGTACATTAATGTCCCTGACCCACTAAATGGGGGCCTTTCCATGAGATTTTTCATGATCAGGACTTCTTAATACTTATTGACATTTTCTATGTAACATTCTCTTATGACAACATGATCTTGTTGTCTTACTAAGTAAGGGCCTGGCATAAGATTCCCTTTTGAGTCTTGGGGGTATTTTTTTTTGCATCATTCTTGACTGGGTATTTTATGCTATGTTTCCCTCAGTTTTACAAATTTTTATTTTCCTGCCATTTATCATTTTTGCAGTTATTTCAAATTTTAAACTGCTTCTCACATTTCGCCCCTACATGCATGAGGAGCATGCTCTCGCCTCTCATGGGCACAAGTGGGTCACAATTGTCACGCACCTCTTCTTACCCCTTGGTCTATCCATTCGTTGTCCTCAGTTAATGTTGGTACTACTTTGGGTTTCGAGATTTTCCTTTTAGGGTTATATTTATATAATCTCGTAGTCTTCCATAAACTCTTACTCTTTCTTTAGCTCCTCTTCTCCTTTGCTCCACTTTTATTCCCTTATTCTTACTTCTTCCAAATGGCGAGAAGCCTTTATACAGTTTAAGAGGAGGTTGATGCTAGGAGTAGGGGCACTCTTGATGAGAGACTCTCTTCTCCCTCAGAATGGCTTAAGGTCTCTTATTTTTGGGGAAAAAAGATATCTTTTGGAAGATGGTGGAGAGCTTCATCCTAAAAAAACACTTCAAAATTGGTGTAGTAGCCATGTTAGACAACATGGGACACGAACACAATGGTGACATGTTGTGCATTTTTTTAATATTTTTTTTTTTCCTGAGGACACATGTGAGACACAACGGAGATGGTTTGTGTGGGTGGATGATGTTTTTAGTAACGACGAGTTCTATCAATGCCTATAGGATGCTCACTTCTTTTTAGTAGTGAAGATCTTTATAACCCATTCCATTCATCACAATAATGCAACACCATACCTTTGTGATGGGTTGGGATGTAACAGGGCCAAAGCTGGAGGATGTTGCAGTTGTTGTATGCTGGGAGGTTTGCAGTGTTCATCCTTTAGACCCCCTTTAACCTTTTGGATGATGATATATTTATGATCAGTGAACTACATAGATCCCCGTGTGACTTTGGCTAAGGTGAAAAATAAGGTTTGAAAAGTAGTCCTTTGAAGTCAAAGCACACAAAAATCTCTGTTATTTTTCATTCGATCAAACTTACATAAATCTTTTAGTTTAGGTGATTAGATAGATATTCTGAATGGTAAATAAACACAGGAATAATAATCAACCCTACCAGATAGAAACCAGGGTTGACATGGAAAACCCCAAGCTTGGGCAAAAAACTATAGACAAAAACTCTACTAGTAAAAGAATGAAGTATACACACAAATCCTACCTACTTAACACCTAAACAATACTCATAGCCAATCTGCTATCCATGTTAGTCAATCTTCAAGAATCACTTGTACTTTCAAATTTTTGCTAGCAACTTCAATCACACAAACATGATCCCCCCAAGTGTACATGCTCAATCAATGTATGTGCCACCACAATCATGATCAAACTGTCAACCTTCTAGATTCACAAAGACTTCTATGTGCTAACCCTATCAATGGTTGTCCAACTTAAATCTATATGAATGCAGAGCTACCAAAGGAAGCAATTACTGATAAGATTTAAATCTTTGGAAACCCTTCTCTCAAGCCTACGAAAGAAGTAAAAGATGAACTATATCAAGGCAATATTATGATAACTCTCTTTTTAGGCAGTCGGTTTATTTGTCAATAACATAATATGCTAGACACACTTCTCCACTTGAGCCAATGTTTGGTGATTACATGGATCACATCGTCTCCAACTTCGCCATCTTCATTAATAACTGAACCTAGGTGACGAAAATATTAAGTATTATTGTCTCTTGGTTTTCAATCTTCACGTTTTCATTATTTCTACTTCTACCATCTCTAAAATTATATTGTACATATTCAATTTTATATTTCTACTTTTTTACCCTTTTGGCTCTAATGTTTTTCTCTAGATTTCTAATTTAGTGTTAATCCCTTCTTTACTTTCATCCATCAAGACAATATCATTTGTGAACAATATACACCATAGGACAATATCCTGATTGTGTTTAGTTAATTTATTAATGACAAAGGCAAATAGGTAAGGCTTCAAAGCTGACCCTTCAGTTCAACCTTATAGTGATTGGAAATTTGCTAGTTTCTTCTGCACGTGATCTACTCGTAGTCACAACTCCATCATACATGCTTCTTATTGCATCAATATACCCTTTGGTCACATATTTTTGTCTCCGACACCTATCATATTAAATCTGTAGGCATCCTATCATATTTTTTTTCTATATCTAATGTAGGTGATTCATTTTCTTGTTGTGTTTTTCTATTAATCATCTTAGGTAAATATCTCACCTCCATAATTGATTTGCTAGGCATAAATCCAAACTGATTCTTTGAAAGGAAACAATCTAGTCCTACTGCCTTGCTGATTTCATCTTTTTCAATGCAAATTCTACCTCAAACTCCCTTGGTTGATGATGATACCTATGTTCTCTAGTTCTATTAACGCTATTATGTTCCTTGGCTTCTAAGTTTTGTAAATGTTTTTCATTTAACAGCTTTTCAAAGCCTTTTCACCTTTCTTTAATCTCCTTATTTTTCACTCACACCCTCAAATCTTTACTTTTTATTTACTTAACTTGATTAAAGTCTTGTTTTCTTTCTCTCAATTTAATATGTAAATATCTTTCCTCCATCAATCGTAGTAGGCTTTTGACTTAGCATCTCCAATGTCCTTTTAACCTCCTTATTAGCTAACTTATATCTTTTAAATTTTTTCTTATTTTGTATCCTTTTGCCACTTTTTAAAACATTTCTTTTTTGTTTTTACTACGGCTTGTATCTTACTATTTCACCACCAAGTATCTTTAGATATGGGGCATTTCCCTTTGACTCTCGAAGGGCTTCTTTCAATAATGCATTCTGCCATTGTATTGCAAATGTTATTAGCATTACCATCCAAACTCACATTGCTTCTTTAAATATTTTATTATGAAATATTTCTAATTTCTCGCCTTTTAGATTCCATCATCTAGTTCGTGGGTTTTTAATATATTTTCTGGTTTGATTTTGCCAATGCATATATCTAGTATTGCTAGCCTATGTTGTGACGTTAAACTTTCTCCGGGGATAACCTTGCAATCTCTATATATTAGGCGATATGTTTTTCTTACAAGAAAATAATCTAGTTGACTCTTGTTTTTTCCACTTTTAAAAGTTATAAAGTGTTCTCTCTTTTTAAAGAAGTAGTTGGTCACTATAAGGTCAAATGCTATTGCAAAATCTAAGATACCCATTCCAGTCTCTTTTTTGTCACTAAAAACATATCTACCATGTACCCTCTCGTACCTTAGCTTGTCATTTGTCGTTTACAGCTATTTGTTCATGAACTCATCTTGTTGATCCCAAAATTTTCTTGACTCGTCGTTCCATTCTTCTTTGGGGTGCATAGACAATAATCACAGTAATTATGTTTTCTCCAATTATAAGTTTAATTAGTATCATTCTATCTTCACAACATATATCATTATCATTATAGAGATGATGCTGTGTAATGTGCACTTGCTATAAACCCATTGAATCAAAATAACTCAGTGAACAAACCTATTTTCCTATTTAAAAGCATATTGGACTTGACTTGTGTTAAGTGTTACAGTAGTTATGTAATTTGTGTCTACCTATTATTATTATAAATAGTAGTGTGTAAGGGGAGAACTCTAAGTTTTGATTCAATAATATTTCTGCAGCTCTCTCTCTCTCTCTCTCTCTCTCTCTCTCTCATTCTTTAACTTCTTCATCTATACGTTCAACAGGGTATTAGAGGAACATCTTCCTCCTTGAAGATTGTTCCTTTCGTTTTTTTCTTTTTCTTGTATCGGTCATAAAAAAAAAAAAAAAAAACAAATAAAAAAATTCTAGCATGCTCGAAAATTAATGGGTTTGTACCCTACAATATTTTCTTTCAATTTTTTTCTCATTGTTTGATTGGTTTTTCAATTTTTTGCGATTTTTCATCTAAACTGTGTGATTTTTTGAAAGTCTCAGCTTAAGCCCTTTTTGGTTGGATTTTTCCCTCCCACTTCCTTGGGAGCTGATTGGAACCCTAGAGGGGTTTGGTGTTCATCTTTGAGGTTTTTTGGCACTTTCTTTATTTTTTATGAGTTTTGGATGGTCTACTTCGGTTTTCTTGCTTCAAGTTGATTTAGTTTCTTTGTTCTGGGGTAATCTAGCACTGTTTCAGCTTTGAAGGTGAGTTGCTGTGTTGGCTGGGTGTTGTTTGGATTTGTTTGATATCCAACTTGTGTTTTTGCACCTGCTTTCTCTCATCACATGGCTGAAAGCGAGGGTCAGACATCTAAGGGCAAGGAAGAGAGTGGGCTGAGTCGTGGTATGACTCTTGGTAATAGTCCTTCTCTCCAAATTAGTCCTGTCAAGCTTAATGGTACAAATTACTTGATTTGGTCCCGTTCCTACAGTCTTGCTATTGCCGCTAGTCGTTTGATTGGCTATATTACTGATGGCATCAAGCAATCAGATGCAGATGGAGCTTTGTCCACTCAATGGATTTCTGTGAATACTTTAGTTATAACCTGGTTGATGAACTCTATGGAGCCTATCATTAGTCGGACTTTTCTCTAATTGGATACTGCTCACAAGGTTTGGACTGCTGCAACTCAGATGTATTCTCAAAATGGTAATGATGTACATGCCTATGAGTTGAGAAAGAAGATTAGGGGCTTGGATCAGAAGGATTGCTGTCTTGCGTTATACTATATTGAGTTGAGTGGCTTGTGGCAAGAATTTGATTACTCCCCGAGTTTCCAGGCTATTTGTTCCAAGGATGCCGCTATGTTTCAGTAGTCCGTGGAGAAGGAGTGTATTTATGACTTTCTTGTTGGCCTAAATTTGAGGTATAATTAGATTTGTATTCCAGTGTTGGGTCACTCTCCGTTTCCCACCTTGCGCAAGGCTTATGCTCTTGTTCAGTAGAAGGAGAGAATCGACGTAGTCCTATGGTGCATACCCCTATTTAGGATTGGTCTGCATTGGTTGCAGCCCCTAAGTCACTGTATACTCAGCTTAGTCAGCCTCAGGTTGGTAGTAAGGGTCCCTTGGTTGGTCGGGATCGGTTGAAGTGTGATTATTGTGGAAAAGACAAACATGATAGGGAGCACTGTTGGAAGTTGCATGGTCGTCCTACTTGAGGCCGTGGTTGTGGTAGTGGTGTTCATCATCAAGCTCATGTTCCTGAGATCATTGTGAGTGCCCTCGGTGATACTAGTTCTATTTCCCAAGATGAGCTCCACACTCTGAAAAATTTAATGGCTCGGCTTGATTCTTCATCTACCTTAGCTCCTTCTTCTTCTGCTTCTTCCAACTTTGCTCACATAGGTATTTTTGCTAGTGCACTTAGTACATCTTCATCGTCTCCTTAGATTATTGATTCTAGTGCTACCAATCACATGACAAGTGCCTTTAGTCTTTTCTATGCTTATTCTCTCCATATTTTGGACTAGATAAGGTTAGGGTGGCCGGCGGCACTTTATCCTCTATCTTCGGCAAGGGTTCAATTCATTGTTTCTCTTTACTTTTTCGTTTATCTGTTTATGTCCCTAATTTTTGCACTTACTTTTTATTAGTAGCCTTACTACTGCTCTCAATTGCTTTGTAATCTTTTTTCCTACTCATTGTGTCTTTTAGGAACTGGCTACAGGGAAAATGATTAGTGCACAAGGTGGACTATACTTTCTGGATGTCGTTCCTCCTACATTACCTTTGTCCTCTTAGGCTCTTCAATGCACTACCGGCTCTTCAAAAATAGAGTGATCAGAAGCAGAACGATGAAGTCATATGCAAGCACAGTAGCGCTGAAGCGATCAAACCATGCACGAAGGGATTGCTTGAGACCATATAAGGCCTTTTGCAACCGACAAACTATATTCTCACGACTAGGAACAACATAGCCACGGGGTTGATCCATATAGACCTCTTGGAGATCGCTATGAAGAAAAGCATTCTTGATATCAAGTTGATATAAAGGCCAAGACTGACTAACGGCAATCGAAAGAAGCATCCGAACAGAGTTTAGGCGAGCCTTAGGGGAGGTCTCCAAGTAATCAACATTATAGGTTGTTAGAATTAATGTATAGAGAAAATTAATGTATAAAGAAAGAGGGAAAATATAAATTGTGTATATAATTGATTGATATAATCTGTATTCAATATCTTACAAATGGAGAGGGGCTCCTTTATATAGAGGAGTTACAAGCTTTACAAGCCAAAAGAGAAAACATAATTATTAAAGCATACTAATTATTATATTAACCTAATTATTAAAGCAACACTTTACATATTATATTCTAACAGCCCCTCTCAAACTCAAGGAGGATAGGAACCAACCAACTTGAGTTTGGAGAGAGTCACAAAACAAAAAAAGTAAAATAAAATAAAATAGGATAGGAGACACTGTATGGTCGTGTCGGACCGTTGTAGCAGCTAACCGGAATCAATGTCGGGACAGTTTACAGAGTCTTGCCGGACCCATGTAGAAGCTAACCGGAATCAATGTCATGACAGTTTACGGAGTCTTGCTGGACCCATATAGAAGCTAACCGGAATCAATGTCAGGATAGTTTACAGAGTCTTGCTGGACCCATATAGAAGCTAACCGGAATCAATGTCAGGACAGTTTACAGAGTCTTGCTGGACCCATGTAGAAAATACACTGTACGATTGTGTATATAGGCTGCCCAAAAGATATACATGTATATATATATCGAGCCCTCAAAAGTTGCGCCCTCAAAAGGCGCGCCCAAATCATCAAAAGGTGTGCCATCAAAAGTCATGCCCGACAGAAATCTTCGAGCGGCGAGCCATCAAAAGGCGCGCCGGACACGCGGCGATGCACGTGACCAACAGAGTGTCGTGTCGGCCTCTTCGTCTTTGTCTATATAAACTGAAGCGAAGGCTGAGACTTGTAAGCATAACAAACCAGCTGAAACCTCTTCATTCTCTGAGAGCTGTTCTCTGAGAGCTTCAAACCTTGAAACACTCTGTAACATCTGAAACACTCAGCAACCCATAACATAGCGTCTTCTTCCTGTTCAACTACCCAGAACATAGCCTCTTTTTCCCGTGGTCTGCTCACTCTCTTTCCCGACCTCAACAAGTCCACAAGAGAGATAACTGGTGTGGTTGCCCTTGAACCTCAACCAAGTGCCCCTAGTTTTGCTCCGTTGAACTTTCCTATGCTGTCTGTGGAGCAAATAATGGCGGCACAATCGGATATTGAGGCGAATCATTATACATTGAAGTCATGTGTGGAGACCATGATTGCGGTCACAAACTTGTCGCACCGGCTTCAGAGTAGGACAAATAAGGTGCAGCAATTAAATGCCCAACTGGCTCTGCTCCAGCGCATGTATAAGGATGCGCGAGTAGAGATGTGTGCTGAAAGCAGAAAACAAGGAGCTGAAGCGGAAGGCCACCGTTATGTTCCGATTTGGAGGTCCGCCATATGCTGAGGTGGAGGAGCAGCGGGGAGTGAACTTGTTCGGCGGCTTGGGAAGCACTGAGGCAGAGCCGGCCAGAGTCGCCTAAGAAGAGGGCAAAAGGAAGAAACCGGCGACAGAGGCGAAGAAGTGAGGTCAGTGTGTGGCCATCAGTGGAACATAATGGTTTTTTTTGGTTTGGTTTTGTTTTGTTGTTGTTGTTGTTGTTGTTGTTGTTGTTGTTGTTTTTTTTTTTTTTTTTTTTTTTTTTTTTTTTGTATGGAATGAAATAAAATAAAAATTTTAAAAATCGGAGTTGATTTCGAAGACCTAGTGTGATGGGATAATATAGTATAATAACATATATATATATAAATATAAAAAAAAAAGAAAGTAAAAATCAGAGGTGGTTTTTTGAGGACTGGTGTGTTGGGATAAGAGATTATACTAAAAATATATATAGATATAAAAGAAAAGAAAGTGGGGGAAAGTGGGTACAATGAATCTGAAAAGGGCTCACCCACTGAGGTTGATAATAATAAAATAAAAACAAAAAAAGAAAGGCAATACACCATGTGGGCAGGAGCCTTTGCTATAATGATAAGGCTTTTCGGTGGGGAATGGGCTGGAGCATAATGATAAGGGTAAGAAAATAATAATAATAATAATAATAAAATATAGAAAAGTAGGGCAGAGTTTCATGGGGAACTGTTCACCACGAGGTGTATGGAACTGAGACTGGTATACTGGAGGGAGAGGAGAGTCAATAATGGTTCAACTGAGCTGCCTCCTCCATACACCAAGTCGATGTTCCTCTCAACCAGTTCGTTTCCAAGCTGAATAGCGGCGAGCTGATAGCTGATAGCTGGGCAGCTTCGGAGATGAGGCTGCGGGTGGTGTTGGTTGCCGGTGACAACGACGGCGCTTGGAGTGGCAGCCATGGGCTGTGAGCAAGCTGGGTTTTGCCCATTGCTTTGATTGATGCTTTGGGGCAGAAAGGTATGGTTGATATGGCTCGGTAGTGCGATCAAGAGATGATGGAAAAAGGGCTTTCATGCATCTTCATAACAAATGCACATTTTCTCCACATTGATTTTAACTTATAGAGAACTTCACTTCAAAGAATCCCTTGTTTATTCCTTCTGTTTCTCCCAAATCAGATAACATTACTTGCCAAAGATAGTTCATGAAGTTCACTTAGCATCCATTCCTCTCCTGTTTGACCACCAAGAACAATGGCCCTTGTCCCTCCAACAACGCACGTACTGTGTCCCCAAGCAAATCTCGAAGGTCTCCCAGGTACATTTAATATCCTCCATGTTGGCTTCTCATCCGTTGGATCCAGGATATAAAGCTGTGAGGCAGAGTGAAGACCCGCCACAGACCCACCGAAGACCAATATTCTGCCAGCTGGCAAGCTCACGGCTACATGATCAAGTCTTGGAGGAGGAGCTATGCCCCCTGGATTTCCAGCACCAGGCATACCAATGTCGGTTACACATCTCCAACACGGTTCTTCTTCAAAAGAAGACATTTTAGAAGGACAAAATTTAACAGAGTGAGCTGGAGGACGTTCTTGGCAACGAAGATGACTTCAGGGCCAATGCCATCACCTGGAAGCAAAGTGATGATGTAGCGTCGTGTGGCTGTGGCAGCGGAGCAGCGAATCATAGCGAATCTGGTGGCGTGCTGGAAGTTTCAATTGGTTGAGGTCCGGCGGGCGGTCAAGGCAAGGTTGCCGCCGGAAGGCAAAGAACACCAAGAGCTTAACTAATACCTTTGATACCATGTTAGAATTAATGTATAGAGAAAATTAATGTATAAAGAAAGAGGGAAAATATAAATTGTGTATATAATGGATTGATATAATCTGTATTCAATAGCTTACAAATGGAGAGGGGCTCCTTTATATAGAGGAGTTACAAGCTTTACAAGCCAAAAGAGAAAACATAATTATTAAAGCATACTAATTATTATATTAACCTAATTATTAAAGCAACACTTTACATATTATATTCTAACATAGGTTTGGGTGTAGCCTTTGGCCACCAGGTGAGCCTTAAGTCGCTCAACAGTTCTATCAGGAAGATACTTGATAGTATAAATCCAACAACAACCAACAATAGGTTTTCCGGAAGGCAAATGTGCAAGTTCCTTAATCTGATTATGATGAAGAGCACTCATTTTTTCATCCATAGCTTGCTTCCAATCCGATATTGACATAGCTTGCTGATAAGAACAGGGAATGGAAATACTAGACAACCTACAAGCAAAGGAGTGAAATCTAGGAGAATGACAATCATAAGAAACAAAATGAGCAATAGGATGTTGGGTGCAAGTATGTTTACCTTTGCGGACAGCAATAGGAAGATCATCAGAGGCCACATCGGCAGAAGGAACAGGAGATGCAAGAGCCTCAAACAACGGAGATGAACTAGACGGGCCATAAGAAACAATGCAATGAGCTTGGGATCGCTGATAAACCTGCAGAGGAGATGGAGGTAACGGAGCAGGATCTAAATTGGGGGTAGGGTCTATATTGGTGGGAAGTGAGATAGAAGATGAAAGGACACATGGTACTGGAAGAGTAGGTGTGGGAGAGGATGGCTCCTCCTCATGACAAGAGAGAAGATCAATGGATAATTGCTTCCTAAAGACAAAAAGAGTGGACTAAAAAAAAAGTAACATCAACATTGACAAAGTACCTATGAGACTTAGGGTGACAACATCGGTAACCTTTTTGAGTACGAGAATAACCTAAAAACACATACTGGCAAGCATGAGGGGATAATTTATCTAAGCTCGGGTCAAGGACATGGACAAAAGCCACACAACGAAAAATATGAGGAGATAGGGGAAATAGGGAACACGTGGGGTATAAATGAGTAGGGAGACTGGTTGTGTAACATGACTGAGGGCATGTGGTTAATAAGAGAGCAAGCGGTGAGCACAACATCACTCCAAAACTGTTTTAGAACATGCATGTTAAACAACAGTATGTGAGCAACATTTAACAAATGGCGGTGTTTCCGCTCAGCAACACCATTTTAGGGGATGTATGAGCACAACTAATCTGATAAATAATACAATGATTATCACAAAAGGTATTCACAACAGATTGCACATATTCTAAGACATTATTAGACTAAAATATCTTAATATGCTTCCCAAATTGAGTAAAGATTTCATTATAAAACTTAGAAATGATTGAAGGCAAATCAAACCTCTGTTTTATTAAAAACAACCAAGTCATTCTAGAATAATCATCCACAAAAATAACAAAATAAAGAAAGCCATTAACAATGACTTGGACACATGACTAACACTACGACTAGGAAAGGAACTATGAGGATGTTTTCCAAATTGACATGCTTCACACTCAATCTGAGACACATGAATCAAACCAAGAACAACTAACTTGAGTTTTGCCAATGAGGGATGACTCAAGTGGAAATGACACTATGGCACTGACCATAGCAACTAGCCCCCACAACAATTAGGAAAGGCAAGAAAGCAACTCAAAACCAATAGCCCATAAAAAATAAAAAATAGAGACATGGAAGAGAACACAGGGCTGCCGAACCAGATCAGACAAAAAATTCAACCCAACACCAACAAATCAACAAACTAAGATCCAATACACCTTTCTAGGGTAATTTCGGCACCTATAGGGTGGATTCTAACAAGTAGAAACAACAAAAAATAAGCCAATTGCAAATGCAAATATTTACAGCAAGAAATTCAAAAAATATTCAAAAATAGAAAACTCACATCAGGGGTGATCAAAAAATTTCACAAAAAATACCATCATACTCGAGAGAATTTCGAGCCTAGGGTGAAATTCCCGTCCATATAGTTGTTGACATCATGCTGACGTCATCGTACAGATGATGACATCAGCACGTCTTTGTCACCTTAGGTCAATCTCCAGAATCTGTTAAACACTTTCTCATGTGGAACAGAGTGCTTTAATACCGAGTTAGAATGTAAAATGGAGAAATTTAGGGTTATGGTTAGAGAGAGAAGAGAGAAAGATATTGTGAATAAATGGTTTAGAGTTCTTCAATTACTCTACACCAACAAAATATATTCATATAAAAACTGACGTTACAATATGACCATAATACCCTCAACTTAACTAAATAATAACATAAGAATATATAACTATTCTAACAACATGTACACAAGGCCATAAAATTTGCATGGTTTACCCAAAAGCTAGGGCTACGTACGCAGTTGCCACGGAAACAAGTCACAAGAGATACAGAGATAATCCCTCTCTCAACTACATATGCGTAGAATTAGGGCATCATGTCATTAGTGCGGAATTACCAAAAATATCCTTATTTCAAATTCACAATCAAGTGACTACTGTCTAATACTTATTAGGATCTACATTACCTCTACCTCTGTAGCGAGGAAATAATTCAATCCTTTACTTGAGACCACCATCAAAACTCCTTTCTCTTTCCCCTTTCCTTCTGCACATATAAACCACCACACCTCACATCTATTTCCACCTTAACAACTTTATGTTCACCTCCTACCATCATGGCACCACTTGTTGAGCATTGCACAATTGAAGGCGCCTTTGGTCCTGTCCATCCTCTGTCTAGCCCAGTGTTATTAAAGGTTCACTAAGCCCAAGGCTTGTCAAGGCGTAGTCAATGTGCTTCGGAACATCTTAGTCCAACCAATATAAAAAAAGCCCCATGAAGCGTGCACTTTAGGCTTAAGCTCAAGGCGTCCGACTTGTGCGCTTCTTTTAAAATGTTTGTTATTACAATTACAACCCTTGATTTCACTTAATTTCATTCTATGAAGCACAGACACGGCAAACTTAGTGCTGTAGCAGTGTTGGAAACGGGGACATGCCGAGGACACGAGGACATGCCGTTCGGAGTGTTTTTTTTTTTTTTTTTTAGGTATGGGACACAGCAGGACATGACAAGGGATATGGAAGAGAAGAAAGATAGAAGAGAAGAGAGAAGAGAACAGTGACCTAGTACTTTCCCTAACTAGACGAGACGACAAACTTGACGACCTTCGAAGCTCTGACCTTTGACCTTCGATCGACGACCTTCGATCGACCTTCGGCCTTTGATCGAGCTCTCTCTCGGGTCGCCCCCCTCTCTCTCTCTCTCTCTCTCTCACTTTGCCTGTTTCGCTCCTCTCTCTTTCTCTCTTCGAGCTCTGTTACATATATATACATATATATAACCTAGAATATTATATATATATATATTTATTTATGTTTTTATAAATTATACCTATATATGTATATATATTTATATTTATATATTTTATATAGCCTTTATAAATTATATGTATATGTGTTTTAATTTATAGCAAAAAATGCCTAAATATTATGTTATTTTCTCCTTCTCTCTCCTCTGATACATTTAATTTTTATCTTAATCAGACATTTAACAAATTAAATCATGAATTAAACTAAACACCCTAATTTATTACCATAAAATTACCTTAAACTAATTTTTATTTTTTATTCTTAAACCAATTTTTTATTTAATAAACTTTTTAATTAAAATAAAATTATTATAAATTAACGTAAACATCTTAATTTATTAACCATAAAATTAAAAGAAAATTAGTCTAAGGTTCTTCTCCCATTTTTAGTAATGAAAGAGGTCCATAATATTATTTTATGATGTCTAAAGTCCCTCAACCTCACACTCATATATCACAGAGAAATTCGGCTCACTGATCTAAAAGTGACTGGAAGTGGGCAACGAAGTGTGAGAAGCATAATCAAACTCCATACAGATGCCGACGAAGATTGAACCACTCTTTGCAATCCCAAACTCTGAAAGCACAGAAGCAAAGACCACAATCTCATTTGCCTCCTAAATGTTGATCTCAAAGTTGTTCTAGGGTTTGGTATCATAGCATTCTTGATGGTCCTTTTCATGATTCATCGACTTATAATTGTTGTTGAACATCCTCAGAAACCCAGGGTTGTGACCCCATTCCCTGACCCAAAGATCATGGATCTTCCTCAAGTGAAACTTTCATCTACAATTTGAATGAACTCATATAATATATATGTATGTATGTATATGATGTGTGTGTTGCTAAGATTTGGATGAATCAATTGTTGTAGTTTCAAGGTGATCATAAGGAGAGCTTGTATAGGGGAACTTATTGCCCTAACGTTTATCTAGGAATTCATGCGATGTATCCCACTGCCTTTTGTCAAATTTTATCTGTACTTTTTTTAGTTTATCTATATATATATATTGTAGTATAAACTGTTGCTTTCATTGTTTCTAAACAATGTAGTTCTTTTTAGTGGAAAAGTTGATTTTTTAGATTTTTTTTAGTTGCTTTCTTTATAATTTTTCACAGAGAAATTTGTGAAGAAACCCAGAAAAATGTCGACTGTGTTTGGAAGGGTTTTCAAACTATAATTCTACCTACACATTCTAATACCATGTTTGGATAGGGTTTTCAAATTATATTTCCACAACAAAAAGAAAACTCTACAGAAAACTCGTGTCAAGCGGGATTTTTTTTATTTTTTTGAAATTTGGCTTAACTGGTCGTCCTGCCAGTTGTCCGGTTGGTCAATCGGAACATGGGAAATTTTTTTTTTTAATAAAACAATAATTTCGGAATTTTTAAAATTTTTTTTATGAGCGTGTAATAGATTTTTGAGTTGTGTGTTTGGTTATGAGTTGTAAGTTTTTGTATCAGATATCATATGTCACATCAATAATTCCCCACTCAATTTAAAACTCTTTTTTGAAACTCATTCAGCAAACAAATTTTCTACACTCAAATCATAATTCCAAACCTTATAAACTCAAAATACAACTCTTATTCTCAAATCATATTTAGAAAACTCTACCAAATGCTATCTTCAATTTTTTCTGAACAAAGTCAGAGAAATTTGTGAACAAAGCCAGAGAAATTTTAATTTTCTTTGAATTTATCTGGTTTGAACTCAGAGAAATTTCAATTTTCTCTAAGTAATTTTCTCTGCCCTATTTAATTTTCTCTGTGTTGTTCAATTTTCTCTGATTTGAAGTGAGAGAAATTTGAATTTTTTCTGGTTTGAATCCAGAGAAATTCTTTAGATAGTCCAAAATTTCTTTGGATTGAAATTTCTCTAAATCAATGTTGAGGGACCTTAAATATTATAAAAATATTAAATGTCCTTTATGCTATAAAATTTTAATACTAGGGGCCCAAAAAAAAAAAATCCCTTAAAATTAAACCATAAAATTATCTTAATCTAAGTTTTAATTTTTAATTTTTAATCTAATTTCTTATTTAATAACATTTTAAAATGAACACACACACACACACACATATATATATATAACAAATTAAATCATTAATTAAAGTAAACACCCTAATATATAATCAAAAAATTACATTATTTAATCACATTTTAAATTAAACATATATGTATATATATTTATTTATTTAACAAATTAAATCATATATTAACCTAAATACCTTAATTTATTAACATAAAATTAAATAATAAAATTACCTTAATTTAATTTTTAATTTTTAACCCAATTTATTATTATTATACAACATTTTAAATTAAATATTTGCATAGATATACATGCATATATATAATAAATGAAACCATTAATTAACCTAAAATACCTTAATTTATTACCATATAATTATCTTAATCTACTTACTAATTTCTAGTCCAATTTCTCATTTAATAACATTTTAAATTAAATTAAATTATTGATGGAAGATGACAATTAGGGTTAGTGTTTGGTTAGGATTAAGATTTAATTTGGAGAATAAAATGAATATGAGGGTATTTTTGACATTTGATTCAATTTTTTATTTTGACGTTGACTTGGAACTTTTGCATAGCCCACTCTCAATTTGGGCGAGTGTGGCACACCTTCCATTATCTTTAGCGGAAAAACTAACCGTAGCACTTTAGTCCAAAATTATAGGGGAGTTCTCTGCCTATATTGAACCGTAATGTAAATTGCTCCGAGGCCAAACCACAAGGGGGTAAAGTGATTTTGCCCTAATTTATATATTATATATTGCCTTTATAAATTTATGTGTATTTATTTACATATTATATTTATTGAATTAATGTTATTATGTTAGTTTTTGTTAACAAACATATATATATATATATAATTTTCGTGTCTCCAGCCATGTACATGTCCCCATTTTTTGAAAATTGCCATGTCCGTGTCTGTGTTCGTGCTTCATAGATCTCATTGTTTTTTTGCTTACATGATGTTACAAGGGATTAATCCACTAAACATACATTGTAACTTAACACTTTTTGAGCCTTAATTATACAAAGGTGTTGGTTGGATAGAGTTTTCTCTTCGACCATACTAACATTTGTTATTCTTCTTCTTCTTCTTTATATCCTCAATCTCTCTCCTTGTCATGATTATCTTGTTCGACACTTTAAATTTCGTTGTTATTTTCAAATGTTTATAAGTTAGATGTTTGTGTTTATGTGAACCTCAAATTATTTGTCTATAATAAAATATTGTTGTTTGTTGATATTTATGTTTTAAAATATTTAATATTTTGTTTAACTTATGTTGAACCACGAATTATTTGCTTATATTAAATTATCTATTTTTATCGTCAACGAATTATTTCCATGAACCATGAATTATTTTCATCTCTTTATAAATTATATTAAATTATCTAGGAAACCTAGGTGGTTCAGTGCGCCTATTGAATTTAATCACACTAGTCTAGCCTAACCATCATGTTCACATTCTCTTCCTCCTTCCTCTATTGTTTTTGTGGTTAGTCAATGAACCATTGTGGTATATATATATATTATATAAATACATCTTGATAGTTGGTTTTTCAAAATTATGAAAAGAATAATACACATACACACACACACACACACATATATATAAAGAGATGGGGAAATGGTGACGGAAGATGATGAGAGGGGGAGAGAGAATAGTTTGGTGGTCAACGATGGAGGGGGTTGAGCTGTTAGTAGGTGATGTGTCAATGGTGCTACTGATGGGGATTTGAGGGGAGATGAGAAAGGGGGACAGTAGTGGGTCTCAGAGAGGATGGTGCTTTGATGCCTTGGAGGAGGAAGAAATAATATGAAGATAATTAGGTAAATTCTTAGTTAAGGAGGGGTAATTATGTCACTTTTTATTAATTTACAAAGATATGAGGTAAAAACGTAACTCCATCACCTATGTTAACTCCATTTAACTTACCGTTAGTGGGGAGAGTGCTTGAATCTGAAATAGAGAGAATATGAAAAGAGAATAGAGAGTGCTTGAATCGGATATAGAGCACGTATTTGAGGTTGTCGATCTTAGATATGAGGTCGCTAATCTCAGATCAGAGATTGCTAGTTTCAAATCTATTTGAATTAGGGTAAAATGTTACTGTTTGAAATAGTGAATAATGTAAAATTGATGCATTGAACCACATAGATTTCTTCTTTCAGTTAATATTAAACCAAACAAGATAGCAAAAGTGAAAAAAGAAAAAAAGGGAAAATGTGATAGAGAGAGAGCATAGATTTGTGGTCACTGGTCTCAAATGTTAGATGGTGGTGTAGGCGGTGAGATGATGGTTGCTGGTGGTAGATCTAAAGGCAATAGGCACCGGTGAGAGAGATATTAACAACTCCGGTGCCAGACTGTAGGGCAATGAGCAACGGTGGTGGCGGTGGAGGTGATAGAGATGAGTTGCTATTGAGACATATAGAGATCTCAAATATTTTGAAAGAAATTAGATAGTTCTAGAAGCTAAGGATTTTTATGGGCAAATATGTCCAAGAAATATCCAACTTGTCATTTTCTCAATAAAAATATAAAGTGAAGGACCTCAAGCATTAAAATATTTTGATGGCTTAGACTTCTCATAAGATGTAAGTTATTTGAGTGATTTTTGGCCAAAAATTTGAAAAATAAACGAGAAATTACAAATCAATGTAGAAGACAAAAAATAACTACAAATACATGGGGGTGCAACTTTTTCTGTGCAAAGAAACCATAGCAAAAGTTGCAACCACCCACCTTTTGGTAAATAATTTCGCCAATTCCCATTGTCTTGTAATTTCCCCAACATTGAATAAAAAGGAAGGTTTATGATGATGTTATAGATTGAAGTTTCTATAGGCTTAGCCACTTGCTGAAGGTTCAATAATGTTCAATTATTGGCCATTGCAATTTGGAAGTGTAGCCAATGATGTTCAATAATTTGCAATTTGGTCCTTGGATGAACATTAGCACAATATTGCCACCCTGTGCCTTTCTGATTGGTGTCTGCCATTACTATTTAACATGACCAATTGAAGCGCTCCATGTATCTTGAAAAGCAATTGAAAGTACACATTAACAACTAATTTAGTTTAATGAAGAATTGAATTTAACTATTGCAAGTTCCATTAACAACAAATAAGTCTCATAAGGAATTGAATTAACTCTTACCAACAAGAAATTTGAGTTCCTCATATATTTAAATTAACTGTTTCTAGTTCTTAAATTGTAACCTTAGGTTCAATTCATGAAATCTGAAGCAATGCAGATGGATGGAATTCAAGTTCATGGCTTATGAGATGCAAGATATTTCAAAAGTCAGCATCTGGTACTTGCAGATGACAATTACCCAATTACATTGGTTGTCATATAATGTTTGATTTTGCTTCACCTTTTTTCCTCTATATGTGCATGGAAATCAAGGGACAAAATTGCTTTTCATTTTGGTTTCATTGAAATGGATGAAACATATCTGTTAACCTTGGAAACTAAAACAAAATATTAGTGGAATACTGAAATTTCAATGTTTCCACTAAATTATAATTAAACACATCAAAACACACTAGAATACAACAATGAATTGTTTCTACACCTATTGGGAATATTCAACAGTGGTCATTTTGTTTGCCTCGTTTGTGAAAAGAAAATATTTGAGAACATAGAAAAATCTCATTTTCTTTGGGATCCAGTAGTAACTCGGTCTCATTCCACCTGCTACTTGGATTGCTGAAATTGAAAGAAGAATGCACCAAAAAGCAGGTGCTGCACCAAACATTTGCATATGTTTTTAATTTGTTTTGTCATTTATCTTATGTTTCCGAAACATTTATTTTTCCAAGCTAAATTGAAACAACATACTGAAACAGGATTTGATCCTTGATGGAAATCAATTGACTTTGAGAAACATAAGCGATATTTTCTTCTGTTGGTTTAATTTGATGCAAATTGTGCTGATTTTTTGTACTGTCAACCTTCATGCTATTTAAGTTGGTGCCTGAAAATGTTATTTAATATTATATTAATTTTTATTGCATCGCTATTACTTATCAAAGCAAATATTTTGTATTGCATGGTTATATTTTTCCTTTTATCTGTGGATAAATGTTCTTTTTACACCTATCAAGATGATTATGATTGAATTTTAAATATTTAATATGCTCAATGTTCTTAATACACTTGTTGATATCATAGGGCTCCTCTTTTTGAAGTTCAAACTGACAACTGGGAGTGTTTCCATGCTATCCTTTGGGATCCAGCTCATGCTGATTGTGCTGTACCGCAGGTAATTTTTTATGTTAAACCATTTTTTTTTTTTTTTTTTCTTGTGATGTGAGTGGATCAATTACATTGACAATAACAACCCCTGAGGTTTTGGAGAAAATACGAAGAACCTGTCACTCCAACAACTGAAATGTTAGCAGAACATTAGTGTCATGTAAACAAAGAACTATAGCAATTTTTGTTCTTGTACCTAGTGAGTGCAAGTCACTTTAATGTGAGTTTTGATTAACTCTACTCTATATACTAGTCTTCATAAAACATGCAGCAATCATCTTCAAACAATAGATTTTATTTATTAAACTCTATGGACTTGTGATGTTTTACATGGCATCTGTCACAACCTAGCATGATCCGTAGAGACTCTCATCAGTTGAGTACTGTGAAGCACCGACACTTCAAAACAAGTGCCGTATCCGTGTCGGACACGGACAGTTGGGGATACGTATGGTACACACCACATGGCATGTCCCCTTATTTAATTAATTTATTTTCAGGGGACACGTTGGGGACACTTCGGGGACACACTATAGACATGCCAAGTTATCTTTTCTCCAATTTTATTTAGTACTTTTGATGAATGTTGAATGTTTATTATTTTTTTCTTAGATTTAAATACTTAATAGATCATCCGTTAAAAAGATATAAATTGTAAGTGTTAATTTAAAAGTGCTTTTTTTAAATTAAAAAAAAAAAATAGAATTAGAGTTAGTTTTCATTTTTTTGAAATCACCGTGTCCGTGTCCGTGTCCGTGTCCGTGTCCGCATCTACATCCGTATCCGTTTTTGTGCTTCTTAGTTGAGTATGTTTTTTTATGTTGTGTTTGGTTGGGCGATTTAGGAGAGATTTGGAAAAGGAAAGGGAAAAGGTGTGTGAAATTAGGTAAAATGTAAATATATTTTATTCATATTTTACCTACTTTTTTCCTTTTCCTTTTCCTTTTCAAATCCCGTCCCAAGTCCCCCAACCAAACACAACGTTTATGTTTTGCAAGTTTTCAAGAATATATGGTTTGTTGATTGAAAAGAACTTATGCAGTAGCCTCTTCCAGTTACAGGGTCAGTTTTTGCCCTATTTTTGTATATAAATGTGTTGTTAATTGTGTAATTTCCATTCTTGCATTTTGTTGGAATGCTATATTGTTTTGAGCAAGTTGGTTTTACGATTCTCATATCTTTATTAGTATCAGGATTGGGCTTGGGCAACCCTATTGCGTCTTTCATCCAAATATTGTGCTTGTGGATAGACATTTTGAATTTGTGGTTTGATATAACATGTATGATTGAAAGACTTTCTTGTGGCTGAGTTGTTTTTTTTAATGATATCGGTTATGACTGTCAGTTCACATAAATACACAAAACTGGCAGAGTAATCACATAGAAGTACAGTTTAATATACTACGATGACGATTCATCTTTCTTTGTTCAATATTGTCATCTAATTTCTTGTTTTCGCTTCAATGTTGTTTTAGAGACAGTGATGTATGAATGCTGTTCATTACTTGTTTCTTTAGAATTAGTTTGTTTGTGTCTTTCTCATCACTATACCTATGTATTTGTCTATTTTAGGAGCTGGATACAGATCAAGTTTTGAAGCATTTAAAGTACATTGAGATGGTATGTTTTGGCATTCTTATTTCAAGGCCCTTAGCTATTGTAAATTGTTATACATTGTTGTGAGTAATATTTACTTGTTAGGTTTTATAAACATTGGCAGCACCCTTCTCTTATCACTTTTATGCACTCAATTTATCACAATCTTTGATGGCAGGTTTAAAGATGTAAGCATCTATTTCTAATGTTTTCTCCCTTTTTTGGCCAAATGGTAGGGTGTTGCAAATCAATCGTCTTCATTGCATACCTTAAATTTTAACCCTAGCCTTTGTTACCTGAGGTTTTTAGGATTTATCAATGATTTGCTAATGAGACAAAAAGCTCAAATTTCCATCTTGTTATTTGAAAAGAGAGACTCTTCAATATGTTGATTGTGATCCAACATGTTGATGTGAAGTTACAATTTGGTTTCATATCTGCCTGTCAAGCTATCTCCTGAAATTCTCACACTAGTCGCAAATGAATTTTTGGTGTTCTGATATTTAAATTTGCAGACTAAATTTATGCTAGATGCTAATGGATATTTCCATATTTTCAATGTTTCCTTTCATTTTTCCTAGAAAATATATATTTAAAACCTCAATCACATTTATGTTTCGGGCGTGATCTCCTGCCTGGTTCGTGACTTTGTGAAAATATTTTGTTTTCTCTCTTTAAACTAGGCGCACATATGACATAAGTGGCACAACACATATTTCCACTTTGAAGTTGATGGTTATCACCATCTAAACAGGTGATAAACGAAGTGATCCAGTTGCCAAGTTTGTGAGAACTAAGATATTCCAGAATGAATTAGTTTGAACCATTTTATTTTTTTATTTTATTTTTGATAAGCAAAGAAAACTTTATTGATGAAAGGAAGAGATACCTCATACAATCAACAATAAAGAAGGGGAAAGCTATAAGCATCACAGCTAAAATTAGCAGTCCCAACTGGGTTGACACCACAAATCTAGCACAATCATACGCAAGCAAACCCCAGGTTGATGAGAAGCCAACCAAAGCACAAGCAAGAAAGCAAAAACAGAAAACAAAGATTTAAGTACATGGTAGTGTTAAATTGGGAAATCTGAAGATTTTTGTCAACGGGAAGTATGATGTATGATTTTATATTTGCATGCTGAGTCACAGAAAGACTGTTCAGAGAAAAAAAAAAAAAAAAAGTCACAAAAAGACATGGGAAAAAATTGTTGTCAAGAGAGATGGGTGTGGATACTTGGACCTCCTAGGAATAAAAATGAGTATCATAATATGAATTATAGACGATTAATGGGGTATATGATTTATATGTTTGGTAATGATCTAGATTACTGAATTTTTTTCCTGGAGTTTATTGTCAATTCATCACTGATATGTCGTGGCATGGACTCGCATCATATCCTCTATTTATCTGCAACTTTTGATTGTACTCGCCACAGCATTCTCTCAAACTTCTAAATGTTTACATGCTTATTCTGTGTTGTATTTTATTATTACAAAATCTTAGCACTAATAATTTCATATGCTCTGCAGTTGA
This sequence comes from Camellia lanceoleosa, assembly GCA_025200525.1. Taxonomy (NCBI): domain Eukaryota; kingdom Viridiplantae; phylum Streptophyta; class Magnoliopsida; order Ericales; family Theaceae; genus Camellia; species Camellia lanceoleosa. The sequence continues at coordinate 118,319,185 of CM045761.1, forward strand.
GACCTTGGCTGGCTGCTGAAAAGTGCAAATTGGATGGTGCGAAGAACGTTGGTCCACGAGATTTTGCAAAGCATGTGAGAAATATACAAACTCTATAATTCTTGTCCTCTTATCTTGTACATTTATGTAAGCATGCATTCAAGTTCAATGGTCTAAAAACCTACAAACCAGATATTCTCTGTCATGGTTGGCTGGTGTTGTAATTGTCAGCAAAATTATCGAAGTAAAATATAGTTGAAATGATTGAGCTGCTGGCCTCTGTACCATATTCTTCGCCTGGTTTTCATCTTTCTTTCTTTCTTTATTTATTTGTGTTGTTCATTTTTGGGGTTTTCCGGTATATGATTGAATTGAAGTAATGTTTAATTGTTTTTATTTTTGAGCTGTTGATTTTCAATTCATTGTTCGTGTGTTTCTAATCTATTTCGTAAAGGTCTCAACAAAGATTGACAGTGCTCATGTAAAATGAAATGCCGAATAACAAACATATTCAGAGGGATATGGGTCCTCTAGGTGAAAGTGTTTTAGGGGAAAGCCATTTGTTCGGTTATTTTTTGTCATTATTATTATTATTATTATTATTATTATTATTATTGAAAGTTGATTTTTTCTTTTCTGTTTTTTGTGTTTTTATTTTTAGTGAATTTTTTTAATATTTTATGCTAAATTTTTATTTTTTAGATATAATTAATCTAAATACACTTAAAAAGCATAATATTTGTTAAAAAAAAAATTCAAAAATTTACTAAAGACAAAATAAGACAAAATAATACCAAAAAAAAATAAAAAGTGAGTACATTTTTGTATTTTTTTTTTTTTTTGTATTTAATAAAATTTTTAAAGATTTTTGTACAATTTTTATATTTTTTAAGTGTATCAAACTTAAGTGAATCTAAAAAGAAAAAAAAAAGATTATTTTTTTAAAAAAATCACTAAAAATATAAAAATATAGATTAAAAGGTCATAAAATTGTTTTTTGAAAATTTCAAACCAAACAAACAGTGTTATATTGGGGGTGTTTGGTGTAGATGTTGAAATAAATTAAAGATTATAGTTAAATGGATTTTAGATTATTGTTTTAATTAGAAATTTTTAATCTGTTTAGTACAGTTATTGAATAATGTTTGATAAATAAGTTATGAAATATCTGTTTGATATACAAATGTCTTTTTTATGCCTGTTAATTATAAATTGAAAGTTGTAAATTGAATTAACTTTTATTTTTTTATTATGCATTACTAGCCCACATTTTTCATTTAAAAAAATAATAATAATCAATAGTCCACTTGGGTATTTTTCTATTTTCAAAATAAATAAATAATCTAAAGGTATAATCGTAAATTAATAAGCTCACAGTAGAAACTGATAATCAGAAGTAGGGGATGAACAGCTTCTCAGAATCAGTTTTTTTGAGTTAAAAATAAATTGTTAAAATTAGAAACTGTTTCAAATAAGTTTAACCAAACAAACCAAATAGTTTTTCTAAAATTAAAATTTATAAGTTGGTCAAAATAAACCACATCAAACACCCATCATTCTCAATTTTATATGAAAGCATTTCTTGAAAATTCAAATTAGAATGTAGAACTCCTTTTTTAGAAATGAGGTGTTTTTAGAAAATCGCCCTTGAAAGAAGGTTTCAGAAATTTTGAGGACTAGAAAATTTGAACTATAATAAATTGTAGTTAAGGTACTAATATATTATTTAATTAAGTTTTAATTAATTTATTTAGTTAGTAACTTAATAGTTATAGGTGGCACTGTTAAAAGGAAATCATGCTTTTAACCATGCCCCCATCGATGAGAAAATGGTAGTGAAGCACTGAAATTATTCCTGATCTCTTTTAGCTTGCTTCACATGTTGTTATCTCCACATCTTTATTATCATTCCATTACATTGCATTGCATATCATCAATTTGCAAACTACTGTCAAACTTCCGGCAATGTAAAGCACGTAAGTCAAACTTTCAAATCAATTTTCAATCTACCATACCATTTGCATCATGCCTTTCAACTATGCTAGTTTGATTCCTTGCAAAGGGATACGCATGCAACCCTCAAATTCAACCACTTGCATTTGCATGTTTATTTGTCCAAGTCTTACGACTTTGTCAAAAGGGTCGTCTTCTTTTGACATTCACTTACGTCATAAAATGACAGACTGAGCTTTGTTAAAGAGAAAAAACTATAGACATTCCATTTTGACCGGCCTTAAGACTTGGGCTCCTCTCTCTAGTCAAGGAATGCGCAAGACTTTAATATCGTTAGCAAAAGCCATATCTGAAGGCGAATCCTAACCTTACGCCCATTTTGGCTAACTACTTTTAGACGTTTAAAACCATTTTCAAAATGTTTTTAGCATACTTCAACTTGGAATTGAAATACAATGTAGTTAGCATGATGCGCCGAGCCCTATGTATGCAAGACAGATAAATGGATGCAAACATGCGAGCATAAGTATGCTAATTGAAACGTGCCCTAAACTAACCATCATAAGCTGGTAAATAAAAAGGAGAACGACGTGGGGTTGGAAGACATGCATCACACACACACGCACACTTATTACAACATTGCCCTCCTCAGAGGGTCTAAATAAATAATACACAACCGAATGAATAACGAATTACAGCTAATTATTACACAACCCTAATTAATTAACAAATTAACTAAAATAAATAAGCTAGCATGCAAAACATATGAAATGGACTGCCTCAGCTCGTTCTTGAATGATAAGGAATGCATGCATGCTCGAGTCACCTTGCCGGAAAATCCATCGCGATGCCCCGATTTGCCTCTGTTTGCAACTGGTCCCAGAACCTTTGCATAAAGCTCCGGAAGGCTGACCGCTTTTGTTGCTAGTTTCGGTTTTTCGCAAGAGAGCGAGAAAGGGGCATGGCAAAGTATTTTCAACATATGTGCACATGACCACTCTCCCCATCATTGCATAAGCTCCAGGGAGTGTAGTCCTCAATCCTCATGCCACCAATCACGCATCTCGATACATGATGGTCGAGGAGTCAGATTGTACGACTCGATGTAAAATGAATACACATATAAACACAACAAGGCCTAAACTCCATCATGGGTAATCCGAAGTGTCGGCGACCGAGAATCGAGGCACGTTTCGTTACTTTGAGTATAAAACGTCCCTCATTTCCCGTGTTTGGACCAAACGCTACTCCAAACACTATGCAACAACTAGAATGGCATGGCATGCAAACACAATGCAACAACTAGCATGCAATCCCAAACGAAATGCAACTATGACATGCAAACGTGCAAGGAATGACATGCAAAGGAGCAACTAGCATACGCAATGCTATGAACTACGAATGGCATACTCAATGCACATGGCGCTATATGGCATACACAACGCACATATGACGATGGACATACACAAAGGTATAATCGAGGCATACACGATGCGACGATCAAGCATGTGACAACATGGACATGGCATACACAATGCAAGATGGACTTAAACTAAGATGAATGGGCCTTAGCCACACTCAAATCAGTGGCCAAACATGATGAAATTAGGCAACAAAACACATGCAAACATGCACCAATGCAAGGGACCAAACCTAAGGCACCAAATACAACTCTACCAAAGCATGGCAAGGGATGAAATATGGCATTCAATCGCACATTTTTCAGCTCTGAAATGACATGCAAGATGGTCCCGAATCATGTAAACACCTCACACAATGCATGCTAGATGGCCTAGATACCGAAACTAGTGAAGTGCATCACACTAGAGGTACACAAAGCAATGCTCAAAATGACCCAACGAGCCCCAAACAGTCCCTATGCAGGTCCAAGACAGTGCGAAGATAGTCTAAAATGATGGCTCAAAATGCATAGAAATGAAGCTCATGTAATGGTCCATAAATGAGGCATACAAGCACAACCCTCAAATGCACATAAGAAGTGGAAAACATGGGAACATGACAACCTTACATGTTCTAAAATACCATACACAATGACCCCAAAACATGCAAACACCTCAATATAAGCATGCAATAGGCTTCAAAACTCAAAGCTAGGCAAGGGTATTGCACTACAACCATGCATAGCAAGCATCATTCGACCATGAGGCATAAAAACAGAGCTAAGGAAGTCCAAAACATGCACAAAATCAATTTAAGGCACGGCCAAAAAGTGCTAGAATCAAAGGCCAAAATAGCATGCAATGTAAGCTAGTAAAGAGGATTTGCACTACAAGCATGTGAGGCAATCAAGAGGCCACTAAACCAGAAAAACTCAGAGGTATGACATGCCAAATAAAGCTCGAAAACTCACTGAAACATGGTCTATGCATGCAATAATGATAGGCTCCTTTGATATGCTATGAAGAGGGTTATTCCACACATGCAAGATGGACATCCAATATGGAAAAAAAAGCTCTGGAAAGAGCCTATGAAGATCCTAAAACTCATCAAAATTGGCCTGAAACAAGGCTTGGAAGCATGCAAGTAAGGGCTCTTTTGTAAGGCCAAAAATGCTAGAAAACAAAACAAGGAGAGAGAGGGTCACCCCTCTCTAATTTTGGCACTCAAAATAGCATTCTAGCCACTGAAAATCCACTAGATTTCAGTGGCTAAAAGGCCAAACAAAGGTCAATGCGAAGGCCCTAAGGCATGGCTCAAAATAAGATGAAATGAAGCATGCATGGGGGTAGATGACCCCCAACAGAAAAATGATCTTAAACAAACATGTTAAGGACCTCAAAATAAGACTTTTTTCAGTTTACACCAAAGATCAAAAATGCTTTCAAGTATAGCTAAAAGATGAAGCAAAATAAAGCTTAAAAGAGGGGATAGTATGTTACCCTTGTAGCTTCAGCAAAACAACACACCTCTGGACCAAAAACTCAACCTTTAACCTCTGAGAATGACCTTCAAGGAGCTTAGGTTGATGGTGGAAGTGTTAGGCTAGGAGGTGTAGTGTAAAAGGGCCAAGAACTATGCACTTTTGGAGCCAAAATCGAGATATAGTGAAGGAGGTATATGTGTATGCCTTAGGGAAATTCTAAACCTTCACAAAGGAGGGGGAGGCCCTCCTTTATAGAGATTCAAGGCTTTAGCTTCTCAAAGAAGCTAAAAACCAAGGCCAAAGATCCTCCATACACGTGTATGGAGGATGCAGTCTGTGGCTTCCAGCTGGCACAGCTGGCAACAACTCACAGAGACAAGACTGATAGGAGTTGGCCGACCAGTTCAAGTGGTCGGCCGACCACTTGCCTTGGTCGGTCGACCAGGTCGAAAGGGTCAAGTCTCAAAAGCTGGTCGGCAGCCTCCTAGGGTGGTCTCTCAGTTGAATGTAAGCTAATGGTGTAGTGGGAGACCAGCAATTGTGGCCCAAAAGTGAGGGAGACCAGCTTCCTGACAAGAAAATCGGCCGACGGGAGAAAAGGTGGTCTCCAAGAGAAAAGGTGGTCTCCCACCCTTGTACCACCTTTCAAACAATGAAAATAGGGTCCATGCCAAAAATGAACCAAGACAGATGCAAAGCGAGGGTTCGGGGGCCAAAACGCGCTGCCTGGTGCCTCAAAAACTGACTGTTAAGCATCGAAAATGGCGCGCGACCACGAAGGTGGTCTCCCGGGCCACAATGTCCCTCTAGAGAGAGGAAACAAGGTGTGTGCCAAAAATCGGAGCAAACGGAGAAAGTTAAGCGGTCCCGAACTGAGGCGTACGATTGATGGCTCCGAAAATCAGAAACTAGTCTCCAAATGGGAACAGTGGTCTGCGACCATGAAAAGTAGCCTATGGCCACTGAGAGATGGTCTACGAGATCTCTCCCTCCCTTCGGGAAAAGAAAATAAAACTTGGTTCGCAAACCGAGGCAAAGCACAAAAGAGTCCCGAAGTCCGGAGACAAGGCTCTCAGCTGAGACTCCGTAACCTCAGAACGAGCACAACATGCGCAATCACCGAGTGCTCAATCGATGACATCTGAGTCTTAAGGTCGGTCAAAAATGGGGTGTCTACAGTTGCCGCTCTTTGATAGGACTCGAAAGTCATAAGTGACAAGAGTGAATGTCAAAGCCCCGAGATGACCCATTTTTGACAAGGCCGAAGACTTAGACAAACATGCGAGATAAGCAAGGGATGGGCTCGCAGGCATGGGCAAAATGCAAGAGACATGCAAGATGCTGAACATAATTTATGATCATGCAAAGAAAGCTGTAATGAAGCAAATATACACAATAAATGTAACAGTTTAAGCAGGCGAATTCAAACCAAACTACATTACATGCAGAAAGGATGTAAGAAAATTATGCAATTCTCACGAACATGTGCGATAGATACATAAAAGTGAACGAAGTGTGATAGATACACAGAGTGAGTAAGTATGTGTAATAGATACACTAAAGTGAATGTGTGATGGATACACGAAACAAACGAAGTGTGATAGATACACAAAGTAAACGTGTGATGGATACACAATGTAAGTGTGTGATAGATACACAAAGAGTGAACACGAAGTGTGATAGATGCACTTAATGAACAAAATGTGATGGATACATAAAAAGGTGAACACAAAGTGTGATAGATGCACTTAGTGAACAGAGTATGATAGATACACAAAAGGTAAACACGAAGTGTGATAGATGCACTTAGTGAACAAAATGTGATGGATACATAAAAGGTGAACACAAAGTGTGATAAATGCACTGAGTGAACAAAGTATGATAGATACACTAAAGGTGAACATAAAGTGTGATAGATGCACTGAGTGAACAGGTATGATAGATACACTAAAGGTGAACACAAAGTGTGATAGATACACTAAGTGAACAAGTGTGATGGATACACAAAAGGTGAACACAAAGTGTGATAGATGCACTAAGTGAACAGGTGTGATGGATACACAAAAGGTGAACACAAAGTGTGATAGATGCACTGAGTGAACAAAGTATGATAGATACACTAAAGGTGAACACAAAGTGTGATAGATGCACTAAGTGAACAGGTGTGATGGATACACAAAAGGTGAACACAAAGTGTGATAGATGTACTAAGTGAACAGGTGTGATGGATACACAAAAGGTGAACACAAAGTGTGATAGATGCACTGAGTGAACAAAGTATGATAGATACACTAAAGGTGAACACAAAGTGTGATAGATGTACTGAGTGAATAGGTGTGATGGATACACAAAAGGTGAACACAAAGTGTGATAGATGCACTGAGTGAACAAAGTATGATAGATACACTAAAGGTGAACACAAAGTGTGATAGATGCACTGAGTGAACAGGTGTGATGGATACACAAAAGGTGATGAAGTGTGATGGATACACTAAAGGTGAACACAAAGTGTGATAGATGCACTAAGTGAACAAGTGTGATGGATACACAAAAGGTGAACACAAAGTGTGATAGATGCACTAAGTGAATAAGTGTGATGGATACACAAAAGAAATGAAGTGTGGTTGATACACTAAATGAATGAAGTGTGGTTGATACACTAAATGAAAGTAGTGTGGTTGATACACTAAGTGAATGAAGTGCGGTTGATACACTAAGTGAATGAAGTGCGGTTGATACATTAAGGCAAATGAAGTGTGATCGATACACTAAGGCAAATGAAGTGTGATGGATACACTAAAGCAAATGATCTTAAACGGAACTTTTTTGAATGAACCGCACATCCAATATCGCCTGGTTGCGCTGGTTTCAAATGAACCGTACATACAATATCGTGCATGAATGAGAAAGAAACTTGATAGATACAATGCAATACAATGCATGATGTTTAAGGAATGCAATAAACCAAACCTAGTGGCGCTTTAGAAAGCACCTCATGGGGTGAGTGGCAATGAACCGCTCTACTCTGACGGGGATCTCCCCTCGTGTTCTTCAAACACTTACCTTCAACTCACAGTATAAAGGCTCTGAAATGCTAACAAGAATTCTTCACGTAGAATACTTTGGATGCTACCTTTCTTCTTGATCATATTCACCATTTTTCCTATTCTCCAACGGGGTGACAAACTAGGTTGGTTTAGTATCCAGAATTGAGGTATATACACGCTATCTCAACCTATGGGGCTTCCATATAGATTTCACGTCGAGGACACGCCTCTGGGTATTTAAACCAGACTTTAGTCTCAAAAATTCCAAACCTTTGCATTTTAGGTAACAGCCATTCGAACTCTAGTTTCCACCATCGCAGTTGGTCTCCTAGGAACTTATTGCGATCACATTCAAGATGCTTCTGGCAGGGAATGATACTCAGGGAGAGCACTTTTGATTACTCGATCTTGAGCTTGAGGTAGAGGCACACTCATACTTCGGAGCATAGGCAAGACCTGAAGAGGTACACATAGAATGCAATCTCGGAACTTACTGAAGTTGAAACAAACTCAGATACCCGACATTTTCCCTCTTTTCTTTGCTTTGTAGTCTGGAACCTATATAACTTCAGGCAGGTCCTGGTTTTACTGTTCGCGCATGAACTGGGTTGAACCCTACGATTTTATGAAAGAACGAATCTTGTTTTGCACAGATGTGGAGAACGGCATGGCACTCGGAGTGCAAAACGATTTTATTTTTGAAATTAAGAGACGAGTTCTTGACCGAGGTATTGAGCCTACGACTGAACACAGGGCACTACGACTCGACAACTGAAAACAAAAGATAAACAACCTAAACACATCGAGTAACACTCGAAACGACTCAAAACAAGAATCAAGATAAAACAAAAAGACACGACACTCAAACGTGCACATGGAGCCTGTTTCTCCGGGTATTGTTTCCCACTCCTTTCTCATTTGTGATTCTCACATCACTCGGCCCTCCGGCTTTTTTTTTTTTTCTTCTGAAAAAGCCCTTTTCCTCACTTTTTCTCTCAGCGCATATCTCTCTATTCTTCAATCTCTCATTTTTTATCCCTCCCATGGGTGGTTGATGGATAAACAAGAAGTTGCGGGCTCTTGCCCTCAGCATTGTGCTAGATTCTCTTTCTTCTGCTCACAACAGTGAACTTTCCCACAGAGGGGTTGTGATGCGGCTGGATATGCAGCAGATCTGCAATTGACATTGGTTGACTATGCTCTACTCAGGAGTTTAGACGTGATTAGATCTATCCAAATGAGGGAATGGAATATCTTGATCCATTCCAGTTCGTGCTTCACACTTGTCTCGATACCTCACTGCTTTGGAGGATGAGGGAGCTTTCTGCATTTTGCTGTTAGTTTCTGTTGTGCCCTTTTCCGGCAGGTATGGTGCCCTTTCTGGCAAGTGTGTTGATAAAAGGAGAAAAGACAGAAAACCTGACTCAACTGTGCCCTAGTTTATCATTTTGACCATTTTTTGTTTTTGGCTTCTGCTAAAACAATTTTAACCAAAATGAGAGTTAGATTAACGCGCTTGTTCGATTTTCTGATTTGAAATCACGCAAGTCAGGTTATGAGCACTGAAAAATTTCCTTTTTTGGGTCTAAGAAATGGTCCAATTTTGGAAAAATGGAGTAATTTTTGAGAAAATTAGTCAACTTCATTAAAAATTCTCAAAACTGTTTTAACAAATGGCCACTACTCAACGAGCGTAGAATTTACTCTTGAGATGCACAACCTCAGATCCAAAAACAATGGAAAATTGCCCTTTGTCTGAAGGACACTGTACGGCAATAGAAAGTTGCCCCTTGTTTGAATAGCACCGCAGCACACTGTATGGCAACGGAAAGTTGCCCCTAGTCTGAATAGCGCTGCAGCACGTGGCAACCAGTCCTCACAATGACAATTACAACCAAATTCTCAGATATAGAGAAGACAAAGATGACCAGAACCATCACATGGACATAGTCGAATTTGAAGTGTTTTACGGCTGGACTTTAGAATGAAGTTGCCTATGTATCCCAAAGATAGGAATCAAGCCTTACGTAGTTCGGGGGTAAGGTACACTCGGGTATTAATCTCTCTTTTTGTGCTCTAACTTTTGCCAAGGCCGCCTTTTTTGGGTTTTCAACCTTGCGAGCTTTGTTCTTCTTTTCTTTTCAATTCTTTTCATTTCTTTTTCTTTTTCATCTTTTCTTTTCATTTTCTTCATTTTTTCTTCTTTTCTTTTTGCATTTTTTGCATTTTTGTTTTTTTTGTTTTTTTCTTGCTCTAACTTTTGCCTGGGTTGTTCTTCCAGGTTTTCGGCCCAACGAGCCTCTCAAGGGTAAAAGTTTAGCTTTGTCCATGTTGAATGGTTTGAGATCTCAAAGCCATCTGAATCTAAGAGAATGGCTGTTGTTCGCTGATGATGTAGAAGTCCATCTAATGGAGGGTGAATTTGCCCCTAGTGTTGTGGATAGGAACTTGGTTGTCCTTCAACAATACTTTCTTCTTTCCATCTTCTGGGATTTGGCATTCTTGCCAGTCTTCCCTGGTTTGTAGAAAAGACTCATCTTTGACTTTTTGAGCGCATCTGACATTTTTGCCCCTGGTTCAAGGGCTGCCTTTGATCTAGCTTCGCAAGCTTCCTTTGATCACATCTGATATTCTTGCCCCTGGTTCATGGGCTGCTTCTGATCCGTCCACACGGGCCTTACATTATAATTGACGGTTGAACATTCTGAATCCAAGTTCAATGGTTTGAAAGTAAGGGGGTCGAGTTTCGAGGCTGAGAACGATCCTAAGCTGCACAATCTCAAGCGCGATTCCACACAGGTCTTCGCAAGACGGCACAAAACATTTTTTTGAAATCTTTTAAGAAAGCGACAAATCGCCCGTGCTGAAGACAATGCAAAACCAATCTGGATCAAGCCAGGATCCTTCTCAGTACTCATATTAACAAACATGATTTCATTCATTAAGGGCTTAGCATGCCTCTCTTTCTCTCAATTGAATTTTTTTTTTGTTGCAAATCCCGAGGAATTCCTTCCTCTTTGTTTTCATCACAATATTCAAAAAGTTTTGAAAAACTCAGGTCAATGTAATGATTTCAAAGCACAGAAAAGACACAGTTTTTAGTCAAATACTGCCATCTCATTCAGAACTTCTAGCACAACTAGCACAAGGCAGAAACAAACACAAGAGTGTGAAAATCACTGCTGTTCATTCAATTCTGTTGGCATTACTAGCTCCAAGGCAAAAACAGACTCAAAAGAAAACGAAAAGACAAATACAAAACAAGCAAGTGATGTCTGAGGTAACACCCCCGAAATCACCCGACTCTAACAAAACAGGACTAACTCGGTACAACAAGACAGACCTAACTGACTCAGTAAGAAAACTAACTGACTCTGTACAAAAAGACTGGCTTAATACAACACAACAAGACTGACTCAATACCCAAGTCAGAAAGTACAAAAACCAGCATTCACAAATGCTCAAAACAGTGCGTGCCATACGCCACATCTGGAGTAAACTGAGTGCCGCCCGTAGGTGGTTCATCTCCTGATCACATATTCATACTATCTCCCAAGTTCACTGATCCAATGGCGATAGACTTTGTTGAGCTGGTGCGGCGATGACCTTGTTGTCAAATAGATCCTGTACATCATAGCACAGACGAAAGCAACTATCAGTGTCATGACCGGTTTGTTGATGGTAGGCACAATACTTAGTCTGGTCATGCTTTGGAGGGAGAGGATCGGGTAGAGGCCGTTATTCCAACGGTTTCAGATATCCTTTCCGGAGTAAGGCCTCTAGAGCCTTTGACAAAGGCATATAAAGTGGGGTAAAAACCCTCTTGACTCGAGGTGGATATTTGGTTTTTTGCGAGCTACTTCCGGACGCACTGGTGAATGGAGTAGCTGTTTTTGATGTGGTGGTGGTGACCATGCCCACTTCAGAAGATCTTGCAACTGCATCACCACTGGTGGTCGCATTCGAACTGTAGAAAAAAGCCCTCATGGGCTGCTCCTTCTCCTGGTCAATGAGGCCTTGCCTCATAGCGTCCTCGATTTTCACCCCCATCTCGTGTAAATCTGAAAAGGTGGGGAAGGGGAGAACAATCATTTTCTACATAAGCTTGGGTTGGAGATTGCGCACAATCATCCGAATCTGATCTTTGTCAGTGGGCCTAGTGGTCATCATCGAGGCCTTGGCCCTCCACCGGGTTACGAAGTCAGAAAAACTCTCCTTAGGCTCCTGCCTAGTCATCTCGAGATCATGGGTTGTGATCTCGATCTGTGTATTATAGGAGTACTGAGCGACAAAAGCCTCGGCCATCTCATCCCAATTCCTCTTAACATCGTCTTTTAGCTCCGCGTACTAGATGGCTGCCACACCCAACAGGGTCTGGCCGAATAAAGAAAGCTTCTATAGCCTGGTGAGGCCCATCGGCCTTAATATGTCTGAAAACAGCCGTAAGTGCACCATGGGATCCCCGGACCCGTCAAAGCGGTCAATATGTGGCATCTTAAATTTGTCTGGCAGCGTCACGATTGCATCGGTATACCCATCCTCGATGTCTGGGATGGACTTCATATCCTGAGATTTCTTGAACAGCTTTTCAAGCTTGCTCACTTTTAATGCCGTGGGGTCCACCTCGAATTTGAAGGGAGAATCTGGTTGATTGATAGGAGTGGGTACCTTGGATAGTTGAGGTAGAATCGGGGGTGGAGCCGGCCCTGTTGGGATGTCTGTATCCTCCTGGACATTCGCCGTCTCCCCGGGTATTGGATCTCTTGGTGGGGGAGGAGCTTGGTGTGAAGCTGATGCTCCAACTTGCTGCTGTAGCCGGGTAATTAGCTCTGCCTGTTGGGCCATGACGACGGCCGCTTGGCAATTCAAGCAGCGGCGTCCTCCTGCATGGTTCTCATGCTCTCCTGGAGATGACACATCATTTCTTCCATCCTTGCCATACTGCCCTGATCTATCTGAACTACCGGTATGTCTATCTCTGGAGTAAAAGCAGATATCTCAACCCAACTTCACACATGTGAGATGGATAATGACTTCTAATCCGAAGACTGTTGAGCTGATGATCTGTGCCTGACTGGCCTTTTTACCCTGCCTCTGGCAAAGGAACACTGATTGCCCTTGAACTGAATCTCTGACCTGACAAAGTCTATCAACACAAGTCCAATGTACCCAGGGGATATCGAAGCCTTCTAAAGCTATGGTTCCCAAGCTATGGTTCCCAAGACTACCCTAGCAAAAGATTGGCTTCTACTAAGTCATGATGTGGTTTTTATGATCGATATATGTTCATATCCTGATTTATTAATAATGCTAATATTACTATCTGAGGCAGTCAAATATAGATTGTGTCACTGATTTTAGTTATGCTTTGATTTTATGCAATTTTGAAAAGCCTTTTTGTACAAATTTAGAAGCATAAGAATCAATTACATTCCAACATAAGCAACACAACCTCTATCCATTGGCATTCATACAGATATTCTAATTAAGCATTTAGTCTCATGGTATAACAATAAATATGATAAGGAACACACACATATAGTATACTAAAGCAAAGAAATGCTCACCTAGTACTCCAGGATGAGCCAACAGAATATGTTAAGGAATATACATGATCCTATATATAAGCAACTAATGTAATACATACATGACATGCATCTATAGGTTCGGATATTAAGATATGACATGAATATCATCTCAGGATATAAGATAGCGCATATATTCAGCTTAGAAATGATAAATTCCACAAATGCAAATGAGTCGGACCCGAATGCAATACATGGGCATGATGAATAAGACATGATGCTATACAGAAAGCACGTAAATTAAAGGGTTAGAAAGACATGGGGTTAGAAGATTATTACAACAATTTGAATAAGAAATGAGGAAAGAGAGATTATTACAACAATTCAAATAAATAATAAAAGAAAAGAAGGGGGGTTGGAGAACTTATTACAACATTGAATTGATCTAGCTAAATTACGATTGAATCTAACAAATCATACTTATAACAATTCCCATTTAGACTTGACCCATTTAATGTTCTTAGATCTAAGGAGTTCTGTGTCTTCAATTGATGTTCATGCCCGTTGTGTTGGTCATGTTTGAAATAGGTTAGGAGTTAGTTTTTCAAAAGAGTTGTTGTTCACTTTTATTCTTGTTCGCTCAAGCAGTGTTTTGGTTGCTCGAGCAGTCTTTGAGATCCTCTAGTATTTTTGCAAGTCTGTAAAACTTCTAGGAGTAAGGTATCTTCTCTTGAGCAGTCTTTCTTGCGCTTGAGCGGCCTTCTGTAGTTTGCAAAACTTCTGGGAGGGGGTCATTGTTCGCTTGAGCGTTGTTTTGGTCGCTCAAGCAATCTTTCTTGCGCTTGAGTGGTCTTTAGCAGTCTGAAAAGCTTCTAGGAGGGGGTCATTGTTCGCTTGAGCATTGTTTTGGTCACTCGAGTGGTGTCACTTATTGTGTCTGACGCTCGAGCGGTATTTTGGTCGCTAGAGCAGTCTGTACGTATATCAGTTTGGGGAAAGGGATTTTTAAATCACTTTTTGATTCCCCCCTCTCTCTAAACACCCCTAACCATAATTTCTTCACTTTCTCTATCTAGTTCTTGCATTAAAACCTCAAATACACCTTCACCCATTGATTTCTCTACTATAGTTCCTTGGGAAAAAAAGATAAAGCTCGTTAAAAGTTTCGTTTTAATCGTAGAGGATATTGTTTTGGCTCCATCAAACTTTAACTCTTGTTTTCTTTCTCTTCTAAATTTGAGGTAGGAATTTCTTCAATCTTTAGTATGATTCTTAGCTTCGTTATTTGCTCTTTGACAAGGTTTAGTGATTTGGGGGTTTTTGGTTAATTCTAGGGTTTGATTTTGAAAGGTAAAAGAGGGATTTTTTAAATAAATTCTTGAGAAGGATTGTGGAAGTGTATATATTGTTCAGTTGTGTTAGAAATTCTTCCCTTAAACGTGATTTTGAAAATAAATGAGGTTTTGTTTGAAAAATCATTGATGTATGATTTTATGAAAGAAAAAGAAATGATGTTGGGTTTTGAAAAGATATTGAGAATGTATTTGTTGATGATGAGAGTGAAATTGAATATTTAGTATCGCTCCTAAAAATTATTTGTTGAGTATGAATATCTGTTTTGGGCTATCGGTGAAGAATAGTTTTGATTGTTGTAGAAATTGCGTGAGGATTAGGTTAAATTGAAACTAATTTCTCATACATCTTGCATCAAGCATTGTTTCATACTTGAACATTAAAAATGTATTGTTTTTGAGAAAAATGGGTGTATACCTTAGTGAATTTGGTTAGGGGGTGTGGTTGTGGTTTATATTGTTGGCATGTGTGCCATTGATGAAAGTCTAGAAACCAGCGCGGTTGGGTGCTGATCCTTCACATTAGTACCAGTAAAATGGTTTTGGTAGTATTTGTATAGCCTACTGGCAAATAATACCTAGAGATTCTCAGTATTTTTGTATCCGCTACGCTGTTTTCTGATGTAAAAGGTGTATTTTCATGAATTGAAATTTAGTAATGATGGCATTGCATTATTTTGAGATGTAAAAGTATAATGTTTGGCAAATGACATGCATATGCATTCACCTTATGGCTTTGTTAAGTTTCATACATAGTGTTGAAGTATCTCTACTGGACTTTAGCTCACCCTATGTAGAAAACAACTTTTAGGTGCTGATGATATGCTTCCACCAAGGACATAGTTGGGGAGGACCGTGGAGCTAAAGGCTCATTTTTTTTGTTTCTTTTGTTGTAATTACATTTTGTACAAGCCTCGGGCTTTTAATTGTTTTGGACTTGATTCATATTGTTGTAACCAAGCAATGTCTTGGAAATATGTAGCCATTAGGGCATAAACTTATCTGTATAACCTTTTATTTCAGTTCACTCATATATGGCACATGCTATAGATTCAGGATCTAGGATTTATGAATGTATACTCGCATATGTCATCTTTTGTACGATAAAGGAATATAAATGAAATGTTAATATTTCACATGTTTATGTTTTCTATTGGATATCATGAGATGGGTTGTTGTTATTATTTGGGAGTGTTACAATCTAAATAAGGCAAATAATTTCCCCAGTAGGTCCAGAACCACCCGAAAGAGCACTCTCCAAAAATTGTTTTCTTTGTTCTTTGTTCTTTAGAGGATCATCTGGTCAGACATAGAATGGGCTGGCCGAATATAAAACTAGCTTGCCGAACTCTTTTTCCATGCAATATTTAGGTTGGTGCAGAAAGTTCATAACAGAAGCCAAGAATCTCTTCCAAGGAGTGCTCATCCGCTCTACCTTTTCCACTTACAAAAATCACTTAAGGATGAGATAGTTGGGCCTCAACCTCTAATAATAACATAAATAGATATATATAATAGATATTTTACAATACATTAACAAACTAAGGGGATCAAAGCAAGGACAATTTCAAGCTTAATAAAAAGATGGGAACCTACATCATCTCTTTGTGAATAAGGGAAAGTCAATACCTAAATCCATGTTATTAAATAGAAAGAGTAGATTAATGCACATAATTTCTCAGTGGAAGCTTTGCTTTGAAAACAAAGGATTCATCAAAAGTCATTGAAAGCTCCTCTTCTATTCATGGAACAAGGGTGTTTCCACTTCTTTCCATGTTCATGAATGATTGAGAAGAGAGATCTCAATGCTCTTGACATAAAATCTCTTGTTTTGTTTTCAAAATAATCAATAAAAGGAAATAACACCATCTTTTCAACGTCAAACCTCACGAATCATCTAAGTAATCCTATGAAACAAACCCTATCACTGAGTAACATTGAGCATGGGTTGAGACACATGAACTAATATGCTTAGATGATAGGATATGTGAGGAGAAGATGTGTAACAAGGAAAGAACGCTATTGTACATATCAAAATTGTGAATGGATGTCTAATTTCTACTCCTAATCACATCCACAATGTTCCAAAATACATAACAACAATCGATCTTAGCCAAGGAAAGAAAGAAAAGAGAGAAAAACTATCAACTCAATGGATGAGTGGCTAATTTCTAATCCCAACCACATCCATGACGACATATTACATGATTGCAACAATTATATGATAAGAATAGGGTTGTAAATGAAGGAAAAGAGGGAGAAAAGCGATTAAAAGTGCAATAATCTCACCTCTTAAATAGGATGAGCTTCTTTGTTTTACAAACTCTCTCTTGGTCCCCTCAAGAGCCTTTAAATATGTCCTAGAATGTCCAAAAGCCTCAGTAAGGAGCCTAGGATTAAGCTGTAATGGTTTTTGGTTGCTGAAAATTGAAGGAGGTAGGTAAGAGATGAAGAAAAGAGAGGAGGGAGAGTCTCAAGCCTTATATATGCCTTGGATCAGTCTTCCAACCCTTAGAAATGAGCTGTCGAGCTCTATTTATAGTCTATTGGTGTAAATATCTGAGATATTTATGGAAAGTGTGTTGAACAACCTGAAATTTCCAAAAATGCTCTATACTCGGACAATTCGGCCAACCATACCCTTTGTTGTTCAGCCAAATGTATCTTGAGTCGGCCATCATATGTTGTCTGGCCAGTTAGAAAATACATTGTCAAAGGTAAAGTTAGCACAAATTGAAAAGAGAAACAGGTATTTTAGAGGATTTCACATTTTCCATTCATTCTCGCTGTGTCCATTGCTCAGTTTGTTTGAAAGAATACAACATTTTGATTTTGAAAAGATAAGCCTCAGGACATATTGGAAATGTTTGGAATTACATAACTAAACTCATTTTGAAAAAGGTTTTTCACTGGTCGAAAAGTATTTTGGCTAAAACAAGTACTTGGTTAGTTTCAAGGCCTGACACCTGAGCTTCCTGCTAAGGGGTTCATATCATTGGGTACCCAAGAAAGACTGCCCAAGTCTTAAGGTTAGTAAAAAATGGAGTGTCTACAGTATCCGCTCGGGGAGTCAATGTGCCTAATTGCCCTATCTTGAGCTTATTACCGGACAAATGCAGAAAAATATTTTTGGGTGTCCACTGGTCCTGTCAAATTAATAGCTGATAAAAGTGAAAAAAATGGATGATTATGGGTGCCCATCGCCCTGCCGTATTAATAGTTGACAAATGTGGAGATATTTTCTATTATGAATCTATGTATATGTATTATTGGGACTTCTACAAGGGATTTCAAGGCTTATTTACCACCCCAGTGTTAGGGAATTATTTAAGTGGAACAACGGTGCATTTATTTCCATTTGATTCAAACATATTAATTTTAAATTTTTTTGTTAAGGTTGTGGCATATGGATTTCAAGTAATTAGATACTCTATTAAATGTATCTCTACTGGGCATATAGCTCATCCTCATCGAACATTTCAGGATTTGGTCATCTGTCTCCACTCTAATGAATGTGAGGTGGATTTTGTGTATGGAGCACGAAGGCTCGTAGATGTGAATTTTTGTGAAAGCTTCGAGCTTACTCATTCGGGACCGAGAGTCTATTTTTGGTGTATCAAGGCCCTTGCCTTGTTATTTATAAGCCATTAAGGCATTTTGCGTTCTTTAAACTCTATAACTTCTTGAACTAAGACAGTAAAATTTTCTTTATGGTGAACTTGGAATTGTAATTTATTTATTTATTTATATTTTTATTTTTATGATAGTTCAATGGGAAGGAGAGTATATTATATAAGATTCACCCTTTGTTTTTAACGAAGTTCATTTGAAATACTTGTAATATTAAAATGGTGGAGTTAATCATGAGTTGATATTTATTTAGTATTTTAAATTTTCAGGGCATTACAGACTGGACTGAGGAAGGACTAGATGATGGAATGCAAAGATGGATGTGCTCATACAAACGACCATGTCTTCGACCTATCTCAAGAGTCTGTCATATCTTCAAATCCTACACAACACAACTAGTTGAAGAAATTAGAATAGTGAGGCCAAGATCACAGAGTTGACCAATGGAAATAAGATTAAGCATAAGGTTGAGGATTAGATAAGTGTTAGGAAGAAAGACATTAGAAGTGGAAATATGACCTATATAACTAACATGTATTTGAGAGCTATAAGCAGTGTAAATAAATTAGAAGAAGATGTAGTGGAAGAGAAAAGTGTAGGGTCAGAGGTCATATGGTTATAACAAGCCGAATCAAAATACCAAGAAGAATTACCTGGAGTGATTGAGAGAGCGGTAGAAGGTGCACCACAGGTAGAAAGAACTTATTTCATAATAGTGTAGACGTCCCCGAACGTTCCGGGAGGGAATCTCGTTTTGTTCATTAGGCTCACTACAGTTCGGACTCAAATGTCACGGTTCTGAATCTAATCCCGCAAAGTGCAATGCGAGACCGATAAATCACCAAAGAGTCCAAATTCGGCAAATCGTTTTGAAAAACAGATTTTTAGAAAGAAGTGCCAAACATAGACTGCTTTGCCAGATATAGAGTTGCCGCCTAAATATTTTATTTTGGGGAAATTTAGGAAACCTTGACTCGTGCCTAAGGTCACACGTCCGTCATCACCAAAGTTGCCTCGGCTCGGGAACTTGGGTACGATTGGGGAAGGCCATGCAATGAGCACCCCTGCGCGCCCGATCAAAGATCGGCCACTACTAAACATGATATCGAGTTTTTGAAAACACATGCGTTCTTACCCCGGTTTATTAGCCTAGGATTACTATGTGATGCACACAGCATACAAGTATAGACTAGATCGCCTGAGTTGGAACAAAACATTTCATGTTTGTTTATTTGAAAATGGTTTGACGGTGCTATTCGCAAGTAGGCTAAGATGTGGATTTGCATTCTCAGGTGGGCTTAGAAAACATGGTGATTTGCCACTCTCAAGTGGGCTTAAAACTCGCAATCAATGTATTGTTCCAATTCGAGTAATCCAACCTTCACCCACAGGCATTCAGGCAGGTATATCACATAAGCACATAGCCTCATGGCAAGCATGCTATCATGGCAGTCACTCACACGCATGCAAGGATGCTAAAGCATAAACACTTATCGAGTACTCCAAGCCAAAGAAAGAAGCTAATTAGAAATCATGCATGAATCCTAACTATGCTGAAATGCCTAATGCAACACATACAAAAATGCAACTAAGATAGGCTCGGCTATTCTAAAATGGCATATGAAATGCAACAACTGATACACGTATTCAACTTGGAATTGAAATACAATGTAGTTAGCATGATGCGCTGAGCCCTATGTATGCAAGATAGATAAATGGATGCAAACATGCGAGCATAAGTATGCTAATTGAAACGTGCCCTAAACTAACCATCATAAGCTGGTAAATAAAAAGGAGAAAGACGTGGGGTTGGAAGACATGCATCACACACCCGCACACTTATTACAACATTGCCCTCCTCGGAGGGTCCGAATAAATAATACACAACCGAATGAATAACGAATTACAGCTAATTATTACACAACCCTAATTAATTAACAAATTAACTAAAATAAATAAGCTAGCATGCAAAACATATGAAATGGACTACCTCAGCTCGTTCTTGAATGATAAGGAATGCATGCATGCTCGAGTCACCTTGCCAGAAAATCCATCGCGATGCCCCGATTTTCCTCTATTTGCAACTGGTCCCAGAACATTGTACAAAGCTCCAGAAGGCTGCTGACCAGTTTTTGTTGCTAGTTTCCGGTTTGCTGCAACAGAGAGCGAGAAAGGGGCATGGCAAAGTATTTTCAACATATGTGTGTATGACCACTCTCTTCATCATTGCACAAGCTCCAGGGAGTGTAGTCCTCGATCCTCGTGCCACCAATCACGCATCTCGATGCACGATGGTTGAGGAGTTAGATTGCACGACTCGATGTAAAATGAATACACATATGAACACAACAAGGCCTAAACTCTATCATGGGTAATCCGGAGTGTCAGCAACCGAGAATCGAGGCACGTTTCGTTACTTTGAGTACGAAACGTCTCTCGTTTCCCGTGTTTGGACCAAACGCTACTCCAAACACTATGCAACAACTAGAATGGCATGGCATGCAAACACAATACAACAACTAGCATGCAATCCCAAACGAAATGCAACTAAGACATGCAAACATGCAAGGAATGACATGCAAAGGAGCAACTAGCATACGCAATGCTATGAACTACGAATGGCATACTCAATGCACATGGCACTATATGGCATACACAACGCACATATGACGATGGACATACACAAAGGTATAATCGAGGCATACACGATGCGACGATCAAGCACGTGACAACATGGACATGGCATACACAATGCAAGATGGACTTAAACTAAAATGAATGGGCCTCAGCCACACTCAAATCAGTGGCCAAACATGATGAAATTAGGCAACAAAACACATGCAAACATGCACCAATGCAAGGGACCAAACCTAAGGCACCAAATACAACTCTACCAAAGCATGGCAAGGGATGAAATATGGCATTTAATCACACATTTTTCAGCTCTGAAATGACATGCAAGATGGTCCCAAATCATGTAAACACCTCACACAATGCATGCTAGATGGCCTAGATACCGAAACTAGTGAAGTGCATCACACTAGAGGTACACAAAGCAATGCTCAAATGACCCAATGAGCCCCAAATAGTCCCTATGTAGGTCCAAGACAGTGCGAAGATAGTCTAAAATGATGGCTCAAAATGCATAGAAATGAAGCTCATGTAATGGTCCATAAATGAGGCATACAAGCACAACCCTCAAATGCACATAAGGAGTGGAAAACATGGGAACATGACAACCTTACATGTTCTGAAATACCATACACAATGACCCCAAAACATGCAAACACCTCAATATAAGCATGCAATAGGCTTCAAAACTCAAAGCTAGGCAAGGGTATTGCACTACAACCATGCATAGCAAGCATCATTCGACCATGAGGCATAAAAACAGAGCTAAGGCAGTCCAAAACATGCACAAAATCAGTTTAAGGCATGGCCAAAAAGTGCTAGAATCAAAGGCCAAAATAGCATGCAATGTAAGCTAGTAAAGAGGATTTGCACTACAAGCATGTGAAGCAATCAAGAGGCAACTAAATCAGCAAAACTCAGAGGTATGACATGCCAAATAAAGCTCGAAAACTCACTGAAACATGGTCTATGCATGCAATAATGATAGGCTCCTTTGATATGCTATGAAGAGGGTTATTCCACACATGCAAGATGGACATCCAATATGGAAAAAAAAGCTCTGGAAAGAGCCTATGAAGGTCCTAAAACTCATCAAAAATGGCCTGAAACAAGGCTTGGAAGCATGCAACTAAGGGCTCCTTTGTAAGGCCAAAAATGCTAGAAAACAAAACAAGGAGAGAGAAGGTCACCCCTCTCTGATTTTGGCACTCAAAACAGCATTCTATCCACTAAAAATCCACTAGATTTTAGTGGCTAAAAGGCCAAACAAAGGTCAATGCAAAGGCCCTAAGGCATGGCTCAAAATAAGATGAAATGAAGCATGCAAGGGGGTAAATGACCCCCAAAAGAAAAATGATCTTAAACAAACATGTTATGGACCTTAAAATATGACTTTTTTCAGTTTACACAAAGCTCAAAAATTCTTGCAAGTATAGCTAAAAGATGAAGCAAAATAAAGCTTAAAAGAGGGAATAGTGTGTTACCCTTGTAGCTTCAGCAAAATAGCACACCTCTGGACCAAAAACTCAACCTTTAACCTCTGAGAATGACCTTCAAGGAGCTTAGGTTGATGGTGGAAGTGTTAGGCTAGGAGTTGTAGTGTAAAAGGGCCAATAACTATGCACTTTTGGAGCCAAAATAGAGATATAGAGAAGGAGGTATATGTGTATGCCTTAGGGAAATTCTGGACCTTCACAGAGGACGGGGAGGCCCTCCTTTATAGAGATTCAAGGCTTTAACTTCTCAAAGAAGCTAAAAACCAAGGCCAAAGATCCTCCATACACGTGTATGGAGGATGCAGTCTATAGCTTCCAGCTGGCACAACTGGCAACATCTCACAGAGACAAGACTGATAGGAGTTGGCCGACCAGTTCAAGTGGTCGGCTGACTAGATCAAAAGGGTTAAGTCTCTAAAGCTGGTCGGCAGCCTCCTAGGGTGGTCTCCCAGTTGAATGTAAGCTAATGGTGTAATGGGAGACCAGTAATTGTGGCCCAAAAGTGAGGGAGACCAGCTTCCTGACAAGAAAATCGGCCGATGGGAGAAAAGGTGGTCTCCCACCCTTGTACCACCTTCCAAACAATGAAAATAGGATCCATGCCAAAAATGAACCAAGACGGATGCAAAACGAGGGTTCGGGGGCCAAAACGCGCAGCCGGGTGCCTCGAAAACTAACTGTTAAGCATCAAAAATGGAGCGCGACCACGAAGGTGGTCTCCCAGGCCACAGTGTCCCTCTAGAGAAAGGAAAGAAGGTGTGTGCCAAAAACTGGAGCAAACGGAGAAAGTTAAGCGGTCCCGAACCGAGGCGCACGACCGACGGCTCCGAAAATCGGAAACTGGTTTCCAAACGGGAACAGTGGTCTGCGACCACGGAAAGTAGCCTACGGCCACTGAGAGATGGTCTACGAGACCTCTTTCTTCCTTCGGGAAGAGAAAATAGAACCTAGTTCGCAAACCGAGGCAAAGCACAAAGAGTCCCAAAGTCCAGAGGCAATGCTCTCAGCCGAGACTCCGTAACCTCAGAACGAGCACAACATGCACAATCACCGAGCGCTCAATCGATGACGTCTGAGTCTTAAGGTCGGTCAAAAATGGGGTGTCTACAAATAGCTTCAACATCATGAAGAGTGTATGATGGTGAATGAGTGGAGGATGAGTCAACAACAATAGCGGAGATAAAATGAATGGAAGAGTGATATCGGTTGTGAGTCATAGGTGGTCTAGAAGAAGCAATGTCCTGAGGAGAACTGTCAAAATGATCCATGAAGTAATCAAAATATAAGTAATAAATAGGAACTAGTGGTGTCAGAGTAGAACTGGATAAAACAGAGTGCACCAGAGAATTCAAAAGGTTGAAAATAGCCAGGAACCAAGTTCAACCTGCCCAAAACAAGTCAAAAAAATGAGTGAACCGGCCTGAAAAGAGCCTGAACCAATGCAACAATTAGGGCTGACGTCAACGTAGGGTAAGGCTAATGTTAGTAGGCATGCGACGCATGCTAGTTTGTGGAGGTGCGATGTACTGTAATAGGAGGGCTAAGTTAGGGAAGATGCAAGGGATGTACCAAGGTTGACCTCAACGAGCTGCAATGGAGTGGCACATGCATGAAGACAAGTGGCACATAGATGTTCAACAACAAACACGTGAGGGCGCGTGGTGCAAGTGGTAGTGTCGCAATATGATACATCAAGAAAAAGAAGGCATGTGAGGGCGTTGTAACATCTCCAAATTATAACAATGGATAAACTCATAATCCAAAAATAGATATACAGATGCTCATCAGATTCAATCACTCATTAAGACAATAATACCAGAATATTCTCCTTTTCATTAATTCTTTTAATATAGTAAAAAGATGACATCACATGCATAAATACATCCATTAACCCTAAGCTATGAATCTATAGCATGTGACATATATATATAACAAAAGATGAAAAGAGAAGTTTTTGCCCTAAGGGCTAAATATTTCTAAGATGATGCTTGGTTACAACAAAAGTAGGTCAAGCTCAATACAAATAAAAAGCTCAAGGCTTGTATAAAAGATATTTACAATACAAAAATAAATGAGCCTTCAGCTCCAATATCCTCCCAAGCTAAGTCCTTGGCAGAGGCATACCATCAGTACTTGAAAATCGATTTTCACATAGGGTAAGCTAAAGCCCAGTAAAGATTAATTTAACATACAGTATAATACTTAAACAATGTCATATGGTGAATGCACCATCTACTAAAACAATGCATTTTTCCTTTTCAAACAACATAATGCCATTTTTATAACCAAATTCATAAATTATCACTTTTTAAATCAAAAAATATAATAATGGATATACAACACTGGGAATCTCTAGGTAAGTGTTTGCCAGTAGGCTATACAAGCACTACTAAAGCCATTTTACCAGTATTAACCGAAAAGGATCGGCACCTAACTACACGAGTTTTTGGACTTTTACCAGGGACACACAAGCCAACATAAATAATAACCACAACCACACCCCTTAACCAAATTCACCAAGGTATTCACCTATTTTTCTCAAAACAACACATTTCAATGTATAAAATATGGAACCAATGTTCAAATGTGAGATACGAGAGTGAATGGTTTTTGTTAACCTAGTTCTTATGCACTTTCTACAATAATCAATGCTATCCTCCACCGATAGCAAAAACATATATTTCTATTCAAAAGATAATTTAAGTAAACAAATATAAATTTCCAAAATTTCAAGATAGGAGTAACCATACATGTTCCAACTCCACTTTCCAACTCAACAAGGATCAAAATATTTCTTATCATTCTCATCCTCACTCAAAACCAATAATTTCCAAGATTTTCAAAACGATATCTGTTTCTTTCAAGAACCTATTTTGAAGAGAGGTTTTCAAGATTTCAACCCTTCTCATCAACACACCCATAATCACAACCTTTCAAAATAACCCATCCCAAAACCTTTCGTTTATAACTCATTTCAATCCAAATCAAAACCAAATCAAACTCAAATATCCCAAAATGCTACACTATTCAAACAGTACATAACAAAGCTAAATATCATACAAAAAGGTTAAAAAAATACCTACCTCAAAGAAGAAAAAGAGAGAAAAGGACAACCCCAAAATCAAAGGTAGATATTACCTTACTGTAGCAGTTGTAGTGCTCTGCAGTAGTAGAGTAGTAGATATTACCGTTTATATTAGTGAGTAAGTTAGTGTGTTAGGATTCTGTTTCTTTGTAATATAAATACTAGTGAGAGTTAAGAGCCTTGAGGGTGCTAACGAGGAGTTTGACAACAAAGAAGCTTACCCTCTTCAAAGAGGTGAAACTTCTTCATCTTTGAACTCTGAATTTTGTTGTTAGCTTGTTATGATCATGTGTTAAGTCATCATGGATGGGTTGGAAGTAGAAAGTAGCCACCCATCCATTGAGTTGATTGTTTCTTTCCTTTTTATACATATTGGTACTCTTTTTCTTGCTTTTTTAGAAGTATAATTCATTGCTATTGTATAGATGTGTTAATTGGAACCTTGTGGTTGTTGTTGGAAGTTAAAAGTAGCCACCCATCCCCAAGTTTGCTTATGTAGTGTAATTTCTTTCATTTTCACTTGCTTTCTCATCATCTTTCTTATCATCTAAACATGTGGGTTCATATGCCTCAATCTATACTCAATTCCCATGAGTAGTTGTGGTTATGGCATGGAGCTAGTTGGATGAGTCTCAAGATTTGGTTTTGGGAGAATTGTTGGTTGATTTTTCCTTGGAAGTAAAGTAATAGATTTTAGGTCAAAGATGTTGAAAACTCTTCCCCCAAATCTTTTGTAAACATGGAAAGAGATGGAAACATTATTGTTCCATAAATAGGAGAGGAGTTTTCAATTGCCTTTGATGAATCTCTTACTTTAAAGGCAAAGCTTCCACTAAGAAATAGTGAGCATTAATCTATTAAGAAATAGTGGGCAATGAATAGTATGAATTTCGGTATTAACTTGCCTTTAATCACAAAGAGATGATTGTAGGTTTTCATTAATATCTTGGGCTTGAATTTTTTCCAACCTCCAATTTTTTTTCATTTGATTGATTGTTGTCAATGTCATATTGTATATAGCCTTTTGTATACCTAATTGTGGGCCAAGGCTTCTCCACTTCTATCCTTAGCTTATATATGAAAAAGAGAGTTGGAGAGGATGAGCACCTCCTGAAAGGTGTGTTTTGGTTATGCTTTATTGTTTTTGCACAAAACAGTGTTCATCCCCAAGGTTAGTACCAACCGGACCATTTTTCATTTAGCTGGATGATTTTGATTATAGCCCGGTGAACTTTGTCCCCCCAGACAGAGCAAAGCAGAGCAGAACATTGTAGTTTCTGGGAAGTACTTTCTTGGCCATTTGTAGTTTGCTTTTAATTTTGGTATGATTTGTTAGATTCATCTTATTTTGGCTGAATCAATTCATTGTTGTAATAACTTCCAACCCTACGTCTTTTATTCAATTCATTTGTTGTAATAACTTCTAACCCTACCTCTTTTCTTCATTTAGATGTTGTAATGACTTTCC
Source organism: Camellia lanceoleosa (assembly GCA_025200525.1). NCBI lineage: Eukaryota > Viridiplantae > Streptophyta > Magnoliopsida > Ericales > Theaceae > Camellia > Camellia lanceoleosa. The sequence continues at coordinate 118,346,235 of CM045761.1, forward strand.
AACTCCATGTCTTTTATCCCTTGCATTTACATGCTTTCCGTATATGTCATAGAGTATCATGTTCTATTGATCATATTCATGATTTACATCCATTTTCATGCATATGAATTCGGTTCATTTGCATTAGTGGGGTTGTATCATTTCCAAATTGACTATATGCGCTATGCCTTGGATGATACACATGCTATATGTTGGTAACCGAATCCTTAGTTGCATATTGTAGGTGTATTGTATTAGCTATCTGTATATAGGATCATACATATATTTTTGACATATTCTTTGGCTTGCCACCGAGGAGTACTAGGTGAGCATTCTTTTGGTTTTTACATCCTACATGTACATGTTATTTACTATATCCGGCATTATACCATGTGGCTATGTGCTTAAATGAAATATCTGTGCGAATGCCAGCAGATGAAAGTTGTGTTGCTTGTATTGGAATGCGGTTAATTCTTATGCTTCTGAACTACTTTTTATTAGAAGTTGCACAAAATGATTTCCCAAAATGCATGAAATCAAAGCATAACCAGAACAAGGGGCACAATCTATATTTATTTGCCTCAGATAGTAATGTTAGCATTATTAAAACCGGAACATGAATATATATGGAGACCATAAAAAATCACATAATCACTTAGTAGAGGTCGATCTTTTGATTGGATGAGCGGGGGTGCTCAATTCATGACATTCCCCCCTCGTACCTAAATTTCTGAGCGGAGACACTTTAGTTATGATGGATAGTGGCCTCTGGCATGAGCCATAGGTTTCCTAGTTTTTCTAGAAGATTAGGTGGCAATTTTGAGATCTAGTGATATAGTTCATTTTGGGTAAAGATTTTGCAATAAAATTAATTTTTTGTACAAGTTGTCGAATCTGGACTCTCATTTATGTTTTACATTGCACTTGTGAGACTAGATCAAGAGATTAAGAGTCTAAACTATTGGGCACACTCGGTAACTCGGAAAGGCATCTTATAGTGGTTGACGACTATGGAGGACGGGGTCATGTTGGTTAGCGTAAGTGGAAGAGATGGTGAGAATGAAAGAGAAATGAAGAGATGAGAAAAAAAAAATGTGAGTGGCATGGTAAGTCTGCTGTGGCGAGGTATAAGTTTTTGTATGTAGGGTGCAACTCATGGGTTTGAGGTGTAAGTCTTGTATAGGGTTTGGGTCAATTAGGATGTTGGACTTGGTGACAAGGGATGTGGCGAAGAAGGATGATGAATAAAGGTGGAGGAGTAGTAGGAATGGATGAAGGTGGCATTTGGAGTGGCAAAAGAGGGTGAAAAATGTAGACAAGTGATGGTTTAGACGCAGTGAAGGTGGATGGAGGAATATCAAGGAGGGTTTTGGGAAACAGAAAAGTCTTAAAGAATGATAGGAGAGGGGAAAGCATAAGGAATGGAAGTGGATAGTGGGGATTGAGGGAGAGTGGAGGGGGTGGGTTGTTTATAGTGTTGGGTTGGGTTGGGTTGGGTAGAGTGGGGATGGTTAAGGGTGGAGGAGTATCGATGAGGGTTTGAAAGATACAAAAGAGTATTGAACTATGATGGGAGGAGGTAGGTGACATATAGGGTGGAAGTGGTAAATGTGGTGAGAAAAGTCATAGAAAGTAGTGGCAAAGGACGAAAGAGGGTGAAAGAAGGGGCTTTTTCAAAATAAGGAAACACTATGGTGCACACCTTTTGATATGCATCTTATAACTAAAAAGAAAAATGACATAATTTTAATTTCTGAGTTATAACTATAAAAAAAAAATGTCATAACTAAACACAATATGAGGTATAACTAAAATAATATCATAATTAAAGAAGAGAATTTGTCATAAATAAAAAAGAAAATGGCATAATTAGGGTGCATATGGTATACGCTTTTTAAAATGGTGTATATTATAATTTCCTTTCAAAATATATAAAGATATATATATATGTATATATATTAAGAATAATATATTTTTAAAATTTTTAAAACTATATTTTTTGAAAAAAATGATAAAAAATATATGAAATGAAGTTTTTGTGTTTTATAAAAAATTTCTTTTTATTCATTAAATTAATTTTTTTTTTAAAACTTGTACACAACATAAACTTTGTTTTTGTTAATCTTTACATTTTTGCTTAGGGATTTAAATATTATTTTCTATTTAAATTATTTTATTATTAACTATCCATCTCATTTTAGTTATGTAAATTTTCAAAATAATTTATTTTATATATTTAATGATTTAATCTAATTTTAAATATGGTACTAATTTTATTAAAATTAGATTTATATATAAAATGTTATGCATATTTTTAAAAATAAAATGAAAACAAAATAAATAAATAAAACGTAAAGAGAGAGAGAGAGAGAGAGAGAGAGTGAAACGTGACAGAATAGACAAGGAAAGAGAGTGAAAGAAAGAATGATTCTGACCCTTTTGTAAAGTAAACTAATCTTCTCACCTATTTTGGAAGGTCAAGTTTGGTATAAGTTAAATAATATAAAAAGTTAAAAAATTACTATTCTATTTAAGGTTAAGTTTGGCATCTTAAGGCCTTGTTTAGGAAGACTAAATAAGTGTACTTTTTATCTTTTTGGACAAAAAAATTGAGGTTGAAAATATAGATGTTTAGATTAACTTTTTGACTTTTTATGAAAAAATATGTAATAAAAAATTGTGAAAATTAGTTTTTAGAGGAAAATTTGAATTGGGAGTTGTGCAGCCGTAATTGTTGACTTTTGGTGAATAGTGTTAACTTTTTAACTTTTTGAGTAACTTTTTGACTTTTTAGATTATTTGGGAGTACCCAAACTTGGCCAAATAATAAAAAAAAGTCAAAAAGTCACTATAATATTTGAGTCACATCATCTTATTTAAATCACATCACATCTTTAACACATCACATCAAATCCAACCCAAACTCAACCCATATAAGCCAATAAGTCAAAAAGTGCACTTTTTTAGAACATCTCAAACCAATCCTAAGTTATATTATCTTATTTAAATCACATCACCTCTCTAATACATCATATCAAACCCAACCCAAATTTAACCCATATAAGCTAATAAGTCAAAAAGTACACTTTTTTAGAACATTCCAAACCAACCCTAACAATGATTTAGAATACTAATTTTGGTGCTTTAATAAAATACTAATGACATAATAAGGAGAAAAATAAATAAATAAATCAAGACCAAAATATCACATTACAGTGAATAGAATCCACCGCCAACTCATTAGAACTTGCTTTAAAATTCAAGAATTTTCGTAATTTAAAAAGTCTCCCATTGTCTAATGATTTATTTTTCCTGCACCTGCTGAGCCGTGTTTCCTTTTTTTTCATTACACCAAACACCACCCAAAAAAAAAAAAAAAAAATTGAAAAATAAAAACAAACAAATCGTAAAAGTGTGATAATTCATGTATGCAACTGACAGAGCCTCTGTTTGGGAAGTGTGTTGATTTTTTGACTTTTTAACTTTTTTGACTATTTTAACCTGGGCTAAAAAGCTTGGTTTGGGAAGAATTTTTTGACTTTTTGACTATTTTTGTGAGAGAAGAATGTAATAATTGTGGGTTGGATGTGATGTTTTGTTTGTTGTGGTTAAAATAGCCTATTTTATTTTTTGTGGCTAAAATAGCCAAAAAGACTTGAAAACCTTCTTCCCAAACGGTACCAGAGTCAGATCTCTGTAGCTTGTATTGGTTTTCTTTATTTTTCTCTCGACATATTAGGCTGGTTATTAGAGTTCTTTCACCCACTCTAGCATACATTATAAATTCTACAGAAATTCCATGATAAAAATAAAATAAAATTTTAATATATTATTATATCCGACTAAATATTTGATGTAATGGTGAGTAATCTTGATTTGATATAGGGACCACAATAATGTTGAGTTAGTGGGAGACCAGAGTTATTGACTTAATTCAGCTTTTTATTAGTTGATAACATCATGTGGAATGGTTTCACTGTTACACTCAATATTTTCCCCACATATCCCATTTTGAGCTTAGTATAGCATACTCATTCCAAAATCATACACAATATCCACAGTGAACATTTTTAGTTACCAAATATATTATTGCACTTTTTTTCAAAATCAAGAATTGTCTTGCAGTAAATCCGATATTCCATATCATTGCATACTATTGCTTGAACCCTTTCAAAGCACATTATTTCTTTAGTATCATATTGGCATCATAACAATTCTCAACATACTATTGCACTTAAATTTTTCAAAAAACTCGCACACAAATCTTTCAAACACATTATTGCACATCTTTAATCATCGTATAACAGCATTGTTTTAAAACATTTTAAAATCCATTCCCATTATCATCTTACACCTTGTCTAATATTAGATAACACTTTTAGTAAATTTGCATTTGTTTAATTTGCTTCTTGTTTTCACAAAATTTGGCAATTAATGAAAAACCTTATGACTTCGTAATAGGAGAATGTGTGAGGTCCAAGAGGTTAAAAATCTCCTAATTCTTTCATTGCCTCAATGAAGAGGACTTCAAATCTCTTATGTGTTTTGAAGTATGAAGAGCAATCGACAAATATAAGAAAAATAAGAACATGAGAGTTTTATTCCAATTCAACTTATTGAAATACAATAAGTTGAAAAGAATAGGAAATTAAAATTTTAATTTCACTTCAATAGATTGAAATACAAAAAGTTTAGGAATAACTGAATGAAAGCTACGGATATCTAAAAGTAAACTAAATGACAGAGATGTTTTTTGAGATAAGTAGTTGATTTGAGTTGATTGGATTGGATGTTGGATGTCTCCTTTTCCATCTTCAAATGGCCTTTATATAACTGCTAAGCCTCCTTATTGTTTAGAATAATTCTCTCCAATCATGTGCTGAATTTGCAAACTCTAGCTATTGCCACATTCTTTTTTCCGTTGGATTAATATATATATTTTTTTGATCAGCAAAGAAAAAGGGAAACTTTATTGATGAGATGAATAAGATCAAGCAACAAGATACATCAATAAAGGAGAGAAGTGCAAAAAACATCATAGCTAACACTCCAAAATCCCAACTAGGTTGGCACCAAGGAGAAAGCACAATCATCTGTTAGCACTAAGCCCAAAGATTAGCAAGAAACCAATCCAAAACAGAGAACAAAACAAACACCAACATACACTAAGAAATTAACAAGATACGGAGTTAAGCAGCAAGGCAGCAAACATCAGATGAGCAGACATCAATTCAGGTCCCATTCAGTAGGGTTCAACTGGCATGAGTAACAGGACAGTACTCCCATACATTGCTGCTGCACACAAGCAAGACCAACATATCAGATCCCTACCCAAGCATAACAGTCCAGGATCAACCATGCAGCTAGAACCATATCCAAGACCAAAAGCAGAACAAACCATCCAGCCATAGCATAGCAAGACAGATCATCCAGCAGAACAGATCCTGATGCAGAACCATCCAGCCAAATTCATAACCCACTATTCCTATCAATCACTAGATTCGTGGCTTCAGTTGACGTCCCATGTTCATCCTGCAGATATACTCTCCAACCCCTGCATTTGCTCTGAAACATGTCCTATGGGCCCTGTTTTGATCAAAGTTTCTGCTTTGATCAAAACTAAGATGACAACAATTCAGCCTAATACTTTTGTAGCCAATCTCAATTCAGATTCAGCTTCTACCCCTCAAAGCTATTGATTTGTGACTTAGTTCTGCAGCAACAAGGCACATTCCATCTAATTGGCTAACCTCACCAAGCAACAAGGCACATTCCATCCTTTTATTTTTCTCCATCATGTCAATGTACTCCAACAATCTGCTACATACCAATCAGGTTAGTGCTAGAGTAGCAGCTTCAGACCAGCTTCCAACTTCCAACAGAGCAGCAACAGGGTTACATGCCAATCTGCTCAGCTTTGATGACAGATTTACCTTCACAGACAATTTGCACAGATCAGACCAGCTTCCTACGTCAGTATGCCTACCAATTTCTAATAGCTCCACCATCTGTGCAAAATTGAGGCAAAGTAGCAGAGCAAAATTGACAGCAGCCACAGCAACATACAGTTTTAGCCTTAAAACTGACTAAAGGCACCAGTAGACTTCCAAATTTTACTTAAGGGCACCAGCAGACTTCCAGCAGCAGACTTCCACCAGCAGTAGCTGCTCAGACCAATAAGCTGCACAAACCAGCATACAGCAGTAGATCAGCAGCAAGCAGCCTACCAGTTGACAGCAGCCTAACAAAATAGAACCTAATGTACAGTAGCCAGGATAGTTCTTGAATTTGAAGAAAAATAAAGCTGAGGGCCTTGTATAATTCTACTGCTGAGCAGTCCAAGCATATCTGTAAGGCAGCCCAATCAACAAACTAGAACCTAAACCAGCAACCTGAATCTGAACCAGCAGAGCAAACCTATGAACACTAGTCTTACTGCTCAACCAAGGGCCACTCAAACTATACTAAGCTCACAGAGATCACTAAATAAACTGAGCCACTCTAAACTATACTGAGCTCCAAAACATTTAACAGTAGCACCCTCATAGTATCTGCACACACCTAGTAAACACCCTCTTTCCTACACCAAACACCTCAGGAGATGCCTTCAACCTCATAGAGCACACCACTACACCAAAGCACTACCAAGGCAGTCCAGCATATCAGTCCACCACTGAGCCTCACAGTCCAGCAGGACAAAATGTAAACCTGAACCTCAGATACACACTCCAGCAGAATCTGAACCTGATACACTCTCCAGCAGATACACACTCCAGGGTCAAGACTCAACTCCTATGTCGAATACAATATTGGACCTGCTGCAAGTTAAAGACTATATCATTAATAGAGAACTCTAGTTTGACTGGGGAAGATTTGACCCACACAGCTATTCTTACTTTGACCAGCTCACAGAGATCTTCAAAATTTGGCCGCAACCCATTAAACACAGTCGTTTCTATGCTTCCATATGGACCAAAGGACAGCCAAAGGTACAACCTTCCATAGCTGCTTCTCAATCTTTTTCATCTTACAGAATGACCACTAGTGCAACAATCTTTCCATTGAGTTTGGTATAACCCACTGTACACCCCACCATTTTATAATATGAGACCACAAAAGCCAAACAAAAGGGCAAAAAAGCAAGATATGATAGATTGTTTCCACATCATCATGACAGAAAACACAACCCACATTAGCATTCACATCTAAGATCCTTATTCTGTGCAGGAAACTTGATGTTTTCACTTTACCTTGCTATGCCAACCACCCAAAGAATTTTACTTTAGGTGGAGCACAGTTATGCCAAACTGCCATTGCCATATTCCTACTAGGCCCCAAGGACAATTAACATCTTTTGTACGCTGATGCAACAGAGAACAACCTAGTTGGATCAACCTTCCACTTCCAAATATCTGGAATTGAGACCCAAATGGCTGGTACAGATCTGATTAAGGTATGTAACCTACGTACCTCCTCCTCCTCGCAACTTCCAAAAGGCATCACTGGTGCAACCTCTTAAGGTTCCTTAAAGAAAATTCATTCAATGTTCTTATGTTCCTCTGTTAGCATAGGAGTTTTTGTGTGTGCTTGGCAATGTGTCCTCTGTTTTGGTTGTCTTTTTATTGTTGTTGGTTACTCACCAACTTTTGATGGTATGCTAGCAGGGCAGACTTATCGGTGCCAACCTAGTTGGGATTGGTTTGTTTCGCTTTGATGCTCTTTGCACTTATTGCTTTCTTTATTGATGTAATTCTCTTTTGGTTCATCAATAAAATTTAACTTTTGCTATAAAAAAAAAGAAAAAAAAATGTTCTTGTGTTGTGGATTAAAGTTACAAGAAGTCCATATGTGTTAGCAATACTCCCAAGCTTGGAATGTGCATAGTGTGCTCTATCATTTTTGGTAGCCAAATCTATCGATTCACTAAAATTAGCACGCACATCTATTTATTTGATTGACCAATGCCAGTTAGCATCATGATATGGCGGTCATTTCAATACAAACACTTACCAATTTACTCAAAGGGCATATTATTGCAAAATTCACTTTCAAAGTGTTTGTACCAAAAATGGCAACTTGGTGTCAAAAGGAAGAAAATGCCATTTCGAGCATGAACTTTGAGAAATTGCCCCATATATGTAGAAGTTAAAGCCTTCTAGCCATAGAGAAGGCCAGTCAACAGTCACCAAACATTCTTGCAATCTTAAGAGGCCTATTGGCAAGTTTGCTAAGCCTTATAGAAATCTAGAAGATCCTGTAAAGTTACAGGAATTGACAATCGACTTGGAACATGTTGTTTGACATTTGGCCTAGAACATGGTGCAAGAATGTTTACATTTAGCCTGGATCTTGGTATAGGAATGTTTAAGTTCGACTTGGATCATGGTACAGGAATTTACACTCTTCCTGTATATGGCGCAAAACTTCATGGATAGGTGTCAGGAATGAAAGTAAGTCTTCAACAAGATTTTGATGACTTGGTAGAAACTTTTTGATGTAGCAGAAAGATATTGGCCACGTGGCAAAGGATTGATGACATGATAGACATGTGGCAAGACAACAGTGTGACAGGAATAATGGGACCAAGGGATGATGTGGTAACTGTAATTCCATTTAATTAAATTAATTAAATGGATAATAGAAGATATTAGGTCTGCCCAACTGTTCCTAAAAAGTTGGAAGTGATTGAAATCGCATGTCCTACAATAGTGCTGAAAGTTACTCCATATTCCTAATTAGTTGCTAAGTCAAAGCACATGTAGAGATTAAATTGGGATTTAGTGGATCACATTTGATGAGATATTTTGCATATATGGTTGTTAGTAGTCAAAGTTGTTGCTAAAATTGGGCTTCAAGGCATAAATCATGGGACACTTGGCAATTAGTGGTCAAAGTGGTTGCTAAACTTGGGCTTAAATGTAGGAATCATGGGACATAGGGCAAGATTTCAAACTGCCACATTTTTGGCAGTTGGAGCAGGAAGGATATATCAATGTAAAAGGACTCCAAAGCCAACACTTGAAGGGGTCCAGCACCAAACTCAACCAAGAGCTTATTTACACATCTATTTTTCATAGCTTTTTAGCAATTTCTAGCAAATTGTCTTTATTTAAACAGTTTAATTCCTGCAATTAGTTGTTTTCTTAGTTAGTTTAATCACATTGTTCCAACTGTTCTTCACTTAACTCAATGCAAGTTCAGTTTTATTTCACTCTCACCTAAGAAAATATTGAAATCTTATTGAAGCAAAAACCGAATTGGTGGTCCATCTTCTTGACCACACTCAATTTCTACATTAGAAATTAGAAATTTAGACCTTGGACTAGGTTCAAAAGTCCTGGCATGCCCTCGCAATCCAAAGCATCAACACAATGTGCCAAAAGTCGTGTTTTTTCCTTTTCAAGGGTAAATATTTTTGGCACAGCTAGTGGGGCTTTTAGGTGATGTCCAATTGATAATGTCAATTTGTTAATATGTGAAGTCATCGTCTTGATTTTGAATATGTGATTTGGCATTGTAAGGACGAAATTCATTGGCGTGAACATGAGGTTCAAAACCTTGAAAATAAAATTTATCCTCTTTGAAAAACCTAAGTGATTCATGATTAGATCAAGATTTAATTGTACCAATTTCCAAATAATTAAAACTAACAATCTAAATAATCTAGCACATACGAAAGTGATTTAGATTGTTGCTTCAAAAATAATTAATCAATACAAACGATTTTTTACGTCAAAAAACCACAATTGGAGCACCTCCAATTGTGATTAAAAAATCACAGGAAAAATGCCACAAATCAGTTCACTATGAAAGGAAGACAGAGTACAATACAAATTTACCAAACAAATTACCCAAACGCTATCAATTTGTCTTCAACAAGCTATATCTCTTTCACCGCAACCTTCGTTTCAGAATTGATTAGATTGATGTTGAATCCACAACATCCATTGTCGAATCAACGACTGCGCACAACATCAAACTCCTTCAAAAACTCCACGCTTGAATCTCCAAATTCCACCGAAGAAGAATACTGTTGTTGTTGAATAAAACAATCACCTCTTTGATGTACACTCTTCAAACCATGAGTTTAATACCCAACCAGACATCAAAAGAAAACCAGCAAAATAGCCCCAGAATAAAATCCTAGAGCCCTCAAAATAGATCTGGAAGCATTAACCCTAAAAACAGACTGACCGCAGCTTTTAAAGCAAATAGGGCCGCGATCCCCGCTCGAGTGCAGGACTTGCCGCTCGAGTGGAGTCTCTAAAATGCATACGATTAAACAAGTCTATGCTTGAGTGTTGAAAATCACACTCAAGCACAAAAACACGCCTCCTAGTATTTTTACAGACAAGCTAAACTACTGAGAAGGTACAAACTCCGCTCAAGCGCATCTTTGCCCACTCGAGTGGGAAGACCAAAAACACTAGGAAAATTACAATGCATTTAACCCAAGCTTGTTCGCAGAATTGGCAACAAGTAGGGACCTAACAATCTCCCCCTTTGTCAATTCTCGGACAAAACTATCTTAACAATTTTCCTAAACAAAGCACATGCACTAGACACACTCAAGAACACAAACAAAAATACTTCAAACCAATCCAGTTACCAAAACACCTGGTGAAACAACACACAAACCAAATCTATGGAAATTGGATAGCAAGATCAATAGAGAGAAATAAGCCAAAAGATATATAACAATTATCCATGCCAAAAGAATGTGTGTGTGTGTGTCCAAACAGCAGTATTCAATCCAGCAGTATCCCAAACAAAATTAAAAAATTAAGACTCCCCCATTTTGTCTGAGAGACAAATAGGAACAAGAAAAAAAATAAAAAACTATCCAAAAGTGAAGAAAAATACTGTTCGAGAAGGAACAAAATCAATGATCTGGCGGTAGGGGATGTCGCTGCTGTAATTGAAGCAAAGAAAGAATCTGAGCAAGCTGAAGAGTAGTCTGTGCGGTGGACTGCTCAAGATGATCAAGTCGACCATAGAAGGCATCCAACCAAGCATCCATGTGAACTAACTGCTGAGTCATAGACTGCTCAAAGCGGTGAAGCTGGTTACGCATAGTCCGTGGAGGAACATCTGGCTCCTTTGTGCCTGTTGCGGTGGCATCAATCTCGGCCTCCTTTGCCATAAGATCAACATCACCTGTAGAAGAAAGACTTGCCCTAGATACTCCCCCTTAACATGAACACGACTTTGAGACACGGTTTTCTTAGTAAAGGGTTTAATGGGAGTGGCATACTCATCTTCCTCGAAGACCAGGACCTCAAGTCTAGACAGGAGATGGTTGATCAGACAACCATAGGGCAACCCTAACTGTTTGTTTCCAATAACAGCAATCATTTTGTGGAGAATAAGGGTGGCAATATTAATGGGCAATTGGTGATCAATGCAGTACAAAGTATAACCTTGGTTTTGGTTTATTTCGGAGCTATGGGTTGTGACAATGAGATTGGCGCACACTATGAGATTCAGCAACCTAAACTTAGGAAGGAGCTCATTTTGCTTGATTAGAGGCCCTTGAATCCAGATGCAGGGTGTACCACACAGTGCAGTAGCCACCTCGTTGAAGTCGCAATCGGGGTGAACAAAGAATGGGAACAGAAAGTGAAGAACTGGGCCAATGCCGAGGAGAGAGTGGATAAGGTCCTAATCAACAAAAATCTCTTTAGACTAAACCTAGGTTTTGAAGGCGGTCCTATATCATCAACACCATCGATGTTACAATAAAAATCCTGGACCCAATCCAAGTTTTGATGCCTTAAGAAGGAAAGAACGAGGTCACCTCCTAAAGGCCCAAAGACAAACCTAATTGGGATGGACTCAAAAGTGTTAGGTTGTACATGACGCTCAAGGTGAACAGTCCGGGAGATAAAGGCTTCCCTAAAGTTTTTGTCTTTGTTAGAGGAAGTGAAACGGGCAAAATTGAACTGGGGCCAATTAGCGGTGGACTTGCGACGTTTAGAGGTAGACATCATAAAACAAATAGCAAAAACCAACACTTATTAGACAGATCACCCCCCATCTCCCAAAAAAACCAAATCAAAACAAGGAAGACAAAAAAATCATTAGTAACAGACAGTAATAGGAACAAAAATCAAGAACTATAACCAAAGTAGTAGAACCAAATTCCAAAACACAAACAGAGCACAACGCGAAAGCAAAATAACACAGTAGTAGCAATGGAGCACACAGATGAAAGGAAAAAAAAAACTAGACATGCTCAAGTATGTGAATAGCAAAACATGGACCAAAAATAACATGCCCACTCTCACCAATATAACATAGAACAACATTGACATGTTCAAAAACCTTCTGTGTAAATGTGTGAACAAGTGACCAAATCACAGACTAATCACAAAAACGAACCAAAGCACAAAAATAATCAAACCCCAAAAAGAGAGAGAGAGAGAGAGCAAAAAAAAAAAACACACAAAAAAATTAGGGTGAGAAACTTACCAGAGATGAACCAGACGAGAAAAATGAAGAAGTAAAACCAAATCACAGCCCAAGTGAATCGCAATCGAAACCCTAGGGGAGAGAGAGAGAGAGAAAGAGAGTGAGAGACAAGTGCAATAAAAGGAAAAAAAAATGAGTTTGAAACAACGGGTGGTAGAATTTATACTAGGGCTTACCGCTCGAGCGTGAGACTTCACGCTCGAACGGACTCACTTATGCGTGTCTCTCCGCTTGAGTGAAGAAGAGAGAGCTCGAGCGCAAAAAACAACCTCTCAGAATCTCGCTCACTTCTAAAAAAGTACTGGATGATGGAAAAATACGTTCGAGTGCTATGTTTGCCGCTCGAGCGGAACAAAAAAAAAAAAACCAGAGGCAAGAAACACCCTTCTAAGCAATTAAAACCAACTTACACTATCAAGTGGGACCTGAAACAAACAGAGGTGAGCACAATAGCATGAATGTGACACTAAGATGAGATAATCTGCAAACCATGAAGCCTGTAAACTCGCAATTTTGACATTATGAACCACAATATCATGAGCAAATCAAATAAAAATTGATCAATGAACATAAATTATATGGGAATGCACAACTCAAAGACAAACATGAGAGCTCACATAATGAATGTTTGTGTATGTAATCCTTGAGAGGCCACAAAGCTAGAGTTAATCCTCGTAGTGATCGGATGGCTGGACCTTCGGCAAGAGTAACTAAACATCATTGAGAAAAGTCAAACCACTAGACATCAAGGGGTATTTGTTGAGTAAACACGGAGGCTCCTGCTCAATCAATGATTTTTATTTTTTTTTTGGGTTGATTTTTGACTTTTCTTGCTTGTGGGCACTCATTGGTGGCATGCATGCTCATGAGTATGGAGACCAAACTAGAGAAGCGTGAAAACATTAAGGATGGCTTGGTTGGTGCCTCTGAGGTAACCTTTTCCTCATGCCTGGACATCAAGGAACTGAGGAAGGAACCGTGAAAGTGAAAAATGATGGTAGATGGTTAAGAGACTCAACATCACCCATGATATGCCAGTATAGGTCAATTCCTCTGAAAATGTATACGAGACACTCTTAGAGGTCCATAGAGAACTTTGATCACTTGTACGGAAACCCTTACAACAGTTTATCTCAAGAATGTGTACAAAATGAGATCATGAAGTCAATGAGTATGAGCATTCAGAATGAGCTATGAACAAAGAAAAATGAAGTCTTGCAAGCAGCATGAAAGGTGATCAAAAAAGTCTAAATGCAGAGATGACATGAATCAATGACAATGAGATTATAACATCCAAGAGCACATAAAGCAAATCACTCTCATCTACTTCAAGTAACAGGTAACACCCTAGTAACTGAGCACTACACCTAAGGTCTTTCTAAGGAACTTAAACCTAAGAAGATCAAGGGGTTTTGTAAAAATATCAGTTTTTTGATGCTCAGTGGGAACATGTTCAAGAACAACAAGACCCTCTTCCACTAACTCTCAAATGAAATGATGATGAATGTCAATGTGTTTGGTGCGAGAGTGTTGGACAGGAATTTTAGAAATGTTAATAGCACTTGTGTTATCACAGAAAAGGGTAAGAGTGTTCTCGTCTATACCATAATCATGAAGCATTTGCTTCATCCATAACATTTGTGTACAACAACTCCCTGCAGCAATGTACTCAGCCTCAGCAGTCGAAGGAGAAATGGCATTTTGCCTTTTGTTATGCCAGGCAACTAGATTATTCCCAAGGTAAAAACACCCCCCGGATGTGCTCTTATGATCATCAGCACACCATGCCCAGTCGGCATAAAAAAAACCAACGATTTCAGTGGTAGTGTCGATCGTGAACCAAATCCCATACCCCAATGTCCCATTAACATACTTAGTGATACATTTGATTGCAAGTAGATGAGACTCTTTAGGACAGGCTTGGTAATGGGCACAAACACTTACACTAAATGCAATGTCAGGACGACTGACTGTGAGGTACAAGAGACTTCCTATCATACTCTTATAAAGAGTATGATCAACATCAGTACCAGAGGAATCTTTGGAAAGGTGAAGGCTAGTGCTCATGGAAGTGCGAGCATGTTTGGCTGACTCAAGATTGAACTTAGACACAAGATTTTTGGCATACTTGGTCTGAGAAACAAACATACTTGAAGGAGACTGTTTAATTGAAAACCCAAGAAGCAAGACAACTCCCTTATCATACTCATTTCAAACTCATGTGTCATGCAATCCGAGAAATATTTTAAAAGAAAATCAACAGAGGATCCAAACACAATATCATTAACATAAATTTGAGCAACAAGTATATGAGACTTAGTATGTTTCACAAATAAGGTCTTGTCCACACTACTTCTTTGAAAATCATTATCAAGAAGAAAGGTAGTAAGCCTATCATACCAAGCCTGAGGGGCTTGTTTCAACCCATACAATGCCTTGTCTAATTTGTAGACATGGTGTGATCATTTTGGGTCCTCAAACACTTTTGGTTGCTCAACATAAGCCTCTTTTTTCAAGTACCCATTCAGAAAGGCACTTTTCACATCCTTTTGGAACAATTTAAAACCAAGAAAACATGAAACACCAAGTAAAATACGAATAGATTTGAGACTTGTAATAGGGGCAAACATCTCATCATAGTCAACACCCTCTACTTGTGTATAGCCTTGAGCAACCAACCTAGCTTTATTTCTAACCACAGTACTATTCTCATTAGATTTATTTTTAAATATCCACTTGGTACCTATCACATTCATGTCTCTAGGTCTGGGAACAAGAGTCCAAACTTTGTTACGTTCAAATTGACCTAACTCTTCATGCATAGCATTGACCCAACTATCATCTAGTAAGGCCTCTTTTATATTCTTAGGTTCTATTAATGAAACATAACACATATGAGATACCTCTTCCCAAATTTGTCTTCGGGTTTTCATTCTATCTGAGACACTTCCAATCACTTGTTGAGCTGAATAATTTAATTTTACCCTTGCTGATGATTTGAACTCTGGACTTGTAGTGATAGGAGCATCAGAAGTGGTGTCTCTTTGTGCACTCTTTGGACTCGGGCTTACCTTAGAAGTTGGTGCTGGCTCACCTTCTTGAGCTTGGACCTCTGCTTCTCCTTGACTTTGTGGTTCAGTATCCAAGATTGAGGACTCACCATTTTCTTCCTCATTTGTCACTGAAGTAAGAGAACTTGTGTCGTCTATAACCATATTGATTGATTCCATTAAAGAAAAAGTATGCAGGTTATAGACACAAAAAGCTCTACGAGTGGTTGAATACCCTAGAAAAATACCTTCATCACTTCGGGAGTCAAATTTGCCCAAAGGTTCTTTATCTTTAAAAATGTAACATTTACTCCCAAAAGTTTTGAAATATTTTACATTAGGTTTTAATCCTTTCCACAATTTATATGGAGTTTGTAAAGTGTCGGGCCTTAAATACACACGATTCACAACATAAACAGCTATATTTAAGGCTTCAGCCCAGAACCTAGGAGGAACTTTCTTGCTAAGGAGCATGACCCTGGCCAGAGCATGAACAATCCTATTCTTCCTCTCAACAACTCCATTTTGTTGTGGAGTAATCGGAGTAGAAAATTCATGCTTAATTCCATGCGTATCACAAAAATCCGAAAATGAACAATTTTCAAACTCACGATCATGATTTGTTTGGATTCTTATGATACGCCCAATAGAAACACCCTGCTCATTTTGGATTTTAAGGACTAAGGCCTGAAAAGCATCAAACATATCAAATTTTTCTCTTAAAAAAATTAACCCACGAAAAATGAGTATAATCATCAACAGTTAAAAATATGTATCATTTACCTCCAATACTTTCAATACGAGTAGGTCCCATAAGATCCATATGAACTAATTCAAGAGGACGTTTGGTTGTGAAGCTGTTCACCTTTTTATGAGGAGCACGAGTTTGCTTCCCAAGTGGACAAGGCCCACACACATGGTTCACATTCTTACCCATTTTGGGTACTCCTCTCACAAGCTCTTTGTTGGCAATCTTAGTTAGGTCTTTGAAATTCATGTGACCTCATCTTTGATGCCACAGGTCAAGGTTACTTATGACGGCCGAGTGACAAGTAAGATCATTAGTGGTAAAAATCCCATAGCAATTATCAGATGTGCAAACCTCATGCATGATAGTATTTCCTTTCTTATCCAAAATTTCACATTTATTTTTTGAAAATAATACTTCATGATGGGAATCACACATTTGACTAATGCTCAACAGATTAGCTTTAAGGCTGTCAACAAGTAAAACATTTTCAAGCTTAGGAAGACCAGCCACACTTATAGAGCCTTTACCAATGACTCTAGAAGTGCCACCATCTCCAAAGATAACAATTCCTCCTTTATATTTATTAAGAGATGTGAAGTAGGATTTGTCACCAGACATGTGACGAGAGCATCCACTATCAAGATAACACATGTGTGAGTCATGTGCTTTTAGTGCAGTGTGAACAACAAAACAAGTTAAGTCACTCTTTCTTACCCAAATCTTTTTGGTCTTAGTAGAAGCAAGACTGGCAATCTTGGTAGATGTCTTAGCGTTGTGAACACCCTTATGAATCTTGGTGTTCCGCCTAAACATGTAAGGTTGTCTCCTAACCCAAGAAGTATTAGAATTTCTACCCATTTTAGACACTTTACCAAACAACTCAAAACAATAAGGACGAATGTGGTCATACCTACCACAATGATGACAAACAAAACACAAGTTTTACCTCCAATTTGTTGATCTTACCCCCTTTGGGTTGATGAAAAGAAGGATCACCCTTGAGCTTTTCCTTTGCTTGAGTCTTCAGGTCATGTGATGTAGAGTCTTGTCCCTTTTGAAATGTTATAGCAGTATAACCTATCCCACTTTTGTCACAACTCATTTGTTGAGATCCGATGATGCCTTCAAGTGTCTTTGATCCTTTATTCCACATATCAATCGTGGCTTTAGCAACTTGGGTTCTTCCTCTTTCTAACCAATCAGCTCTTCCAACGTGGCTTGTGACATCTCAAGAATGCCAATCTTCTCTTCATATGTGGCATAGATGCTCAGAAGTTCATTCCTTTTGGTTTCACAAGCTAGAAGATTTCCACAAAGGTCTTGCTTGTCATTTGAGATCTTGATGACATCCCTTTTTGCAGCTCCAATCTCTTCCTTTAGCTTAACATTCTCGCATTCACATGTTTTGCGCTTGAAAGTGAGTTTGTCATTGATCTTGGACAAATTCAGAGATTTATTGTAAAGCTTTTCATAAGCTTGTTGTAGGTTATCACCATCAATCTCATCATTGTCTTCCGAGGTTTCATCATCTTCTTTTTGCTCATCTTTCTCCTGGACCTCATCCAATCGAGCAACTAAGGCATGAAAGTTGATAGATGATGGTGAAGATGACTCTCTTGTTTTATGAAATTGACTCAGAATGTCCCATGCATCTTTGGCCTTTATGCAGTGAGCAATCCGTTGCTATTTTTCATCAAAAATTGCTTCACGGATGGTAGTCAGAACTCTTTGATTGCTCAGATTGTCAGCGCTTTCAACATCCTCTTCAATGACTTGCTAGCCCTCAAGGTCATGAGCTCTCAGAAACATCCTCATTCTAATCTTCCAGAACAAGTAATTAATCCCATCAAAGGTAGAAGCACAGTGTAAATTCTGACCATGAGCAAACTCAACTAGCTTTAGAGATGGTTGGGTGACAGTAGACCAGAATGCCATGTAGGTACTATCCCCGTCTTCACCGAATTCGGTTTCTTCGGGTTCTTGCTTTGACCCGCTTTCATCATCCCAAGTCATTGTATAGACTTTCTTCTGGTTCTTTTTCGATGGACATTCAAGAGCAATATGATCAAACCCTTGACATTCGTAACACTTGACACCTTGTCCCTTCACAATCTTCTTTTCAATTTTTGGAGCAACTTTTGGTAGAAAAGTTTTGGATTTTTCATTACCCTTATCTTTTGAACAAGGATCATTGAAATTAGGCTTCTTTTTCTTTAAATTTTTTTTTGAACTGTTTGGTAAACATAGTCGTCATTTTGGACTGTAGATCAAACTCAATCTCATGGGTGTCTTAGCAGTCTCATTAGCACTAATGAAAGCCACACTATCCTTTTGTTTTTTCTTATAAATCTGGCGGGCTTCATAAGTTTACAAGTTTCCAACCAACCGATCAAGCTTGAAGGTATCAACATCCTGAGCCTCTTCAATAGCTGTAACTTTTGATTGGAACCTCTTGAGTAAAGACCTCAAAATTTTTCTACCAACCTTAGCTTCAGGGATTTTTTTCACCAAGTGTGAAACAGGAATTCATGATGTCACTAAGTTTAGCATAAAAATCATCAAACATCTCATCATCACGCATAAAAAGAGTTTCAAAAGAGAAGGTGAGACGTTGAAGTTTTGACCTTTTAACAAAAGTAGTACCCTCGTGAATAGTTTCAAGAATGTCCCAAGCCTCTTTTGCTTCCTTACATGTGCAAATACGACGAAACTCTTTAGGTGTGACAGAGCAAAAGAGGGGATTGAGAGCCTTATTGTTCCAACTCGAGTTTTGATAGTCGAATGTGTCCCATTTATCAAGAGGTTTGGGAATATCAACACCATCAATGGTGACAACAGGTTCACTCCACCCATAGATCACACAGTGCCAAACTTTCTCATTAAAAGATTTTAAAAACGCTCTCATACAAGCTTTTTAATAAGAATAGTTTGTACCATCAAGTAACGGAGGTCTATGGGTCGAGTTACCTTCGCGAATTGAATCCATATCACCAATCACACAAAATCACACTCCTATAGTTTTGATAAAAACAAAGAGTGACCCGCTTTGATACCAATCGAAAAACCTAACTGATTCGTGATTAGATCAAGATTTAATTGTACCAATTCCCAAACAATTAAAACTAACAATCTAAATCATCTAGCACATACAAAAGTGATTTAGATTGTTGCTTCAAAAATAATAAATCAGCACAAATGATTTTTTACGTGGAAAAAGCACAATTGGAGCACCTCCAATTGTGATTAAAAAAACCATGGGCAAAACACCACAAATCAATCCACTATGAAAGGAAAACATAGTACAAATTTACCAAAAAAATTACCCAAATGCTGTTAATTTATCTTTAACAATCTGTATCTCTTTCACCGCAACCTTCATCTTCGAATTGATCAGATTGATGTTGAATCCACAATATCCATTGTCGAATCAACTACTGCGCACATCATCAAACTCCTTCAAAAACTCCATGCTTGAATCTCCAGATTCCACCGAAGAAGAACACTCTTGTTATTGAATAAAACAATCACCTCTTTGATGTACACTCTTCAAACTATGAGTTTAATACCCAACCAGATATCGAAGAAAACTAGCAAAATAGCCCCAGAAGAAAACCCTAGAGCCCTCAAAATAGATCTGGAAGCATTAACCCTAAAAACAGACTGATTGCAGCTTTTAAAGCCAATAGGGTCGTGATCCCCGTTCGAGCGCAGGACTTGTTGCTCGAACGGAGTCACTAAAACGCGTGCAATTACTTAGGTCTATGCTCAAGCGCAAAAACACACCTCCTAATATTTTTACAGACAAGCCAAACTACTGAGAAGGTACAAACTCCGCTTGAGCGAGAAGACCAAAAACACTAGGAAAATTACAATGCATTTAACCCAAGCTTGTTCGCGGAATTGGCAACAAGTAGGGACCTAACACTCTTGACAAGGTGAAGTGTGAACTTATGGCTTCATTATTTTTGCCTTTCATGGAAGAATCTATTTGGTTATATGAAGAAAAATGACGACTGAATGCTGAAATTCATCAGCTTCATAATGAAATTGATCACTTGGGGATGGAAATCCAACATCTTCGATGTGATATGTATAATCTTGAGAAAGGAATGGTATACAAAATTTCTAGCTTGACTGGTTTGATCCTACAATGCAGGGAAGTCATAGTTTTAGCATTTCATATTAGCAAGCCTGCTAGGCCTTCTACCCAACACACAAGGGGGCAAGTTATTCATCCTAAATTTTGTCTTGAAATCGAGATGAAGAAAAGTTGGAGCGAGATTGTGGAAGCTATGAACCAAATGGTGTCTAAGTTTGAAGAAAGAATGCCAACTCCTTTCACTACAAGAAAAAGCATTTTCAGCAACTAAAAAATCACTTTTGGTCGCTGAAAGTATAGGTTTTGGCGACTAAAAAAGAATTAGTAGCCAAAAGTGAAGATTTTTGGAGACTAAAAAAATTCAGTAGCCAAAAGTATAGGTTTTGGCGACTAAAAATCTATTTGGTCGCCAATATATGGCTTTTATCGACTAAAAAAATTTTAGTAGCCAAAAGTGAGGCATTCGGCGACTAAAAAGATGTTTGGTCGCCAAAAGTGAGGCTTTTACCGACTAAAAAAATTTTAGTAGCCAAAAGTAAGGCCCTTTGGCGACTAAAAAAAATTTAGTAGTCTAAAATGAGGCATTTGGCGACTAAAAACATGTTTAGTAGCCAAAAGTGAGGCTTTTTGGCATCTGAAAAGAAGTTTAGTCACCAAAAGTGGTAATTTTAGCACGGGAATTTTATTTTTTAACGACTAAAAAATAATTAGTAGCCAAAAGTATAGAATTGGCGACTAAAATTATGTTTAGTCGCCAAAAGTGTTCTCTTTTTTTTTTCTGCTAAATAAATTATGTTTAATAAAAAATAATTATGTTTATATATATACTTTTATATTAATACGGGTTTATGTACTATATAAATAATATATGTTGCATATATAATTATATGGTGTTATGGAGGTGTAGTGGAAAGAGTGTATTGTATAAGGTTTATGGTGTGGGAGGTTGATGGTTCGAATCTCCACAAGAGCAGAGTGTAATTTTTTATTTTTTATTATTATTATTTTTTTTCACGAATGAGCTTTTGGCGACTAAAATGTTTGGTCGCCAAAAGCTTGAGTATTGGCGACTAAAAAAATAGTCGGTAAATGTATAATTTAAAAATATATAATTGACTATTGGCGACTAAAACATTAGTCGGTAAATGTATAATTTAAAAAATATAATTGACTATTGGCGACCAAAGTTTTGGTCGCTAAAGACTTGCTTTTTGGCGACAAAAAGTTTTTTAGTCGCCAATACCTTTCCCGACTGTTTTTTGGCGACCAAACCGGCAACTAAAAAATTTAGTCGGGAAAACTAAAAAATTGAATTTTGGCGACTAAAAATTTAGTCACCAAATGTGCTTTTTTGTATAGTGTTTATTCACACAGACTTATCCATCTAATAGCCCAAACCTAAAGAGAAAGTTCTACACCTTGAGACTCAGTGTAGACGTCCCCGAACGTCCCGGGAGGGAAATCCCGTTCTGTTCATTTGGGCTCACTACAATTCAGGACTCAATGTCACGGTCTTGTATCTAATCTCGCAGAGTGCAATGCAAGACCGATGAATCATCAAAGAGTCCAAATCCGACAAATCGTTTTTGAAAACAGATTTTTTTGAAAAAAGTGCCAAACATGGACTGCTTTGCCAGATACAGAGTCGCCACCTAAATATTTTATTTTGGGGGAAATTTAGGAAACCCTGACTCGTTGCCTAAGGCCACGTGTCCATCATCACCAAAGTTGCCTCGGCTCGGGAACTTGGGTACGATTGGGGAAGGTCACTTCGTGAGTATCCCCGCTCACCCGATCAAAGATCGGCCTCTACTAACCATGATATCTAGTTTTGAAAACATTATGCGTTCTTATCCTAGTTATTAGCCTAGATTTACTATTTGATGCGCGCAGCATACAAGTATAGACTGGATCGCCTGAATTGGAACGAAACATCTCATGTTTGTTTTGAAAAGCGGTTTGCTACGCGCAAGTAGGCTTAAAATGCAGATTTTGCCACCCTCGGGTGGGCTTAGAAAAGATGGTTTTGCCACTATCTAGTGGGCTTATAACTCGCAGTTGATGTTTTGTTCTAATCCAAATAACCCAACCTTCACCCACAGGTATTCAGGCAGATATATATCACATAAGCATATAGTCTCATGGTAAGCATGCTATCATGGCAGTCACTCACACATATGCAAGGATGCTAAAGCATAAACACTTACCGAGTACTCCAAGACAAAACAGAAGCTATGTTAGAAATCAATGCATGATCCTAACTATACAGAAATGCCTAATGCAACACATGCAAAAATGCAACTTATAGCAGGCTCGGCTATTCTAAAGATGGCATGTGAAATGCTACAACTAACAAGTATTCAACTCGGAATTGAAATACAATGCAATTAGTATGATGCGCCGAGCCCGGTGTATGCGAAACAGATGAATGAATGCAAACATGATATCATACTGTATGCTAATTGAAACATGCCCTAAACTAACCATCATAAGCTAATAAATAAAAGGGAGAAAGACGTGGCGTTGGAAGACATACATCACACGCACGCACACTTATTACAATTGTGCCCTCTCTCGGAGGGTCCGAATAAATAATACAGTCCTAATTAATACAGTCCAAATAAAATACTAAACCCTAATTAATTAACAAATTTAACTAGGAAAGCAATAAACTAGCACACAAATATATGGACCGCCTCAGCTCTGTTCCGTGTGATGAATGATGTTTGCTTTAGTTGCCTTGAACGGAAATCCAGTGCGATGCCCCGGTTTGCCTCTGTTTGCAATTAATCCTGGAATGTTGTGCAAAGCTCTTGAAGGATGTCGATCCTTGATTTACTGCAACGGAGAGCAAGAAAGGGGCATGGCAAAGTATTTTCACATATGTATGCTCGCCTCGATCCTCTTGCCATCAATCACGCATCTCGATGCACGATGGCCGAGGAGTCCAATTGCATGACTCAATATGAAATGAATGCACATGAAAACACAACAAGACCGAGACTCCATCATGGCTAATCCGGAGTGTCGGTGACCGGGAATTGAGATACGTTCCCTCACTCAGAGTACGAAATGTCCCTCGTTTACCGTGCCTGGGCTAACTCCTATCCCAAGCACGATGCAATATGTATGACATGCATGAATGCGAGTAACATATAACCTATCATACGCAATGCTCTGAACTGGCATACACAGTGCTCGATATAACATGGCATACGCAATGCTGTAACATACAACCTAGCATACACAATGCTATGGACTAAGATGGCATACACAATGCAATATGGGCTTACACCAATATGAGTGGACATCAGCCACACTCACATCAGCGACCATTAGATGCAAATGAGACTACCGAGATACGTGCACACATGCACGCAAATCGAGGACCGAACCTAAGGCATAGCATGCAACTCTAACAAGGCATGACAAGGATGAAGCATGGCATTCAAACATGTAAATTCCAGCACTGAAACATGATGCTAAAAGGTCCCGAAACATGGAAACATGGCACTCGATGCATGAGATGAGCCCCGAAACTCGAAACTAGGCACATGTATTGACTTATAGCTATACAAAGCATGCATTATTTGACTATGAAGCACAAAGACAGAGCCAATACAGTCCCAAAACATGAACATTTCTAGTTCGAAGCATGACCAAAAGATGCTAGCATGATGGACTAAAATAGCATGCAACTTTGACTAGCAAGCATGGTTTACATGGCATGTATATGAAGCGTATGAGAACTCATCAAACCAGAAAAAATCAATGAATAAAACATGCCAAAATATGCCCAAATAATCACTGAAATGCAGCCAATGCATGCCAAAATGATGAGCTCCCTTAGAGGGATATACAAGGGGTTATTAAGCACATACAAGATAGACACCTCTGGAAATGGACTATGACAGCCCTAAAACTCATCAAATTGGCCTTGAAATGGGTCTAGGAAACATGCAAAGAAAGGCCCCTTTGAAAGGCCTTGGATAGGATTGCTCTACACATGCATTGTAGACATAAAATATGAGCAAAAAGGCCTTGGAAAGAGCCAAGGAAGACCCCAAAACTCACAGAATAGGGCCTAGAAAGTGACTTCGATGCATGCAAAATAGGGTCCCTTTGGAAGGCCCACAAGGCCACCAAACAAGACAAGGGGAGAGGGGGTCACCCCCCTCTGATTTTGGCCTTCAAGAATACACCTAAGCCACAAAAAATTCACTGGATTTCAGTGGCTAAGAGGCCAAACCATGGCCAATGCAAGTGCTCTAATGCATAGCCCTAATCATGAAGGAATGAAGCATGCATAGGGAGAAGATGACCCCAAACAGAAATGGGACCTTAAACAAACTTAAAGAGGATGCCAAAACAAGACTTTTTCCAGTTTATATAAGATCTCAAAAGTGTTCACAAGTAAGGCTAAAATATAATGCAAAAATAGCCCTAAAAGAGAGATAGAGGGTAAGGGGAAGTAGATGGCCTCAAACAGTAAAGAGCCCTTCAACAAAGTTTAAGAGGGGCTCAAAATAAGATACTTTACAGTTTAGGTCGAATCGCAAAAATGCTCTCAAATAAGGCTAATATATCATGCAATATAAGCCCTAAAAGAGAGATAAAGCACAAAGGGGGAGTAGATGACTTCAAACAGCAAAGTTTTCTTAAACAAAGTTGAAGAGGAGCTCAAAATAATATCTTTTCCAGTTTATCTCAGAACCCAAAAATGCAAGAAAAAGGGGCTAAGATATGAAGCAAAATAAGGCTAGAAAAGGGGAAATGAGGACTTACCCTTGTAGAGCCGACCTCTAGCAGCTTTTGGACCAAGAATGTGAGCTCTCTACCTCTGCAAATGACCTTCAAGGTGCTGGAATGGAGTGTGGAGGTGGTAGGCTATGAGTTGTAATGTAAATGGCCAAGGATAATGGACTTTAGAGCTTGGAAGAGAGAGCTGTGGAGGTAGATGGATGTATGCCTTAGCAAATATGTCCAACCCTTGCAAATGGAGGTGGAGCTTGTGTTATATAGAGGAGAAGGAGTGAGGCTTCTTGGAGAAGCCAAGAGAAAGGTTCAAGGCTTCCAAGAGAAGCTTGACCAAAGGGGGCAAGCTTCTTGACCAAAGGGGGCAAGCTTGACCAAAAGGGTCAAGCATCCCCAAGAAGCTTGACCAAAAGGGCCAAACTCTCCTTGAAACCAAGCAAAGGGGTGTAAACTACCTTTAAAGGGGTCAAAACAGGGACAAAGCCCTCAGGCAGTGAGACAAGTGTGAAACAACTGGCACAGCTGGAACACACTCAGAGAGGCAAATCTGGCCGGCCAGCTCAAAAGGTTCAAAGTGGCAGCCACCTCTCGGGTCCGACCGAGGTCAAAAGGGTCAGGCAAGATTGCTGGCCGACCTACCCAGAAAGGTGGCCTCCCAGGTGAGTAGATTACAGCCTTGTGGTGAAAAACCAGAAAAAGTGGTTCGGGAGAGAGAAAAACCAGCTTTTTAGAAGGGTTCAAAAGGGTCAGGAGGAATTACTGGTCGGCTTACCCATATTGGTGGCCTCCCAGGTATGTACAACACAATGGTGTGGTGGAAAGTCAGAAAAAGTGGCCCAGGAATGGGAAAAACCAGCTTTTTAGTAAGAAAAACGGGTGGCAAAGAGCAATGAAGAGAAAAGCTAGTTTTTCAGAAAAATTGCTGGTCGCCCACCCTCCTACAACCTTCCTAACAATGAAAATAAGGTCTCTGCCCAAAATGAACCCAAACCGATGGAAAACGAAGGTTTGGGGGTCAAAACGCGCGGCCTGGGGCCCCGAAAACTGACTATTAAGCACCAGATGTGGCATTTGACCACGAAGTTGGTCTCTCAAGCCATAGTGTCCCTCAAAAGGGAGGAAACAAGGTGTATGCCAAAAATCGGAGCAAACTGAGGTGGTTAAGCGGTCCCGAACCGAGGCACACGGCCGACGGCTCCGAAAAATCGAAAACCGGGCTCCAAACGGGAAAAATGGCCTACGACCACGAAACGTAGCCTACGGCCACTGAGAGATGATCTACGAGACCTCTCCCTCCCTTCGGGAAGAGAAAACAAAGAAAACAAGACCTGGTTCACAAACCGAGGCAAAGCACAAACGAGCCCCGAAGTCCGGAGGCAAGGCTCGTAGCCGAGACTCTGAAACCTCAGAACGAGCACGATATGCAACATCACCGAAGCGCCACAAGTGACATCTCGAGTCTTAAGGTCGACCAAAATGGGGTGTCTGATTGCCCTCTTTGACAGAACTCGAAAGTCATACGTGACGGGAGTGAATGTCAAAGCCCAAAGACGACCCATTTTTGACAAGGCCGAAGACTTAGACAAACATACAAGATAACAAAGAAATGTGCCCGCAGGCTTGCCCGTAGGCGGGGGCAAAATATAAAACGACATGCACAAAGTCGAGTGTAACTCATGATCATACAAAGCAGCAAGCTGTAATGAAGCAAATATTCACAATAGATGCAACAGTTTTAAGCAAGAATGCGAAGCAATACTACATTTCATGCAGTTGAATGTAAGAGGATTATACAATTCTTGTTACGTCTCGCATGGAGAATACAATACCGTCCGGCTCGTCTGGTCGCACCAGCTTTAAATGAACCATACATACAATATCGTGCCTCATGCTGCTGGGGCTCTTTCGCTTCTTCTCAGTTAAACCACAGGTACTACTTTTCTCCCTGGCCATGGTCATAGCTTTCCCTATTCTCCAACAGGGTGACAGACTAGGTTGATTCGGTATCCAGAATTGAGGCGCATACATATACTATCTCAATCTATGGGGCTGCCATACAGATTTCAAGCCAAGGATATACCCCTGGGTATTTAAACCAGACTTTAGTCTCGGAAATCCCGAACCTTTGCATTCTAGGCATAAGCCATTTGAACTCTAGTTTCCACCGTCTCAGTTGGTCTCCTAGGAACTCACCGCAAACACAGGCAGGTGGCTATACCAGATCACCGGAAGTCGTTCGGGCACGACAAACACCAAAGGAATTGCACCTTTAGAGGATTTAAGGTCTCCTAGACCAGAGAGTGCACAAGATAGTGCGATGCTAAAGGTGCACAAAACAGTGCGAGCAGATGCACAAAATAGTGCGATGCTAAAGGTGTACAAAATAGTGTGAGCAGGGTGAATGCACAAAACAGTGTGATACAGGTAAGGTGCGCAAGATAGCGCAATGCAATGCACTAACAAGTACAGGTGAGGTGTGCAAGGTAGCGCGAGTGTAAATGCATGCATAATGTAGGTAAAGGTGCACAAAACAGTGCGATGCGCGAAATAGCGTGAGTGAAATGCATGCACAATGCAGGACTTGGTACATAACTTACGACATAGCATTCCATTCATTTGGCACACAGCTTACAACACAACACTTTGGTCGTTTGGCACGCGGCTTACAATACAAAATTCTGTTCTTTCGGCACGCAGCTCGAAACACAGCACTCTGTTTATCGAGGTACACAGCTCATTCGGGCACACAACTCATTTCAGGCACACGGCTCATTTTCGAACGGCTCATTTTGAGCACCGTTTCGCCGGGCACATAGCTCATTCTTGCACCATTTCGTTTGGGCACATAGCTTCGTTTTGGCGCCTGAGCTCATTTGGGGCACCACTGGCTTCGTTTGAGCACCGGCTCGTTCTTTAGGCGCCTGACTCGTTCTTGGCACCTGCAGCTCGTTTGGGCACACGGCTTCGTTTGGGCACAGGCTCATTTGGGGCACACAGCTCGTTTCCGGCACATAGCTTGTTCTTGAGCGCCTGGCTTCGTTTGGCACTGCAGCTTCGTTCTTGGCACAGCTCATTCTTGGGCACACTGGCTTCGTTTGGGCACACATTCGTTTGGGCACCAGCTTTCGTTCTTCGGGCGCATAGCTCGTTCTTCGGGCACACAGCT
This sequence comes from Camellia lanceoleosa, assembly GCA_025200525.1. Classification (NCBI taxonomy): domain Eukaryota; kingdom Viridiplantae; phylum Streptophyta; class Magnoliopsida; order Ericales; family Theaceae; genus Camellia; species Camellia lanceoleosa. The sequence continues at coordinate 118,374,506 of CM045761.1, forward strand.
CGTTCTTCAGGCACACAGCTCGTTTTGGGCACACAGCTTGTTCTTCGGGCGCACAACTCGTTTCTAGTGCATAGCTCGTTTCGGGCACACAGCTCGTTCTTCGGGCACACAGCTCATAACACTGCTCAATCTGAACACTCAGTCCATAACATAGCATTTGGTTTGCATTTCGAACACACAGCTCAAGCACTTGAATTTCTGAACACGCAGCTCAAACTTTTGGCGTGAACACGCAGCCCACATTTTTGAAATCTGAAAACACAGCTCAAACTTTTGTCGTGAACACGCAGCTCACAATTTCTTGGAATCTGAACACATAGCTCAAACTCTTGCGGTGAACACGCGGCCCCCATTTTCTTGAAATCTGAACACACAGCTCAAACTTGTTGTCGTGAACACACAGCCCATAGTTTTTGAAAGTTGAACACGCAGCTCAAACTTTTGAATTTCTGAACACGCAGCCCATTTTTTGATTGTGAACACGCAGCACACACTTGTTGAAAGTTGAACACGCAGCCCACTGTCTTTGAAGTCTGAACACGCAGCCCAAATTTTGAGGTGAACACACAGCCCAAACTGTTGAATTTCTGAACACGCAGCCCAAATTTTGAGGTGAACACACAGCACACACTGGTTGAGAGTTGAACACACAGCTCACTGTTTTTGAAGTCTGAACACACTGCCCAAACACTTGATGTTGAACACATAGCTCAAACTTTGAGATGAACACACAGCCCATAGTTTTTTTGAAGCCTGAACACACAGCTCAAACACTTGACTTTCTGAACACGCAGATCAAATTTTGATTGTACACATGCAACACACACTTGTTGAAAGTTGAACACGCAGTCCAAACTCTTGAACTTCTGAACACGCAGCCCATTTTGAATGTGAACACGCAGCAGACACTTGTTTGAAGGTTGAACGCATAGCCCAAACTTTTGAATTTCTGAACACCCAGCCCATTTTCGAATGTGAACACACAGCACACACTTGTTTGAAGGTTGAACGCATAGCCCAAACTTTTGAATTTCTGAACACCCAGCCCATTTTCGAATGTGAACACACAACACACTCTTGAGGTGAACACACAGCCCACAGTTTTGAAAGTTGAACACGCAGCCCAAACTCTTGATGGTGAACACACAGCCCACTGTTTTGAAAGTTGAACACGCAGCCCAAACTTTTGAGGTGAACACACGGTCCACTGTTTTATTTGCACACAGCGCATATTGAACACCTAGTTCTTATATTTCACTTTTGAACTCACAGCTCATTCATTTTCATTTGCACGCAGCTCATTCTTAATTTTGAACACGCAGCTCATTCTTAATTCTCGTTTCTGAACACACAGCTCATTCTTTTCATTTTGAACACGCTGCTCACACATTTCAATTATGAACACGCAGCTTATTCTTAATTCTGAACACGCAGTGCATAAATTTGCATTTCTGAACACACAGCTCATTCTTTTCATTTTGAACGCACAGCTCATGACACGACACTACTCGATCTGAACACTCATAACACAGTATTCTTTTAATTTTGAACACACAGCTCATTCTGAACATACTGGATGCGATGACGGAACTTGCAGAAGTTGAAACAAACTCAGATGCCCGACATTTTTCCCTTTTTTCTTTTGCTTCGAAGTCTGGAACCTATATAGCTTCAGATAGGTCTCGGTTTTACTGTTTTCACATGACTCGGGTTGAACCCTGCGGTTTTTGAAAGAACAAAATATTGTTTTGCACAAACATGGAGAATGGCACAGCACTTTGAGCACAAAGCGATTTTTTTTTTTTTTGAAATTGAAATTGAGAATGATTTCTGAACCAGGTACTGAGCCTACAACTAACCACAACCAAAACGACTCAACAACGGAAAACAAAGGTAGAATAACCTAAACACAACTCAACAAAGGAAAAACAAGGTAAAACAACCTAAACACACCGAGTGACACTCGAAAACAAGAATCGAGAGAAAGCAAAAGACACGACACTCAGACGTATTGGAAAGACAAGAGAACTCTCAGATCGTGAGGAGCCAGTTTCTCTAGGTATTTGTTTCCCACCCTTTCTAATTTGTGATTCTCACATCACTCGGTCCTCAGGCTCTGTTTTTCTCTCAAAACCCTTTCCTTGCTTTTCCTCTCAGCACACATCTCTCTATTCTTTAATCTCTCATTTTTCATCCCTCTTGAGGGTGGTTAATGGATGAACAGGAAGTTGCGGGCTCTTGCCCCTAGCATTTTGCTAGATGCTTTTTTCTTCTACCCACGATAGTGAACTTTCCCCGCAGAGGGGTTGTGATGCGGCTGGATGTGCAACAGATCTGCAATTGACATTGGTTGACGATGCTCTACTGGGGAGTTTGGACGTGATTAGATCTGTCCAGATGAAGGAATGAAATATCCTGCCCCATTCCAGTTCGTGCTTCGCACTTGGCTTGATACCTCGCTGCTCGAAGGATGTGAGAGCTTTCAGCCCTTTTCTGTTAGCTTCTGCTATGCCCTTCTTGGCAAATAGGGTGCCCTTTCTGGCAAGTATGGTGCCCTTTCTGGCAAATGCAGTGACAACAGAGGAAAGATAGGAAGCCTGACTCAACTGTGCCCCTAGTTCATTATTTTGACCATTTTTTGTTTTTGGCTTCTGCTTAGAACAATTTTAACCAAAATGAGAGTTAGATTAACGTGCTTGTTCGATTTTCTGATTAGAAATCATGCGAGTTAGATTATGAGCACTGAAATTTTTCTTTTTTGGGTCCAAGAAATGGTCCAGTTTTGGAAAAATGGAATACTTTTCGAGAAAATTAGTCAACCTCAGTAAAAATTCTCAAAAACTATTTTTGCAAATGACCACTGCTTAACGAGCACGGAACCTACTCTTGAGATACAAAACCTCAGATCCGAAGGAAAATTGCCCCCTGCTTGAGGGGAGCTGCGTGGCAACGGAAAGTTGCCCCTTGTTTGAACGGCACTACAGCGCATTGAATGGCAACGAAAAGTTGCCCCTTGTTTGAATGGCACTGCAGCGCATGGCAACCAATCCTTACAGTGACCATTACCACCGAACTCTCAGATACAGAGAAGACAAAGATGACTAGAACCATCACATGGACACAGTCGGATTTGAAGTGTTTTATGGCTGGACTTCAGAATGAAGTTGCCTACGTATCCCAAAGATGGGAATCAAGCCTTACGTAGTTCAGGATTAAGGTACACTCGGGTATTTAACCTCTCATTTTGTGCTCTAATTTTTGCCAAGGCCGCCCTTCTGGGTTTTCAACCTTGCGAGCTCTGTTTTTTTTTTTCCTTTCTTTTCATTTCATTTCTTTTCATTTCTTTTTTTTTTTAATTTTTTTTTTGTTCTTTTCTTTGCTTTTTTCTCTCTTTTTTTTTCCATTTTTTTTTGTTCTTTTTCTTTGCTCTAACTTTTGCCTAGGTCGCCCTTTTGGGTTTTCGGCCCAACGAGCCTCTCAAGGGTGAAAGTGTAGCTTTGTCCATGCCAAATGGTTCTGAGATCTCGAAGCCATCTGAATCCAGGAGAGTAGCTGCTGTTTGCTGACGATGTAGGAGTCCATCCAATGGGGGGTTGAATTTGCCCCTGGTGTTGTGGATAGGAACTCAGTTGTTCTTCAGCACAAACTTTCTTCTTTCCTCCCTTCTGGGATTGGGCATTTTTGTCGATCTTCATTAGCTTGAGAGACATCTCAACTTTTCGCTCTTCAAGCACCTTTGAAATTCTTTTGCCCCTAGTTCGAGGGGTGCCTCTGATTTAGCTTTGCAAGCTTCTCTTGACAACATCTGATCTTCTTGATTTGACTTTGGTGCCTCTTGTTCAAGGGCTGCTTCAAATCTGGCCACACAGGCCTCATATCGTGGTTGACCATTGAACATTCTGAGTTAAGGTTCAAGGTTGGAAAGCAAAGGAGGGTCAAGTCTCAAGGCTGAGAGCCATCCTAGGTTGCACAATCTCAAGAGCGATTCCATACAAGTGTTCGTAGGATGGCGCAAAACATTTTTTGAAAGTTTTTAAGGAAGCGACAAATCGCTCGTGCTGAGGACAGTGTAGAACCAATCTGGATCAAAGCCAAGGTCCTTTTCAGTACTCACATTAACAAGCATGATCTCAATCATTAAGGGCTTAGCATGCCTCTCTTTCTCTCACTTGATCAAATTTTGCAAATCCTGAGGAATTCCTTCCTCTTTGTTTTCACCGCAGTGTTCAAAAAGAGTTTTTGAAAAACTTAGGTCGATGTAATGAATTCAAGGCACAAAAGAGCAGGTGAAATGCACTTTCGCGTCATTCTAAACTTGCTGGCACAACAAGCTCAAAGTAGTAATAAGCACGGAAACATGATAGCTATAGCGACCCCGGTCTTTTCCCTTTTAATTATTGTATTCGGACTTATGTTCCGTAGATTCTATTGTCTTATTATTATTTGTTGTTGTCCTTTAATTCCTCATTCTTGAGTTATAGGATGTTTTGGGCAGGTTGATTGCAGGTTGGTTGAGTTTAGAAACCAAGTGTTGATGTTCAGTTTTTGGCTTGTCCTCGGCGGAGTTTAACGCCTTTCGGCGAGGACTTGTTGTTCCTTGTCCGCTCGGCGGGTTTTGGCGCCGGCGGAAACGCCCATCCAAGATTTCTTGCGAGGTTATACGCTCGGCGGGAGTTCAGCGAGTGTCCGCCGGCGGGCGTCTGGGGATAAAATCGTGTTTTGGCGTTTTAAAACCGTTTTTGCCCTTCGTTTATAAAACCCTAGGTTACGAGTTTTCTCTCTCCCAACTCATCTTCTCTCCTAGGATTGATCTAGTTAGGGTGGTTTTTATCCTAGTTGCTTTACAAAAAAAGATAGAGGAGAGTGGGGGCTTTCATTTAATCTGAACAAACTTGAATTTGGAGCACTTTGGAATTTGGGCTATCATCTTCGTCTTCTTCTTTTTGGGTTCTTGCTTCGAGGTAGGGATCTCCTACTCCATTTATACGCTTTAAATCCTAAGTGTTGGTATTTCGGTATGTGGGGGTAGTTTGGCAATTTTGGGAGAAACCTTAGGGTTTTGGCTTAGATTAATTGGTATAATTAATTTAAGGGAAGAATGTGGAATTGGGTTTAATTCATGAAGTTGGGGAAATTATGAGATTAATGATATAGTTGGGTAGTTTAAATACTCACATATGAGAATGTTGATTTTACATTCATTATTGTATTTATTTCTTGTTTAGAAATAATTGTTTTGGGCTATCGGTGGAGGATAGTCGTGATTGTTGTAGACCTTGCATGTGGCTTAGGTATAACTGGAATTAAGTCACTTATGTTGACTGTTGAATTAATACAGAACATTACTTGTATTGATTATGTGTTGTATATGGCAATTGTGTGTTTCATTGCATATGCATGTTATTTGGAGAAGATAGGGGATAAACTCCACGGTTTAGGGGAAGATAGGGGATGTACCTCTAGACCGGATTTGTTGGGAGGAGATAGGGGATGGACTCCAGTAGCATCACTCATATGTGTGCTTATTGATAATAGCAATATTGCTATTTGTTGTTGATATGATACATCATTATAATGTGTATCAGTTGGAAGTATGGAAGTGTTGTGGTTTGAGCGTTAGTCTCATTTATTTTTGTGACATCTGGATCACTATTATAGTTGGCCAGGTTCTGAGCCATAATGATATAATTGGGAAGTTGAATAAATATTGGAAAGTGAAAGGTGTCATAGACAATATGTCATAGACAATGTACACATACGTGTCATGAAATTGGAAACTGATTATCTTGTGTTAACCATGCATCGAATGCTAATGCTTTAGTTAATTCTTATACTTGGTTTAGTATTTTTCTACTGGGCTGTGGCTCACCCTATATGGGAACTTCATTTTCAGGTTCAGGTGGTTCATTACCTCCAAGGACTTAGCTTGTGAGGATTTGGACTCGAAGACTTGCTTTCATTTATTTGTCTTTATTTGTTACATGTAAACAATCAAGCCTAGGGCTTTATCTGTATTGAGTTAGACTCTTATTTCTTTGTGTCCAAGTGCTGGCTTGGCAAGATGTAAGCCTGTAGGGCATTTATTTTGATGTTACATGTAATACTTTATTTAGTAATACTCTGATGGATAATAGAATGTTTCGTTCTCTGTTATTAATGCATGTTAATTATATATATGATGGGTTTTATTTTGAGGGCGTTACAATAGCCGCAACTGTTTCATTTAGATTTCCTGGTTACAACTGGCTCCACAACAGAGACAGACTCAAAAGAAAGCAAAAGATAAATACAAAATAAAATAGTGATATCCGAGGTAACACCCCCGAAATCATCGAACTTCTATACAATGGGAATGACTCGACACAACAAGACAACCCCGACCGACATAGTACAAAAAGACTACTTATAAACAAGATAATAAAACTGATTGAATACCCAAGTCAGTAAGTGTAAAACTAGCATTCGCAAATGCTCCAAAGTGTGTGCCATACGCCATATTCAAAGTAAACTGAATGCCACCTGCAGGTGGACCAACTTCTGACCACATACTCGCAGTATCCTCGAAATCTAACAACTCAGCAGTGACAGACTTCGCTGAGGTAGGCAGGAGGATGACCTCATTGTCGATCAAATCCTGTACCTCATGACGAAGACGGAAACAGTTGTCGGTGCAATGACCGGTTTGTTGGTGGTACGCGCAGTACAAGGTGGCATCATGTGTGAAAGGGAGATTCTTCGGGAGAGGCCGAGGCTCAAGGGGTTTAAGGTGCCCCATGTCAGCAAGGATCTAAAGCGCCTTAGACAAAGGCATGTAGAGAGCATGAAAGACCATGTGGCCTCGAGGCAGGTACTTGGAAGTCTGAGAATTCTTTCTAGACGCACTAGCGAAAGGGTCGGCAGGCACTGCCTTGGCTTTCTGATCTTTCCCAGGTGCAGAGTTGGGAATGGAAGGAGCTGTTCTGGCATGATGGGGCTTATCCCGATTTTTTGCTTGGCGAGAACTCCGCTCGGTTGGAGTGGGGAAAGCATCATCCATAGTTTTAGCCACCACTGTGAATATTTGCTGTTTGCTCAATCCTCTGGCTTTCAAAGCCTCGACTGCCCACAGCAGTTGTTCAACGAGATCGACATGTGTTTCCACCTTATTCTTACCTCTGGCCTCAGCTTGATTGAGGGTTTGGGTTGCTATATCAGAGCGAAACCCGGTTGTTGTTGTCATGGCATGGCCATAGACGACCTCGGTTGGTGAGCTCGATCTGGTCGCCTAATAGCGGGGGCTCCTGCGGTACGTAATTCCCAGCGTAGGATGGGGTTGGTGGTGAAGCCGACATCCCGTAGGTGAGATCAGCCACAGATCGCTGAAGATTGTCGATCATTGCTATCAATTCAAACGTGGTGGGCTCACGAGCTTGACACAACTGTGGCGTCCAGACTGGGCGCGCGGCAGGCGACTTGGGCGGATGCGGTATATCAACATTGGTCTCATCCTACAAGATGATTCCTTGGTCTAATGCGGCTGCCATAACCGCAATTTCCTTTGAACTTTGCGTCATCATAAGTCTGCTGAACTGAATGGTGACTGACGAATCAGATGTCTATCGTGCCTCAGCAAAGGAGAACACTGGCTATTCTGTACTAAATCTCTGAACCCCCCTGAAAGAGAAAACACGCAGTATTTTGGCCCAATCAGAACATGCACAAGCATAGCTAAATAACTGTACTCTACTACTGATCACTGTTCCCCAAAATCACTGCTCTCCCAAAACTGAATCGGATACCCGCAGATAACTGATTCCCAAAATACTGAATTGGTGCTCGCAGGCCTGATACCCAAACTTGTAAACTGATACATGCATTTCCCTATAGAGACGCACTCTTAAAGCACATAATAGATAAGTGAGAGCCAAAACACCCTTATGTTGGGGTAGGGTTTCCCTGTCCTATTTTGTCAGGAGCTAGGGTTTCACTACGCACGTAGCGATTTCAAACGACCTATATTGGGTAGGCAACCTGTCCTAGTTTGGAATGGTCACTATGGATACCGAATATGCACTAGGTCGAATGGTCAAAAGGGTGCCCCGGTAAAACCGGGGTTTGTGTTTCCATACTGGCAGAGCCCGTAATCGGTAAGCCTTATGGCACGCAGCCTCTGGCAAATCGCTCAGGAATAGCAGATGGCAAACACGGTGTCCTAGGCGCACCAATGCACATGCAATGCAAAGAAACACATAAGTGTAATCAAAACAAGATATCATGAGTTCAAGTCAAGCTCTCTAAATCCCCAGCGGAGTCGCCAGAAACTGTAGATGTCCCCGAACGTCCTGGGAGGGAAATCCCGTTCTGTTCATTTGGGCTCACTACAGTTCAGGACTCAATGTCACGGTCCTGTATCTAATCTCGCAGAGTGCAATGCAAGACCGATGAATCATCAAAGAGTCCAAATCCGGCAAATTGTTTTTGAAAACAGATTTTTTTGAAAGAAGTGCCAAACATGGACTGCTTTGCCAGATACAGAGTCGCCACCTAAATATTTTATTTTGGGAGAAATTTAGGAAACCCTGACTCATTGCCTAAGGCCACGTGTCCGTCATCACCAAAGTTGCCTTGGCTCGGGAACTTGGGTACGATTGGGGAAGGTCACTTCGTGAGCACCCCCGCTCGCCCGATCAAAGATCGGCCTCTACTAACCATGATATCTAGTTTTGAAACATTATGCGTTCTTATCCTGGTTATTAGCCTAGATTTACTATGTGATGCGCGCAGCATACAAGTATAGACTGGATCGCCTGAATTGGAACGAAACATCTCATATTTGTTTTGAAAAGCGGTTTGCTACTCGCAAGTAGGCTTAAAATGCAGATTTTGCCACCCTCGGGTGGGCTTAGAAAAGATGGTTTTGCCACTATCTAGTGGGCTTATAACTCGCAGTTGATGTTTTGTTCCAATCCAAATAACCCAACCTTCACCCACAGGTATTTAGGCAGATATATCACATAAGCATATAGCCTCATGGTAAGCATGCTATCATGGCAGTCACTCACACACATGCAAGGATGCTAAAGCATAAACACTTACCGAGTACACCAAGCCAAAACAGAAGCTATGTTAGAAATCAATGCATGATCCTAACTATACAGAAATGCCTAATGCAACACATGCAAAAATGCAACTTATAGCAGGCTCGACTATTCTGAAGATGGCATGTGAAATGCTACAACTAACAAGTATTCAACTCGAAATTGAAATACAATGCAGTTAGTATGATGCGCCGAGCCCGGTGCATGCGAAACAGATGAATGAATGCAAACATGCTATCATACTGTATGCTAATTGAAATATGCCCTAAACTAACCATCATAAGCTGATAAATAAAAGGGAGAAAGACGTGGGGTTGGAAGACATACATAACACGCACGCACACTTATCACAATTGTGCCCTCGCTCGGAGGGTCCGAATAAATCATACAGTCCGAATTAATACAGTCCAAATAAAATACTAAACCCTAATTAATTAACAAATTTAACTAGGAAAGCAATAAACTAGCACGCAAATCTATAGACCGTCTTAGCTCTGTTCCGTATGATAAATGATGCATGCTTGAGTTGCCTTGAACAGAAATCCAGTGCGATGCCCTAATTTGCCTCTGTTTGCAATTAATCCCGGAATGTTGGTCAAAGCTCTTGAAGGATGTCAATCCTTGATTTACTACAACCGAGAGCAAGAAAGGGGCATAGCAAAGTATTTTCACATATGTATGCTCGCCTCGATCCTCGTGCCATCAATCATGCATCTCGATGCATGATGGCTGAGGAGTCCAACTGCACGACTCAATATGAAATGAATGCACATGAAAACACAACAAGACTGAGACTCCATCATGGTCAATCCGGAGTGTCGGTGACCGGGAATTGAGACACGTTCCCTCACTCGGAGTACGAAACGTCCCTCGTTTCCCGTGCCTGGGCTAACTCCTATCCCAAGCACGATGCAATATGCATGACATGCATGAATGCGGCTAACATATAACCTATCATACGCAATGCTATAACATACAACCTAGCACACACAATGCTATGGACTAAGATGGCATACACAATCCAATATGGGCTTAGACCAATATGAGTGGACCTCAGCCACACTCACATCAGCGGCAATTAGATGCAAATGAGACTACCGAGATACGTGCACACATGCACGCAAACCGAGGACCGAACCTAAGGCATAGCATGCAACTCTAACAAGGCATGGCAAGGATGAAGCATGGCATTCAAACATGTAAATTCCAGCACTGAAACATGATGCTAAAAGGTCCCGAAACATGGAAACATGGCACCCGATGCATGAAATGAGCCCCGAAACTCAAAACTAGGCACATGTATAGACTTATAGCTATACAAAGCATGCATTATTTGACTATGAAGCACAAAGACAGAGCCAATACAGTCCCAAAACATGAACATTTCTAGTTCAAAGCATGACCAAAAGATGCTGGCATGATAGACTAAAATAGCATGCAACTTTGACTAGCAAGCATGGTTTACATGGCATGTATATGAAGTGTATGAGAACTCATCAAACCAGAAAAAATCAATGAATAAAAAATGCCAAAATATGCCCAAATAATCACTGAAATGCAGCCAATGCATGCCAAAATGATGAGCTCCCTTAGAGGGATATACAAGGGGTTATTAAGCACATACAAGATAGACATGAAGCATAGCAAAACCACCTCTGGAAATAGACTATGACAGCCCTAAAACTCATCAAATTGGCTCTGAAATGGGTCTAGGAAACATGCAAAGAAAGGCCCCTTTGAAAGGCCTTGGATGGGATTGCTCTACACATGCATTGTAGACATAAAATATGGCCAAAAGGGCCTTGGTAAGAGCCAAGGAAGACCCCAAAACTCACAGAATAGGGCCTAGAAAGTGACTTCGATGCATGCAAAATAGGGTCCCTTTGGAAGGCCCACAAGGCCACCAAACAAGACAAGGGGAGAGGGGGTCACCCCCCTTTGATTTTGGCCTTCAAGAATACACCTAAGCCACTAAAAATCCACTAGATTTCAGTGTCTAAGAGGCCAAACCATGGCCAATGCAAATGCTCTAATGCATAGCCCTAATCATGAAGGAATGAAGCATGCATAGGGGGAAGATGACCCCAAACAGAAATGGGACCTTAAACAAACTTAAAGAGAATTCCAAAAAAAGACTTTTTGCAGTTTATATAAGATCTCAAAAGTGTTCACAAGTAAGGCTAAAATATGATGCAAAAATAGCCCTGAAAGAGAGATAGAGGGTAAGGGGAAGTAGATGGCCTCAAACTGTAAAGAGCCCTTCAAAAAAGTTTAAGAGGGGCTCAAAATAAGATACTTTACAGTTTAGGTCGAATCCCAAAAATGCTCACAAATAAGGCTAATATATCATGCAAAATAAGCCCTAAAAGAGAGATAAAGCACAAAGGGGAGTAGATGACTTCAAACAGCAAAGTTTTCTTAAACAAAGTTGAAGAGGAGCTCAAAATAATATCTTTTCCAGTTTATCTCAGAGCCCAAAAATGCAAGAAAAAGGGGCTAAGATATGAAGCAAAATAAGGCTAGAAAAGGGGAAATGAGGACTTACCATTGTAGAGCTGACCTCCAGCAACTTTTGGACCATGAATGTGAGCTCTCTACCTCTGTAAATGACCTTTAAGGTACTGGAATGGAGTATGGAGGTGGTAGGCTATGAGTTGTAATGTAAATGGCCAAGGATAATAGACTTTAGAGCTTGGAAGAGAGAGCTATGGGGGGAGATGGATGTATGCCTTGGCAAATATGTCTAACCCTTGCAAATGGAGGTGGAGCTTGTGTTATATAGAGGAGAAGGAGTGAGGCTTGTTGGAGAAGCCAAGAGAAAGGTTCAAGGCTTCCAAGAGAAGCTTGACCAAAAAGGGCAAGCTTCTTAAGGAAGCTAACCCAAAAGGGTCAAGCTTCCTCAAGAAGCTTGACCAAAAGGGCCAAACTCTCCTTGAAACCAAGCAAAGGGGTGAAAACCACCTTTAAAGGGTCAAACAGGACAAAGCCCTGGCAAAGGAGACAAGTGTGAAACAACTGGCACAGCTGGAACACACTTAGAGAGGCAAATCTGGCCGACCAGCTCAAAAGGTTCAAAGTGGCTGGCTGGCCACCTTCCCTGGTCGGCCGACCAGGGGTCAAAAGGGTCAGGCAAGATTGCTGGTCGACCTACCCAGAAAGGTGGCCTCCAAAGTGAGTAGATTACAGCCCTGTGGTGAAAAACTAGAAAAAGTGGTTCAGGAGAGAGAAAAACCAGCTTTTTAGAAGGGTTCAAAAGGGTCAGGGGGAATTACTTGTCGACCTACCCATATTGGTGGCCTCCCAGGTGTGTACAACACAATGGTGTGGTGGAAAGTCAGAAAAAGTGGCCCGGGAATGGGAAAAACCAGCTTTCTAGTAAGAAAAACGGGTGACGAAGAGCAATGAAGAGAAAAGCTGGTTTTTCAGAAAAATTGCTGGTCTCCCACCCTCCTACAACCTTCTTAACAATGAAAATAAGGTCTCTGCGAAGAATGAACCCAAATCGATGCAAAACAAAGGTTTGGGGGCCAAAACGCGCGGCCCCGGGCCCCGAAAACTGGCTATTAAGCACCGAAGGTGGCATTTGACCATGAAGTTGGTCTCTTGAGCCACAGTGTCCCTCAAAAGGGAGGAAACAAGGTGTATGCCAAAAATCGGAGCAAACGGAGGTGGTTAAGCGGTCCCAAACTGAGGCACACGGCCGACGGCTCCGAAAAACCAGAAATCGGGCTCCAAATCGGAAAAATGGCCTATGACCACGAAACATAGCCTACGGCCACTGAGAGATGATCTATGAGACCTCTCCCTCCCTTCGGGAAGAGAAAACAAAGAAAACAGGACCTGGTTCGCAAACCGAGGCAAAGCACAAAAGAGCCCCAAAGTTCAGAGGCAAGACTTGCAGCCAAGACTCTGAAACCTCAAAACGAGCACGATATGCAACATCACCGAGCGCTCAGTTGGTGACGTCTGAGTCTTAAGGTCGGTCAAAAATGGGGTGTCTACACTCAGCCTAAGTTTTGCCCTGAGATTAGTCTAGATGAAATCTACCCTAATTTTAGTCTAGAAGTTTTCCAAGAGATCAAGCCAGAAATCAAACTTAAGATCAAGTCAAAAATCTTCCTTGAGTTATGCCCTAAGGTCAGGCTTAAGCTCAATCCAGAAATTTGTTGCGAGCTTTCATATGAGGATAGAACTGAATTCAAACTTGAAGTCTCATAGATCAAATCAGAAATCAAGCTTGAATTCAGCTCTGATGTTAAATGCGGTGATGAGTTTGAGTATGAAATCTGCTCTAAGTTTTGCCACGAGGACACGACTGAATTCGATCTTGGAATCTCAAAAATCGTGACTGAATTTAACTATGAGAGCAAAGCTAATGATGAATTTGAGCCAGAAATCGTAGGTGAATTTAACTCTGAATTGGATTTTGAGACATGGTTTCAACATATAGTAAGCCGAAATATAGAACTTGTTCAAAACCTTCAATACTTTTTCTTTCAAGAAAATGCAACTGGGGAGCAAACTAAAGTTGACCAAGTTTACGATATTTTGGATCGGGGCCATGATTTTGTAATTGGAGAAGAACAGCTTCTTCATCTTCCTCCATTACATGATGATTTTTTCAGCAAGTCCCAAAATGTCAAAATATATTACATGCGAAAGCCAAATTTTGGCTTTTCCTTTGAAGTTATGCATGCACATTGGATTTGTGGGGCACACCATGTAATGACCCAAATTTTCTTTCTAAATAGTCAATGCGTAATTTAATTGAGCAAATATTCGGATTTGACTGTTGTGTAAAATTTTATGTGAAAACAATTCGGTTTGTATTTTTTAAAAATAGTTCCTAGTCTCAGAAAATTATGAAATTTTTATATGTTGTTTTCATATGAGTCTACCATTTCGGATAAAACTTTCAAGATTAAATGATGAGTATTTACTTTATGAAAATTTATAGACTGATTGGTGTTCGGTTGAATTTATAATAGAATTTGAAAATGAGTTTTTGGTGTTTGGACCATGACTTGAGATAAATTTGTTGGGTTTATTTTGGTATATAATTGGATCATGTTTGGCTTATGGGTGAGAATTTAATTCAAGACCCATGATTTAGAATCAATTTAATTTGAGTTTGTTTATAACTTATGTTTAATTGTTTGGTCTTTTTTTATTATTATTATCTGATTGGTAGTGGCCACTTTGAGAGTTGCTATTATTTATTATATGGGGATTATAATATATATTTGAAAGTTGAATTTATGGGCTATACCATACAGTGAAAAAAAAATTATATTTTTTGTGGTGAATGAAAATGTGTATATTTCGTAGTGAGCAAAATATTATATCTAGTGGTGTACAAAAAGGTTATATTTTGTGGTGAGAAAAATCATATCATTTTATGATTTATGTTATAAAATTTGTAATTTTAAGGTGTTATTACAAATTTTATATATTATTATAATAGTTGTAGTGGTTGACAACCCACGAGGCAGGTGCGGAGCCACTAAGGGTTTAGGGGGGTCACGTGCCCCCCCTGACATCTTAAATTTTTAATTTTTTAATTTTTGGTTAATACTGACACATAGCACAGCTTCAAACCAAACACTGCTCATTTTAAAAATATATATATATATATAAAGAAAGTATTTTAAATAAAAAAATTATAAAAATATTATTTAAAGTGAAATGTCAATGACATTTTTAAAATTATGAGAACAATAATGGTTATTTTGATTGAAAATAAAGAGACTATGATAAGTCATGTTATTATCTATGAAAATTTCAATATAATGGTGATGTCTATCATTATTGACATGTAAATATAATTAATTTCAATGAAGATATGAAATTTATTGGATTGTTAGTTACATTTGACATGTGGAGTTTATCCTCCATGTGCTTCTTTCCATTTATAACTAAAATGACCACTATATAAATTATAATCAAGCAACACATCTTCAATTATAAAAAATTTTAAAAATATATATAAAAAAAATTACAATATGTCATAACTAATATCAGAATGACTTATAACTAACTATTACTTGATATATAGTCATAACCAAAATAACAACCATAAGAAGTTATAACTAAATTATATTTAATACTATAATGTGTTATAACTAAAGATCACGAAGATCATAATTGCGACATATGATAGACACTTTTTTGCGGTATGTTTTATAGAATTTCTCTACTAAAATATATCATTTCTATCTCAATTTATTTTCTTTTTAAATTTTCCAATCCACATATAAAATAGTTACTCCCCAATATTTGTATAAAATTTAATCTTAAATCCTTTAATTTAAAATTCACATTTATCCAAATGAACTCTTAACATTTAAGTTTAGTAATATCTCATTGTTGTTTATTATAAAGAAAAAAAAAATAATGTTGTCATTAATTTGTGCCCCCTCTTCACTGAATTCCTAGCTATGCCACTGCTACAAGGGTTTATCCCCAACGCCCCCCTCCGCTTTCTTTCTTTTCTATTTGTTTGACTTCTCTCATTTCTTTTCCTTTTCATTTTCTTGTGGCTTTGGTTAGTCTCTTTCTTCCCATAGATGCTCAACCTTTGAGCTTTGAGCAAAAGTCTTTAGAGTGAGATTTTACAAAAGTTTTGTAAATGAAAGTCGGAGAGCTCATCGTACTCTTCGCAGCAGTATTTTCGGATAAAAAATCGGGCAAGATTTGTCTCTCAGATCTGCTCCTCATCATTATTTGAGATATGGACTTTCTTCATATTATTGCTTTAAATCCATGTTAGGGATATTTTGAGAAAATATATCATTATAGGAGGTATTATCCATACATTATTCTCATATTATGTTTGGATAATTTTTGGAAGAAAGTTATGTTGAAATGTTAAGAATATTGGTATTCTGAAATTGATTCGGAAAAATCATCTTGTGTTGGTAATATTCGTTAAAAATCTGAAAAAAAATTTGATAGTTGTATGGTTTGTATCGACATCATATTATTATTAGATAATTTATTTTGAGAAAAAAATAATGTTGAACTATTATCTCATCTTTGATATTATCTTATCTCATAATATGAAGTTGATACAAACCATACAACTATCAAATTTATTTTCGGATTTTTAACAAATATTACCAAAACAAGATGATTTTTCCTATAGCGATCCCAGTTTTCCCTCTGTTGAGTATTGTATTCCGGACTTGGTTCCGTAGATGTGGGTTGTTGTATTTAGCTTGTTTCTGTCCTTCAAAACTTTGTATTTGAGTTATAGGATGTTTTGGGCAGGTTCGTTTTAGGTTGGTTGTGATTGGAAGCATATGGTTGCTGTCAAGTTTTTAGCCTCTTCGCTCGAGCCAGGACTTTGTTGCTCGAGCGAGCCTTGTGTTGTTGCTTCTTTTCTCGAGCGAGGGTTCGTACGCTTGAGCGAGCTTTTCATGTCTTCAAGTTTGTTCTGACGCAGCCTTGGCTCGAGCGAGCTATTCTTCGCTCGAGCGAGCGAGCTGTATGTTTTGGGCTTCTTCGCTCGAGCGTGCTTCTGGGTTGCAGACCTGAAGCTTCGTGTTCTTCGCTCGAGCAAGGCTTTGTGTGCTCGAGCGAGGTTTCTTTGTGTCTGGTCGCTCGAGCGGCCGTTCCTTCGCTCGAGCGAGGAACGTAAATATCAGTTCGCAGCAGCAACTTCTTCTTCACTTTTTGATTTCCCTTTTGTCTCAAAATCCTAGATTCGACTCTCTCTCTCTCTCTCTCTCTCTCTCTCTACACTTACCTTCTCTCTAGGGATTGATCTAGTTCTTGGGTGTTCCTACCCTGATCTCTTTGTAAGAAAGATAGAGGGTTGCTTGGGCTTCATTTTGATCTAAAAAACTTTGGGATTGGAGCACTTCCGAGTTTGGCTCTTCTTCCCCTTGGGTTCTCCATTTGAGGTAGGGATTCTCCTTGTTGTTTTTCAATACTCCGTCTATAGATAGACATGTGGTAGTTTGGTATTGCATGAAAATCATATCATGTTGAATTTCTTTGAAAACCATGTAAGGGAACCTAGGGTTGGTTGTTTGAGAATGATTATTTTGTCATTGATAGTTCTTTGGGCTATTTGGAGTGTAAATTAGCATGTTATTGTGGAAAGAAGAAAAAGCCCTAAATTATGTTTTGATTTGGTAAATTAAAATGGAGGGTAGTTGATCAATGTTTGTAAGTCTCTATTGTTAAAATGAGTTGGGTGAAGGTGTTAATGCCTAAGGGATTAACTATGGCTTTGGGGTTGTTTTGAAATGAGTGTATTGAATCGAGTCAGGTTATGACTTTATAATGAATGGAATTGGTTTTGTGAAATGAAAAAGGGGTTTTGGAATTGGAAAATCCTGGAAGTTGATCTTGGAAATGGGAAATGAAATGTTAACTCTATGTGAGTTTCAGAAAATAAACATGAGAATTGAATTATTGTATCATGAGTGTTGAATACACACATTTGGGGGTTTTACCCTTACCTATCGTACTAGTGTCGTTGTTGGATTTAAGATCTCATGAGAGTTGAGTCTTTATAATAGGTGTATTAAAATCATGCATTTAGAGGTTTTGTCCTTGGTCATCGGTGGAGGATGACATGGTTGTGTTGAATTGTCGTGTATGCATTACACCTGTGTTGATTGAACATTGTATGTAATGAAGTGCTATGATACATTATATATGTATAATTGTTAGGGAGGAGATATGTGATGTACTCCAGTGTGTGGGAGGAGATAGGAGATGTACTCCACACACCTATGTGTTCATATACTTTAACACATTGCTTATGTATCTTGAATAGTTTATGTGTATGTATTACACTTGTTGGTTATGTCCTGTTGTATTGTGATTATTGGTGTTGTACACCGCGCTTATAATCAGAGGTACCGTTACCTTCTAGCTAGCACCTGGAGAACTGACTGCGCTAAGAATCTAAGGTACCACACCCTTCCAACTAGCGCCTGGGAAAATGGCATACCGTTGTGAGAGTTGTATCCTTGGCTTACTGTGCTTATAGCCGGTAGAGCAGAGTTTTATTATTTTTGTCTCAGAGTATCTGAGTATATCATGGATTGCGATGGTTACAGTTTTGGAGGGCCGAGTCACCTCATTTGTTGATTATATACATGTTGATGATTTGTTATCTCCCTTTTATTAAAGGCATGCATGTATAGATATGAATGTATTGGGAACAAACCAAAATGCCATTGTGAGATTTTGGGAAAGTGTGAAGGAAAAGTGGGTATTTGAAAGTATGTTTTGAAAAAGGGAAAATCTGTTGTGAGTATGGAAAATGGGAGAAAGGTAGTGGGCTTAGTGAAATTGTTTTCTAAGATGTTGTTATTGTTATAAAAGTTTGGGAACCAGGGATAATGAAAACAAAAGAAAGATGAATCGCTTATAGCGTTGAATGAAATGGCTGTTTTTGAGAAAAGTTCTTACTTATGTATATTTTTGTATAAACTACCACATTAGTATTCTAGTATGAGATTGAGCATTCATGATCATAGCTATCTGTAAGTTGTTATTGTTGAGGATCATGTTGAGATTCCTATTGGACTATATGTTCATCCCATGTTGTTGAATCTTTTTCAGGTGATAGTCAAGATATGCTACGAGATTTGGATCTTCTTATTTGTTGGCCACGGGGCCTCTTTTGTGTTGGCGGAGTGCCATTGTTGAAAAAGGGTTACACCCTTCTTTTGATTCTTTAATGATTATAAGCCTACGGGCAATTTATTTAGGATGCTCATGTTGTATATAATTTGCATTCGAATGAGAGAATTACTATTTAATTCTACTAGTCGAATATTTGAGTTTATTTCCGCATGTTGTCTTTGAACATGAAGTGAATTAATGGATTTGGTAATGATTTCGAGTAATAAAAAGTGGGGCGTGACATTTCCAAATCAATTTCAGAATACCAATATTCTTAACATTTCAACATAATTTTCTTCCAAAAATTATCCAAACATAGTTTGATAATAATGTATGGGTAATACCTCCTATAATGATATATTTTCTCAAAATATCGTTAACATGGATTTAAAGCAATAATATAAAGAACCTCTCTACCTCAAATAATGAAGAGGAGTTGATCGAGAAGACAAATCTTGCCGGATTTTTGATTTGAGACAATCACTGCGAAGACTAAGATGAGCTCTCCGACTTTCATTTACAAAACTTTTGCAAAATCTCACTCTAAAGACTCCCACTCAAAGTTCAAAGGTTGAGCATCTATGGGAAGAAAGAGACAAATCAGAGAGCTAACCTCTCTACCACAAGAAAATGAAAAGGAAAAGAAATTAGGGAAGTCAAACAAATAGAAAAGAGGCTAATCAGAGGGGGGCGTAAGGGATAGCCCGTCATGGGTTGTCACCCACTACAACTATTATAATAATATATACAATTTGTAATAATACCTTAAAATTTTATAACATAAATTATAAAATGATATAACTTTTCCCACCACAAATATAACCTTTTTGTACACCACAAGATATAATATTTTGTTCACTATAAAATATACACATTGTCATTCACTATAAAAAAAATATAATTTTTTTTTCACCATATGGTATAGCTCATAAATTCAACTTTCAAATGTATATTATAATCACATATAATAAATAATAGCAACTCTCAAAGTGGTCACTACCAATCAGATAATAATATATATAAAAAAAAAGACCAAACAATTAAACATGAGTCATAAACAAATTCAAATTAAATTGATTCAAAGTCGTGGTTCTTGAATTAAATTCTCACCTATAAGCCAAATATGGTCCAATTATATACCAAAATAGACCCAGCAAATTTATTTCAAGTCATGGTCCAAACACCCAAAACTCATTTTCAAATTATGCTATAAATTAAACTGAACACCAATCAGTCTCCGAATTTTCATATAATAAATACTCATCATTTAATTCTGAAATTTTATCCAAAATGCTAGACTCATATGGGAACAACATATAAAAATTCCATAATTTTCTAAGACTGGGAACTATTTTTAAAAAATACAAAACTGAATTATTTTCACACAGAATTTTACACAGCAGTTAAATCTGAATATTTGCTCAATTAAATTATACACTAACTATTTAGAAAGAAAATTTGGGTCATTACAACCTACCCTCCTTAAAGAAATTTCATCCTCAAAATTAAACTTAAGGAATGTAATGCATGTTACAGTCACCCGCAAGTTCATTTGGGTACTCACTAATCGCATCAACGAAATCTTTAACTACCGCATAAGCCTCAACAAGTCACACCGATAATGAACCAAACCATTGCAATTGCACAACAATTGGTTATAAAAAACCCTTACTAGTATAAACCATTAAGTGATTGTTTTATCCACATTGATAACCCAAAGGAACAAAAGATGATCTAATCCCTTAAGCATAACAAATTTTTTTTTTTGGCAAACGACCCCTTAGAACACTGAGATACCATACCTTATTAGTGATAACATACCTTCGATGAACTATTTCCATCGTCTAATGCACAATGTATCTTAAGGCCAAAACAACTATTACTACTCCGAGACCTTAACAAAACAAAACAAAACAACACCTCTTCAAAAACACTAATCACCAACTCAAATAGTAACTGTCAACCGTCACAAGACAAACAATACTTTACCGACACTAGGGTGATGGCACACCCCATAACCTAAATGAAATAAAATTAATTTGGACAACGACTTAGGATTTCTATCAACAAGGACTACATATCAACATTAACGATTCCACTCCAATGTGGAGTTTACAAAATGCTCTTAACAATATACCTTAAGTCTAAACAAGACTCAACACGACTAGGTAAACACCAAAACTATACATGGCCCTCAAGCTAAAATCTAACTCAACCCAACTTCTAAGACATACCACGCATTAAACACGAGGAAGACCCCTCTAAGGTTTAGCAAACAAACCCATAATTCATTCTAACTCACCCAATTGCAAGGAAAAGATAACCTAGTTCTCGAAGCTATCCAAATTACACACAGGCCAAAACAATCTAAAATCTAGACTACACTGCCAAACTATCACACTCGTAGAGTCATTTCAAGACTCCATTTGGAAACCTCTAGACTAACTAACTGGACACAAGATGTCTCCAAAAGAAAACAAAACCATGGTTCAGAACTCTACCCATTCCCTTAAAATAACTTCCTCAACAACAAGTGTAGGACACTCCCAGTACCACCCAGGGACGAAAAAATAAAATAAAGAATAATAACAATACGAATATTCCGTGTTTAAATTTTATCTTTAAAACTTTACATAGTTTGCACTTTATAGATTTTACAACAGAATCTCAAAACAATAAACATTTATAAAGAAATACGTCCCTTACCACCATCATCAAGTTTAACCATGCTGAGGCCATAGCTCTTTCCAAACACACAAGGGTATTCAACCCAAGGTCAAATACTATCCCCACACAAGATTACTCAACGACTCAAACAAATTTACTATCATGAAAAATAATAATTCCAAATAAATAGCATATCTCACTAAGACACACATCACACTCCAATACTTAACATATGCACATTACACTACTTAAAACAACATATCCACATAACAGATAACATGCTGCTCCTATGAAGATTGTTAGTCGTTCTAGAAATCCTTTTAGACCTCCTATTAGAAATCACATTGATCAAGCACATTTCTAATGAGATTTCCAAGAAAATTTCTAGACTCAACACAATAGCCCCAAGACTCAACCCCATGTCCACATAAACATATAACATCTTAGCATATAAACATGTTATCATATAGAATGCAAGCGTTGCTCACAATCACAAGGTAAGCCCAATTGTGGTTAGAACCACTTTCTACGAGCCAAGATATTCAAACCTGGTTAGCTCTGTTACCAAGTTGTAACGCCCCAATTTTCAAAGATTAATTAGGCGGAAATTAACTAACCAAAGCGTGAGGTTTTTTTTTTTTTTTTTTTTAGAAAAAAAAAACTTCATTTTCATTCAATTAATTATAAAAATCTTTTTCAAATCCATTTTCTTTTCACAAGTCTATAGAAGAAAATACCATGGATGAAACCATAAACCCACTCTCCGTGTATTTCAATTAATATTACATAATCATCACAAATGGAACTCCCCAAAGCTTATAATAAATGAGAGAGCACTGCTCCTTACAAAGAATGACACTAAACCAAATAAACAAATGGATTATTACAATTCTTCACTACATTACAACTATGAAATGGTAAAACCAACTATTTGATCTTCAAATCTAAAAAGCATTCCTTGTACACATATACAGGTAGGGGGTGAGCAAACCACTAGCTCATCAAACAATCTCATATTATAGCATTAAAAGATATGCAGGTTCAAAGATACAATGTTACCATACATGTATACAAAATCATATTATGCCATAGCCTTATGATTTTATTACCTAATCCCTTAAATCCAATTTATTTAATTAACCACAACTAGTTAACTTAAATAAATAAACATGCTTCAATGACAACAGAACATCCTTTTCAAAACATATGCGATGCCAAAGTTTATAATATGATGGTTTGTATCTACATCATATTATGATTAGATAATTTATTTTGAGAAAAAATAATGTTGAAATATTATCTTATCTTTGATTTTGGAATTTATTTTTAAGAATTGATGTTGATGAATATTGTGTAAATTGTTAAGTTGGAATTATAGAGTTGTTTTGGGATTAAAAAAAAAAAAAAAAAGCTCTAAAAGTGTTGTATTCATGATATTTTATTAATGGATATATTGATGATTAAATTTTGTTCATTTTTGTGAAAGTGAAAATATGAAATGTGGACTTTTGAACTCCCAACCTTGAAAAGGTTACTCTTGGGCTTATTTCATAAGTTTTGATGTAAATATCATGTTGATTAGTTAATTTAGAAAAAAGTTGTGAAATTGTTATTTGTAGAGAATTTGGGAAAGATTAACTATTTAAGTAGCTTGGCATGAAATATGGTTATGTTTGAGTGATGAGACATGTGAAGTTATGTTTGGTATTATTAATTTGGAATATTTGGAATATATAAAACTTATTAATTTAGTGGATTAAATTAGTTTGGTTAAAATTTTATATCTGTTATGATGAAAAGTGTGTTATTGAGATTATACCATAACTTTTAATATAGTAGGATGGAAATGGTAATATTCAATAAGTATGAGATTTGGTGAAAATCATATTGGTTATCTTGGTTGAGGTGGAACAAAGTTGATTGAAAGTTTTGTGCAAGTCAAAACAATTGGAAAATTGATTATTAGTTTTTACTAGTTGGAGTATGCTAATATGATATTTTTGTACCTCAAATTCATATATGAGATACTTGATTTGTATACTGAGGGTTTGGTTAAATTGGGAGTTTATTACCTATAATCTTGCTATTAAATGTATTTTCTGTATATGAAATTGCATGTGGGTATTTGAAAGTGAGAAAGCTGGAATTTGTGAAAAAATTCTAAATGTTAATGTTTTGGAAGTTGTTGGATTATTGGGAAAATATTATGTTTGGTTTTAAAATTGTGGATTTGATTGGAAAACATGTATGAAACTTTTGAAATATCGAGTAAGGGTTATTTCTTTGAAATGTTGAGTTTGATGGAAAACTATGTAAGTTTTGAAAATTTGGCTTTGAAATGTGGAACATAGATTGTTTCCAAGTGTTGGGAATTATGGGGGATTTCAAGTTATGGTTGTATGTTGGATTGTATATCCATGTTATTATCTTTTAATTAATGCATTAGAGATAACTATTTTGGCTATCGATGGAAGATAGCTTTGATTGTTATAGAAAGTGCATGAGGATTAGGTGAACGAAAACTAATTTCTCATACACATTGCATGGAACATTGTTGCATACTTAATCATTGGAAATAAATTATTTTGATAAAAGTGGGTGAGTACTTTGGGGAATCTGGATAAAAGATGTGGTTACTTCAAATTAAGTTTATAGCGATCCCGATTTTCCCTCCATTGAGTATTGTATTCCAGACTTGGTTCCATAGATGTGGGTAGCTGTATTTAGCTTGTTTCCGTCCTTCAAAACTTTGTATTTGAGTTATAGGATGTTTTGGGTAGATTTGTTTCAGGTTGGTTGTGATTGGAAGCATATGGTTACTATCCAGTTTTTAGCCTTTTCGCTCGAGCCAGAACTTTGTTGCTCAAGCAAGATTTGTGTTGTTGCTTCTTCGCTCGAGCGAGCTTTTTGTGTCTTCAGGTTTTGTTCAGATGCAGCCTTGGCTCGAGCGAGCTGTTCTTCGCTCGAGCGAGCGAGCTATTTGTTTTGGGCTTTTTCGCTCGAGTGAGCGTTTCTTCGCTCGAGCGTGTTTCTGGGTTGCAAACCTGAAGCTTCGTGTTGTTTGCTCGAGCGAGGCTTTGTGCGCTCGATCGAGGTTTCTTTGTGTTTGGTCGCTCGAGCGACCACTCCTTTGCTCGAGCGAGGAACGTATATATCAATTCGCAGCAGCAGCAGCTTCTTCTTCACTTTTTGATTTCCCTTTTGTCTCAAAACCCTAGATTTGACTCTCTCTCTCTCTCTACACTCACCTTCTCTCTAGGAATTGATCTAGTTCTTGGGTATTCCTACCCTAATCTCTTTGTAAGAAAGTTAGAGGGTTGCGTGGGCTTCGTTTTGATCCGAAAAACTTTAGGATTGGAGCGTTTCCGAGTTTGGCTCTTCTTCCCCTTGGGTTCTCCATTTGAGGTAGGGATTCTCCTTGTTCTTTTTCAATACGTTGTCTATAAATAGACATGTGGTAGTTTTGTATTGCATGAAAATCATATCATGTTGAATTTCTTTGAAAACCATGTGAAGGAACCTAGGGTTGGTTGTTTGAAAATGGGTTTGTTATCATTGATTGTGGTTTGGACTAATTGGGGAGTAAATTAGCATGTTATTGTTGAATGAAGAAAAAGCCCTAAATTATATTTTTATTTGGTAAATTAAAATGGAGGGTAGTTGATCAATGTTTGTAAATCTCTATTGTTAATATGAGTTGTGCAAAAATGGTGAAGGCTAGGGGTTTAATTATGGCATTGGGGTTATGTCGAAATGAATGTAGTGGACCAATATGAGTTATGGCTTTATTATCCATGAAATTAGTTTTGTGAAAACGAAAAGAATGGAATTTATTTTGTGAAATGGGAAAAATGTTTTGGGAATGAGTGGTGTAACACGTTGACTTGGAAAGTTTATGAAAGTTGACCTTGGAAATGGAAAATGAAACGTTAACTCTATGTGAGTCTCGGAAAATGAATATGGAAATTAAACTATTCTGTCATTGAGTGTTGAATACCTACATTTGGGGTTTTACCTTTACCTATCGTACTAGCATTGTTGTTGGGTTTAAGATCTCATGATAGTTGAGTCTTCTAATAGGTGTATTGAATTCATGCATCTAGAGGTTCTGTCCTTGGTCATCGGTGGAGGATGACATTGTGGTGTTGAATTGTTGTGTTTGCATTACACCGGTGTTGATTGAATACTGTATGTGATGAAGTGCTATGATACATTATATATGTATAATTGTTAGAGAGGAGATAGGTGATGTACTCCAGTGTGTGGGAGGAGATAGGGGATGTACTCCACACTCCACACACCTATGTGTTCATATACTTTAACACGTTGCTTATGTATCTTGATAGTTCATGTGTATGTATTACACTTGTTGGTTATGCTCTGTTGTATCGTGATTATTAGTGTTATACACTGTGCTTATAATCAAAGGTACCGTTACCTTCCAGTTAGCGCCTGGAGAACTGACCGCGCTTATAATCAAAGGTACCATTACCTTCCAGCTAGCGCCTGGAGAACTGACTTAGTCGGTAGAGCAGAGTTTTATTATTATTGTCTCAGTGTGTCTAAGTATATCATGGCTTGCGATGGTTACAGTTTTTGAGGGTCGAGTTGCCTCATTTGTTGATTATATACGTGTTGATGATTTGTTATCTCCTTTCTATTAGAGGCATGCATGTATAGATATGAATGTATTGAGAATAAACCAAAATGCCATTATGAGATTTTGGGATAGTGTGAAGGAAAATTGGGTATTTGAAAGTATGTTTTGAAAAAGGGAAAATCTGTTGTAAGTATGGAAAATGGGAGAAAAGTAATGAGCTTAGTGGAATTGTGTTCTAAGTTGTTATTGTTATGAAAGTTTGGGAACAAGGGGTAATGAAAAGAAAAGAAAGATGAATCGCTTATAACGTTGAATGAAATGGCTGTTTTTGAGAAAAGTTCATTGTATATGTATATTTTGTACAAGCTGCCACATTACTATTGTAGTATGACATTGAGCATTCATGATCATAACTATTTGTAAGTTGTTATTGTCAAGGATCATGTTGAGATCCCTACTGGACTATATGTTCATCCCATGTTATTGAATCTTTTCAGGTATTAAGCAGGATGTGCTACAAGATTTGGATCTTCTTATTTGTTGGCCACGGGGCCTCTTTTGTGTTGGCGGAATGCCATATTTGAGAAAGGGTTATACCCTTCTTCTTGATTCTTTAATGATGTAAGCCCTCAGGTAGCTTATTTAGAATGCTCATGTTATATTAAATTTGCATTCGGATGAGAAAATTGTTATTTATTCCTACTAGTCGGACTTTTGAGTTTATTTCCTCATGTTATCTCTGAAATTGAATTAAGTAATGAATTTGGTAATACTTCCGAGTAATAAAAAGTGGGGCATGACAAAGTTGGCCTATGTGTCCATAGTGAAAGTACTAAAAATCGCACGTATACATGGGTGCTAATCCCATGATCAAAATTTTTGCGAAATGGCAATAGTAGCGCTTGTATAGCCTACATTTACGGTTTCCTGTGGACAAAATTTTCATGAAACGTTATGCTTGATAAAGATTCCCAGTGTGTGTATTTACCGCTTGTTTTCTGCATTGAAAAAAGATATGCATATAACTCATATGATAAACTTTGATGTCATATATATTTTGAAAATGATGTTCTGTTGTCATTGAAACATGTTTATTTATTTAATTTAACTAGTTGTAGTTAATTAAATAAATTGGATTTAAGGGATTAGGTAATAAAATCATAAGGTTATGGCATAATATGATTTTGTATATATGTACGGTAACATTGTATCTTTGTATCCGCATATCTTTTAATATTATAATATGAGACTACTTGGTGAGCTAGTGGTTTGCTCACCCCTTACCTGTACATGTGTACAAGGAATGCTTTTCGGATTTGAAGATCAAATAGCTGGTTTTACCATTTCATAGTTGTAATGTAGTGATAAATTGTAATACTCCATTTGTTTATTTGGCTTGGTGTCGTTCTTTGTAAGGAGCAGTGCTCCCTCATTTATTGTAACCTTTGGGGCGTTCCATTTGTGATGATTACGTAATATTAATTGAAATACATAAAGAGTGGGTTTATGGTTTCATCCATGGTATTTTCTTCTATAGACTTGGGAAAAGAAAATGGATTTGAAAAATGTTTTTATAATTAATTGAATGAGAAAGAAGTTTAAAAAAAAAAAAAACCTCACACTTTCGTTAGTTAATTTTCGCCTAATTAATCTTTGAAAATCGGGGCATTACACATCAAGGGAAAATTTTATTCTTTTGGCTTACACAAAAGCGAAAAGGTGACTCCAAGAAGTCCTAAGTAGCAAAAGAAGTTCAAAATTTTCAAGATTTCTCATTTTCAAAGAGTCGAGGGGGCATTGTTTGTACGAAAAATGGCAACTTAGTGTCAAAAGCAAAAAAGTGTCATTTGGAGCATGAACTTTGAGGAATTGACCCATACATACAGGAAAGCCTTCTAGCAATAAAGATGGCCAATTAATAACCACCAAACATTTTTGAAACCTATTGGCAAGTCTGTCGTGCCTTACAGAAATCTGGGAGATCCTGCAAAGTTATAGGAATTGACAGTCAAACTGCAACATAGTGCATAAACTATCTGATATTTGGCTAGGAATTTACATTTGGCCTGGAACATGGTGCAGGAATGTTTACATTTGGCCTAGATCATGGTGTAGGAATTTATAGTCTTCCTTATATAGTGCAGAACTTCATGGACAAGTGGCAAGAATGACAATAAGTCCTGGACAAGGTTTTGATGATATGGCATAAACTTCCTGATGTAGCCAAAAAAGATTGGCCATGTGGCAAATGATTGATGGCATGACAACGGCGCTACAGGAATAATAGGACCAAGCGATGATGTCGCAACCGTAATTCCATTTAATTAAATTAATTAAACGGATAATGGAAGATATTAGGTCAGCTCAATGATTCCTAAAAAGTTAGAAGTGGTTTAAACCCCATGACCTACAATACTGCTAGAAGTTACCCATGTTCCTAATTGGTTGCTAAGTCAAAACATATGTGGACATTAAATTGGGATTTAGTGGGCCATTGCACAGCCATCTGATGAGATATTTTGCATATATGGTTGTTAATGGTCAAAGTTGTTGCTAAAATTGGGCTTCAAAGCATAAATCATGAGACACTTGGCAGTTAGTGGTCAGAGTGGTTGCTAAACTTGGGCTTAAAGGTAGAAATCATAAGACACAACAATATTTGAAGCTGCCACATTTCTAGCAGTTGGAGCAAAAAAAGGGAGAACAAATTGCACTATAAAAGGACTCCAAAGCCAACATTTGAAGGAGCCTAGCACCAAACTTGTGACGCCCAAAATCTACTCTATGGATTGAAGTCTAAGAAACGTCACTGATAAGTCCTTCAGTCAATAACCAAGTAAAAGCCCAAGAAAGATCAAAAGAGTCAAAATAGTCACCCTTCAAATAAAGCTACCTTAACAAGGTATATTTTTTACAGATCTTCACAAGGTATTAATACAAGGACAACATGAGTTGACGGGAAAATAAACGATAGGTTTACACAAGATTATATATATATGTAATAAGTAATAATTACAGTGTTAAGCCTTAATTACAAAATAAGAGGTTTCATCAATATTACAATCCAAAATATGATTACAAAATAAGTAGTATAATCTTTCTAAGGAAGCCATACGTTTTCAAAGGTCTTTGCGGCACCGTTTTTCGAATAAAATTTTTCAGCACATGGCATGAAACACCATGAGTTTAAAATACCCAATACACTCACTCACACCCTATCATTTTTTTATTTTTTTTCCAATCTAATACACAATTACAATTATAACAAGTAATAAAGCATGATATTCAAGTCAATGAGCAAAGGGATCATGAGGTTAGGTGTTAGTAAACTAGAACTCCCCCAAAGAAATTTCATCCTCCCAACCACAAGAATTGGACTATTATTTGGTACCCATCTTTTGTTACTTTGCAGACCTTACCCCAGATGTCTACAATGGTTATATACCACGTAACGCTAAATGAGGACCTCAAAAGAGACAGTAAAACAAGGGTCAGCACCCAAAACCTCCCCAGCCTTATCTACCAAAAACCACCTAAGGTCCAAATACAACAGATCTATTCAAGGGTTTCGAAACAACCACTTGCACAAGACTTAATCTTCAATTATGGAACGCATCCCGTCAATCAATGTTTGAAATTTACATTTCATTATCTCATAAAAATTATTCAAATGATTGAAACCCAACACCACCCTTATTAAGTTTCCCATTAATTTAGGTGCATTAATCATAGTTATCACAAGTAATTGAAATAACAATTTCTACACAACTATGAACATTTAATGGCATAAATTTAAAGTAATACAACTATAAACATATGTAGATGTCATACTAAAGCTTGAACAAACAATAAGAAGCATATTCAATCAACTAAAAACATGAAACTATTAACAAGAATAAATTTTCATATTCGGTTTACTTTAAAGATAACTATCAAAGTGGTGTTTTTAGAATTTTTCAGAAGTTGGATTTTTAGTGTTTGTAGAGAATTTTGTCTAGTTTCAAAATCAATTTATGGAAGTGGGATATATTTTCTAGATATTTAGTTATTAATGAAATACCCCAGCTTTGTCCAAATTCATCAACTGTTACAAAAATCAGTTTTTCTCTCAATTCACTCTTTGATTTTCAATAAAACTGATTTTTCTTGAACGTTAACACTTTAAGGAAGGTTTTGATGTGAAATTGAGCTCAAGATGATGTTTTCTCAATTTTTTAAAATTTTGCAAAGTTGGCTAAAAATACCGATTACTTGTGCTCAAAACTTAAAATAAAAAGAGTTGTAAGAAAAGGGGGAAATCATGTGTAATTTTGCACTTCTCTTATGATTAAAACATACTCAATAATATACTAATAGCTCAAATTTTTAGTTTGAAGATGTTCTTATAAGAATGATACATGAAATGAATGGAAATGATGACTTTGCTTCAACAAAGAAAAAATACAAGCAAGGTAACTAACAAAGCTCAAACACGAGAACCCTATGCATAAACATATGAAAACAATATTTTAAGCATCTAATATCATGTATTTAGAAGAGAAAATAAATGAATAGGTTATGTTGTGGCTTTCTTTCTTGCCTAGGGTTGTGTTGTGCAAAGCTTGCTCTCTTTTTTCTTCCTTGTCCTCCCAAAGCTCACTCTTGCTCTTCTCTCTCTCTCTCTCTGCCAAATTTGTGTGTGTGTGTGTGTGTGTGTGTGTGTGTTTGAGTTTGAGTGTGCAAAAGTGTTAAGGAGAGGGTTCTATTTATAGAAAAATTATGGTGAAAAGTTGAAGATGTCCTTTGTTAGATTGTAATGGAATGAAGGATGACTTAGATGGTTAGTCATGGTTTAATTATGGTTTAAACCTCATTTGATTGGAATGGAACTAGATGGCTAGTTTGGTACAAAACAAATTTCCAAGTTTTGGGGGTACTAGCTCACTTTTTCTTTAATTTCATGGATTTTGCTTCAACAGTACATCACAAATTTTCTTCAAGAGGGTGGCTGGCCATGTGCATTTGACCAAGGGTTTTGTATCATCTTTTTGGTACAAATATGTAGATATTTGTTGAAAAATTGATTAATAAAGGGATGTACATATATATATATATATATATAAGTAATGAATTTAGGATTTGAATGCAATAAAATGAACATGAGAGCGTAGGCCAAAATTTTTAATTAAAATATCTTTTTCAAGTATAGAATTAATTAAAATAGTGATAGGAAAAATAATTCGATTTATGTTCCTTCGCTTTAAATAAAAAGGTGAATAACTGAACGAAATTGGTGAACACCGAAAATTAGGGTTTAAAGTGATTATTCTATAATTAGAGAGTTAAATAATTAATATTATAGTCTTAAAAATGATTTCTAAGCTACCGGGTTTGATTAGGGTTTGTACGGGTTCAATCGTGATACATTTAATTTTGCGATTAAACGGGGAACATGTTTTTATTATAATAATTCAAAATTTAAGGCCTTAATAAGGTTTACAAAAGTATTTATGAAAGTTGGGGTCTCTACAAAACTCAACCAAGAGCTTATTTACACATCTATTTTTCATAACTTTTTAGCAATTTCTAGCAACTTGTCTTTCTTTAAACAGTTTAACTCCTGCAATTACTTATTTTTTAAATTAGTTTAATCACATTGTTCCAATTGTCCTTTACTCTAGTCAATGCAAGTTCAATTTTATTTCGCTATCACCTAAGAAAATATTGAAGTGCTCTTATTGAAGCAAAAATTGAAATGGTAGTTCATCTTCCAGACCACACTCAATTCCTGGATTAGAAGTCAAAATTTTACACCTTGGACTAGGTTCAAAAGTCCTAGCACTCCCTCGCAATCCAAAGCATAAACATGCTAAAAGTAGTGTTTTTCCTTTTTAACTTGTTCCCTATTTGTAATAGTAAAACCCAAATGCATCTCTGATTTTGAAAGAAAAAAGTAAAAGTTACTACAAAATCATGGATAATTCTATTTTCACACACCAATTCCTATCAATTCACATACTGGATGAAATTTTTTCTTAATACAATTTTGTCCTAAAATCAACATACCATAATGCCCTTATCTTCTTCTATGCAAACCCCAATTCTAATTCAACACAACAATCTGTAATACAATTTTGTCCTAGAAACAAAACACCATAATAACTTTATCTTCTTCCATCCAAATCCCAATTCTAAAATTACATAACCATCCTCCATTGCCAACTCCACTTCTCACCTCTACTATTCCCTTTCATCGCCTCTTTCTCCCTCTACCTACGACCTCTTTTCGCCATGCACCATACACTCTCGTAAGTCCTCCACCTCAAATCACCCAATTTTAGGTTAATTGTGAATGTCTAGGATTGAAGAGGATGAGCTAAGAGTGGCAGTGGTGGTGGTAAAAAAGGGCTAAGAGTGTTGCCAATAGCGGGAAAAGAGGGGTGGGTGGAAGAAAGAAAAATTAGGGTTTTGAAATTCAAAAAGAGGGTATTATTAAAATAAAAAGATTTGTATTGAAATTTTTTGTTTTTTATGTGTACTGAGAAGATATCCATTAAGTGTATGCACTGAAGAGAATTGATATGTGAAAATAGAATTACTTCAAAATCATGCCGAAACTAATATGTTTTGAATAATAATATTTTTCAAGGTTAGTATGCCTTTTTTTTTGTTTTTGAAAAGTAAAATTGTTTCTTTTTTAAAATGAATTTTGATGTTAAACACTCAAACTTTTTGTTAAGTGACGATTTCAAATTTTAACTTAAAATCCTTGGAGTTTCAACCACCAGATGGTACTTTTTGTCATAGTAGACTTTAATAGTGTTTGATAAAAGGTGAAAAATTAAAAATTAAGTATTGAAAATTAGATATTAAATTTTTTAAAGTGAAAAGTTTTTTAATAAAAATTTAAGTGTTGAATTAAAAATAATTTGTTTGAAATGTATAAAATCAAAATCAAAATTTATTATTTTCAAATTGTATATTTTAATTTTTATATTGTGATGGTAATGATAATGGTGGTAGTGGCATGGTGATGGTGATGGTAACAGTGGCGTTGATGACGATGGCGGTGGTGAAATGATAGTGTTGATGGTGGTGGTGATGGTGGCTGTAACGATGGTAGTGGTAGTAAAATGATGATGGTACTTATGGCAACAATGACAATAGTGGTGAGGTAGTGGTAGTAGTTCTAATGCCCTGCTATTTCATACATGAATCCATCGCAACCAATATAACAACACACCCCAAAGCCATCCTTTTCACTGAACTAAGAATTAAAATTTACTACTTCTCTATTTATATGTCCTTAAAACCTTGTACCCAACTCCAAGTTCTACAAACAAGATGACAATTACAATAGAAAAACCCTATGGGTGTACAAGACAACAACAAAATAAGTCTAATAGCCCTATTTCAAAACTGTAAGTCTTTACAGCAAAATATTCTCAACTGTCAATCCCAACACTGCTTACTTCAAGTCACCATTGTAGTTGTATAACATTATTTCGTGAAAAATAGAATAGGAGTGAGCTATATGCCAAGTAGGAATACATTTAACCAAGTATTTAATCCTTTAAATAAATTTATGGCACCGTTGAGACAAAACATAATAAGGAGTTATGAACACATGTAATTTTCATTAATTATGTAAATACATAACGATTAAGCATGAACCACTACATTTCACACCTTTACAACACAACAATTAAACAATCACGTCAATGGGAAACAAACCGTGAGTCCCCTGTAAGTCCAACACAAGTTGCTTTAGTTTCAAAAACCATCTCCCACATTTGCCAGCTATTATACGGCAGGAAGTGGGCACCCAAGAAAACCATCCGTTTTTCCACTTTCGCTGGCTATTATACAGCAGGATTGTGTGGACACCCAAAAATATTTTTCCCACATTCGTCTAACGATAAGCTTAGACAGGGCATTTGGGCACCTTTTAAACTCCCCATGTGGGTACCAACACAACACTACATTTTCCAAAACTGACTCTTACCCGAACTCATGCACAATTAACAATTTCATCACATTTTAATTCCATTAACAAGCATCCATCATCACAATAGATAAAACACCACATAATATTCAAAGAATAATAACACTCAAGTCACAATTCCTTTACCATATCAACATCCACATCTTTCATCTCTTGATTGTTCATAATATTCCATGAATAAAAGGAAATTCCACTCAATTTAGTGTTTTCTACTCAAATTGAAAAGTTACGGTTTTACGAAATTTGGGGGTTTTTCTCCTCCATCATAGATATAGGTTCTAACAACATATATATATATATATATATATGTGTGTGTGTGTGTGTGTTTTTTTTAAAAAAGAGTTAAGAAATTTCAAGCAAAAGTCAAGTAAAATGATTTATTTATGTAAAACATGGGTTTAATCCCACAAGATCCTCAAATTAGCTTATAAGTCACAACAATACCATGAAATCTCTTCAAAATAAAGAAATACTAGGATAAAAGTATCCCTACCTCAAAGAAATGAAAAGAAAACTCAGAGAAACCCAAAGTTGATGAAATCTCAAAGTCCTTGGATAAAAAAAGAAAAAAGAAAAAACCCTTGACGTGCTCTACAACCTTCCTCAAGGGACCTAGGTGAGGAGATGCTTCTAGATGAGTAGATCTAGCGATCTAAGTGAGAAAAAGTTAGGTTTAGAGAGAGAGGAGAAAGGCTCACGGTTTGAGAGGAAAGAGGAGGAGGAAATCATGAGAGAGAAGAGTGTTGGGTCTATTTATAGTAGTAGAAAAGTAGTCCTAAGGTCATTGCAAAGAATAAGTCCAAAACCCCCAAAAGTAGGGCCCATTCAGACCCAAAAATTCTGGAAATAATACGCAGGGGTCGACCCTTAGGACTGAGGTGTCAACCCTTAAGAAGAAAAGTAGGAAGATTAATGTTTTCTACTGCCAGGGGTCGACCCTTGGAACTCAAGTGTCGACCCTTTATTTCAGAATGCGACCCAGGACAAAACAGCAAGGGAAGGGTTGACTCTTCGAACTTGGGTGTCGACCCTAGAGAAAACCAGCAGAGGCACTGAGAATTCAAACAAGTATAACTCTTTCATTCGAACTCCATTTTAGGTCGTTCTTATGTCCAAATTGAAGCCCCAAAAACAAGCTTTCCAATGATTCTAGCCTCACATTCAAATTCAAAGCATGGAAGGAGAAAGGGGCTAAATAGTGAAGGTTGGTCAAAAATGAAAACTCAAATTTGGGGTTTTTCATCTAATCTTGCCTAAATACCTTGTTAAGACTTCAATCAAGGTTCCAAATATCCCCCAAGGATCCTCAATTATAATATTTAGAGTTCACTTGCCAACCCATCAATGTTAGGAGTCCGACAACCATACAAGTTTTAAGGTAACGGGTACTAATTTACACCAATCCAATACAAATTGGAATCCAAGTCATTACAATAGTGGTGATGGTCGTTGCATGATGCTGATAGTGGTGGCGGTGGCGGTGGCATGTTGGTGGTAGTAGTAGTGGTGATAGTGGTGGCATGGTGGTGGTAATAGTGGTACTGGTAGTGGTGGCAATGGCATGATGGTAGTGGTTTGTGGTAGTAGTCGTAGCGATGATGGTGGTGAGTTTATAATAATGTATATCGATGCTTATGTTTAGTATTTATAAATTCAGTCAAATTAAGTTATTTTCATATGATTTAAAAAAAATTAAATTAAATTGTAGCCTACATTTTAAGATGCACTTAAATTTTTAAATGATCTCAATTGTGATTATGAAACCAACTTAGTTAATTATCACTTAATATTCAGTTTTAAGTGCTTAATCAGGTTATCAAACACTCTTTTAAATAATTTTGTTTTTTAGGGTCAAAATACGGCCACGACAATTGACAACTGTACTATGTAATTCGCTAGTCAATCTTTTTCAATGGAACCTGAGAGAATTACATGTCAGTGAAACAGATAAAAAAAAAAAAACAAAAAAAAAACTACACAAATATGGAGGGGTGCAACTTAGAATTGCACCCTCACAATTTTTAAGTTGCACTCTATCACACAAGGAATCGCACTCCCTATATTTTATAAAACAATTTGGTGTTCTACCGTGTATTGTTATTTCCCCACTCTTGACTGTCGATGCCATGATTATGGAGGGAGGAAGGAGGGGGGGGGGGGGGAGCGAAATTTTCACCAAAAAAATTCATATACATGGAAAAATTTATAACATTAATTATTAATATTTATATAATTTATAATTAATCTGTAGCTAATTTTATAGAAAGATGAAGCACTAATAAATTTCAAATAGTGATCTTCAGAACTGTTTGATCTTTTTTTTTTTTTTTTCTAATGGACCCAGAGGTCCCATTCAAGTGTGAATTACATCAAGGGCTAAGCATAAACGTTCGTGTCTTACGTGCTTAGGGACCAATGTTGGTTTTCTCATAATGTTGGAATTACTAAACTTAACACTTCAAAAAAACTCTCTGGTGTATTTTTCCCAAACGTAACACTTCAATGTAACACTCAAAAAAACATAACACTCCAATGTAACACACTAAAAAGCTTCATAGTATACTTTTCTCAAACCTAATAATCCAATCAATTAAACACACAAAAACTCCTTAATATACTTTTCTCAAACGTAACACTTCAATGTAACACACTACAAAACAACTTAGTGTACTTTTCCGAAACGTAACACTCCAATTAATGTAACACACAAAACTCCTTATGTTGTATTTGGTTGGAGGATTTGGGAAGGAATTTGGAAAGGGAAATAGAAAAGGTAGGTGAAATGTGAATAAAACATGCATATATTTCACCTAGTTTCACACACCTTTTCCCTTTCTCTTTATAAATCTCTTCCCAAATTTCCTAACCAAGCACAACATTAGTGTACTTTTCTAAAATGTAACATTCCCAAAAAACTCTATAGTGTACTTTTCTAAAATGTAACATTCCAAAAAGCTTCATAGTGTACTTTTCTAAAACGTAACACTCCAATCATTGTAACACACAAAAGTTCCTTAGTGTACTTTTCTTAAACGTAACAACGTAACATTTCAAAAAAATTCCATAGTGTATTTTTTTCCAAACGTAACACTCCAATCAATGTAACACACAAAAACTCCTTAGTATCCTTTGTTAATCATTTAATTTAATTTTGATAATGTCTAAAATATTGTAGGATAAATTATAATTTTTTAATATACATATTTTATATATTCTTTGACACAATATTGTCTGTTAAAATAAATATTGTATCATGTATTTTTGCTAAATATTATTTACTGTGCAAGATTAAATATTTTGAAAATTTTACTAGTCATGTTTTGAAAATTTCGATTGATCACTATTTATCTTTTGATAAATTTGATATTGATTGGTTGTACTCTTTTGACAAATGTGATATTGGTGGGTTTTTTTTTCTTTTGATGAAATTTGATATACTCACATAGGATGGTTGATTATTTTTATTACAATGTATCTAAAATTTCAACGATAATTACAAACATTTTAAAATGGGCATATATTTTCATATCTAAAATAAATATTATTTAAACAGATTTTATTGTGCATACAAATATTTTAATAGAGAACTTACTGTGTAATTAAATATTTTAATAGAAAAGTTACTGTGCAAGTTAATGTGCACTCTTTGTTTTTTACGAGAAATGATTGAAAAAATTGAATTACTATTTATCGAAAGCGACCTTTGGTTATATTATTCCACCATACGCCTATAAAATTTGAAAAGGAAATTTGGCCCGTTGCTCTGTGTCAGAGGCGTCGAATTTAGCATCAAGAATGGCCACTCATATAACGGATATGTTTTCTATTATACATAGAAGTGTTTTGGCGTGAGAAAAATAAGAAGTAAAGAAAAAAAAAATCTGTGATATTGAAATATTCTCAAATATTGTATTGTGCTTCATTGAGTTATATTTTCCATGAAAAAATTATTGAGAGTTTGAGCAAAATTGTAAAAAGATTTTCTATCCCTTATTCATATTATTCTTGTAAAAAGAGAGTTTAATAAAAAAAATCCTTTTACAAGACTAGGCACCGGATTTAAAACTAGTTGAGATTTTTTAGATAAAATTACTTGGTTAGGTGTGATTAGACATTGCATTCTAAACTAGTTGGAGTGATCGGGATTGGTCACTTATTGTAAAGGTTCACTAGCACCCGTGAAGCTAGTGGTGTAATTAGTATTTGAAAAATAGTGGATAAATTTTGGAGGAGGGTGCTTGGGAAGTGGACGTAGGCTTGGCTTGCCGAACCACTATAAATCGCTATGTTTGATTTCTCTTGCATTTGCTCATTTTATTTCATTACTTTATTTTATATTTTTGAGCATATTTATTTATTTATTATTTGAGTTAATTTTTAATTTGGCATTTTATTTAGAAACTCAATTCACTCCCCACCCCCCTCTTGGTTGCCTACTTGGGATAACAAT
Organism: Camellia lanceoleosa; assembly: GCA_025200525.1. Lineage (NCBI taxonomy): Eukaryota > Viridiplantae > Streptophyta > Magnoliopsida > Ericales > Theaceae > Camellia > Camellia lanceoleosa. The sequence goes on from CM045761.1 coordinate 118,412,929, forward strand.
TAGTATCAGAGCTTGGGCTCTTGCATTTGACTTAGCCATCTAAGAGTAGATCATGGCAACCAATTTTGGTGTTTATTTTGCTGAAGGTCAATTGCCCTCTAGACCACCTGTTTTTGATGGCTCAAATTATACTTCCTAGAAAATAAGAATGAAAATTTTCATTCAAGCTTTAAACTATGAGTTACGGAGAATTATAGTCAATGGTCACACGATACCCTCCAAGACCATCCAAGGGCGAATCTTGCCTAAGGAAGAACACCAATGAGACAATAATGATTTGAGAAGCATTCAAATGAATGCCAAGGCCATGAATCTTTTATTTTGTGCTTTAAATTCTAATGAGTTTAATAAAATTTGTATATCTAAATCGGCCAAAAAAATTTGGAATAAATTAGAGACCATACATGAAGGGATCAACCATGATAAAGAATCTAAAATTAGTATGTTGATTCATGATTATGAGTTTTTTAAGATGGATTCCCATGCATCTATTTCTGAAATGTTTTCTAGATTTACTAACATTATTAATGTTCTAAAATATCTTGGTAAATCTTGTACTAATGTTGAGTTGATAAGAAAACTTCTCAGATATTTGCCAAAAATTTGGGAGTCAAAAGTGACTGCTATTTAAGAAGCAAAGAATTTAACAAGATTGAGCATGGAAGTGCTATTGAGGTCTCTCATGACCCTTGAACTTGTAATGATGAATGGAAGCAAAAAGAAAATTAAAGCTGCTTAGGGAGACGATGATAAATGTTGCTCCGATGAGGAAAACAACAACAATGAAGTTGCTAACCTATGCCTAATGGCATTTAGAGATAATGATGAGGTAAACAATGAATGTTATTGTAGATGTCCCCGAACGCCCTGGGAGGATGAGTCTCGTTCTGTTCTTTTGTGGGCTCACTACAGTTCGGACTCAAATTGTCACGGTTCTTAATTTGAATCAAAGAGTCCAAATCTGGCAAATCGTTTTGAGAAAATAGATTTTTGAAAGAAGTGCCAAACATGGACTGCTTCGCCAGATACAGAGTCGCCACCTAAATATTTTTTAATGGGGGAATTTAGGAAACCCTGACTCGGTGCCAAAGGCCACGTGTCCATCATCACCAAAGTTGTCTTGGCTCGGGAACTTCGGTACGATTGGGGAAGGTCAGCTATGAGCACCCCCTCTCGCCCGATCCGAAGATCGGCCTCTACTAACCGTGATATCCAATTTTGAAAACGTTATGCGTTCTTATTCTGGTTATTAACCTAGAATTACTATGTTATGCGCACAACAAACAAATATAGACCAAATCGCCTAAATTGGAACAAAACATCGCATGCTTGTTTTGAAAATGGCTTGCTACTTGCAAGTAGGCTCAAATGCGGGTTTTTGCCACCCTCAAGTGGGCTTTAGAAAAGATGGTTTTGCCACTATTCGAGTGGGCTTAAAAACTCACAGTTTTGATGCATTATTCCAATTTAGGTAATTCAACCTCCATCTACAGGCATTCAAGCAGTTATATCACATAAGCAGCTAGCCTCATGGTAATCATGCTATCATGGCAACACTCACACGCATGCGGTATGCTAAAGCATAAAAAGCTCACTTAGTACTCCAAGCCAAAACAGAAACTAGTTAGTAATTAATGCATGATCCTAGTTCATGTTTAAAATGGCTAATGCAACACATGCAAAGATGCAATCTAGACAGGCTCGGCTATTCTAAACATGGCATGTGAAATGCAACAGATAACACATATTCAATTTAGAATTGAAGTACAATGCAATTAGCATGATACGCCGAGCCCGGTGCATGCAAGACAAATGTATGAATGCACGCTTGCATAGCATAAGGTATGCTAACTTAAATATGCCCTAAACTAACCATCGAAAGCTAGTAAATAAAAGAAAAGAAAGACGTGGGGTTGGAAGACATACACACACTCACACACACTTATTACACAATTGCCCTCGCTCAGAGGGTCCGAATAAATATTACAAACCAAATAAATAATTAACTACCCTAGCTAATTAAACTCTTAACTAATTAACAAATTAATTAAGCTATTAAAGCAATAAAAGGCCTCGGGAAGTGGGATCCGTGCATGCTTGGATTGGCTTCGCCCGGAAATCCATTGCCATGACACATGTTGCCTCTGTTTTCACTGTTTGGCACCTCTGAAGACTGCACAAGTCCTAAGGTATGCTCTCTGCACATTGTGGAGTGCCACCGGCCAAGGTAAATGATCACCGGCTAACGGGATGTGGTCATCGACCACTGGTGTGACTCCCGGCCAGCAATACATGGTCGGTCGGCACTATATGTAGCCGGCCGGCCAAAACTTCTTGCAGCAACCTGTTTGATAGCAGCAGAGGGCAGACAAGGCATGGCAATGCATTTTCAAAGAAATGTTTACACCACCACCCTCCTTATCATGTTCATGACTCAAAGGAGGATGGTCCTCGACCCTCGGACCATCAATCGCGCATTTTGATGTGTGATGGCCCAATTTCAATGGAATGAAATGCATACAAACAAACAAAAGGCCCAACCTCTATCATGGTGATTCAAGAGGCAAGGCATGCATGCCAAATGCAACCTAAGCATGTGAGCTAAGTATGCCACATGAGCACGGAGGCAAGTATGGAAACATGCAATATGTACTAGGCACACAACCTAAGCTAACAAGCATGCAATACATGGAACCAAGCCCAAGGACTTAAACTATGATCATGTGACACATGAAGCAAATGACCAAGTGAACTAAAATAGTCCTAAATCATGCCAAAACAAGGTCAAAGACACACCTAGATGGCATCTAAATGGCCTATACATACAAGCATACAAAAGAGGCCAAACATAGAGCATAAGATGACAACCTTATAAAGCGTTAAAGGGACATCAAATGCAAGCATATAGGCACACCATGAGGACTGAAATAACATGACAAGTGGTTCCAAACCACTGAAATGATGCAAGGATGGCATGCTAGAGGGGTCAATGCTCAAGGCCTACAAGGGAGGTTGCATGGTAGCTATACAAAGCAAAGCATGGATGACCCAAACAACCAAAAAAATTCCTCAAACACACTAAAACATGCATAAAAGCTTCACAAAGCTAAGCCAAAACAAGTAAGCATAGTGGTCTAAACGCTAGATACATGTTAAGGCAATTTCATGGCATTACAAGACAAGTATGCAAAGCAAGCATGGTGTGTCTAAAACAACTTAAAATAGTGCTATATCATGATAAAATAATCAAAAATAACACTTAAGACATGGCCAAAATGAACTTAAAAATGGTGCTCACACATGAGACAAAAATGACACATTTTGAAGCCAATTAGGAGAGGGGATGGCCCTCTCCTTCTTAGGAACTTAAACCACCATCCTCACCAATGAAATCCCTCAATATTTTAGTGGTGAGGAGGCCCAAACAAGGTGGTCCCGGAGCTCACAAAAAATAGCACAAAATGGGGCCAAACAAGGCCTAAGAGGGGGTAAACGACCCCAAACACAAAAGTGGCCTTAAATAAACTTCAAGAGAAGCTCAAAATAAGACTTTTTTTAGTTTATGACAAAGCTCAAAATAGCATGCAAGATAGGCTAAAAGTGTGTGCAAAAACGGGGAATAAAGAAGGTAAGAAGCTCACCCTTGTAGCCAAGAAGCTCCAGCAGCTTATGGACCAAAAATGTAGACCTTCAACCTCTGAAAATGGCTTCTAAGACCCTTAGATTGATGATGGAGGTGTTAGGCTAAGGGTTGGTGTGCAAAGGGGCCAAGAACCAATCAATTTGGAGCTAAAATGGAAAAGATATGGAGAGAGATATATGTATGGAGCCTTAGACAAATTCTTGGAACCCTTAAAATGGAAGAGGAGCTCTTCTATTTATAGAGAAGATGAAGGCTTGAAGCTTCTAAGGGAAGCTAAGCAAAAGGGTCAAGGGGGTCAAGCTTCTCTTAGAAGCTTGGAGCAAAAGGGCCAAGCTTCTTGGAGAAGCTAGGCAAAGGGGTCAAGCTTCTTGGAGAAGCTAGACAAGGGTGCAAAAGGTGCAAGCTTCTCTTGGAAGCCTAGAAGGGTTCAAGCTTTCTCAAGAAGCTAAAACAGGGGGTTCAAAAGGTTCAGACCCTCTCAAGAAAAGGCCTCGGCCAGAAAAGGTGGCTAATCGGCCAACAAAGTTGGCCGACCGACCACAAAATGTGCCGACCGACCATCAATAGTGCCGACCGGCCATCACCAATGGCCGATGGCAACAAAACACTGGCCGGTGGCCTCTAGCCATGGCCGGTGATGTGTGGGGATGTCTCACAAGCCATTCCCTGCCCTCCAAAAGCAAAACACAAGTGTTCGGTGCAAAACCAAACACAAAACAGTAGAGTTAAGAGATCCTGAGGCAAGGCGCGTAGTCGAGACCTCCGAGAACTCAAAACGAATACAAGCATGGATGATTACCGAGTGTTCAAGCGATGACGTCCAAGTCTTGAGGACGGTCAAAAATGGGGTGTCTACAGTTGCCCCTCTTTGATAGAACTCGAAAGTCATAAAAATGACGAGAGTGAGTGTCAAAACCCAGAGACAACCCATTTTTGACAAGGCCGAAGACTTAGACAAAGCAATCAATATAGGCATGCAGAGATGCGCCCGGAGGCTGAGGCAAAATGCAAATGGTATGCAAGAAGATTTTGATAATTGTACTTATACGCTATGCGAAGCCAGTTTGTAATTGGACTTATACGCTTTCGCGAATCCGATTTGTAATTAGACTTATACGCTTTCGCGAAGCCGGTTTGTATGCAAAACATTGCAATGTACTAACAAGTACAGGTAAGGTGCGCAAGATAGCGCGAATGAAATGCTATGGTAGTAAAGATGCAAAGGGTGACAAACTCCAACCATGCCGGAATCATGAGAGGAGGTAAGCAATTCCAAACACGCTGCAATCGTATGAGGAAGGAACAAAGAGAGAAACATAGGGACATATCCCAGTGTTTCAGAATGGTATAAGCATTGGAACGTATTCCAAATGCTCTTAACCAAGAAGGGGGGAACATAGGGATGTATCCCGGTGTTTCGGAAAGGTAAGGGGAAACATAGGGACGTATCCCGGTGTTTCAGAAAAGAAGAAGAAACATAGGGACGTATCCTGGTGTTTCGAAAAGAAAAGAGAAACGTAGGGACGTATCCTGGTGTTTCGAAAAGAAAAGAGAAACGTAGGGACGTATCCCGATGTTTCGAAAAGAAGAGAGAAACGTAGGGACGTATCCCGTTGCTTCGGAATGGAAGAAGAAACATTGGGACGTATCCAGGTGTGAGCATTGGAACGTATTCCGAATGCTTTTAACCGAAGAGGTAGAAACATAGGGAAATATCCCAATGTTTCGGAATGGTGTGAGCATTGGAACGTATTCCGAATGCTTTTAACCGAAGAGGGAGAAACATAGGGACCTATCCCGGTGTTTCGGAATGGTGTGAGCATTGGAACGTATTCCGAATGCTTTTAACCGAAGAGGGAGAAACATAGGGACGTATCCCGGTGTTTCGGAATAGTGTGAGCATTGGAACGTATTCCGAATGCTTTTAACCGAAGAGGGAGAAACATAGGGACGTATCACTGTGTTTAGGGATGGTGTGAGAAACATAGGGACGTATCCCGGTGTTTCGGAAGGAAGGAGAAACACAGGGACATATCCCGGTGTTCCGCAAGGAATGAGAAACATAAGGACGTATCCCAGTGTTCCGCAAAGAATGAGAAACATAGGGACGTATCCCGGTGTTTCAGAAAAGGTATAACCATTGGAACGTATTCCAAATGCTCTAAACCAGAGGAGGTCTAACCCGTCGCACGCGCGAGGAGAAAGAATGACAATTGCAAGTGACAAGGTGCATAACAATGCAAGTAATGAGCATAACAATGCTAGTGAAGGGGATGCATAACAATGCAATTGGAGAGTGCATCACAATGCAAGCATGAGAAGTGCAAAACAATATGGGTGAGGTGCTCAAAAGAAGTGCGATAAAATGCACTTTCTATGCAAGTATGGGGGCATTTTCCATGCGAAAGATACGAGCATTTTCTATGGAGAATCGAAAGCAAGCATATTCTATGGAGAAATCACAATGATGCGCGGCATGCATGCAACAGAAGTGTATATGAAAGTTCACATTCTATACAATAGAGGAGCATCAAATATGTATTCTGGTGCCTCCGATTTACCTCTCAGAGGACTTGGCAACACGCTCAGCTCAAAAGGGCACACCCTGTCTATATTGGCGAGAGATAACATCTGCAGTTGCTTTAATTGCTGTTCTGACTTGAAGCAGGCTTAAGGTTGGCGTTGAGATACACTCATACTCCAGAGAAAGGCGAGGCCTGACAAGATGCACCTGGAATGCCGTCTTGGAATTTGCCGAAGTTGAAACACACTAAGATGCCCCAAATTTTCCTTCTTTTCTTTTGCTTTGCAGTCTGGAACCCACATAGCTTCAGATAGGTCCTTGTTTTACTGTTCACACTTATCAAGGGTGGACCCTGCAGTTTTATGAAAGAACAAATATTGTTTTGCACAAATGTGGAGAATGGCACAGCGCTCTGAGCACAAGATGATTTTTTTGAAATTGTGAAATGAGTTCTTAACCGGATATTTGAGCCGACGACTGGCCACAGCCAAAACGACTCGACAAAGGAAAAACAAAGGTAAACAACCTAAACACATCGAGTAACACTCGAATCAACTCAAAACAAGAATCGAAACAAAACAAAAGATACGACACTTAGACGTGCACAAGGAGCCTGTTTCCTTGAGTAGTGTTTCCCACCCTTTCTCACTTGTGATTCTCACATCACTCGGCCCTCAAGCTCTGTTTTTCACGAAAAAGCCCTTTTCTCACTTTTTCTCTAAACTCACATCTCTCTATTCTTCAATCTCTCATTTTTTAATCCCTCCCTTGAGTGGTTGATGAATAAACAGAAAGTTGTGGGGTCTTGCCCCTAACATTCCGCTAGATTCTTCTTCTTGTTCACAACAGTGAGTTTCTTCCACAGAGGGGCTGCGCTACAATTGGGTGTGTAGCAAATCTGCAGCTGACATCGGTTGACGATGCTCTGCTGGGGAGTTTGGACGTGATCAGATCTGTCCAGATAAGGGAGTGGAATATCTTGTCCCATTCCGGTCTGTGCTTCGTAGTTGGCTTGATACCTCGTTGCTTGGAGGATGAGAGAGCTTTCAGCCCTTTTGCGGTCAGCTTCAGTGGTGCCCTTTTCTGGCGAATACGGTGCCCTTTCGGCAAGTACGTTGATAAAGGGAGAAGGACAGAAAACCTGACTCAACTGTGCCCCTATTTCATCGTTTTGACCATTTTTTGTTTCTGCTTTCTACTAAAACAATTTTGACCAAAATGAGAGTTAGATTAACATGCTTGTTAGATTTTTGATTTGAAATCATGCAAGTTAGGTTATGAGCACTGAAAATTTTCCTTTTTGGGTCCAAGAAATGGTCCAGTTTTAGAAAAATGGAATAATTTTCGAGAGAATTAGTCAACTTTAGTAAAAATTCTCAAAAACTATTTTTGCAAACGGCCACTGCTCAACGAGTATGGAACCTACTCTTGAGATGCACGACCTCGGATCCATAACAATGGAAAATTGCCCCTTGTCTGAAGGACACTGCATGGCAACAGAAAGTTGCCCCTTGTTTGAATGATGCCGTAGCATACAGAATGGCAATAGAAAGTTGCCCCTTGTTTGGATGATGCCGTAGCGCTTTGTAATCAGTCCCCAGGGCGACGATCACAACTGAACTCTCGGATACAGAGAAGGCAAAGATGATCAAAACCATTACATGGACACAATCGAATTTGAAGTGTTTTACGGCTGGACTTCAGAATGAAGTTGCCTACGTATCCCAAAGATGGGAATCAAGCCTTACGTAGTTCGGGGGTTAAGGTACATTCGGGTATTAACCTCTCCTTTTGTGCTCTAACTTTTGCCAAGGCCGCCCTTTCTGGGTTTTCAACCTCGCGAGCTTTGTTCTTCTTTTCTTTTCAATTCTCATCATTTCTTTTCCTTTTTTTTCTTTTTTTTTTCATTTCTTCTTTTTTCATTTTTTTATCTTTGCATTTTTTCTCTTTTTTCTTTTTTTTCATTCTTTTCTTTGCTCTAACTTTTGCCTGGGTCGCCCTTCCGGGTTTTCGGCCCAGCGAGCCTCTCAATGGTAAAAGTGTAGCTTTGTCCATGTCAAATGGTTTTGAGATCCTGAAGTCATCTGAATCCAAGAGAATGGCTGATGTTCGCTGACGATGCAGGAGTCCATCCAATGTAGGGTGAATTTGCCCCTAGTGTTGTGGATAGGAACTCGGTTGTCCTTCAACAATGCTTTCTTCTTTCTTCCCTTCTGGGATTTGCCAGTCTTCATTGATTTGCAGGATGATCCATCTTCGACTCTTCAAGCACATCTGACATTTTTCCGCCCCTAGGTCGAGGGCTGCTTCAAATTTGGCTTTTCAAGCTTCCTTTGATCACATCTGATATTCTCGCCCCTAGTTCATGGGTTGCTTCGAATCTAGCCACACAAGCCTCACATTGTAGTTGACCGTTGAACATTCTAAATTAAGGTTCAAGGTTTGGAAGCAAAGGGGTTGAGTCTCGGGGCTGAGAGCGATCCTAAGCTACACAATCTCAAGAGCGATTCCACACATGTCTTCGCAGGACCGCACAAAACATTTTTTTGAAAGTTTTTAAGAAAGCGACAAATCGCTCGTGCTGAAGACAGTGTAGAACCAATCTGGATCAAAGCCAGGGTCCTTCTCAGTACTCACACTAACAAACATGATTTCATTCATTAAGGGCTTAGCACGCCTCTCTTTCTCTCAGTTTGATCAAAGTTTTGCAAATCCTGAGGAATTCCTTCCTCTTTGTTTTCATTGCAGTGTTCAAAAAGTTTTGAAAAACTTAGGTCATTACAATGACTTCAGGGCACAAAAAAGATAGAGTTCTTAGTCAAATACTGTCATCTCATTCATGAACTTCCGGCATAACTGGCACAAGGCAGAAGCAAACGTGAGAGCGTGAAAATCACTGATGTTTCATTCAAAATTTGTTAGCACAATGGCTTCCCGGCAAAAATAGACTCAAAACAAAATGAAAAGACAAACGTGAAACAAAATGGTGACACCCGAGGTAACACCCCCGGAATCACCGGACCTTTGTACAACAGGACTGACTCGATACAACAAGATAGACCCTTAATCAAAAAGACTGACTCAAGACAAAGCGACAGACTCAAAACAAAACTACAGAACTGACTCAACACCCAAGTCAGAAATTACAAAACTAGCATTCGCAAATGCTCAAAACAGTGCTTGCCAAACGCCACATCCGGAGTAAACTGAGCGCCATCCGTAGGTGGTTCATCCCCTGATCACATAATCACATTATCCCCCGCAAGTTCACTGATCCAATGACGATAGACTTTGCTAGACTGGTGCGGCAATGACCTTGTTGTCAAACAAATCTTGTACATCATGGCGCAGATGAAAGCAGCTATCGGTCTCATGACTTGTTTGTTGATGGTACGCACAGTACTTAGTCTGGTCATGCTTTGGAGGGAGAGGATTAGGTAGAGGTTGTTGTTCCAATGGTTTCAGATGTCCTTTCCGGATTAAAACCTCTAGAGCCTTTGACAAAGGCATATAAAGTGGGGTAAAAACCCTCTTGACTCGGGGTGGGTATTTGGATTTCTGTGAGCTACTTCCGAATACACTGGTGAATGGGGTAGCTTTTTTTGATGTGGTGGTGGTGACCATGCCCACTTCAGAAGATCCTGCAGCTGCATCACCACTGATGGTCGCATTCGAACTGCGGGAAAACACCCGCCTGGGCTGCTCCTTCTCCTGGTCAATAAGGCCCTGCTTCATGGCATCCTCGTTCTGTACTCTCATCTCATGCAAATCTGAAAAGGTAGGGAAGGGGAGCATGATCATTTTCTACATTAGTTTGGGCTGGAGGTTGCGCACAACCATCCGTATCTAATGCTTATCAGTAGGCCTTATGGTCATCATTGAGGCCTTGGCCCTCCAGCGGGCCACAAATTCTGAAAAGCTCTCCTTAGGCTCCTGCCCCGTCATCTCAAGATCACGGGTTGTAATCTCGATTTGCGTGTTATACGAGTATTGTGCAACGAAGGCCTCGGCCATCTCATCCCAATTCCTCTTGACATCATCTTCTAACTTCGCATACCAGATAGTGGCCACTCCCGGCAGGGTTCGGCCGAACAATGAAAGTTTCTGTAGTCTAGTAAGGCCCATCGGCCTCAGTATGTTCGAAAATAACTGGAGATGCACCATGGGATCCCCAGATCCGTCGAAGCGGTTGATTTGTGGCATCTGGAAATGATCTGGCAGCGTCACAGCCGCGTCAGTATATCCCTCCTCAATGTCGGGGATGGACTTTACCCCTTGGGATTTCTTAAACATCTTCTCAAGTTTGCTTAATTTCAACGCTGTAGGGTCAACCTCGAACTCGAAGGGAGAGTCCAGCAGATTGGTAGGTGTTTTGGATAGCTGGGGTAAAATTGGGGGCGGAGCCAGCCCTACCGGAATGTCCGTATCTGCCTAGACATTTGGTGTCTCATTGGGTGTTGGAGCTCCTGGTGGAGGAGGAGCTTGATGCGAAGCAGATGCTCCGTTTTGCTGTTGCAGCCTAGTGATTAGCTCTGCCTGTTGGGCCATGATCGTAGCCTGCTGTTTGGAAAACTCCGCTTGGCGGGTAGCGTCCTGCTACATAGCTTTCATGCTTTCTTGGAGTTGACGCATCATTTCCTCCATTCTTGCCATGTTCTGCTGTTTTGGTTGACTGACTGGTATATCTATCCCTGTGGTGAAAATTGAGACCTCGGCCCGACAATTCATTGGTGAGGTGGATAAGGGCCACTAATTTGGTAATCACGAATCGGTGATTCTGGCTCGATCGCCCTTTACCTGCCTCTGGCAAAGGAACACTGATTTCCCTTGAACTGAATCTCAGACCTGACAAAGTCTATCAGCCCAAGTTCGATGAACCTTGGGGGAAATTAGAGCCTTCAGAAGCTATAGTTCCCAGACTACCTGGCAAAAGAGAAAACAGACAGCACCTCAGCCTAATTTCGCCAAAACAGATATGAGCATAGTAGGATGACTATGCCCTTTACTGAATTCTATCCCAAAATTCTGCCTGTTAAACTGATACCCTCAGGTAAACTGAATCCCAAAATATTGAACTGGTGCCCGCAGGCCTGATGCCTAAACTTGCAAACTGATACACGCATTCATGTAGAGATGCACTCTAAAGCACGTTGCAAGTAAAAGAGAGCCAAAACACCCCTATGTTGGGGTAGGGTTTCCCTGTCCTATTTTGTCAGAAGCTAGGGTTTCACTACGCACGCAACGGTTTCAAACAACCTACAATCGGGTAAGCAACCTGTCCTAGTTTGGAATGGTCACTATGGATTCCGATCACCGAGTGTTCAAACGGTGACGTCCAAGTCTTGAGGACAGTCAAAAATGGTGTGTCTACAATTATTCTTTTGATGAATTATAATCCGTGTTTGAAGAATTGCTTGATGAATTTCGAAAACTTGGCATTAAAAGTATTGCTCTTAAAAAATTGCTTTCATGTTCAACAAAAGAAAATGAATCTTTATCTAATAAAATTGAAATGTTACAAAAAGATTTTTTTTTAAAGATAAAAGAAGAAAATGACATTTTAAAATCAAAAGAATCTCCTATTTTGAAAAATGAACTAAATGATTTAAAACCTGAAAATGATATTTTGAAAAATGAAAATGAAATATTGAAAAATAAAAATGAAGTTTTTAGAAATGAAAATGAAACTTTAAAAAATAAAAACAAAAGTTTAAAAAAGAAAAATGATTACCTCAAGAATTCTTCAAGTGATTTGAAAATTGAAAATGATTCTTTAAAAAAAAAATGAGGATTTAAATAAAACAATTTTCAAGTTTACCCAAAGGAAAGAAAATTTAAATAAATTATTTGGAAATCAAAGATGTATTTTGACAAGGTCGGTATTGAGTACAAACCCCACAAGAAACAAATTTTTATAAAAATTTCTTTTTTAAAATCATTTAGTAATTCTAATATTGTATGTCATTATTGTAATAGAAATGATCACTCAATTTCATCATGTCAATTTTAAAAACGATTACATGGAACAAAAATGACATGGGCTCCAAAATCAAACAATTCTGAAACTAACATTCATGGACCCAAAAAAGTTTGAGTACCAAAATCGAAAAATTGAATTTTTTTTTTTTTTTTTGGATAGGTGTGCTTTAAGGTGAAATCTGGTAGAAGAAAATGGTATTTGGATGGTGGATGTGCAAAATATGTGACCCGGAGACAATATTCACCACATTTTCTCTGATGAACAGTAATCACGCAATATTTAGAAAACAACAACAAATAATTGGTAAAAATTGGTTTCCAAATTTGAAAATATTTTATTTCATGATAAAATTTATGCTCTCTTGCATATATGAATATCTTATTTCAATATATAAATGATTGTCATGACATGCCATACCATGCCATACATGCATTATATTTTGACCATAACACAAATCATTTGAGCCACGCGAAGGTAGAGGAAAAAGAGAAGAAAACAAAGTTATTACTATTTTAATGTTTTGACTAATAACATTGTTATATTGTTTGAAAATTTGTGATATAATTTTAACTTTAATTTTTTTGATTAAGCCACATTATTATTAAAATGATTTTGATGATGTAGTATTTTGATATTTTTCATATGAGCTAATATTTGTTTTATGTGTTACATTTAAAAAAATTCAAAAATAGCAGTCTAAACTCTTAATTAATCATGGCACCTATTGAAATCTTCTCATATTTTGAGTTTATCTATTTTTATTAAAGATAAAAGAGGAGAGTGAAATATAATAATATTTATTATGTGCTTACTTAACTTGATATGATTACATTTTATACACTGTATGTTTCATGTGATTGTTTTAAGATTGCTATGTCTGCACAAAATCACCATAGAAAAAGGAAGCACCAACTTAGGGAGAGAAATAATTTTGCTAAATTCATCTGTTAAACCCCTTTGAGATGATTTATTTATGAAAAGAAATAGAAGACTAAAAAGTTTTCAACTCATGAATTAAATGTATGTTCCTACTACTCTCTTAAGTTCTTTTGAGGTAAATTCTCTTACATCCTTTGAACTAACATTTTCATTACAAAGATATGGAAGGAATTGATTATTCATGAATTTAATTATGCATCATATGATTTGTAATGTATATTCTTTGGTGATGAATGAAGAGAAAAATACTCTTACCAAAAAGGGGAAAAAGAAAATCATACTTATGCTTAAATTTGCACTAAATATATTGATTTCACGATAGGAACAATTATATGTTGGACATGCCTTAGTTATGGAATTACCTTAGTTCCATGAGATTATAATGACTTTAAATTGTTGTGAGCAATAATAGGTATTCTAAGTAATGTTTGTGCTATAAATCCCTTAGATTGCATATTGGTATTAGTAACATCAGTGACTTTTGGTATCAAACATATGGGCTTGCTCTTTCACTGCTATATGATACTATTACTATCTATTTTGCCCATTGTTAATGAGTTTGAATTGTATTTATCTATCTACCCATTAGTAACATTGAAATGGATGATTATGTGAGATATCATGAGACTTGCCATCTTTAAACATCATCATTTATTGGTATCATCACTTATTATTTTTCTCCATTGCACAGATTTGTAATTGCTCATTGATTTCTTACTTAATAGTCTAAATACTCCTATATAATATTTATACATTTTTAATTAATTCTTGCTTTATTATTATTAACACAAAAAAACACATTTTTATGTGATTTTTTTATTATAAATTAAATTATCTCTCTCTCTCTCTTACCCACTCGTCATCCCGTTCTCTCTCTTGCTCTGTCTTTCTCTCTCTCACCAAATCTTGCTCTCTATCATCCTCCAACACTAACTCCATCACCACCATCATCTATGTAAATCTGTCTCCAATATACACAAATCCATCTTCGATCTACATACACCCTTCTCCGATCTACGCAAAATCGCTTCTGATATACACAAAATTCATTCCCGATCTTTTCCATCATTTCCAATCATCCCCAACATCGCCAATCTACATCATCATCACTGCCGATCTTCTCCATCATCACAGTTCATCACCATCATTATCCACCCAAATCTCTCACCGATCTACCAAAATCCATCACAAATCTACATAAACCATCATTGATAGATCTAATGTTTTAGTAGGGAAAAGTACGAGGTATTGGTGACTAAATATTTTTCAGTAGCCAAAAGTCATAAATTGGCGACTAAATATTTTGTTACCAAAAGTTTTCAAATAAAATTATTTTTCATTTTCAGCGACTAAAACTTTTAGTCGCCCAAAGTATCATTTATTATTAGCTACTAAATATTATTTGCCAAAAAAAAAAATTAATTTTCATATTTTTTTTTAGCTACTAAACTATTTAGTCGCCTAAAGTCTCATATATTTTTTATTACTAAATTTTTAGTCACCAAAAAATCTTTGGTTTGTTTTTGGCTACTAAATTTTTAGTAGCTAACAAGTTTTATTTTGTTTTTCTGGCTATTAAATATTTAGTCACCAAAAACTTTATTCAGTGTTTTTTTTTTTATTATTATTATTAACTTCTGCACAACCTGTATTTATTTCGTGCAACCTGCACCCTGTATATAAACAAAACAATACATATGTCTATTTCTATTTCACTTTCTACCATCCAAAAATTTGGTCTTGTAACATCAAATTCTATACAAACCAAATATAATCTAACCCAAAATAATAATTCCATACAAACAGATAATCATACAAAAATGATGTCCTCCGTATACAAAAAAGAAATATCCACTAGTAATCTATACCACCAGAAAATAACTTCATCTTTGTTGGATCAACAACTATTGCAATAATTGGTAGTGGAAAAGCTCGAGTTTGTAAAAGTCTTCCAGTAACAAGGTCCTATACCTACAATACGAAAAATAAGTCATTTCGAGAAACAAAAATACTCATGCTAGGAAGATATTATTATGAAACATTTAAC
This sequence comes from Camellia lanceoleosa, assembly GCA_025200525.1. NCBI lineage: Eukaryota > Viridiplantae > Streptophyta > Magnoliopsida > Ericales > Theaceae > Camellia > Camellia lanceoleosa. The sequence goes on from CM045761.1 coordinate 118,428,062, forward strand.
ATAATTAAGTAACCTTGCATGTGCCATCGAGGAAGCATGATAAAAAATTTGAACTTGAGCTTGATAAAACATTTAACAAAAATATTCATGCTAGGAAGATATTATAAAGAGCTTTTTTTTTTGTCAATACTTGGACTGGACTTTTTCATTAATATAATCATGACATTTAGCTAACCAGTTGTTTTAGACCATTGCATCATGAGTGGAATGTAAAGAATATAGAGGCCAGTTGCAGTTGCATAATAACAAAATCACCGAGGGCAGTGCGAAACCCTCTTTCCAGACCAATTTCCATAACCATTGGCAGCACCAGAAGCAATCCCAGCTGAAAGACAGAATGAGTTGCCAAAGCCTCTTCAAGGGCTTTGCTTTGACGAATGGCAGCATCCTCCAAGATTCGCTTTTCCATCCCACTCAATACCAAATATAAACGTCCATACAAGAATACATACACAGTAAGCACAAGAACACGGAAAACAGGATCATTGTTTCAAACTTTAGACATATATTCATGTACTGAATGTAACCAGAATTCTTGGGTATGCACAAATATACAATGAAAACTATAAGAACTACCACCTCCCATAAGGGAAGTAGTAGTACAACAAGCTTCAAGGTATGGGCAGTAGCATTGCTCACGAACAAGTACAAAATTTGAATACCCAAGTACTACTACTGGTAGGAATAAATTAAATGTATTTCTTAATTTTTCTCCATGAACTATCTAAACAGAGACCATCTCGAAACAAATGACATCTATGAGCAAAATTGTCCAGAGTTTACCCCCCACCCCACAAAACCCCTGCACTCACATGCATGCACATTTAGTTTGTTCCTTTTTTCTTTTCTTTTTTTTTTTCCATTTTTTTTTCTTTTTTTTACTAGTCAACTTAAGAATCACTTCCCAACTAAGGGTTCAAATTCCCAATTATCATCACCTAGTCCCTCAAGAAGGACCGTCCTTACTACAACTAAGGCAACCTAGTCACATAATTTGCAATGGCAACATGATCATACTTATCTGTGAATAGTTGGAAATTTTCATCTGACTAGAAGACATAACTTAATTCAAGAAGATTAACTTGATTAACATACCATGCTACTAAAGTAAAAACCAATTGTCGTAAAATAGAATGACAACATTCTATAGAAATCAAACCGGCGTCCAAGCCGGTAAACATCACGACTAAGTGTCTGCTCTCCATTTCCATTTGCAACTTTAGCCTCAAAACAAGATATCTGATTCATTCCAACATCACGCCCTTGCCTACTTGTATGTATTCATGATGCGTTACGTATCCTCCATGTAAAGTCGAATTATAACCTGAAAAGATTTACACAATTAACCATCAATTATATTAAAAGTTTGCCATCGTTTGAAGAACTAAAAGTTTACCTGAAAATATGTCCTCGCTTAAGTTAATAATTTTGGAAGCCTTGCTTATGCCACCTCTCGTTATGTGAAAGATTCTATCAAATATATCAGGATGACCATAATGGAACCTTACCCTATAAATAATTGATCAACCTTTAATTAGAACTCACATGGTAATATTGTAGAAATAGAACAGCTTAATTAGTCTAAGCCATAATATTTGAGCTTCAGCAATTCTTGACTAATTTGACAGTTTGGCTGAGAAAACTGGATGAAGGATTCTCAACAAAAAAAAATTTTTTGCTTGATAACAACAACAATATGATTCCATAAAGTAATCTGCACATGATCATTCATTTCAGATAGAGCTTAACAATATGGAAAAAAATTCATATTAAGAAATTGAGACATTAGTAAGTTTAGTTACTATTATTTTAGTTTGACTAGTATCTAGATGTGTTTGTGAGTTCATTAGTTAATTTGTGACATCAATAATTTTACTATTTTCCAAAACATAACTCCCAAAAATGTGGTAGGTCAAATAAACATTTGAAAGAAACAACGAAGCATGCCTATTCAAACTAAGGGTGGGAATTTTCGGCATGACACGATAACACGACTCAAATCGTACACAAAGTTAGTAGGTTATGGTTGACTATTTTCTGACACAAACATGTATATGACACGACCCGATAACATGAATTTTAATAGGTTGGATTAGGGTTGAACTTGAATATAACCTAAAGTAGACACGGATAGCCCATTTAATAAAGAATTAGTTACACAGGTGGATTGCATGGTATCGGAGCAATCTGTCTCTTTTTTATACTCTTCTCTCTCTTTTTTGGAGAATACTGACATGGTATCGGAGCAATCTATCTAAGAAACCAAACTGCTTCCAACACTTTTCCTCTTCTACTTTCTTTTTGCCCCTCTTCATGTGGTTTATTGCTCTTTATTTGATTCAACTCATTCAAGTTAGAAGCTTCAATGGGTTAAAGAAATGAGTTCTAAGAGCAGAATTGAACTGTAGACTGCTGGTAGAGACCAATTATATATTGGTTTTGAACTTATCATTAAACGGGTGGATTGCACACTTAAAAATACCTAAATCTCACTTTGTACTTTGTCACAATTGCAAAAGGAGAGAAAGCACATAGGCAGGAATGCACAGGAAAACGATAGTGGAAAATATATACTATGAACGAATAATCTGATATATTGGTAATTAGACGTCATTTCAGTACTTGTAAGCCCATTTTGTGATGGAAATATTATTATTAATTTTTTAAATACAAAATTTGAACAATGTTAAATGCACAGTCAGCTTACTTGCCAAAATCTCTTGGTTGTCATACCAAAGACAGGAAAAAACCCTACCCTCATACAAGAAAATTAAGCTAAATGTATACAAAATTGAAATGATATATGATGGATGATCTCGATAACATCTTCGCTGATATACCAAAACATTATTAAAGAGTAGTTTGTGCAGCATAATTTGGAAACTTTTAGCTTTAAGTATATTTAATAGTACATTTCTATCATACTTGTGGCTTAATTTGCACAGGCTCACACCTTAAGCTGCACCTAGGGTCTTTAAGATCTTGATGCATTAGTGTGCCTCCTTTAATAACTGTAGTTGTCTAAGTAAAAGTTTTAAGTCATGAAAGAGGGTAATTCTATTTGCACATCACAAAAAAAAATCTTAGTACACACCATTTATGCCATTTGAATATAAACTTTTGAGCAAAAGTCATATGTTCGGACATAAATTTATGAACAAAAATAGTTGTTCGGACATAAATAATTGAATGGAATATATGTCTGAACAATTCATTTTTGTTTAAAAGTTTATGTCTAAATATTTGACTTTTGATCGAATTTTATATCCGAACAATACAAATGGTGTGTATTGAGATTTTTTGTGCTGTGCAAACAGAATTTCCCATGAAAAAAAATAAAATCTATTTACCAAAATACCCTTTTGTTATGGATAGACATAATAGCGTGTAAACTATTAATGTAATCAGTAGATGAAACCATGGCAAAAGTAATAGTACCTGCTACCAAAAGAGAAGAAAACATTGTGATAGTGTTGAAAACTAATATTAAAAGGATAACGTGTGACTGCAATTGTTGCATCTACTAAGAGAAAGTCCTTTCAAAGATAAAAGTCATTTTGGGATAGAGGAAGCATTCAACTTAGGCATACATAACGGTTATAAAATATATGTCTTTAAGCTCCAAAAAAACATATTTTCTGCAAGATCCAAGTCCAGATTTTATAAGTTAAACACTAGCTTTCCGCATGAAATCTCCATAGCCTCTGTCAAAAGAACAACAATTAATATAAGAACAATAACGTATAGAAATAGCAACCGACCTGAAATTTAAAATTGAATTACTAATCGTCACATTAAACTAATTAGAGCATCATTTATAAATACACAGTGAAATTTTTTAGGTATGCACGCAGAGAGGAAGGGAACTTACCTTAGAGGGTTCGCCAAAATTCGTTGGCCAATGGTCACAAAACTTGTCTCCTAATTGGACATAAACCAGGCGAGTGATGAAACACTGTAAATCAGAACAACCAAATAAGAGTAGTATATACATTACCATTATTCTACACACTTTCTCTGCTTGCTGATTTGTTTAACCCTAGCAATCAATCATCAAGATAAGTTTTATATACATAAACATGATAGCCCAACCTTCCAGTAAAAATATGCTCCCTTAGATCCAATATTGTTGGTTTTCGCCGCCCATGATGAGTTTTCAGAAGTTCCTCCAATACATTTCTCATTTTGAAAGCTTCTTCAAGGTAGTTATCCTGAAGATAAACAGTAAGTCAGTTGGAAATGTATTTTCAAATTAAGGGGACAAAATTAAACTTACCTGATTCATGTCTATGGTCTGCAGAGCCTCTCCACGAGTGAAAATAATATCATGATTTTGATTTTCAGGTTTCCCTTCACCAATCTCTGTTGGCGGGCCTGGAAGCTTGATACGGTATATTTCCTACAAATGCAAGATGGAAAGACACTTGCGCTATCACATATATTAAAATGATAAAAGAAAAAAGTTACTCTGGAACTATTGTAATTATTACAAAAATTGTAAGAAATACAAACATTTAGAAAACAAATTCACTTTATAAGTAGATATACTTCACACCTCATCTAACTTCTCCCCGCCCTTGACAAGAACGGAGTAATAATTTTTCCCACGTTTTCCATCAACAGGTTCCTCCCTCTCATCGATATAAGCAACACGTAAAGATGGATACCTGGATAATTCACAAGGGGGTTCAAACTAAATAAATAATTTGTTCAATATCATCAACTACTATAAGTTAATTTTAGAAATAGTAACCTACGCTAACATGAGATTCAGAATGTTAGAGTAACAACTTCTGTCTCTGGCTTCACTGGATTTTTTCTGAGCACCATAGATCTTTTGGAGGTAAAACAAAGTTGTAATTCCATCTTCATTTTCCTTTTTAAGTTCTTCCTCAGAATAAAGAACATCTTCGTTGTAATATGGAGTTAAGACACTAAATCATGAAGAAGAAATGAGACTATGTGATAGACTAACACTAATACTAATAGGTTATTAGAAAAGGGGATACATTCATCCATATAATAGAAAAGCAAATGAGCATAAAAGATCTCTCCACCATTTAAAAGACACCACCACATAACTATCCTCAACCGAACACCCAATCTTATCCTCCTCATTGCAACTGCCCTGCTAAAGCCTCTATTTATTTTAGGAGAAATCAAACTTAGGAAATGATGAAACCATCACTCCCTTACATATTAATAATATGAATCGTACATTAGAAGCCTCAAGCCTCAAGGTTCAAATTTGTTCAAAACAGAGCATGAGCATATATAATCTATATCAATCTATACTCCTTAGAGGAATAAGTGTAAGCATATATAATCTATATCAATATACTACTAAAATTTTCCATTAACTTACCTACTAATAATATTCTTAAATTGTTCAGTACCTTAAATCAATTGCTATCTACCTAATAATACTATATATATACATATAACTCTACTCAGCAATTTAAGCAGTTCTTCACGATTGCTTGAATAGAGCAACAAAAGTTTGGAATTAAATGCAACTTGGACCTCATATGTGCTTCAAATGTAGGAAAAGAGTAAAACCCTAAAATGATTTTATCAAAATCCTACAGTGTCAAAAATAAAATAAAACCCTAGATCCGAGATGGTGAAATGGGGAAATAGAGAGAGAGAGAGAGAGAGAGAGAGAGAGAAACCTGAATATGGCTGGGAGGGGGCCGCGATGGTGAGCGACAATGGTGAGAGCCGCGATGGTCAGCGGCAATAGCGAGAGCCGCGATGGTCGGTGGTGGAAGTTCGATGGTAACTGTTAGCAGGCATAGTGAGTCCGGATGGTGAGGGTTAGAAGTGTATATCGTGTGTGTGTGTGAGAGAGAGACAGAACAAAGTGTAAATAGATCGGGAGCCAAAAATAATTTGTTTCCCTCTAAAACAAATATTACAACCTTTAGCAGCTAAATATATTTTTGGTCGCCAAATAACAATAAAATTCTTTTTTGGCAACTAAAATTTTGGTCGTCAAAGGTAAAAAAATAATTTTTTATTTTTCATTCGGCGACTAAATGGTTTAATAGCCAAAACTCAACATACAACGACTAAGATTCTTTTTTGTCGCTGAAAATAAACTTTTGTCGACCAAAGGTAAAAAATTAATTTTTTTTTCTTTCGGCGACAAAGTATTTTAGTAGCCAAAACTTAATATACGGCGACTAAAATTTTTTTTGGTCGCCAATTTGTAGACACCCCATTTTTGACCATCCTCAAGACTTGGACGTCACCGTTTGAACACCCGGTGATTATCCATGTTTGTGTTCGTTTGGAGTTCCCGGAGGTTTCGGCTACGCGCCTTGCCTCAGGATCTCCGAACTCGACCGTTTAGTGTCTGGTTTTGCACCAAACACTTGTGTTTTGCCTTAGAGGGGCAGGGAATGCCTTGTGAGGCATCCCCACACATCACCGGCCGTGGCTTGAGGCCACCGGCTGTTGTTTGTGTCCATCGGCCATATATTTGGCCGACCGGCACTCTTGTTGGCCGACCGGCCATCAATTTTGTCAAAATGACATCTTTGGCGGCCGACATCGTGCATCTGCTTTTGCAGATATTTTAGCACAGCTGTCTTGCATTTGCTTCCCCTCCATACACGTGTATGGAGGGATGGCCCTCTTGTTAGCTTACCTTGTAAGCTTTACAAGATTGGCTCCTCTTTAAGAGGAGGCCCTCTCTCCCTTGTTCTAGGGTTAGAGAAGTTGGAGAGGAGAGTTAGAAGGCTCTGGTTTTAGGGTTTAAGTTAGTGTATCTAACCTATATCTATATCTCTCCCTCTCTTGCCATTGTGTGTGTTTTAGGCTTGGTTTTGTGCACAAACACCTACCATCACACCATCCTCTTGGAACTAAGGATTTGAGGCTTGTTTTTGGAGCTTTGAAGCTGGTTTGGAGCTCAAGGGGCTGCTGGTCCATTTTTGAAGGTGATCTACAAGGGTAAGACACTAGTCCCTTTTTACCCCACTTTTGCATTGTATTTTTGACCATCTTAGAACTATTTTCAAGCTTAGTGTTTAATACATAAAAGTTCTATTTTTGGGCCCTCTAAATAGTTTTTTTAGAGTGTTTTGTGGTTTGGAGGTGTTTGACCCCTCTTAAGCCTTGAGAGGCTCCATTTTATGCTATTTTGAGTCAGCTTTGGGACTGTGGTGTTTGGGCCTCCTCACCACTGAAATCTTGAGGGATTTCAGTGGTAAGTATGGTACCTTGAAGTCCCAAGAAGGAGAGGGCCACCCCCTCTCCTTGTTGTCCTTGAAAATGACACTTTTTGGCCTCTTGAGGGAGCATCATGTTTGAGTGTTTGTTGATCATGCCATAGCTGCTTTTTACGCTTATTATGCCATGATATAACATTGTTGTGTGTTGGTTTTGGTACACCATGTTAGTTTAACATACCTACCTTGTAATGCCATGATTTGCCTCAATACATGCATAGCATTTAGACTATCATGCTTTTGTGTTTTGGCCAAGCTTTGTGAAGCTTATTTGCATGATTTGGTGTGCTAAGGACTGTTTTAAGTCATTGGAGTCATTCTTGCCTTGCTTTGTATAGCCACCATGCAATACCTCTTGTATGCCTTAAGCTTTAACCCCTCTAGCATGCCTTACTTGCATGACTTGTTAGATTGGGCACCTTTTCTAGCATGTTTCTAGTGTCTAACTTTTTGGTTATATGTCCATGTTTGTGCCTTTTAAGTGTGCTTAAAAGTTGCTTTAATATGCCTAAATGTTGGACCATAAGTGCATGCATGTTTGCATGTCATTTTCCCTTCATTCTTGAGCTCATTAGCCACTGTTTTAGGCCTATTTAGAGCTACCTAAATCATGTTTAAGTCCATCCCTCCGTTGGTTGCATATGCTCCTTGTGTGTTGTAGCATATTGGTAAGTTGTTGCATGTTGGAACTTGCATGATTGAATGAAGTCACATGCTTGTTTGCATGCTTGGACATCCACATTGCATCTTGCATGCTTGTTGGTTAACATTGGTGTTTCATGTCTTGTATTCTTGTTAGCTTGTATGCTTATTTGCATTGCCATGGTTGCATACTAGTCAACATGCCTAGGATTGCATTGCATTAGCATGCGTGCTAGACCTCTTGAGATGAGTATGATTGAGGTTGGGCCTCCTTGTGTGCTTATTTGGTTTGCATTCATTTGAAATTGAAGTTGCACACTTGATTCTTTGGGCCATCATGCATGGAAATGCGTGATTGGTGGTCCGAGAATCGAGGCACATCCTCCTTTGAGTCCTTAACATGATAAGGAGTGTGATTGGTGCATATATTGCTTGAATTGCATTGCCATGCAAGGCTCTGCCCTCCTCTGCTGTGAGTTGCAGGTTCAGCAGGCATTTTTGGCCGACCGGCTGTCCATCAGTGGCCGATAATTCAATCAGCAGCCGATGATCATATTTGGCGGCCGGTGGAAATCCTCTTCAGCCGGTGGTGATCCCCAGTGTTCAGAGAAGCATCTCTGAGACTTTGGCAGTTTTCAGAGGGGCAGAGCAGGTAAAACAGAGGCAGTCTATGCATGGCAGTGCACTTCCGAGCAAGACTGAGCATGCATTGCATTGGACCCACTTCCCGAGGACTTTACTATTTTCCTTAGCTTAGTTAATTTGTAAATTAATTAAGTGGTCTGTAATAATTAATTAGCTTGTAGGTTAATTAATTTGTATATTTATTTGGTCCCTCTGGGCAAGGGCGAATCTGTAATAAGTGTGAGTGCGTGCGTGTGCATGTCTTCCAATCCCCACTTCTTTCTTCCCTTTTATTTACCCGCTTATGATGGTAGATTAGGGCATGTTTAAATTAGCATACCTTATGCTATGCATGTGTGCATCCATACACTTGTCTTGCATGCACCGGGCTCGACACATCATGCTAACTGCATTTGTACTTCAATTCCAAATTGAATACGTACATCAATTGATTGCATTTCACATGACATGTTTAGGTTAGCCGAGCCTACCCTAATTGCATCCTGTATGCGTTCCATTAGTCAATTTGACATGAACTAGGACCATGCATAGCTGCTAACTAGTTTATTATTTTGGCACGGAGTACGATGTAAGTATTTTCATGCTTTAGCATACCGCATGCGTGTGAGTGCTATCATGACAGCATGCTTACCATGTGGCTAGATGCTTATGTGAGATAAACTGCCTGAATGCCTGTGGGTGAAGGCTGAATTGTTTGAGTTGGAACAGCTCATTGAGATCCGTCTTTTAGCCTACTTACGAGTAGCAAATCCCAAAGCATTTTCTAAAACAGACGGATATGCAATGCTTGTTTCCAAATTAGACAATCTAGTCTATACTTGTTTGCTGTGCGCATAACATAGTAATTCTAGGCTAATAATTGGAATAAGAACACATAATGTTTTTAAAAACGGATATCATGGTTAGTAGATGCCGGTCTTCGGACCGGGCGAGAGGGGGTGCTCATAGCTAACCTTCCCTAATCGTACCCAAGCTCCCGAGCCGAGGCAACTTTGGTGATGACGGACACGTGGCCTTTGGCACCGAGTCAGGGTTTCCTAAATTTCCCCATTAAAAAATATTTAGGTGGCGACTCTGTATCTGGCAAAGCAGTCCATGTTTGGCACTTCTTTCAAAATCTGATTTTCTCAAAACGATTTGTCGGATTTGGACTCTTTGGTTCAAGATTAAGAACCGTGACAATTTGAGTCCGAACTATAGTAAGCCCAATATGAACAAAACGGGGGTACCCATTCCTCCCGGGGCGTTCGGGGATGTCTACACAATTCTATCATTTTTAGCGACTAAAATTTTTTTTAGTCGCCAAAAACCAATATACGCCGCTAAAAAAAATTAATAGCTAAATATTTTACTTTTGGCGACTAAAAAAATTAGTTGGTTGCCAATTTCATAACTTTTGGCGACTAAATTTTTTTTAGTCGCCAATTTTGGTCGCCAAATGTGCATTTTGTTGTAGTGTCAGGGGGAGTTTCTATATTCAACAAATATTGTGTTTAATGCTTGCATCATTATTGTTAAATATTTCTTGTTGCATTTATTTCACAAGATAAATAATTTTCTTTATTCATATTAACCTTTTTATTTTAATGATGTCAAAGGGTGGGAAGAAATTTAATTTATATATAACTTATTTGACAAAGAATTTGTTAATAATGGGGAAGAAAATATAATGAAAATAATTACGTATATCATGATTGTTGAATATTTACATGAACATTTATTCATGTGAAATTTTACCTCAAATTCATGCATGTATTGCCATCATCAAAAAGGGAGAAATTGTTAATCATTTGATTTGATTTTGATAATATCTAAAATATTATGGGATAAATAATAATTTTTTAATGTATATATTTTATATATTCTTTGACACAAAATATTATCTGTTAAAATATATGTTGTATGATGTATTTTTGTTAAATATTATTTACTATACAAGATTAAATATTTTGAAAATTTTACTATTTATGTTTTGAAAACTTTGATCACTATTCATCTTTTGACAAATTTGATATTGATTGGTTGTATTCTTTTGGCAAATATGATATTGGTGAGTTATTTTCTTTTGAGGAAATTTGAGTGGTTGGTTATTTTTATTAGAGTATATCTAAAATTTCTACAATAATTACAACGATTTTAGAAGGGTATATATTTTCATATCTGATATAAATATTATTTAAAGAGATTTTACCATGCTTACTAATATTTTAATAGAGAACTTACTTTGCAATTAAATAATTTACAACAGTTACTATGCAAGTTAATGTACACTCTTTGGTTTTTACGAGAAATGATTGAAAAAATTGAATTACTATTTATTGAAAGCCACCTTTAGCTATATTATTCCACCCTACGCCTACAAAATTTGAAAAGGAAATTTCGCCCTGTGCTTTGCATCAGAGGCTTTTGAATTCAGCATAAGAAATGTCCACTCCTCCAACGGATATATAACATATATATTTTCTATTATACATAAAAGTGTTTTGGTGTGAGAAAAATAAGAAGTGAAGATGAAAAAAATCTGTGATATTGAAATATTCTCAAATATTGTATTGTGCTTCATTGAATTATATTTTCTGTGAGAAAATTTATTGAGAGTTTGAGCAAAATTATAAAAAAGGTTTTTTTATCCCTTATTCATATTATTTTTGTAAAAAGAGGGAGTTTTTTGAGTAATTTTTTAGGTTAAAATCACTTGGGTTAGGTGTAACTAGACATCGGATTCAAAACTAGCTGAGATATTTTTGTGAGTGATTTTTGAGATAAATTTACTTGATTAGGTGTGACTAGACATTGAATTCTAAACTAGTCGACGTGATCGGGGTTGGTCACTTGTTGTAAAAGTTCACTAGCACCCGTAAAACTAGTGGTACAATTACTATTTGAAAAATAGTTGAGAAATTTTCGATGAGGATACTTGGGAAGTGGACGTAGGTCCAACGTGCCGAACCACTATGAATCATTGTGTTTGATTTCTCTTTCCTTTGCTCATTTTATTTCATTACTTTATTTTATATTTTTGAGCATATTTAGTTATTTATTATTTGGATTAATTTTTAATTTGGGAAATTATTTAGAAACTCAATTTACCTCCCCTCTTAAGTTACCTACCTGGGATAACATCTTTTTTCCAAACGTAACACTCTAATGTAATACACTAAAAAATTTCTTAGTATATTTTTCTCAAATGTAACAACTTAACATTCTAAAAAAACTTCTTATTATATTCTTTTTAAATGTGACACTCCAATCAATTTAACACATAAAAACTCCTTATGTATTTTTTTTCCAAATATAACACTCCAATGTAACACCAAAAAACTACGGTAACAGAAATGTAGATTTCCACGCTTGACAATTAACATTTTGGCCTTGTTTGGCAAAGGCTATTTTTTTATTTTTGGGGCTAAAATTCACAAAAAGACAAAATAGGTTAAAATAGCTAATAAGATAAAATGTCACATCAAATCCATAATCATTTTACTTTTTCTCTCACAAACATCACATCCAACTACAAAAAAATCTAGCCATCTTCCGAAACACAAATATTTTAGCCTACTAAAATAACGAAAAACTAAAATAACTCACTAAAATAGCTAACTTTCCAAACACCAACTTTAGCCATCAATCCCTCCACAAAAAAAAAAAAAAGAAAAAAAAAAGAGAATCTTTTACACCTTACCTTTTCATTCTTATTCCAAAAACGAATCAAAAAATTAGAAAAAGAATCACAAAATGGCATTTATTTAAACTCAAATGTTACCAAATTAAATAAATACAACTTTTCAAAATAAAAAGCACTAATTGATTCATAAAAAAATATTCTTAAGACCAAATGAATCAACATTTTTCCATTAAAACCATGATATATAGCTTTTTTTTTTCTTCTTTTTTTTTTCCAGCATATTATTTTTAGGAAAAAAATCATATTGCTAATCGTTACTTTCCTAGGATAACATTTGCTTCCTCTAGTATATCCTTTGCTTGCATCATATCGCACATTTGCCATTACGTCACTTCATATCATGGCATCATTATGCCACATTATTTGACCACTACGTGCCAAAAAAAAAACAAAAATCAAACACAAAATATATAAATATGAAATAATATGTTCACAATTATAGAAACGGATATATTCACAACTATATATATAACAGAAATGATTGAGATTCTTTTCTCCTTAACCCTTACAATCCTCACAAATACATAAGAGGAAAAAAAATTAAAAAATAAAAAGTAAAAAATTGACTAATCCCAATACATTGAGAATGATGAGAATGAAAAAAAAAAAAAAAGTCTCAATCTTTTTTCTATATATTGTCTGACATTTATGTGTACTGTGTCTCGTTTTTTCTGTTCACATCGCCATGACAAGCCGATGCGTAAAGCCACTAAATCATGAATTTGAGGGTCTTGATTTGATCTCCTATTTTGATATTGAATATTTTTTGAAGATTATATATCAGAATAAAATTCGATCGATATCTGTAAAAAAAAAAAAAAATATAAAATTAAATAAAAAAAAAAGTCCCAATTTTAAAAACATTTACATACTTTCGATTATCCATCCGATTTTTTTTTTTTTTATATTTATAATTTAATAAATATTAAAATATGAATAATCTTCAGATATCAAATCGGCCTCAAGTGGACCCGAAGGCCTCAAGGACCGCTAAATCATGGGCATTAGGCGCCCATTTTTAAAAAGCCTCATATTTGTAAAAAAAAAAATTTTTAATGAAAGGCTAATAAGAGATGTCTAATATATATTTTTTTTATTAATTAAAATCACTTAATAAAATTCGTCTATGATTGTACTAGAAAATTTTCTCTATATTAAATTTTTTCTGTGAAAATATTAAGGGATCCTAACTACTATAAAAATCTTACATGTCCTTTATTTTATAAAATCTTAATATTAAAGACTTTAAAAAAATTTCTCTTTTTTTTATATTGTAAAAAGTTATAGAGTGAATTACACAAAAAGTCTCTATAGTTTGGGGCTTGTGTCACTTTGGTTCATGACTTTTCAATTGTGACACATTGATCTTGAATTTTGAATCTTGTTTCAATAAGAACAATTGAAGATACCATTACTCAATTTCAAGGGCAAAGTCATCAATTTGATAGAATATAAAAAGTGCTGCTATTAGCACCTTATAAACTATTTTGAATCCCCTAGTTTTTAACCTTTTTTTATTACAATAATAAACTCAAATAAAATTACTAAAAGGACCTCATTAATTTTGCGACACTCTATCTCATAATTAAACATCCACACTTGCTACATCATGAATTAGGATTTATGAGGGCACCCACCTCCATCACCACGCATCCATCTTCTCCAAATCCCACCTTCAAAACCTACCCACACTCAAAACTTTGAAAATCCTTTGGCGGCAATATTTCGGTGGTGACAGTGACAACCATTTGACTGCCTACATTTCTCTGGCAATGACAATGAATGTAAGTTTTTCTTGTAACCAAAACTCCATAAGACGAGAAGAGTACAATAATAAAGCTTAGTGGAGGTTCATAGTTTTGAGGTTGTTCTTAGTTCAAGGGAAATTAGCATTGTAAGGGTAAATTTCTTGAAAAAATTAACAAAAATAATAAAATATGCTCTTCATTTTATTTTTTTTGGGACTGAACTCCTGAACATATGACCGAAATTCGGGAACACAGGGCTGAACATTGTTTATTTGTTTAGGAAGGCATTTCTGAACAAATAAATAATGTTCGGAAATGCAGGTCCGAACATAGAAATTTCTTAACACATTGAAGGGTTTATTGTTTACGCTTGCAGAAGTTTTCATTTTTTCAAGTTCGAGAATACAGGCCTGAACATTACTTATTTGTTCGGGAAGGCATTCCCTCTCGAAAAATATAAGTAATGTTCGGGAATGCATGTCCAAACATGAAAATTTCTTAACACATTGAACGATCAAAATTGTTAACGTATGTAAAAGTTTTCATTTTTTCAAATTTGGGATACATACCCAAATATGGAAATTTCTTAACACATTAAATGGTCAAAATTTTTAACACTTGCAAAAGCTATCAGAAATAGCCCAAATCTATTATCAGATTCAAAAGTTATTCCTTCATCACGTAGCTGTGATAATATTGTTGCTGAACTCACAATTTTATAATATCTACTAACAAAACTAACCAAACCAATTATTATAATTTTTTTTCTACAAGAGAAGAAATTATTACGAGAAAATAAAGAAATTATATATATATATATAGAGAGAGAGAATACCAATTATGACAATAGTGGATGAGACAACAGAGACAGTAATCACATTGGCTTTTCTTCTTCTTAGTGGGTTTTGTTAGGGTTTTTTGGAAGATGGTTTTTTTTTTTTTTGAGTGTGGGGGTGTGGAGAATGTGTGTTCAATGGGTGGAATGTTTTCATAAGTATAATTTTGGTATTATTTAGGGACGGAAAGAAGTTTTAAGGGTTTCAAAATTTATAAGTAGGAGGCCAAAATAATTCATGGGGTGCTAATAGCACCACTCAGTATAAACTAATATGAAAAAAAAATAAATGTCAAAAAAATATTTTTGAATTTTTAAAAATTATTTCTATCCACCAAAGATAAAATTATGTAAAATTAATAAATCTTTTACATATTTATTTATCTATTTTTTTACCAAATTGATTTTTATTATGTGTTTAGATGATGATCATGTAATGGGTAGTTATTAGACTTTTAATATGTAATTGATATATTTAATATATAAAATGTTTTTAGTTTTGGATTTTTTTATTTAATGGATTGGTTTGATAATGATATCAAAGTTCTCGTTATATTTGACTTTTAAAAAAATAGAAACTAATTTAATGAAAATAAAAATAATCACTCATTACATGATCATCATCCAAACACATAACAAAAATTAATTTGATAAAAAAAAAATAAATGTGTAAAAGATTTATCAATTTTATATAATTTTATTTTTAGTTGGTAAAAATAATTTTTAAAAATTCAAAAATATCTTTTTGACCTTTATTTTTATCTAATTAGTTTATATTTTATCAAATTGACGATTTTGCCCTTAAAAGTAGATAGTGATATCTTCAATTATCCTTATTTAAAATAAGATTCAAAATTTAAGATCAAATATATTATAATTAAAAAGTAAAAAATTAAAGTGATACGAAATGTAAACTATAAAGGCGATTAATGTAATTCGGCCAAAGTATACTATAAATTTATCTTTTTCTTCAAAAGGCTCACTTTGAAAAAGACCTTCATTACAAAAAAAGGAAAAGGTACTATGAACATAATACGCATATTACGTACTTGAAAAGGACGTTCAAATTACCCATTATTAAGAGGTGGTTTAAGATGATCTAAATAAGTGTTTTTTTTTTACTTTTTATAAAATATGAATTGGGTTTGAAGTGATGTGATAGAGAGGTGATATGACTTAAATATGATAGTAACTTTTTGATTTTTTTAGGTTATGACACAAGGCCTAATTTTAATGAGAGAAATTTAGTCAAAACTATTGGATATTTGTTTACTGAAAAAGATAGTCTAATTTATTTTGTTTCATAAATTTTTTAAGGAGGAGATACATAATTGAACAAAGACAACATAAAATATCCCTTCTTTTCTTTTCTTTTTTTCTAAGACAATATTACCAGAGTAACATGTACTGTAAATCAGAATAACATGTTACTGTGAGATATAGTAACATATTATTATCAAACAGAGTAATATATTACTGTTTATATTAATTTTAACAGTAATAATTTATTTTATTTTTTTAAAGAATTTCATAGTCAATATGAATCTTATTTGATAAATCTTGATGAGATGATTTTAAAAATATTAATTTTATTTAAAATTGACATCTTGATAAAAAATTATATTATTTTAAAGTTTAATATTTTAGTAATAACAATATGTGTTGAACTTTAAAAAAAAAAAAGAAAAAAAGAAATTGTGCTTATCCTTAGTGCATTAAAGTTTTAGGGTGAATTACACTAATAGTCCTTATAGTTTGGGGGCTTGTGTCACTTTGGTTCTTGACTTTTCAATTGTAACACATTTGACTCTAAATTTTGAATCTTGTTCCAAATAAAGACAATTGAAGATACCATTGAATTTTTCAAAGGCAAAAACGTTAATTTGATAAAAATATAAACTAATTTGACAAAAATAAATATAAAAAAAATATTTTTTAATTTTTAAAAATTATTTCTACACACTAAACATAAAATTATGTAAAATTAATAATTCTATTAGAGATTAATTAATTTATTTATTTTAACAAATTATTTTTTATTATGTGTTTGGATAATAATCATATAATGGTGGTTGTTTTTGTTTTCATTAAATTAGTTTCTATTTTTTCAAAAATCAAATATGGCAACAATTTTGATATCAATATTAAACCAATCTATTAAATCAAAAAATCTAAAACTAAAAACATTTTATATATTAAATATATCGATTATGTATTGAAAACTTAATAGGGATATTTATTAATAAATCTCATCTCACAAACAGTTTTACCGATTGGTCCTAAGGTTATTTCTATTATTGTGATTAGTCCTATTAGTAGGGGAATATCTTATCAGTTAATCCTATTTCCTTTGTTTGGTAATATTGAGTGGTCAATTATACCCTTTCTTTTCTCATTTTACGATTTTGGTAGAATTACTTCCAAACATTTGGTAATTGAAATATTGACGTACAAGACATTCACATCATTGCGTTAGGGTTTTTGGGGCTGCTGTTACATTGGGGGATGTTCAAGGTGTGTGATTGTGTGACGCAACCGTTCAACTGAAGGGTATTGCTTTTGCAATTCAAACTCAAATATACGCCAACAACATTCAATTGCGGAGATATATCGACAATCTAAGTATTGTTTTACCTCATCAGCCTCTCTATACTGACTTTGTCCATCAATATTAAGTCGATTAACATTATCTTCAATTACAACCGTTGCACGATCAGGACCTTTATGTATGTACTTATATAAGTACTTGATCAATTTGCTGTGTGCACAACGCTCAATATTGATATGGGCATCATACAATATAATAAGATCACGGTTATATGGAATAACCCATCTGTTGTCAATTTCAAATCCATTAACCATGTATTTTTTCTTTGTATCCCTTCGCCTATAGATAGCAAATCCATTTTCATCAATACTTGTTTCACTGCAAAAATTCTTCGGATAATGTTTTGAACATTTTCCATTCACCATACACGGGGCATTAGGGTTAGCACTACCATAGGGACCATGTATCATGCACCTCATCACTGTTTGAAATGCTAATGGATCTTCATCCTTAGTAGGAATTTCAGCACAAATTATATCATCAATTTCCTCTGGCGATTTTATCTTGTCATCTGCTGATAATGTCAAGATAATGTGTGAATGAGGTAATCCTCGCTTTTGAAATTCGATGACGTGAATATCTATTCAAGAAAAAATAATATTATTTGTTAACTTTAAACTAAATTTAGCAAATCTAATTGACCAGTTCAAATAAAAACAAACCTGCAATTATTTTGCCAAAGAATTTTCAGTTCTTGAAATATGCCATCAGTTGTTTCAATTTAATTCGAAAAACTCTCGCAAGTATATCTGGTATATCCTCTGTGCGTCGATTTGGAATGCACGTTACCTCCTGTTGAATTTCTGACCAATTTGGGTTATATGTGAATGTGACAAAAAGGTCAGGAAATCCCATCTTTCGACATATTGCGATCGCATCTTGGTAATGCTGAACCATATTTCGTGGGCCGCCTGTAAAAGATGATGGGAGTATAAATCTCCTACCAATGGCTGATGCATCACTGTCACCCGCAGTCACAGCATCTTCTAAACCTCTGTACAAATCTGTCCGCAACACATTCTGTTTATGCCTAATGAAGTTTAGTCTATCTTGCTCAATAGCTGCATAACAATCAACAACAAATTGTTGGAACAAACGTCCCCCTTGGAGTAGCGTTTTCCCTTCTCCAACTCGAAATTGAAGTCTAAATGCATAAAACTCTCTCATTGACACTCCTTCTCGTTTGTTGTTTGTACCCAGAGTAAAACTTATAGACCTTCTCCATCCATCAGTTCCATAGGGAAAAAGTAATGGATATTGAAGTGGCATGTATGAAGGATGTGTTTCATTAATCCTTTGTAAATGTCCATCTAATTTTCTAACAATTATGTCACGATTTCTAGTGCTTTCAGACCCATCACCAACAATTAATGCAGTAATTTCAGGTTGTAGTGGGTCTAGTGTCTTATCTCATCCATCCTCAAACTCAAAATGAGAATATGCAATTCTTGAAAACCATTCTCACGAATCATGTCTCCAAAGATTGCAAAATTGATACATATGGATTGATGACATTCAACATTGACTGTAAACCTTCTAATGTGGACGTATCAATTCCCGATGTGCCACCACACCTATTCATAACGTCCATTCTATTGCGAATTTCATGCTCAGTGTCATAAATATAGAGTTGTGCAAATTTAGGCATTGTTCCAGGTTCCGGTAGTAGAGAACCAATTTTATGAAAATTTGCTCCACTAATACGAAAAACATAAGGGCCCCTTCCATCTAACACTAACTGATCAATTTTCCCACCCATGGACATGAAGGATAATAGGGAGTTATATGTCCTTATATGTTCTCTGAATCTCACATGAGTAAACTGTTGTTGTAAAAATTTAGGAGCTTCTAGCAATAAAGGCAACATCACTTGTCCACTTTGACAACAGAGACTAAATTTTGGTCGACTCAATGGACTATCTCTTACTTTTTCCTCTATCCACATCATTGCTTGACATCTAGAGCATGTTATTGTTCTCCCACCAAAGTTTGAGTAGTCTGAAATGTTTCTCCTTCTAGAACGTGTGGTAAATGTACAACCTGAAATTATTTAGATTTAGATTACAATTATGAATTTCTATTGTCTGTAAGAAATTTGTATAGAGTACATAGTTGGCTAAATGTTTATTACCAGGTGGATGTGCTCTACTTGAAGTTGGTGGTACAATATTAGGAGCTCGCACTTCTGATTCATTTGTATCTAATTCATTAGATATAGGAATCTGAATTCCAACGTGACTAACATCAAGAGCATTGTCATTATTGCGACTCCATATTTGTTTGAAAGTACCACGTTGCATTCTTTTGAGTCTCAAGACTGTGATCCTCAAATGTCGATTCTCCTTTTCTATTTTTCGAAGGCGATCCTTTAATGTAGGATCATTACGATCATATCGTGTTAAAAGTAATCTTCTTCTTGTCACCAGTCGTGCCAACTTGGAGGAAAGATATTTTCGATATCGAATTTCATATTCTTTATCAACATCTAATATATAATATAAGATCATATCATTATTTTTGTGATTCTTAAAAGATTATTGAAAATGTAAAGGTCTCACTAATAAGATTGTAAGAAAATTTATAATGTAACATTATTGTGTAGAAGTCAATAGATTACCACTATGACGGGCAGTACTTTGTAATCTTTTTAAACGCAAAACAGTGGTTCTCAAACGTCGAGCCTCCTTTTCTATATTGAGAAGACGAATCTTCAAGGTTGGATCATTACGATCAGAATGCCGTGTCAAAAGTAGTCTTCTTTTGGCTACCAATCGAGCCATCTTGGACTTAAGTCGTGTTTGATTAATTTCTCGATTAAAAATCATATCCATCCTGAATAGAGTATTAAGTTGAAGCTTATATAACTCATGCTATTAGTTTATAGTATAGATAATGTCTTAAGGATGTGTAACATATGACTTTCATATAAAAAACATGATAATCTAGATATGTTTGTAGTTAATTTTGCACATTGAAATGATTAACTCCTACATGATAACATCTACTATAGAATCCATATAAATAGAATGTATCAAAGATCTAAAATCATGCAAGTTATATATTTATTATATATATATATATATAGATATGATAGGCAGTAATTGTTTCTAGTCATATTAAAATCTATTAAAAAAATGCACAAACATGGTAGTCTATAATTGTTTGTAGTTAATTTTGCACATCGAAATCATCAACTCGTACATGATAACATTTGCTATAGAATTCATAAAAATGATATATAACCTGTCACAACCCAACCCAGCCCCTATGAGTTTGGGCATGACTTAAGCAGAAACAGACAGAATAACCTGTATGGTATACATTGGGGGCCTGAGCGGAAGCATTAAATTTAAAACGACATCTAGAAATATCCATTGAGCAACTAATTTCATGCTCAGTGTCATAAATATAGAGTTGTGCAAATTTAGGCATTGTTCTAGGTTCCGGTAGTAGAGAACCAATTTTATGAAAATTTGCTCCACTAATACGAAAAACATAAGGGCCCCTTCCATCTAACACTAACTGATCAATTTTCCCACCCATGGACATGAAGGATAATAGGGAGTTATATGTCCTTATATGTTCTCTGAATCTCACATGAGTAAACTGTTGTTGTAAAAATTTAGGAGCTTCTGGCAATAAAGGCAACATCACTTGTCCACTTTGACAACAGAGACTAAATTTTGGTCGACTCAATGGACTATCTCTTACTTTTTCCTCTATCCACATCATTGCTTGACATCTAGAGCATGTTACTGTTCTCCCACCAAAGTTTGAGCGGTCTGAAATGTTTCTCCTTCTAGAACGTGTGGTAAATGTACAACCTGAAATTATTTAGATTTAGATTACAATTATGAATTTCTATTGTCTGTAAGAAATTTGTATAGAGTACATAGTTGGCTAAATGTTTATTACCAGGTGGATGTGCTCTACTTGAAGTTGGTGGTACAATATTAGGAGCTCGCACTTCTGATTCATTTGTATCTAATTCATTAGATATAGGAATCTGAATTCCAACGTGACTAACATCAAGAGCATTGTCATTATTGCGACTCCATATTTGTTTGAAAGTACCACGTTGCATTCTTTTGAGTCTCAAGACTGTGATCCTCAAATGTCGATTCTCCTTTTCTATTTTTCGAAGGCGATCCTTTAATGTAGGATCATTACGATCATATCGTGTTAAAAGTAATCTTCTTCTTGCCACCAGTCGTGCCAACTTGGAGGAAAGATATTTTCGATATCGAATTTCATATTCTTTATCAACATCTAATATATAATATAAGATCATATCATTATTTTTGTGATTCTTAAAAGATTATTGAAAATGTAAAGGTCTCACTAATAAGATTGTAAGAAAATTTATAATGTAACATTATTTAAGTTCAATAGATTCAACAAACATAGCTCATAGTAGTAACATATTGGTATGAATTAATGCATAAAACAATGGTTCTCAAAGTGTCGAGCCTCCTTTTCTATATTGAGAAACCCTAATGAAGCAAACATAGATTATCCATGAATCAACACAAGCATGAGATGAAATTCTTGGTCAAAAGTAGTCTTCTTTTGGCTACCAATCGAGCCATCTTGGACTTAAGTCGTGTTTGATTAATTTCTCGATTAAAAATCATATCCATCCTGAATAGAGTATTAAGTTGAAGCTTATATAACTCATGCTATTAGTTTATAGTATAGATAATGTCTTAAGGATGTGTAACATATGACTTTCATATAAAAAACATGATAATCTAGATATGTTTGTAGTTAATTTTGCACATTGAAATGATTAACTCCTACATGATAACATCTACTATAGAATCCATATAAATAGAATGTATCAAAGATCTAAAATCATGCAAGTTATATATTTATTATATATATATATATAGATATGATAGGCAGTAATTGTTTCTAGTCATATTAAAATCTATTAAAAAAACGCACAAACATGGTAGTCTATAATTGTTTGTAGTTAATTTTGCACATCGAAATCATCAACTCGTACATGATAACATTTGCTATAGAATTCATAAAAATGATATATAACCAAAGATCTAAAAATTTGTAATTCAACTTCAAACCTGGAAATATCAAATGGTTAACCAATTGTTGCTGATTTATCTGGAATTTACCTTAAGTTTGCTTGCCTTATTCTTCAATAGAATTCAAACTGGAATACAAAAGATAAAAAATACAAAATCTCAGTAAGTACCATTATTTGTTGTAAGTACATAAAAAAAAAATTGAAAATCTATTATACAACATGGATCTACTCAGGAGCTAATGTAGCTATTTGTAAAGAAATTATAACACAATAGTTTTGTAGTAAGCAAAGATAATGTAATCAAATTATTGTTATACATGGGGGAAAAAAAAACACAAAGGAAAAAGAGGATTTATTTTGATTTATTGTTGGATTTTTTTTTTTTTTTGAAGATTTTGAAAATTACAAAATAAACACAGAGCGGTGTGTTTTTGTGGATGTATATTTTTTTATTAATTTATTTAATTGAGATTGGGATTTATTTAATTGATTTAAGTTATTTAAGTTATTCAATGAATTGTGGGTGTTGGATATGCATAAGTAAATTGTAGGAATAAAAATTGTGGGTTTCTTTTTCTTTTTTTTTATAAAAAAAATAACGTGATAGACATTGAATACTTATAGTTTGTATATATGTTTTTAATTTATTTAAGTTATAGATATTTGAGCTCTTTTTTTTTAAATAACGTGATAAACATTGAATATTTGTAATTTTTATATTTTATATTTTTTTATTAATTTATTTAATAATTATAGATTTTTGTTAAATCAATTAAAATCACAAATGGTTTGGAAAAAAAATACAAAATGACTAATTTATGCACAGGTACAACCCCCTGGTTAAGTCGTGATTATTGCTGCTGTTATGATCTTTATGAAGAAAAAGTCTATTGTGTGGTCAATTACTGCTCACCATTTTCATAGAGATAATTAATAAGGTAGTAGATATGATTTGGCCTTTTCATTTGGGTATATTTTAATATAAATAAACAAAAAGGGAAGATAAATCTGCAGAATTGGGCTTGAAAGTTGTTTGTGTTGAAATTCTCTTAAAACTTAAAAGATTTGTAGTTTCAAAATCTGCAGTGGCTAGGAAAGCTTTTCTCTGCAAAGCTTTTCTAAATATATCTTCTTGTCTATACTAAATCTCTAAGATCCTATGATCTGTAACTTAAATAAATTAAAAACATATATATATATATATAAACTATAAGTATTCAATGTCTAAAAGACACTACAATTATGGGAAAATAAGTTACAATTATGGGTAAAGACAATACAACGTTAATGATCTTTAAAAACATATATAGAAACTATAAGTATTCAATGTCTAAAAGACACTACAATCTCAGTAAGATCCTATGATTTTTTTTTTTTTTTAATGTTTATCACGTTAATGATCTTTTTTTAAACGTGATATAAGTTTTTGTAATGTTTTTCTAAAAGCAAGTGCAAGCTTTTCTAATGTTTCACCTGGACGTAAAGATCATAGGATCTTGTTGGGAATTCTAATGTTTCTCTGCAGAGCTTATTGTCTATACTAAATCTCTCTCAAAGATCTAAAATCATGCATGTAAAGTTATGGGTAAATTGCACTTGCTTTTTCTGCAATCTTTATAATGAAAATACAAAATCACAAATGGTTGGAAAAAAAAATTTATTAAAGCAGAAGAAAAATAAAAACAGAGACATGGACACTGCAATTTTCAAAGCATAAGAAAAAAAGAAATAGAGACATGTTTGTTGCCCTCATAAAGAATAGCCACATGCACTTAATTAAGCTCTATGGAGTGAGGCAGAGGAGAGACATTTGTGTTTATAGGATTCTTCACTGGAGATGAGGGAGAGAGATATAAAACTGGAGAGAAGATTGGATTATATATATCCTAACTGTCCACTTTATAATATAGTATCGAATTATAAATACACATCATTTAAAGACATAAATATTATAGTTAGTATAGTCCTAAGCTTTGTGTCTTTTGTCTAGATTAATTACTAATGGAAGTTGTCTTCTTCTTCTTCTTCACCATCCTCTTCTTCTCAATCTTCATAGATACAGAGGCTAATTGTCCAGCGGTTAAATGCAGCCATGACAGCCCCGAAATCCTGTTTCCTTTCTCAGTCCAAGGGGTGCAGCCCCTGGATTCTTGACTACCGGGTTTCGAACTAATTTGCAGAGAAAACACAACCACAATTCACTTCCCATCATATGGGGATTTGGTTGTCAAATCCATCTCTTATGATAACAAAAAACTAAGCCTTCTTGATCCTAAAAATTGTGTTCATGAAGTGTTTTTAAACCTCAATCTCTCTCTTACGCCGTTCCAATATTACTATGTTGTGAAGAACTACACATACCTCAACTGTTCTTCTCTGCTTTCGCCTCCATTCGTGCAAGTCCCCTGCCTGAGTGGACCTAGGCATCATGTTTATGTTGTGGAATCATTTGAAACCATGCCAGTTTCTTGCAAGCCTGTGAGGACTATTTCAATTCCATTTTCATATAGTCCTTATCTGTCTGATAATAGGTTTGGCCTCAAATTTACATGGGATTTGCCTGGAATGGGAGGAGGCTGCCATGAATCATGGGTTGTAAGATGTTTCAATTTAGCACGTGGAAAAGGTAATTTTTCATTCTTCCTCTTTTTCTTTTGTGAAGTTCTTTGGAAATCTTTGGATGGTTATAGACTGGTATAGGATTTTTTATTATTTGCTGATAAACTGGTGGAACAATTGAAGAAAACAGACCAAATATACGCTATACTAATTGAATGGAACAGGAAATCAAGTATTTATTTGCTTAAAGATGATTTGAGCATAAGAGGTAGTGGAGCGTGAATGAAATCAAAGTTCAAATAAAGCTTTAACTAATTTGAGCCCTTCTTTTGAATATATATATCTGCGTGTTTCATTGAGTATTCTCATTGAATCTGCCAAAGTTGGTTGAATGTTTCCTATCACAGGTTCGGTCAATTTTTATTTTATTTTACATAAGGTCCAGTCATTGGTCCAAGTCAAGATCTCTAATTACAACATCATGATAATATATCCAAAAACAAAAACATTAGAGCAAAAGAAAAACAAAAACAAAGACATGGAGATTAGAATTTTTTGAAAACATTAAACCAAAGAAAAACAAAAACAAAAACAGAGACATGGAGATTACAATTTTCTACAATCTTTGTAGCCAAAATACAAAATCTCAAATGCTTGGAGAAAAAAATGAATTATTAAAGCAAAAGAAAAAGAAAAACCGAGACTTGCCTTCAATGGTGGACTGGGGACTGTTTGGGTTCACTGCTGATGAATGAAGTTGATGAAGTAATGGTTTAAGGGGATATGGATAGATGGGTGGGTTTGTTTGGATAGGTTTTGACAGATTTGTTTGGATAGTTTTTTTTTTTTTTTTTTTTCGTTGACAGCTTGATTTGTTTGAGGTGGGAGGTAAACAGATTTGTTTGGATAGCTTGATTTATTTGAGGTGGGAGAGTAACAGATTTGTTTGGATAGGTTTAGTAATTTTTTTATTTTTTGTTGACAGTTTTTTATGGATAGGAGTTGTGGGTAGTGGGAGAGTGAAAGTGAAACTCTTTGAGGGTAGGGAAGAAACGTATGGCATGTTTGGAAAGGTTTTGTATTTTTTTTTTTTTTTTTTTTGACAGTTTTTTATGGATAGGAGTTGTGGGTAGTGAGAGAGTGGGAGTGAAACTCTTTGAGAGGGGAGGAAAGGACCTATAAACAAAAAATGAGCTGCCACATATTTTTGGAAATTATGAGATTTTTAGAATATCATTTTGAAGGCTTTTGGAAAGACCACTACATTCTATTATATATATAGTATAGATTTGATACAAAACCAACCTACGTTGTAACATGTTCTTGTGGTTAAGCTATATGGTCATGATATATCTATCAATTTATTGATAAAATGTAGAGGCATAAATCTAACCCGGTCCAGCCCGGTCCATGTCGGGTCTCATAGGCTCTTACCAAAATATGGGCTAGGTCAGGTCGGGTCACGGGCCAAAAAAAATAGGTTAGGCTCACCCTAGGCCCAGGGGTATTCGGGCCTTAGGTGGGCCGATGGGCCTGGGCCTAGCATCAAGCTTAGGCGAGGCTTGGGCAGGGCTGGCCAATTTTTTTTTTTTTTTAAATTTTTTTCTATCAAAATTTTATTATTTTCCACTAAAAAAGACACTGGGCCTCGGGCGGGTCGGGCCTTAAGTGGGCCTTAAACAAGTTGATGGGCTGGGCCAAGCGAGCTAAGCCGCGCTTCAAAATGATGGCCTAGGCCCAGGGGCTCGGGCCAGGCCCGGGTCCATCCCAGGCCGCTACCGCGGACCATTTTTACACTCCTAACAAAATGCATAACTCGAAAGAAATTTGTGTAAGATTATATGATCTATATACTAGAAATCAAAATATTATGAGTATAATTAATTATTAAAATATAAACTTAGATACATATTGTTTGATTCCGTCACTATCTTGAGTTTTGCTTCATTGAAAGAAGATGGTATTCACAATCGGAAAGCCTTAGCACTAGCTCTTCCTCTCCTCCTAATCGTTATGTTGTGTTTTCAGTGGGACTGACAACCCTATGATCCACATATATATAGATATATGTAAACCCTAATAGGATAGGAGAGGGGACTAGGCTTAAATAAAATAATTATTGGGTCCTCCCATTAAGGAACCTAAATAACTTAAAATAGGCCTTACATCTCCATACCACATATCCACATATAAAATGATAAACAGACTAAGATGGACCATAGCCCAAAACTTTATGGATCACAATAATAATTTTGGGCTCATACTAGTCAATCAGTCTGAATCACTTTTAACCCGTTTTTCACAAACCAAACAAAATATAGTCAATGGCAACCTAATTAAGAACAAATTCTTACATTCTCCCACTTTGGCAACATTGACAACTAATTTAAGACAATATTTTATTTAAGAAAAAATGACTCTCAGGTTAAACAACTTTAGTGGTCACATAAACATGATTCAGAATAGAAACATCTCAGCACAGAATCCCGTTCAATGAGGAATATTAATATCGAACTGTAGTAGTAATCTTGTTATTGAGCAACATAACACCTTCCACAATTACAAATACTAATGTGTCACCAACATGGATTTTTCCTATATGTGGTAAAGTATAGTGTAGAATTTCAGCACAATTGATAAAAAAAATTGTATAACATGATAATTCCATATTCAGTCCTCTGTATGGTCTCAAAAAGATCATGCAAGGAATCTCATTCCTTTTTCACTTATGAAAGAAGCCTTTATACTTTTAAACCGAGTTCTTTCATGCTTTAAACCAAGCATCATACTTTTTGGATCCATATACACTTCTAAACCAAAGTGTTAATCTTTATGTCTCAAAATTAAAATATAAATGTAAGAGCTCATATAAGAGGAATATATATATATATAATAGTTACCATTTATGTGTACACACACATAACTATAAAAAAAATGTAAATAAACACATTAAATTTTATTAATTGAAATACATCATAGATAATATTCATGGGTAAAAAATTTCTTTAACCAAACACATAAAAAACTATAAAGTACCCATATGCCCAATATATATAGCAAACTAAAATTTGGCCTGAAACCTTTATTTAGAGGATTAACTAGTATGTATTCTATAACATGTGCTCATAAATAATATTATCTTTAACGACTCTCTAATTCTGAAATACTTTAAATTTATATATTTAACACTATCAGAGCTTTTATTATTCTTCATGGAGAAAATTAAAACCATATATCATAATAAATCTTTATATATATGTTCTAATGCAATGGTTAGGGCTTAAATTAAAATAATAATTGCCTAATAAACTAATTGTATATGCACCAAGTTTAATTCAAAGTTCATAATTCATAATTCATTAAGCACTCACAACAATAGCATACGAGACATTCCTCATAAACTCTTTTCCCAAAATTATTTTATGAGTACTGAATGTTACTTAATTAGTCTCGATCACTAAGCAAAGCAATGTAAAGCTTTCAATTTTGCATATTAAATTCAATAAGAATGTGATCTAGGTATACTCTTTGAGATGAGATAAATAATCTTCTAAGTTATTTTTAAGTATCTTAATGCCAAACACATAAAATATTTTATCAAGATATTTTATATCAAAAATTTATTAACAACAATATCTTCATATCAAGTATTAATTCGAAATTATTACTAGTAAGTAAAATTCCATTGGTATAAAGAATTAAGAAAAATAAATTCCTCACACTGACCTTGAGATATATGCATAAATTAATAGTATTATCCATGAACCCAAGTAATAGTCTTTGGCGAACCTTTAAATACCATTGCTCAGAAATTGGTTTGAGACCATAGATAAATTTGTTTAACTGACAAATCAAATTTATTTTATTTGGCGAAGTAGTAGATAAAAATGTCATAATACCACTATAATCATTATAAACCTATCTTTATGACATTGATAAGGACAATACCATTTTCAATCATAGCCTCTTACAATAGCTTTGTATTTATTTATTTATCTTTAAAAATACTCATTAGATTTCAAAAAAAATTAAAATATAACATGATCTCATACCTAATTAATAATTTGTATCAATTCATTTATCACATTACAAATTGCCAATATTTTCATCATGCATAACAATCATCTCTTCAATCTCTTGATATTGCTCATTTAGAAAAATAATATAATCACAAGGATCTTTTAATTGTATGACAATGTTTAGGAGGTTGTACGTGTTATACATGTTCAACTTATATCAATAGACTGAATAGACACTTCGGGTTCTACTTGCACTTTCACGTTCTCTATGTGAGAATGAACAGACCAGTTTATTATAATACATACAAGTATACAAGAAGATTTATATATTTGAGTTTTAAACTATTCACCAATCTAAAAACTTCAACTTTTAAGCTTAAAAAGATTCTCAAAATTAAGATAATAAAACCATTGACAACTTACAAAGCAGCAACAAATAGCTATAGGTCTCATTTTAATTTCAAAGCACCATAAAATTTTTACTTCTGTACAATACCAAATTTTGTACTAGTTCACAATTCAAAAGTATCTTAAAAATATTTTTAACTTAATACCATATGTAAATTACACACAAGTATACATACTAATTAAAAATATTTTTAAAATATTTTATCATAAAAATACTTGTATAATTTAAACGTGTTAACATATTATAGTCCAATTACAACGCTCAAATACTCAACTTTCTTCCGAAGTTACAAGCATAATATATTTAAATTGATTTCACAATTTTGTAAAAAATTAATAAGTGGTTACGTACATTAACCAAAATTATCATGTTAACACTACTAGAATTATGACTTTTTGCGACTATGTTTTGCGACTGATTGTTTAACCGTCGCAAAAAATCACATTTTACATTAAAAAAATCACAAAATCGTTTAACCCAATCGTGTTCTTAACTTGACCTAAAACGTGGGGACATTTCCCTAAATAAGTTAAAATAGTAAATCAATTCCCAAACTAAGCCTAGTTTTTAAAGAATTCCCAAAATAAGCTAACTCGCGGTTCACAATCGCGATTTCAACATATTCCGCCTGTTTCGCGTGAAAGTTGGCAAATCTTAAATTCGTGATTACGAAAAGCGATTTTGATTAAGAAATCGCGGTTACAAAACGCAATTTTAATTAATTTTTTTTTCTTTTGAACTCGCTGTTACAAACCACGATTTTATCAAAAAAAAAATTTGTTCTGAACTCGCTGTTTGTAACCACGCTTTTAGAAAAAAAAAAAAATTATGAACTCGTGGTTTGTAACCACGAGTTTAGAACTGCTACAAATCCTCACTCACACTTCACACTCTACACTTTACACATCACTCACACTCAATATAAATAAATATATATATATATATATATATATTAATATATATTTATAATAATTTAATATATATATTTAAATTTTATTTCATAAAGTTGAAACTAATATAAAATAATTATTTTTTTATTTTAATTCTTAATTTTTTTTAATTTTACTGTTCAGGGATAAAATTCATTTTTTTTTTTATTTTTGGGTTTAAGGTTTAATTATTGAAATTTATTTATTTTTATTTTAGGGTTTAGGATTTATAAAAAAAAATAAATATTAAGAATTAAATTCTAAATTCTAAACCCTAAATTCTAATTGAAAAAAAAAACCTTAAAAAAGTATAATTAATTAAAAAAATTAATCAAAAAATTTTAAAAAATTTTAAAAAAAATAATTAAAAAAATTTATGACAGTGGGATCACACATATAATTTATGACAGTGGAATCACACATATAAATTTTTTTAATTAATTTTTTAATTATTTTTCAATAAGTATAATTATTTTTTTAATTAATTTTTTTCAATTATAATATGTGTGATCCCAATGTCATAAATAATAAGTATAAATATAAATATTTTAGATTTGAACAAACATATTTTTAGTTTATGTTTTAAAATTTTTTTAAACATTTTGTTCAAACCAAACACGTTTGTAATTTATGTTTTTTTAAAAATAAACAGAAACCAGTTTATAAAATTTTTGTAAACATAAACCAAAAACGTAAATGTTACCAACGCTACCTTAGTGTAGAGGGATAAAATTTATTTTTATTTTATTTTAAGGTTTAGGGTTTAATTCTTAAAATTTATTTATTTTTATTTTAGAGTTTAGAATTTAGGGTTTAGAATTTAGAATTTAATTCTTAAAATTTATTTTTTTTTATAAATCCTAAACCCTAAAATAAAAATAAATAAATTTTAAGAATTAAACCTTAAACCCAAAAATCAAAAAAAATAAAATTAATCCCTGAGCAGTAAAATTTTAAAAAATTAAGAATTAAAATAAAAAAATAATTATTTTATATTAGTTTCAATTTTATGAAATAAAATTTATATATATATATATTAAATTATAAATATATATTAATATATATATATTTATATTGAGTGTAAGTGATGTGTAGAGTGTAGAGTGTGAAGTGTGAAGTGTGAGTGAGGATTTGTAGCAGTTCTAAACTCATGGTTACAAACCACGAGTTCACCATTTTTTTTTTTTTTTTTCTAAAAGCGTGGTTACAAACAGTGAATTCAAAACAATTTTTTTTTGGATAAAATCGTGATTTGTAACAGCGAGTTCAAAAGAAAAAAAATAATTAAAATCGCGTTTTGTAACCGCGATTTCTTAATCAAAATCGCTTTTCGTAACCACGAATTTAAGATTTTCCAACTTTCACGCGAAACAGGCGAAATATGTTGAAATCGCGATTGTGAACCGCAAGTTAACTTATTTTGAGAATTCTTTGAAAACTAGACTTAGTTTGGGAATTGATTTATTATTTTAGCTTATTTAGGGAAATGCCCCTAAAACGTGACTTGTCTCTCCCTTTCACTCTTATTTCCCAAATTTGTCTCCAGCGGTGGTGTACCTCATTTCCTGTTGTTGCCTAATCTCTCTCTCTCTCTCTCTCTCTCTCTCTCAAAATCTCTCTCGCTCAACTCTCGCTCGACTCTCGCTCGCTTGAATCTCAACTAAATTTGAATCTTGCTTGAATCTCACTCTCAAGATTTGAAGATTTTGATTGATTTGTTGATAAAGATTTGAAGATTTCGATCGGCTGTTGATGAAGATTTTGATCGATTCATAATCGAGATTCATAATCAGTAAGCTACTTTCTATGTATGAATCCAACTCTTTGTCTCTCTCGGTAATCTAGCGTGTTTGTTTCATGCCTAGTTACTGAATTTCTGTGTTGATTTATTCTGAATTTCTGTGTTGATTTCGATCGTTCTTTAATCTGTGATGTTTGATTTATTAGGTGAATGATCTTGTTTTTGCTAATTTTAAGTTATACAGATAGATAGAGACATGATTTCGGTGATTGATCTTGTTTTTGCTAATTTGTTGGCTTATTTCTGGTGTTTTACCAAATTCTATGAATGAATATTAATCATAGAATATTAATCAAAAATTGATGAATGAATAGGGACTATAGAACTGTATGTCAGTCGTAATCACTTTTCATCTCTTTAGGTGGTTTCTGGAGCCTTAAGTTGAGAATAATACCAAAACTGCCTCAGGATCAAATAGTTATGAAGGCCTATAAACAAAAAAGAACATATAGGAGGAAGAAAAATTCCATTAATGCCAGTTGTTGCTTATGCTAGCAAGGTCACTTTGAACTGGCAAAGCTGCAAATGGCCGGTGTTTCAAAGAATTGCAGAATCCTGAGAAAAGTTGGATCAAAAGGCAAAAACAGATGAAAAGGTTAACAGTTGTGAAGGGATGGTTATAGAATGAAGAAAAATCAATAGAGTTTTACTATAGTACACAAACCAAAATACTAAAACAATGTCAAGTTGAAATATTCCACTCCTTATTGACTCTAAAAGAGCACAAATTCACATGTAAATGAATATATTAAAACTAACACATGGTGGATATGAGGAATGGAAGAAGCAGAACAAAGAAGAATAATCACTTATGCTAATGACATCAGGGTGATCTGTGAAAAGAATGAAAAAAGCAGAAAAATAGAGAAGAAAAAAAAAATAGCAGTCATAATAAACTAGGGAAATGACTTCCAAAGGCTTTATGGTTGATTTTTTTTACTGTTACCCAAACAGAAATTACAACAACTGTTGTTTTCTCTTTTGCATCTAGATGGGTTCTGATTTTTCTTCGAAAACAATCCCATATAGAGAGAGAGATTCTCTCTGTTGATTCTAGAAAGGCATTAGAGCTTTTCTTGGCTTCTAACTTTATGTGGCCCCTACCCCAAGGAAGTCTATGAATGTTGGTGCAATGGCCTTAAATTGGCTGGCATGTGTGTCCTCTGTCACTAATGATGAAAGTTCAGTGACTGATGCTTGTGGTTTTGGAGAATCTGAATAGAAGCTAGAGGGTGGTGGTGGTAGAGGGACTGTTGCATTGCAGTCACCAATGGAGCTTGGTGTTGGTGGGGATGATTCAAGTATGAGATGTTTGGCTCATCCCCTGCCCTATCCCAAGGCCTGTTGAAAATCCCCATCACCCTTTTTTGGCTCTTGTGACAAAAAAGTGAACATTTTGCTGAGGAATGAACTTTTTTTTTCTTTACTGATTTTTCACTGCATTTGTGTTTCAATGCTCTCTCTCTCTCTCTCTCTCTCTCTCTCTCTCTCTCTCTCCAAATAGTTACTACCTTTTTACTTGAATGAGTATATCCATACTGAACATACTTGTCTAAACAAATAACAAGTGTGTGCACTATGCTATGCATAAGGAGAATATTTCTTAGACAAGGTTTTGTATATGTTCCTTGTTATGCTATGCATAAGGAGAATATTTCTTAGACTAGGTTTTGTATATGTTCCTTGCAGTAGCTTGTTACTAAAAAAGTTTTGCATCCTGAATTTTGTAATTTTTGCTTTTTTCATGTGGTGGAGTATCAACTGCTAACAAAATAACCATGCATGATGCTCTTTTAGTTGAGAAAAAATATTGAAAAACTGAGGTAAAGAGATACTTTTTCTTTAGTACATAGAAATCTATTGACTGCAATCATAGATGTATGAGTGATTGATGGGTGTATACGTTGCTATCTCGAAGTAGTGCATTTTCATATAGGAGTATATGTGCATGATTCTTTTGTTGTTGGAGCTAGGGATTAAATAAACTTAAAAAGACACCAAGATGTAAGTTTTCTTCTACAATTTGCGAGTATTCCTTGCATAAATTCATCTATTAATGAACAAACAATTTATTAGGGATATATTTTTGTAATGTAGTATCCATGCATTATTGCATTAGTCACAGAGATCTGTTAAATAGTGCATATGGCGAGTGGCTGTTTTCAAGAATTCATGCAGTCCAATGCGCATGCATAGTGGCAATATATATACAAATACAAATATAATGAATATGTACATACATAATAAAATAAATTGTAATAATAGGAAAATCAAAGTAGAATACATAAAGAGGTAAACTGCTAGTTTGGTTTAATGGCCTTTGTATGTTATGGAATATGAGCAAAAAGATTCCCCAGTTTGAAATTATCTAGTTAATATTGGTAATGTATTTGAACTCCAAAGAAATAACCATATCACCTATAGAAATTTTAAAATTTCAATATTAACCCAAAAGATTATGAACTTCCCAACTTAAAATTTCAGTTCCACCCCTAATAAGTCAATTTGCCTTCAACTTGATCAAAGTTTCGACTTTGACCCATTAAAGTCACAAACTCAATTCACTACATGAACTTCAAACAATTTTGGAATTCAGTTGTAGTCAAATCATGAATTTGACCAAGTCAAGTTGTGAATTTTTGGTGAATTCCACTCTAAACTCATGATTTTGTTAGTTATAATGCAATGAGTGGCCTACTTGGGTGAAATGGGTATCCTAGGTAACCTATTTAAGAGAAGAAATTTCCAAGTGATTTTTCTTTACTGATTTTTCTGTCATCCGATCCATAACTAATTGAATAACTCTTACCTAAACAAAATAAATAAATAAATAAACAAAAAACAAAATAAAACAACATAAAAAATAATAATAATAATAATAATAATAATAATAAGTGAACATTTTGCTGAGGAATGAACTTTTTTTTTTGGGATAATTATTGTAGAGGAATGAACCTTGGTGTTTGTTTGTTTGCAAATCCCTAATCTAGTCTTGCTCACTCACCACTACTACGGTCATATGATTATATGATTACAATTTTGTTTAAGCAATCTGATTTTTGCATGAAATGATTTGTTTAGAGATCTTAGAAAATGAACCATTCATATTATTAAAAAAATAATTTCACCTACCAAAAAAAAAAAAATGATTCATGTAATAGATCTATGAAAGCCTAACAATACCATCAAATTAGAAATTGCCTAAGCCTCAACAATGGGCCGGTTCAGTCTTAAAATTTTAGGCCCAAGCCCATGGGAATTTCATGATTGATGGGTCATAAATGTTCCTGGTCAAACATGGCAAGTTGGTTACCATTGGGTAAGTAAAGTAGATATGAGATGTTGTCAATTATTTAATGAAACAATTAACAGCATGAAAAAACATTTTTTTGTAGATTGAACCAGCCATTTTATTACTTTCTGAAAAACAGGTTAAGTTGATTGCTTTTATGAATAGTTACAAATTAAGGAAAGGTTAGTATGTGTTGTGTATGAGCTTGATTGTTTGAATTATGTGCTTCTCCCATTGATAAAGAGAACCGTCCTCAGATTCAATCTTTTCATAGCATTTGTGTGAAGGACTGTGTTTGGTTAGTTGGTTTAATCACTACTAGCCTTGTGCAATCACAAAACAGTACCAAAAGGAATTAACACTTGTCTCTTTCACTCACAAAACAGTACCAAAAGGAATACAGTAACATAACACTTGGATTGTCACTCTTCTACAGTGATTGATTGAGCATCATAAGAAGTGAAACTTAGAAAATGATTACTGGAGTATATTATACCCAGAATAATATATGCCTTTGATGATTTTCAAGGACCTTCAATGAATATATATGAACTGGGTACAGATTAAGTTCCTTGTTTTCTTTCTTTCTTGACTCTTCAATTGAAGCAATGAGTGAAGTTCCTCATTGGCATTTCAGTACTAAGGTATTAGTTATTTAACTTATTTAATTTAGCATTAGTGGAACATGAATTTTTTTGGATGGGATCTTTTATATACCCTTTGGAAAGAACTTTTCTCGAACTAATCAGGGTAGATTGCCAAATCTTGTGTGTTTCATTCATTTAATTTAAACTTGCTTTAATTGTTGAAGATTTTGTTCTTCTTGCTAGTTGTTATGTTTAAGTCCATTTTTTAGAAGAAGAGATCAGCAAATATCTAGGTTGATTGTCGTTCACAGATGTGCAAACATTAATGTATTTGTTTCAAACTTTAAACCTAAAGAAAGAAATTCAGAAAAGATGTAGACTATACATCTTGTGGTGGATACCAGTGGTTGCATATATGTGAGACTTTGAGATCATATTTTATGTAGTACACTTTTTCTTTCCCTGTTATTGCTTGAATTATGTTTTCCTATTATTTGTGCACTTATAATTTTTTGTTGTTCATGTGTGTGCACATGGCCTTGTGTTACCTCATAAAATTATGGTCATCTAAAGGAGCTTCACAGGGCTATCAAGCTAAGTGAGCGAGCTTTAGTTTCAAGAATCCAATTGTCACTTCTCTAGGAAACTTCCAACATGTATTAGACACTCAATTGCTTCGGCATTTGCATAGTTCATAGCTTCCGTTCTTGAATGTCCGGCATTTTCCAGCCCATGTATTTACTTGATTTGGAAATTGTGCTGCTTTTCTCTCAAACTATGATACCAAGTCCGTTACAAGAGTGATGTTCAATAACATGCACTGTAATTTGCCTCCTAGGTCCATCAGCATCCTTCCCGATTGTAGGAATGTAGTTTTCAATACCACCAAAGTATGTTGATCTCTATTTAATCTTTCCGAAGTGAAAATCCATTTTCAATCATAATTACTATTGTGCTGAAGTTTCTGATTCTTGTGCCTCAATTACAGGTTGGAGTTCAAACATCACAGATGGAAATGCTGCCAAGTAATGCTAAAATGTTCTCGTGGGATACTTATAATGAAGATATATCATCTCTGAATGACAGCTTGGCATTCAGTTCTGTTGGTCTCTTGGAGCAGATAAATGTCACAAGGGATGTAGTGATTATCTTTGGTATATCACTAGGTGAGATTGTTATTCAGATTTCTTTCCAGCAAATGGTTTTGTTGATATCTTCTTCCTCTTACTCAGTTTTTGTTTTACAGAAAGTAATTGCCAAGTTTATTTCTGACTGATTGTTTCAATTTGTAATTTGTTCAAAAATATTTTCTCAACATGGGATACTTGCATTTGTCTCTATAATTGTATAGTGTACATGAATTGGGACTTGTATAGCTTTAAGCATGAGTATTAAATGCAAATTATGCAATGCTTTTGTGTTGTGATTGTAATCCCCACCCGATCAATTTGTTAACAGTGTTGATATCGGTTCATCTGAATCATTCTTGCATGGTGGTGAATTGCCTACTCTCATAGTGCAGTCAACAGGGCATGCTCTGCATGTGTTCATAAATGGACAACGAAAACAAAAAATTATGCAATGCTTTTATTTATTTATTTATTTGTTTTTTTTTTTTTTTGCGACGGTAACAAGATGGTCGCCAAAGATCATATTAGTGTTTTTCTTTTTTTTTGCGATGGCAAAATAGCGGTCGCCATAAGTAGTTTAGGTGGTCGCAAATAATTTGCGACCGTTGCTTTGCCGTCGCAAAAAGTATTTGCCACCCCCATATTCACGACTCCCATTTGCCGTCGCATGGGCCGTCGCAAAAAGTCTTTTACGACTGTTTTTTATTATTTGCGATGGTTTATAGCGGTCGCAAAAAGTGTTTTTTTAATATCCACATTGAATTAATAATTTTAAAATATTTATCGGTGTGTTTTTTAACATAAATGAGATAGACAAATGCATAACATCAATACTCATTTATAAAATTAATAAAATAATTTCTCCCACACACTTTATGATAATTATCATCCAAGTCAAAATAAAAATCTATTTCAATTATTATTATTTTTATTTTATTTATTACCAAAATTAAAAATAATAACCATGACTTTTAAATTAAATTTTATCTCATGGACAATATAAAAACAACATTATTTAAAATAACATTTGTACTAACTTAATAATATGACAAGAAAATAAAATTTTAAGTGACACATGCACTTTTAAGAAATTTAAGAAACAAATAAGGAGATTCTAGAGGCAGGAAGAACGTCATAACTCACAAAATTCTAAAGAATTTTTCTTACTCGAATTAATAATATATAAAGAGATTTACGGAATATTCTAAAAAGCCATTCAAGAGAGATAAACAATTTGTTAAAAACAAAAATATTATATAGAGCATTGTAAAGTAACATGTAGATTTCTTATACGAAATCATCCATTGAATATTTTAAAACTCTACTTCCTTAAATGGTTAACATTGAATATAATTTCAATCTTTTATACTATATTGAGATATTAATATGAAAGGTTAAGAAGGCGCATTCTCAAGTATGTCAATATCTAAATCAATTAGTTTTAAGGTTAACTCAATATCTTTTAACTAATTCATAATCAAAACTTTAATTGAGTAAATTTGATTATCACAAAAAATATCTCCCTTCATTACCTTCAATTCAATATAATATCAATCAATTATATATGGATAATGTTGGACCATTTTAATATCTTTTATTTATTTATTTATATATTTTTGTTCATGAATCTTCCTTTTGTCTTGTTCATGAATCTTATCTTGTTCATGAATAGAGATTCATTATTTTGGCGACCTTTTGTCTTGTTCATGAATGGAATTTAATTAGAATTCATGAACTTGGTGGTGAATTCATATTTGGATACACTCTCCCTTTTCTCTAGATTCATGGTCATTATTATTTTTTGATGTATTTTGTAATGTCCTAGTGGCCTATAAATAGTTCCTCTCTTCTACTCTTTTTTACACTAACACACCAACTATTTTCTATAAAAGAGATATTACTAGTAAAGAATGGTGTTTTTCTTGGTGGAGCTTTGAGTTCACCATCTTGTGCAGAGTTGGCTTGAACCATACGACAAGTGGTCAAGCTGTTGTATCCTGGAGGGGACAAGTCATAATTTTGTGACTGCTGCATCGGTATTTGGGTTCTTCCTACCGAAATGGACTTGATCTCCTTAAAGAAAATGAGATATCCGTGCCTCAGCCTGATCTATTTGTATCTCATTTTCTTTGCATTATTTATCAATAAAATATAATTTTTTTTGGTATTTTCACCAATAATTTTAAGGAGATCAACCATGGATCAAGTATCAGAAAAAACCAATGATGGAATTGGAGATCTCAACAAGCCTTTCAAGTTCAAGGGAGTTCATTTTAAGAGATGGAAAGGAAAAGTTCTTTTTTACTAAAACTTTTTGAAAGTTGCATATGTTCTTACTGAGAAGAACCCAAACAAAATCCCAGTCGAGGAGATGAATGATGAAGACTACGAGGCACATGAACCAAAAGTGGCTTTCTACAATATAGATATGTGGGAATTATGAGTAGTTTAGGATTAATTCCTAAAATGACAAAATTTTTTGAGAAATGTGAAGTTTGCAGTGAAGCAAAAATTACCAAGAGGCCGCATAAAAGTGTTGAAAATAAATACC
The DNA here is from genome assembly GCA_025200525.1 of Camellia lanceoleosa. Taxonomy (NCBI): domain Eukaryota; kingdom Viridiplantae; phylum Streptophyta; class Magnoliopsida; order Ericales; family Theaceae; genus Camellia; species Camellia lanceoleosa. The sequence continues at coordinate 118,467,784 of CM045761.1, forward strand.
GAATTGCTAGAATTATTTCATATTGATTTGTGTGAGTTTGAAGGAATTTTAACTCGGGGTGGTAACCAATATTTTATCACTTTTATTGATGATTTTTCAAAATACATAAATGTATATTTAATAAAAAATAAAAGTGATGCTTTTGAGAAATTTAAAGAATTCCTTCTTGAAGTGGAAAATCAATTCGGTAAAAAGATTAAGAGAATTAGAAGTGATAGAGGCCAAGAGTATGAATCTCTTGGATTCAACTCTTTTGTTCAGTCATTAGGAATTATTCATGAGACTACTCCGCCATACTCACCTTCATCTAATGGCGTAGCTGAAAGAAAAAATAGAACGTTAATTGACTTGACGAATGCTATACTTATCAATTCAGGTGCTCCCTCAAATCCTTGGGGCGAGGCTATTTTAACAGCTTGCCATGTGATAAATAGAGTGCCACACAAAAAGACTAAAATTGTACCTTATGAATTGTGGCGGGGGCATAAACCAAATCTAAGTTATTTGAGGGTTTGGGGTTGTTTAGCTTTTGTAAGGCTTGCAGATCCTAAACGACCTAAATTGGATGAACGAGCTACCACATGTGCTTTTCTTGGGAATGCATTGCTTAGTACAGCTTATAGATTTTTTGATATGAAAAATAATATTATTTTTGAATCAGGAGATGTTATTTTCATGAAAATAAATTTCCTTTTAAATCTAGAAATAGTGGGGGTCAAATAATTTCTGAAAATATTTTATCCGTGCGCCTAGCTCTTCTACTCTATCTCAAGTTTTTCAAGAACAAGAAAATTCTCAAATCCAACCAAGGAGGAGTAAACGAGCTAGAGTTGGAAAAGATTTTGGCCCAGACTATTATCTTTACAATGTGGAATGCTGCAAGAAGCATTATCATCACTTGATGCTATTTTCTGGAGAGAGGCTATAAATGATGAGATAGATTCACTACTTTCAAATAAAACATGGAAGTTAGTGGATTTACCTCCAGGTTGTAAAACTATTGGGTGTAAATGGGTCCTTCGTAAAAAACTTAAACCGGATGGAACTATAGATAAATATAAAGCGAGGCTTGTCGCTAAAGGTTTTAAGGAACAAGTTGATCTTGATTTCTTTGATACTTTCTCTCCGGTTACTAGAGTTACATCTATTAGACTATTGATAGCAGTGGCTGCAATTCATGATTTAAAAATTCATCAAATGGATGTGAAAACAACATTTTTAAATGGAGATCTAGATTAGGAGATTTACATAGACCAACCCGAAGGCTTTGTGGAGCCTGGCCAAGAAAGCAAGGTGTGTAAGCTAACTAAATCCCTTTATGGTTTAAAATAAGCTCCTAAACAGTGGCATGAGAAATTTGATTCCTGCATGCTTGAGAACGGCTATAAGACTAATAAATGTGATAAGTGCAATGTACATGTGATTATTAGCCTATATGTGGATGATCTACTTATCTTTGGCTCTAATTTGCATATTATAAATGAGACTAAAAATATGCTTAATAGCTACTTTGATATGAAAGATCTTGGTAAAGCCAATTTTATTTTGGAAATCAAAATTACCAAGACTAATGATAGCATTTTTCTTGATCAGTCGCATTATGTTGAGAAAATTTTAAAGAAATATAATTTTCTAGACTGAAAACATGTTGCTACTCCTTTTGATGCAAGTATACATTTATCTGTTGTAACAAATGAAAAAGAAGTGATTAATCAAAAGGAATATGCTAGCATGATTGGTAGTTTGAGATATGCTACTGATTGTACTAGACCTGACATTGCATATGCTATTGGAGTACTTAGCAGGTTTACTAGCAAGCCAAGTCAAGATTATTGGCTAGCCATGTGAAGAATTCTGAGATATTTATCTGCTACCAAAAATTACGGTTTGTTTTTATAACAAGTATCCTGCGATACTTGAGAGATATAGTGATGTTGATTGGAAGACTTTGTCAGGTGATTCTCTCTCTACCTCGGGTTTTATTTTTACCTGAGGTGGTGGTTCTATATGTTGGAAGTCTAAAAAACAGATTATAATTGCTAATTCTACTATGGAAGCTGAGTTTATAGCGTTAGCTTTAGCATGTGAGGAAGTGAATTGGTTGAGAGATTTGTTACATGAAGTTCCTTTTTGGGAAAAACCAATTCCTCCTGTGTTAATTCTTTGTGATAGCACTGCTGATATTGGTAGAGTGAACAACCATTTTCATAATGGTAAATCCAGACCTAATCGAAGGAAACATAGTAATGTGAGATCCTATTTGAGTAATGGCATCATAACTGTGAATTATGTAAAATCTTGTGATAATCTTGCAGATCCGTTAACCAAGGCCTTAGCGAAAGATAGGGTTTGGAATACATCGAAGGCGATGGGTTTGAAGCCTATAGAATCATAAACCATGTATGAGGATACCCAACCTAGGGAACAGAGATCTTGTAACTAGGTTCAATGGGAAGAACGAATCATATGGTGGTTGTAAAAAATGCACTCTTTAATATTTTGTTATCCATTCCTATGATGTAAGTGCATTTGTTCTGTGATGTTGGAGGGTTGAGTTTTTGATACTCTTAATGAAATTTTGTAGCTCTTGTTGAGTGGGGTGTGTAAATTACAGGAACATCCTTGACAGATTTCACCTATGTGAGCATGAAAGTGGGGCCACTTTCTATGAGAACAAGGCTTATTCTCAAATATGCTCACAAAAATTGGGATACGCACAAGGCCGTAATGTGCTGGCTATTAAAAGCTCATGTCAACACCTGGATTATTATGTGTGAGCAGTAATACTTTATTTCCCCTAAGCAGTCATAGTTTAAGTCTGAGACCACTACTGACTCTAAAGTAGAGGTTGTTGCTTCATTAATGAAGGTTCAGTGCAGAGCACACCTTCATGATGCATACTAGTCTATCTTTGTTTGGTAATCTTTATTATCCTTGTTGATATTAAAATGAGTGGGGGATTGTTGGACCATTTTAATATCTTTTATTTATTTATTTATATATTTTTGTTCATAAATCTTCCTTTTGTCTTGTTCATGAATGGAGATTCATTACTTTGGTGACCTTTTGTCTTGTTCATGAATGGAGTTTAATTAGAATTCATGAACTTGGTGGTGAATTCATATTTGGATACACTCTCCCTTTTCTCTAGGTTCATGGTCATTATTTATTTATTTATTTTTTTGATGTATTTTGTAATGTCCTAGTGGCTTATAAATAGTTCCTCTCTTCTACTCTTTTCTATACTAACACACCAACTATTTTCTATACAAGAGAGATTACTAGCAAAGAAGGGTGTTTTTCTTGGTGGAGCTTTGGGTTCACCATCTTGTGCAAAGTTGGCTTGAACCATACGACAAGTGGTTGAGCTGTTGTATCCTGGAGAGGACAAGTCATAATTTTGTAATTGCTGCATCGGTATTTGGGTTCTTCCTACCACAGTGGGTTTGATTTCCTTAGAGAAAACAAGATATCCGTGCCTCAGCCTGATCTATTTGTATCTCATTTTCTTTGCATTATTTATCAATAAAATATAATTTTTTCTAGTATTTTCACCAACAGATAATAATAATCTCATCACCATAATCAATGTTCTCAAATTTGTTAAAATGTATCACTTCTAGACTGAATATATAGAAAATACTTTAATATTTTACAATTTCAATGATACATAGGCAATCTCTATAATTTCACAAAATTATGTTGCGAATAAACTTTAGTAATATTCTTAGATTTACCAGAATGTATCACTATATAAACACCTTTGGGTTGAATATATAGGACACAATCAACATCTTTAAATTTCAATATAATCTTAATTAATTATACATGGGCAATAATTATAATGTCACAACAATGGATTGCAAATTAACTTTAACAATATTGTTAGATGTTTCAGAATGTATCATCATATAAATACCTTTGGACTAAATATATAAGGCACAGTCTAACACCTATAAGCAAGTCAACTAGTAAGAATGATTTATCAAAAATTATCTCCTTTGGGTAGATAAATTCTTTCAAAATTAATAAAATTTCCCTCACTAACAATTCACACTACCTCTAAAATTAACACACACAATTAACCCCCTTTGATAGGTAATTGAGTGATATAATATTAGAAGAGCTTCCTAGAATCCTTATTGGTAAATCACTTCAAATCTCAATAAGTTAACATCTTCGACAGTATCACCCACATTGATTAAAAAATCTTCTAAGTGGGACTATATCAAATAATAAATATTTGTTTATTTTTAAAACTTTATTTAACAAATATGAGATTACATATAGGAATGGGCTACATTCTGTTACAGTTGGTGATAGAGTGTGTGAAGAACCTGTGGAAGTCAAACAAGAGGTTTACCGGCATTTTTCCACCCATTTTGATGAGAATTGGAGGAGGAGACCCACTCTGGATGGTGAGTTTAGATCAATCAGGAACAGTCCAAATTTTGATTGCCTAGAAGTAGAGTTTTCAGAGGAGGAGTTATGGGAAGCTATAAAGAATTGTGAAGGAAACAAGGCTCTTGGCCCGGATGGGTTTAATTTACTATGTTTTCAGAAGCATTGGACGATCATGAAGGATGATTTGGTCTAGTTTCTGAAGAAGTTCCATGCGCATGGCAAATTGGTCAAAGGTATTAATAGCTCATTCATAACATTGATTTCGAAAAAAGAAAATGCTGTGGGTTTGGGTGATTTTCGTCCTATCAGCCTGGTGGGTTCGGTATATAAGGTTTTGTCAAAAGTGTTGTCAAACAGATTAAAGAAGGTCCTGCCAAAAATAATTAGTGAGGTTCAATCAGCTTTCTTGTGTGGTCGGAATATCTTGGATGGAGTCCTAGTAGCAAATGAGGTGGTTGATGGGTAGAGAAAGGCGAAGAAGACGGGAGTGATTTTAAAATTAGATTTTGAAAAGGCGTATGACTCGGTCAATTGGAAATTTCTTTTCTCTACGTTGGCACGTTTTGGTTTTGGGGGTAGATAGATAGCATGGATTAAAGAATGTGTGTCCACAGCTAGATTATTTATTCTGGTGAATGGCTCTCCTACGGATGAATTTTTCCCCCAAAAAGGTCTTAGGCAAGGTGACCCTCTATCTCCTCTTCTGTTCATTATTGTGGCTAAAGGCCTTAATGTGTTATTGTCTAGAGCTTTGGAGTTGGAGGTAATAAAGGGGGTGAGGTTTGGGGCTCAAGGTGTTCAGGTGTCCCATTTGCAATTTGCTGATGATTCAATTTTATTTTGTGAGGCAGATGAACTAGAAGTGGTTAATATAAAGAGAATTTTGCAATGCTTTGAGCTTCTGACGGGGCTATAGATAAATTATTACAAGAGTGTGGTTTGTGGGGTAGGTGTGGAGGAAAATCTACTGTCAGACTTTGTGAACATTTTAAATTGTAAGGTGAGCTCATTACCTCTCTCTTATCTAGGCCTGCCATTGGGGGCAAATCCTAGTCAAAGGAAAACATGGAAACCAGTCCTTGTTAAAGTTAAAGCAAGGTTAGTTGGATGGAAAAGAAGACTACTGTCATTTACAAGTCGTTTGACATTGATTAAATCGGTTCTCTCTTGCTTACCGGTATACTATTTGTCTTTGTTTAGAATGCCTAAGGGTGTGGCTAAGGATATTGAGAGAATTCAAACAACTTTTCTATGTGGAGGGTCGGATCTTAGGAGGAAGGTACATTTAGTTAAGTAAGATGAGGTGACTAAAAGTATGGGGCATGGCGGTTTAGGCATTAAGAGGATTAGAGTGGCTAATTCTTGTCTCTTATTTAAATGGTGGTGGCAGTTTGCTGGTGAGTCAAAGGCGTTGTGGAGAAGAGTAATATGTAGTAAATATAACCTGGAGGAGAATACTTGGTTGCCTTCTTGTGTAATTAGCAGTAGGTTTTCAAGGGTTTGGTCTGATCTAATTTCAGTGGCTAATTTCCATCCCTAGATGTTGGAGTGTTTTCATGCTAATTTTAAGATTATGGTGGGTGATGGGTGTAGGGTTAGGTTCTGGGAAGATAAGTGGTGTGGTTCTGTTCATTTGAAAGACGCTTTTCCTAGATTATTTAGTTTGTCTAGGGAGAAGGAAGGAGCTCTGATTTTGTTTATTAATCTGAAGGAGGTTTCAGGAGAGTGGAATATATTTCCAAGAAGGGAGTTTTTTGTATGGGAAAGAGATGAAATGTTGAGGTTTGTCTCTGTTCTTCAATCTGGCCCTACAGTTAGCTTGGGAAAGAGATGAAATGCACAGTGGTTAGCTAATTCCTCAGGTGTTTTTTTTTTCTGTATCACCTTTGTACAATTCTGCCATTATGGGGGTGTGTTCTAGATCTAGACCTAGTAAGTTGCTCTGGAATAATGGTTTGCCTTCTAAAGTGCAATTCTTTGGGTGGCTTGCGTGGAATTAAAGTTTCAGTTTTCTTACGTAGGATTGGGGTTCTTGCTGGGGGTGCTTCTTCATTGTGTTGCTTCTATAAAACTAAGGAGGAATCAGTTCTTCATGTGCTGTTGCACTGCTCTTTTGTATGGGAGGTATGGTCATCTTTATTAGCGTGGTGAGGGCTCAAGTGGGTCATTCCAGGTTGTGTTGCCAATCTGCTGAGTTGGTGGGAGGGTGGGACGTTTTTGAAACATGAAAAGAAGATTTGGAGGTCTGTTCCTCTGGTGGCACTGTGGTCTATATGAAAGCTTCGGAATGAGTGTACATTTAATGGTGTTATTGCAGATGTTGGGGACCTTTTTGAGTTGATTAAAGCTAGAGTGGCTATTTGGTTGGTTTCATCATCAAAGGGGTGGAATTACTCGGTTAGTGATTTTATGTGTAATCTTAATCAGGTTCGAGCTTGTATAGTGGGGGTTGAGTTATCTGTTGGTATCTGGGGGCTACCCCATTTGGTGTGCACTGGGTTGGTTTGATTTGTGGGTTTTGCAGAACAGGAGCTCTGCTTTGCTTCAATGTTTGGTTTCTATTGCTGTGTTGCTGCAAAGATGCTGGGGGGATGCTCAGAGGTGTTATTGCCGTGTTCCTTTTGCTGTGTTGCTGCAGAGTTGTTTGGTTTGATCTATGGGCTTTGCACCAAAATGCTGGGTTGCTGGTTAGTCAGTTATGTTGCTGAGGCTGGGTTGCTATTTTGCTGCCATTGGTGTTTGTTATATTGTTTTTGTTTTTTTTTTCATTCTTCTCTATATGTTGGTTGCTCACCAACTTAGAGCCTGGAGTTTGTGCTAGCAGATGATTTGGTGTGCATCTTGGTGCCAACTTGGTTGGGATCTTGATGTTTTTCTGTGATGCTTTTTGCACCCTCCACTTTATTGATGTTCTGTAGCATACTGTGTATGTTTTTCATCAATAAATCTTCTCTTTGCTGATCAAAAAAAAAATGCTTGTCAAGTTTTGTTGTTGCATACTAGCAAATCACGACTTTAATTAGGCATTAATTGTCGTATAATGACAAATGAGAATTAACATAAAATTGAATTATTGCATTACATTGTCATGTAAATTAAAATATGATTACCCACAATTAAACAACCGTTAAATTCTATCAAGTAATAAACATATGTCCAATTACATAAATATTATCCCATCAATTTGTTTAGACTTATAAACAATACACCACTGGCAAAATATGCACCACCCATATCAAAATTAAAAATAGAATAAGACCATTACAAAAAAGGCACAAAACACATAGCAACATCACTAGTTTATAATGTAAGAATATTCATAAAGTGGCCCATATGCCACATGTTTGTTTTATTTATTTATGTATATATTTAATTAGTTTAATGGTTAATGGGTAACTAATGTATGTTCACTATCCCATATGGTGGTTTCATGAGACGTTACAACTTCCCTGATAGTGGGAAGTAATAAGGAGTTACACTTGGATACGGGTCCAAGCCTATCTATATATATGCCTGTGATAGCCATCAAACACAGACATTGTTTTGTGAATAGAATATGCTTGAAACTCTGTTCCTTCCACTTTTCCCATATGGTTCTATGAAAGTGTTCTGTGAGTGTGTTTTGTTTATTCAAGATTTGGCCATTTAAGAACAAAATTCAAATGCTTGAACATTATGGCAGGAGGTATTCTTCTTTCTGAATTAAAATAATTTTAATTCTCACAATTGGTATCAGAGCCAACCTTCTGTTATGTTGTTTGGTATTTGTTTCATCTACATAAAATCGAACTTCTGCATCTTACAGTGTAAAACGTTTTATTCAACAATTTACTGAATGTTTTGATGCGTACAATCATATACTAAAACTTTTAATAATGGTGTCTGAAGTGAGATAAAACATAACAATTGGTGTCTCCCGTAAAGTCTTGAATGTCAATACCTTCCCAGATTTCTTAAAGTTTGTTTTACTCCTGTAAAGAAATCAATTAAAAGTTGTGGTCCATATTTGACAACAAATTAACTATTCTTCATATTTTATGTGAATTAATATTTTATACATGTGATATTTGTATATTAATTCACACCATAAAATTTAACAATTCAAAATCATTGTAGAATCAAAATGAGTAATTTATATTGTATAACTTTTGAATATCACTATTAAAGAAAAAGAAAGAACTGTTGCAACAGTAGAGTCCATCTTGATTTGTGCTAGTGGTATTTACATTTATTTAAAATTTTCTCCTACTCTGAATCTATTTTATTTAGGAGACCTGTTGTGTGTCATTAACTATTATTTTTATTTATTGACACACACATTAAAGAACAAAATATTTAATTTGATTCTATATAAAATCTAGAAATTCTCATGCTTTTATTTGGATTTATTTGGTTTATTTTAGAAGGCATGAAAGACTTGATTTTATTTCTAGAATTTTCATAAAAAAATTTTAACATGCTGATAAGGACGTTTTGTTTATTATAGTTGCATGATTAAATAGCAAGCAAATTCAATTGAATTTCATACAATGAATTATAACATGTTCTTTTAGTTTTTATAACATGCCATAATTAAAAGATTATATTTTGTTTTAAGATTAGACACAACATCTTAAAACATAAAGATGGTGATTCTTAGTTTTATGATTGCACAAAGTTTAAAAAAAAAAAAATTTAATTTGGCATTTTTATATTGCAATTATGTTTTATGAATAATTTCTCGATCCCACAGGAAAGTAATTATTTATGAAATTTAATTAGAATAAGATAATGGATTGGGTATTAAAGGGATTGAACACTCTAAACCCACAGGTATAAGTTTTCTTTTCCTTAAATATTTTGAAACCCATTAGTCTTATTATAAAGTAATAGCAAATCTAATACAGTTTAGTGACCACTATCCACAGTAAGGTTTAGATTTGTTACTGAATTTGACATTGGTTGATTCAGACTATAGTTATTGTTTCAAAGCATTAATAATGTTCTTGGTAATTGCAGTGATTTCTACCTCTGTACTGTTTAATGAGTCTTCTTGTATTCCATTCTTGAACGGTGATAATTTTTTGGATTGGAAGGACAAAATCCTTCTAACATTAGGGTGCATGGACCTCAATTTGGCACTCCGTGTGGATGAACCTCTTAAACCCACAGATGAGATTTCCACTGCAGAAAAGAGTGCTTATGATAAGTGGGAGCGATCTAATCGCTTAAGCCTAATGCTCATAAAGTCACATATCAGCCAGAGCATTAGGGGTTCAATCCCACCATTTGATAAGGTCAAGAACTACATGAGGGCTATTGAAGAGCAATTTGTTAGTTCTGACAAAGCATTGGCAAGCACCCTAATGAACAAACTATCAGGAATGAAGCATAACAATTCTAGGAGTGTGCTTGAGCACATTATGGAAATGAGGGATATTGCAACTCGTCATAAGTCCTTAGAGATTGAGATTTCTGAGTCATTCCTTGTCAATTTCATACTCAATTCTCTTCCTATGAAATATGGAGCATTCCAAATTTGTTACAACACACAAAAGGAAAAATGGTCTATCAATGAACTTTTGATCATGTGTGTTCAAGAGGAGGAGAGATTGAAGTATGGAAAAGTTGAAAGTGCTCATTTAGCAACACATAAAAGAGGGCAATGGAAAAAGGGCAAAGGTGATCAGAAATAAAAGAAGCTTGGTAAAGTGCCATTTAAAAATCACAGCAATAAGGATGCATGCTTCTTCTGCAAGAAAAAGGGTCATATGAAGAAAGACTGCCCCAAGTATAAGAAATGGCTTGAGAAGAAATGTAATCTTATATCTCTTGTGTGTTATGAATCTACTTTTGTTAATACTCATCAATATGATTGGTGGATTGATTCGGGTTCTACAATTCACATTGCTAGTACCATGCAGGGCTTCCTCAGCCTAAGGAAGCCGATGGGAAGTGAACAAGGCATCTATTCGGGCAATGGAATGCATTCGCACGTCAAAGCTGTTGGAACTTTCAGACTTGTTTTAAAAAATGGCTTTGTTTTTGTCACGACCCGAACCTGCGCCCATAGGTTAAGGACGTAACCGGCCAGTAATCATGAGATTACCTACGGCCTCAAACCAAACCAACCGTATTTTAACAGAGTTAATAGGGGCCAAACGAAAGCAATTTAAAACTTTGTCCATAGAGCTGTGCTTACATGCACGTCATGACATTCCAGACACAAATATGTTAACAACTCACATCAGAAAATACAGTAACAAAAGGTTCTGTACGAACAGGATCATTAGTCTAAGTCACCTCGTCAAAACTGTACACAACAGATACAGAGTCCTCGCCAACGTGACAAAATATAAATACCAAACAAAAGGGCGAAGACGAGTCTCGTGCGTGAGGCGTAGGGCTGACTCTCAAAAACTCTTGTTGTTCCTGGCAGACTTCACTAGGGCTGGGTTTGGGCTTCTCTTGGCTCACCTACAAACACATGAATGAGCGTGAGCGATAGCCCAGTGAATAATATCAAATAAGAAGATACAACAATATACAGAACAACATATTCCGAACGGCCTTGGGCCTAATTCATATTTCTATTTAACATATACATACAATTTAAGTCAAGTGACTGTGGTTCCAAACATACTGGCCTTTGGCCCATTTATCTTTCCATAACAAACTAGCCCGTGGCCCATTCAAACTTTCGTTCATGTCAAAACGGTCTCTGGCCCATTCATTCATGTCAAAACGGTCTCTGGACCATTCATTTTATTATTCCGATTGAACTGTTATTCGTGTCAAACTATTACTTATATCAAACTATCATTCGTGTCAAACTATTATTTATGTCAAACTATCATTCGTGTCAAACTATTATTTATGTCAAACTATCATTTGTGTCAAACTGGCCTTTGGCCCATTCAAGTGACAAACTGGCCTTTGGCCCATCTAAATGACAAACTGGCCTTTAGCCCATTCATTTGTGTCGAAACGGCCTTCAGCCCACTCATTCATGTCAAAACGACCTTCGGTCCATTTATTCATGTCAAAACGACCTTCGGTCCATTCATTTATGTTAAAACGACCTTCGGTCCATTCATTTATGCCAAAACGACCTTCGGTCCACTCATTTATGCCAAAACAAACTTCGGTCCACTCATTTATGCCAAAACGACCTTCGGTCCATTCATTTATGTCAAAACGACCTACGGCCCATTCATTTATGCCAAAATGACCTTCGGTCCATTCATTTATGCCAAAACGACCTTCGGTCCATTCATTTATGCCAAAACGACCTTCGGTCCATTCATTTATGTCAAAATGACCTACGGTCCATTCATTTATGCCAAAACAACCTTCGGTCCATTCATTTATGTCAAAACAACCTACGGTCCATTCATTTATGCCAAAACAACCTTCGGTCCATTCAGTTATATCAAACTGGCTCATAGGCCTTTCATATCAAACTATGTCCATCATTCAAATTAATGAACTTTACAAAACTTACATAGAAGTAGCCATTGGACAATAACATATGTCAGATATTACTCACAGTAATCGGTTGATTGGTTCACCCTGGAACTCGACCCTGCACATGCCATGAACATACAAGGGTCACTAACAATTCAATCCGTTCAAAATTTACATTTTCCTCTTTAGGCTTCATTCTTATCTCTTTAACTCATTTACCATGCTTAACATATGCCTAAGAGTGCTTGCAAGTGAAAGAGAACGGAAAACAAAACACAGAACGCGTAGACAAAATTTCAGAAAACAGGGTCCCCGCTCCAGCGTGGACTTTCCAGCTTGAGTGGACCATATAGGCCTACAAAAGTGTTGGTTACCTCAAATTCCCGCTCGAGCGTGAACTCGGCCGCTTGAGCAGACTGCCTGTCTACATAGCTTCCCGCTCGAGCGTAAACTTTCCCGCTCGGGTGGACACCATGTCTATCAAAAATGCTCGGAGCTCGAATTCTCCGCTCGAGCAGCACTTTCCCCGCTCGAGCGGATGTCAAAATTCTGAAAATTCCAGGTTGTGTTCTTGAGCTCCAATTCGATTTTCCAGCTACACTACTTGCATGCAATGGCTCAAATCTCAAATATAATCATGCTAACAAAGTACAAACACCAAAACACATTATTATGGAGCTCAATTTCAAGGATTACTCACTTGCATGTCTCAAATTGACACCAAATTCAATTCTATCATACATATTCATGCATTTCAAGCTCTCATCTTCAATTATTCAAACATGCATGCCCATCTGGACTTCATTTCTATTTCAAAAGATGCAAGTGGTGCCTATTCCCATAAAGCTCAACAAAACCAAGCTTGCATGCATGATCAAACTTCAAATCTTGCTTAATTGACATGATACATGCTAGATTATGCAACTTATGGCAATTCAAAAGCAATCTTATGCATGCATGGTCATGTCTCATCAAAACCAATTTAAATCATGCTCTTGATCACAAAAATACTTTGAGCTCGCAAGATTACAAGTTCAATTCATGAATTCAAGAGTCACTGGCTTACCTAGAAGCCCAATTCTTCAATCTATGGTCCAATTAGAATTGGACTTCAAATTTCCAAGCCCTCAAGATCAAACAGAGATTTTTCTCTCTTCTCTCTCTCTAATGGCCGGCCCTCTCCTCTCCTTAGAGTGTATATCAGCCAAGTGAGAATAAAAGAGGGAGTTTGATTGAGTAGTGCTCATATTAAAAGCCCCTTTCTTACAATGTTATTATAATATCAAAGAATAGAGCACTAATTCACTAATTTAATCAATTTAATCCGACCTGAATCAATTTTCAATTAAATTTCACCGTAGGCTCTAAAAATTACGTTAATCACAATAGCGTAATCAATTTCGGGTTCTGTGGCCGATAAGGCCTCCAATTTTATTTCCAAAGCAGATTATTCAAACTGATATTCCTACGGTGAACAGATAAAATTTCAAAATTGCATATATTCAAATAATGGCACATAAAATCATGCTAAACACATAATCATACTCAAATTAAGGACCAATTAGCATTCTACGGAACAGGGATATCACAGTTTTGGATCTTGAAAACACATTTTACATTCTATCTTGTTCAAAAAATTTAATTTATATTTCTAGACTAGTACCGTTTGGATTTAAATTTCAATTTGTTGGTGTAAATTTTAGTTTGTTTAAAGACTCTATTTCTGTAGGATTTGGTACTTTAACTAATGGTTTGTACAAATTAAATCTAGATCCTGTTTTTGAACAACATCTTTCAACCTTGCATGGTGATATTGTCATTAAGCGTAATATTGTTGATGAGTCATCATCTATTCTTTGGCATAGGAGATTGGGACATATCTCCATTGAGAGAATAAAGAGATTGGTTAATGATGAAGTCTTTCTAACTCTTGATTTTACCAACTTTGGTATTTGTGTGGACTGCATAAAGGGAAAGCAAACCAACAAGACCAGTAAATATGCCAAAAAGAGTGAGGAAATTCTTAGAATCATACACACTGATATTTGCAGACCATTTACTCCACCTTGTCTAAATGGTCAGAGATATTTTATCTCATTTATTGATGACTTTACACGATACATGTATCTCTATCTCTTGTTTGATAAGGCCGAGGCACTTGATGCCTATAAAGTTTATAAAGTAGAGGTAGAGAAACAAACTGAAAAGAAAATTAAAATTGTGAGGTCAGACAGGGGTGGAGAATATTATGGGAGGTACATAGAATTAGGACAATTACCAGGTCCATTTGCTAAGTTCCTTAAGGAAGAAGGCATTATAACACAATATTCAATGCCTGGCACACCACAACAAAATGGTGTTGCTGAAAGAAAGAACCGAACACTTATGGACATGGTAAGGAGCATGCTTAGTTATTCTAATGTGTCTATAAATTTATGGAGTGAAGCTTTGAAAACCGCTGTGTATATCTTAAACAGGGTTCCATCCAAGGTTGTTCCCAAAACACCATTTGAGTTATAGAAAGGATGGAAGCCAAGTTAAGACACTTACGCGTTTGGGGTTGTCCAGTTGAAGTGAGGGTGTATAACCCACATTTAAAGAAATTGGACCCCAGAACAGTTAGTGGTTTTTTCATAGGCTATGCGGAAAACTCTAAGGGTTACACATTTTATTGTCCTTCAAATTCACTTAGAATTGTTGAAGCCAGAAATGCTAAGTTTATTGAGGAAGTTGACCCTAGTGGGAGTTAACCTCGAAAGATAGAGTGGAAGGAATCACAGGATCCAAATACAACACCCGTGAATATAGGTGAATTGGTTGTCTTTCAGGATAATCAACCTCATATCCAGGAAAATCAACAAATTCAAGAACTTCCACCACAAGAGGAACAAGTCAACATAGAGCCTGTAGCTCAAGTCCCAATTGAGACTACAGAATTAAGAAGATCCTCATAAGCTAGAAAGTCAGCAATTTCTGGTGATTATTTTGTATACTTAATGGATTCTGATTTTGACATCGGACCTAAAGATGATCCTATTTCATTTTCCAATGCTATGAATAGGGATGATTCTAAATTATGGTATGATGCCATGAAGGAAGAGTTGGAATCTATGGCTAAGAATCAAGTTTGGGAAATTGTCGAGTTGTCTAAAGGAGTTAAAGCTGTTGGCTGTAAATGGGTTTATAAGACCAAGAAAGACTCAAATGGTAATGTCGAATGATATAAGGCCAGACTTGTAGCCGAGGGTTTTACTCAAAGAAAAGGCATCAATTATCATAATACATTCTCTTCGGTTTCTAGGAAGGATTCATTTTGAATTATCATGGCATTAGTAGCTCATTTTGATTTAGAGTTACATCAAATAAATGTGAAAACGACATTTTTAAATGGAGATCTTAAGGAAGAAGTATACATGAAACAACCTGAAGGTTTTTGTTCTGATAAAGATAGTCACTTGACCCACCCAAAAGATAGTCACTTAGTTTGCAAGCTCAAGAAATCCATATATGGACTAAAACAAGCTTCCCGACAGTGGTACTTAAAGTTCCACAATGTTCTTACTTTATATGGTTTTACGGTGAATGTTGTGGACAACTGTATATATCTTAAGGTTAGTGGGAGCAAATACATTTTTCTAGTTCTATATGCGAATAACATTTTACTTGCATCTAATGATTTGGGATTGTTGCATGATTCTAAACAATTTCTTTCTCAAAATTTTAAAATGAAGAATGTGTGTGAAGCTTCTTATATCATTGACATAGAGATTCACAAAGATAGATTCAAAAGGACATTAGGACTGTCTCATAAAGCCTACATTGATAGTGCTTTGGAGAAATTTAAGATGAGTGATTGCACTCCTAACGCAACGCCCATTTTAAAGGGTGACAAATTCAATTTAAGTCAATGTCCGAAGAATGATTTGAAAAAGGAACAAATGGTTAGCATTCCTTATGCGTCTGCCGTAGGCAGTTTAATGCATGCTCTGGTTTGTACACGACCTGACATTGCATTTGCAGTTGGGATGCTTGGAAGATACCAAAGCAATCCAAGAATGGAACATTGGAAGGCTGCAAAGAAAATCGTGAGGTACTTAAAGGGAACCAAGGACTACATGTTTACTTACAAGCATGTTGACTGTCTTGAGGTGGCTGGATATTCAGACTCGGATTTTACGGGTTGTCAAGATTTCAGAAAATCCACTTTAGGATATGTCTATCTGCTAGCAGGCGGTGCTATTTCATAGAAGAGCGCCAAAGAGACGATAATTGCATCGTCAACAATGGAAGCAGAGTTTATAGCATGCTTTGAAGCAACATCATAGGCTATTTGGTTAAGGAATTTTATCACAGGGCTTCGAATTGTGGATTCAATTTCTAGGCCATTAAAGGTTTACTGTGATAATTCGGCTGCGGTTTTCTTCTCTAACAACAACAAAAGTGGTAGTCGAAGCAAGCATATTGACATAAAGTATCTTGCTGTTCAAGACCGCGTTAAGAAGCAAGAAGTCCGCATTGAGCATATTAGTACCGATATGATGGTTGCAGATCCCATGACCAAAGGCCTTTCTGTAAAGGTTTTTTCAAAACATGTTGAGAGCATGGGACTGATTGGTTAGCTCAATAATTTTTCTAGTTGTCATGACATTTTGATTATTATTAGTGAAAATCATCATTTTGTGGACCTAAAGTATTTGTGATGCTATGCAGTCCATTGTGACTATTGATCCATAGGGATCATTGGACCCAGAATAACTTATTAGAAGTTATTCATAAAGCATGACACCACATAAAGTTGAGAGTGTGATACAATGTAATACATGGAAGGTAATACTCTTTTGATTGAGTATAACCGCCATGATTTGTGTATTATAACTCTAAGGTTTGGGTATTTTTATTTAATGGCCATAATCAATTTGTTAGTTATCCGACAGTCAACAACGTGTGTTATATATGCCAAGTGAGAGAATGTAAGAATATCCATAAAGTGGCCCATATGCCACATGTTTGTTTTTATTTATTTATGTATATATTTATTATATTTATTTAATTAGTTTAATGGTTAATGGGTAACTAATATCTGTTCACTATCCTATATGGTGGTTTCATGGGACGTTACAACTTCCTTGATGGTGAAAAGTTATAAGGAGTTACACTTGGATATGGGTCCAAGCCTATCTATATATATGCCTGTGATAGCTATCAAACACAGACGTTATTTTGTAAATAGAATAAGCTTGAAACTGTGTTCCTTCCACTTTTCCCATATGGTTCTATGAAAGTGTTCTGTGAGTGTGTTTTGTTTATTCAAGATTTGGCCATTCAAGAACAAGATTCAAAGGCTTGAATATCATGGCAGGATGTATTCTTCTTTCTGAATTAAAATAATTTTAATTCTCACAATTTTTAATTCTCACATACAGTCCAAACTTAGGACAAAACATAATTATAATATTATATGACATCACAACTTCTATCAAATATGAACCAAATAGGGTTTTGTTCACGTCTAATTTTCATAAAATTTTGAGATTCGGATTTTATTTATTTTTATTTCTTATTTTAACGTTTTGATTCTTAAGTAATTCTCAACAATGAAAAATATGTATATGTAAGAACATTGAAAAGGTTTGGTCGCCCATCACCAGGAAAAACATTTTAGTAACAAAAAAATTAATTTATTTCTTCTCATTATATAAAAAAAATTTACTGAAATATTCTGTTATGATTTTGATTTTAGTATAAACTTGCGCTAATACCATATGTAAGATTATAGGATCTATATATTAGAAATTAAAACATTACGAGCATAATTAACTATTAAAATATAAACTTAGATACATATCGTTTAATTCGGCCACTATGTTGAGTTTTGCTTCCTTGAAAGAAGATGGTATTCACATCGGAAAACCTTAGCACCAGCTTTTTCCCTCTTTCTCCTAATCTTTATATTTTCTTTTCAATGGGACTGACAACCTTTTGATCCACATATATATAGATATATGTAAACCCTAATAAGATAGGAGAGAGAACTAAGTCTAAATAAAACAATTATTGGGTTCTCCCATTAAGGAACTCAAATAACTTAAAATAAGCCTTACACTTTCATATCACATTTTGACATATAAAATGATAAACATACTAAGATGGACCATGACTCAAAACTTTATAGATCACAATAATAATTTTGGACTTATATCACTTAATCTGTCTGAATCACTTTCAACTCACTTTTCACAAACTAAACAAAATATAATTAATGACAGCCTAATTAACAACAAATTTTTACAATTTCAACTATTTCAAACTTATATTACAGATTCGATCACATCATCCGAGACAGGGACTTCTCACCGGATGATAGAGAAGGGGTTCGAGCTCCACACACACACAAAAAAAAAGGGACCGAAGGGTCTTCACACATAGATAATTATATTACATGCATAGAATTAACCACACAATAGCACTCACAAGCCTATTGTTAATTTTGTGGTTCATTCTCTTATCTCTAACATTTCTTCATCTTGAAACACCATAAATGAAAACCATAAGACCACAAAATAGAATTTCAAACCTGACGCAACACAACACAACACACGTAATTTGATCATAAAGTGTTTCAGACTTTGAGTTCATCTTGTGAAGTAAGTTTTGGGTGAGAAGAGACGTCGAGGCGAAAACATCCCCATGTACCTTGGTGAAGCAAGCCCATCAATGGACCTATAATTGGGCATGATGAACCCTTCTCTGTCTTCATGGGGGAGAGGAGTGGAGGCACGGCGCCCATTGAAGGTGCCATACTTGACCAACTTCCCAATCCATGACATCTTCTTGGGGGATTCCCTATGCGCTCCGGTCATCTTCTCACTCAAGTACTCCTTCACCGCGTGCAAGCCATGCTCAAACACTTCCATTGGTGGTGAAATTAGAGGGTTCCCTTCCACACTGAGCTTTTGGAGCTTCCTGAGGCAACCGAGGGAGTCGGGTAGTGTTGTGATTTTATTGTAGCTAATGTCCAATTCAACGAGGGACATGAGGAGACCGACCGAGTATGGGATGGTGGCCAGGTACTGGAAGTTTTGGCTGATGTTAAGAACTTGGAGGTTGACTAGGTTTTCCATGTCTTCAGGGAGTGCCCTGAGGCAATTGAGACGGGCGTCGAGTACGTGAAGGTTAGTGAGGTAGCTGATGGAGCGAGGGAGGAACATGAGCTTGTTTGAGTTCACTGACAACTTCTTTAGGTTCACTAGCTCAAAACCTATGGTGTCTGGCAACTTTGCTAACTTGTTGAAGTTTGCGTTCAGATCTTCTAGTGACCTGTTATTGTTGTACAAGTCGAATCACAAATGTTAATTGAAAACAATCATTCAACTACTTATTATGACTTATATTTTGGAGCAATGCTACACATCCTGCAATTTTTTTCCCCCGAACTTCCCTCAAAGATATGGCAAACAATGGCAAACAATACCAACCAATCAACTCCTTCAAATTGTTTACCACATCATTAGGGAAAAGTTTCGGAGATTGAGCATATTTCTTTATTCCCAAACTTCACTATCTAGAAATTACTCAGAATTATTATTTTATAATTCAGATTTATTCTGCATATAAATTTTACACTATACAAATTTAATCTCCACTACAAAACCATTCACCCAAAAAAATATGGTTGGATAAGTTTAGGAATCTAAACTTATTGAATATCTCATTTTTTTTAATATAATTTTCTAAATGTTTTTTAGGGGCATAAAATTTCATACAAACATATGTATGTGCTTTTGAGAAATATGAGAACCAAATCAATAAGCAAATCTTCCTTCTCACATGTCACTTGCATGTTAGTTTAGCCACAAATAGGCCCAAATTTTATAAATTCCTCAGTTTGGTTAGATGGATAATACAAAAAGGTGAAAGAAAAAAAAAATAGCTTGAGAGTCCTAGAAAATATATAGGAAAATTAGCTTCCTCTACAACTCAAATTAGCTTGTTAGTTAAGTTAACAATTTCTTACAGAATATATAGGAATTTTTTTCCCCCTCTAATCTTTCCTTTTTGCCCATGTTTCTCTCTATAACACCCTTTTATGCAGTGAATATATTTTTTTCTCATAATTTTATAACAAAATTTTTCGTCTATTCAAATGCAAGCAAAAAAATAAATTTTCATTTATTTTTCTTTTCTTTCACTTGACTTTCTGCCATTTTCATTCTCTATCATATGTTTCTTTCTAAACAAACAGAACTTTCAAAAATACAATATACCTAAAATTTTCACTCAAAATTCTAAAATGAATACGTAGTTCAAATTCATTATATACATATATATTACAATACACTAATTCAATCACAAGTACACTCATTTTCAACTATACTTTTTTTCATTAGATCAAACCTAACCAAATTCAAACACTCTCTCTATTGAACACCGAAAGTTCAATTTTGTTTGAGATTTTCTCTGTACAAACACTGAAACATGGCCTAAAGAGATCACAAAACCCAGCTAATCCGATTTAAATTCGGTTGGCCTATAAAGTACAAAGCAATAAAAATATGGGTAAGTTACACTATCTTTCTTTGTGATTTGGTCAACAAAAATGATTCACCCAAAAAATTTGAGTTTGTTCGAATCTTCTAAATTTGTACATACTGGTCAACCATTCGGACGACCAGTGCAATCCTTATCTACTGTAGTTGTCACCTTTATCAACCGCGACTGTCACTCGTTACCGAATGACCAGTCAGACGACCAACTTACACAAATACTAGCGATTCAGGCAAGTCAAAATTCGGTGGATGTAACATTACTCTTTGATAAAATACATGAGAAATTCTATGGTTACACATCCCTTTTGGGATGTTTACCGTATGTACATTTGGTTACGATATTTGTGTCTTTCGTTATGATTTACTGTGTTGTTAGTTATAACATATTGTGATGTTAGTTATGTTTCAAGAGTTATTTGGTTATATTTCATGTAATATTTGGTTATAACTCAATTTTTATTTTTTATTCTAATTATGACTTCCCATAGTATTAAGTTATGCCATTTGTGAGAATCAAACTCACAAATAACATAACTTGCATATGGTAAACACCTTTTTTGTACCATAACATTACCCAAAATACATTGAATTCACAAGTTTGACATAGTTATTTGAATTATCTTAATATTTAATTTACATAATACCTTTCTTTTTCATCAATTATATGTTCATTAGTCAAATAGAGAAAAATAATATTTTTTCATTTCATTTAGGGTCTTCCTAACTAAAACCCCCAAAATACAAGCGAAAGACAAAATATTGTAACACACTTTTCACTAACGTCATGATCAATGTATTTTTATTTAAATCAATACACTTTTTAATATTTTTATATATTTTCAAAAGACTTTTTTTATATATTTCCCAACATTAAACAATGTTTATAGGGCACTTTTTAGCATTTTTCAATCATTTCATCTTAAAAAGAGAAAATAATGATTTTTTTTTAAAAAAAATTTCACCAAGTTAATTTTTTTTTTATTTAAAATTTAAAACTGAATTTTAAAAACTAAGCCAAATTAAACCTTATTATATTGTTTTTTTAGGGAGAGGCTTCCTACTATTGGGCCTATGGGGCTCCCCATGGGTCCCATTTCATTAATTTGAACAGTTCAATATATAAAACTTGTTTAGTACTTCATGCTTACAAAAAATTATATTGATTGGAATATATTTTTGTTAATAATTTATTTTTAAAATTATATTTACCATTGATAAAAATGTATTCCGATCAAAGGACTATCAATATCCGATCGATGTGACTTTTTTGCAAGTATAAAATATTCAACGAATTCTATACATTAAACAATTCGAATTATTAAAACGGAACCTTTAGTGAACTCCATGGGTCCAATAACACGCTAATTCACTGTGTGAACTGGAGAGAAACGTCTCCTTTTTTTTTAACACTTTAGAGATAGTCAATGTAATTTTTTCTAAAATTATTTAATCTGTGATACATTTATTGAAATAGAGAATTTAATGCTGGTCGCATATGACTGAATTTTCCACAATAAGGGACATTGCTAGTTTCGAAGTTTCAACTAGCAAGGTCACCCCCCGCGTTCACACCCGAAAAGAAAATGTACGAATTTTTAAGATTTTGTTTGGTTAGAGGATTTAATAAGAAAAAGAATAATGTTATATGTATTAATTAATGTATTAATTATTATATCAATAGATGATATGATATAATTTTAAAGGTTTTGAATATTTGTAATTTGTATAATAAGTAGGATTAGTAATAATGACATAACATTAGTTGGTATATTAGTGTATACATTAATTGGTGCATGTAGCACCACCGTAAGAAAATAGAAAGAACAAAGGAAATGTAATTTTATTTTTTATTTGGTTATAATAGAACATATAGGGCAAAAGAAAATAAGACAGAAATACAATTATACTTTTTGTCTTTTGGATTCACTTAATCTCTGTTCTTTTTCCATTTCTCAACTCAACCAAATATAACTTGAAATTTTAGTCCTACAGATTCTTTTTCCTTCCCTTTTCCCTTTTTATTTCTTTCATCATATCGTTTTTTAAGTTTGTTGTCTCAACTTGATAGAGCATTTGGGAATAAAATGCTCGTTTTGAGATTGATCTCAGTGATATGAATAGTTTACTTTCTTGTACTCATTGAGTAAAATATTTATATAAAAAATTAAGATTGATCGAATATGGGTCGTTATTTGTTTAAATCATATTTATATTTCAAAAATGAATGGTTACTCTTGAAATTATAATTGTCATTCAATCTTTTAAAATAAATGTAACTTAAACATATAGTTACCGATATCTGATCATCTTAATTTTTTGAGTAAAGATTCTATTCAACGGGTCTTAAAAAGTGAATAATTCAGATCACTGGTACCGACTCCAAAATAAACCCACCTAGTCCAAACGCTCTCTCAAGTTGACAACTTGATAACCAACCTGAGAGAATTCAAGCTCATCTCTAAAATAGTTCTTTCTATTGACTCACAAACAATAATGTCATATGACAGGTATCAATTTTTAATTTGTGACACACTCGATCATTTAACTCTTTTATCATATCATTATAAATAAATTTGTTGGTCTAAAAATGTGAGTCATTAAAATTTCTTTATAACAACATATCAAAGCTTTCATTTGTGGCAAGTCTTTTGATAGGGATTTTATGGCTAGTCCTATGTGATAGACTTAAATATTTATAGATCATGTATACTTTTTTTTAATGTACTAATAATTATTAAAAAATGCTTATTGTTTCCTAATATTTTTCGAGGATATTGATAGATGAAAAAAATAGATAAATAAGTTTGTTCAATAAAACCAACCTACAAGTCTCCTACAAAAATGATTGTGGGTAATTTTCATTTAGTATTAAAGGGTAATAAAACAATTTTATTTACTTATTTATTTATTTTTGGTATTTTGTTAAACCCATTGACAAACAAACTGTGACAGGGGACATCCTTAATTTCTCAAATAAGGACGAAATCTTGTTTGGATTAAGAAATTTGTATAGAGGTTGATTGTGGACAGAGTTTTATCTACACCAGTAGTTGAGTTGGTTTGTGACCTAGGAGCTCTTTTCACATTCTAACCATGAGGCGTATGGATTTTGCAAATATAATATCCATAATTGTAAAACATATGAAAATTAATTTATTTACTTTCCTTTAGGTATATTGTTTTGAAATATAGTTTAATTAGTGTCAATTTTCTCGCTAAACGTAAATGTTGTGTCCAGTATTATCATTATAAATCTAAATCTCTATTTGTTTGTTTGTTTTTGCTTTGGATTGTGAATATAAATCTCAGTTTTAGTAAACGAGTTTTAACAAATTATAACTAATATAAAGATTGAAGATTGTAATGAGCTTAGTAAGAACAGCTATAATACACAAATATTCTTTATATGATCTAGTCCCTTTTCTTTCCTTCTTTCTTTATATATATATATATATATTTTCTTTTCCATTTACGTCAATCTCAAAAATCAAGATACTTTTTTAATTATTTTATTAAAAAATGTAAGAACTAGAAATTACCGACGCATAAAAATTGTAAATTTAATCTCAAAGCTTCGAAAGCCGTAAAAATGGGAAAACAAACCTGCAGTTTTCAATAGTTTTTGGGAGTGATTCAAGAAGGTTGCCGGATACATTCAAAACCTTGAGCTTTGACAAACATCCAATTGAGTTTGGAAGAGATTTAAGCTGATTTGAGTGCACATCCAACACTATCAGATTAAGCAATCTTGCTGTCAGAGATTCTGGTATGCTCTGCAAAATTTACACCCCACCCCCCAACCAAAACAACAAAAATAAAAATATGATTAGTACAGACTACATTACCAAATACTGGTAGTATCTCAAAAGAAAATGATTTGTAAGCTCAAAAAATGAAAATATTTGTTCTTGTTTCATTTTAAAACCCAACACCCCTAAATTACCAATAGGTCATATTTTTTAGGCTTATTACCCATTAAGTTTTATTGACAAATTTATCAATTAATAAATTTATCAGTCAGGATTTGTAAGTAAATAAGCTTAATTAATAAGATTGATTGATAAGTAACTCATTGTTATATGACTTAGTTTATCATTCATAAGCTTTGAAATCGTATTACAAATTAACCTCTTTATTATATCCAACTGTTAGGTCAGGTAACAGATTACGATGACTTCGGCTATTAATTATTTTTATACCAATTTTATGCTCAACCCATCTTCTCTCTATTAGGGGTGTGCGTGGTGCAGTTTGAGAATAAAATTATAACTAAACCATGGATGATGAATTGGCAGATTTGCTATTTGTTACCAAAGCGCGACTTGCGCAGTTTCAACTTGTTTGTTGATTGGATGATAATTTTAAACAATTTTCAAGAATTAATAATATATAGTACTAATTTATATAATATTTTTCATAAATACTTTTTTTTTAGGATAAATATTTTTATTGTAAATACTTTTTTTAATGTGTGTTGTATTTACTACATTTGTGAGTTGTATTTTTTTAATTTTAAATATATAATTTTTATTTTTTCATTTTAAATATTTTATTTTATAATTGTTTTAATTTTTTTCGATATTTTTAATATTTTATAAAAACTTTTGAATATTTTATTATTTATTTTTTAAGTATTCAATTTATTTTTTAAAATTTTTAAAAAATTTGGATTGCCCATATATATCTAAATCATAACAAATTATTTGGTTAGTACTTAAAAAAATAAAAAAAAATATTTTTCAAAAAAATAAAAAATATTATTTCAAAAGAATAAAAAATAAAAAAATAATTTTAAATATTAAAATAAAAAATTAATTTTTTATAATTTTTTTTTCTTTTTGTTCTAAAAATAGATTTTTGAATTTTTTTTTGAATTTTGAGTTTTGAAAAAAATTTTGAATTGAGTTTTGAAAAGAGTTTTGAAACTTTTTAATTGGAATCATGATTCCAAAATTAAACCAAATGGTACCTTTGATTTTTATTTTTATTCTTTTGTATTTTTGTTTTTGTTTTGTTTTTGTTTTTGTATAATTGTTTGACTTTTTGACTGTTTTAGTAATTTTTTGATTTTTTAAACTATTATAGGTAGTTTCCAAACTTGCCCTTAGTTGACCTAAAAATAGAATAAAATAAAAATAATTTCACCAAAGATTAAAATATATATATATATATATATGTATGTTTGACTTTTTATTTAGGGTTTTTGGTTTAAGATCACTAGCAATATATATATATATATATTAAACAACATAATTATGTATATTAGTTTAGGTCCTCCAAAATACATTGTGATAAAATTCTATAACTTTTTAAATTCATTTGAAACTTTCAAAATTCTATAACTTTTGATCTAGATATTTGTTTCTTATAAAATTTGTATTTTTTTTGAATTGTTTCATCAAAATCTGTAAAACAATATCCATGATGAATACAAAATTCAAAAAAAAAAAAAAAAAAAAATTGATGAAATTTCACTGACCTAAGACAAGTCAGTAAAATTTCGATAACCAAGTCAGTGAAATTTCAATAACCAAATCAGTGACTAACGCAGGTTAATGAAATTTCAATGACCAAGTTAGTGAAATTTCGATAACCTAGGTTAGTCAATGAAATTTCGATGACCAAGTCAGTGAATTAGTGAAATTTTATTAATTTTTTTCTTCAAAATTTCATATTATGTGTTGGAAAGATCTTGTCAATGAGATTATAAAAATATAAATTTTTTAAAATACGTAAATAAAAAAATTATTAAATTTTAAAGTTTTAAAACCATTTAAACGATGTAAAAGGTGGGATAAGCGACCTGAGCTAGTAAAATAATAACAATGAGAAATCTTAACTAGAAAAGAAAATTAGCTTAGACCTCTCTTCCAACCCAAGCTATATAGAGGATGTATTACTAATTTTTTATTTTCATTTTTGTTTTTTAGCAACTTGCACTGAATTTTTAAATTTATTTTATTTTTTTACTTTTTATATCATTCTTGATTAACCGACGAGGAAAATAAAATTTTTCAGACGAATTAGGAAAACAAAAAAAATCACTAAAAGCAAAGAATTCGAAACAAATGTTAACTATTCCGAAATTCACAATAACCCCCCTTCACTTTCGGAAGAATAAAAGGAAAAGAAATCCCACCACTCAAGTAAAAGATGAGCAAAAGTGGATGTTTGGCAATAAATTTTTTATAAAAAATTTTATTTACTTTTAGTATATCTTTAAATTAAAAAAAAAATTAAACTTCTAGTTCCTTATCTAAAAATTAAACAACATACCATTTTTTTTTTTTTTTGTAAAAAAAAGGTCACCAAAAAATAAAAATAACAACCCCAGAAATTGACTTTATTTTTTTTTTTTTTGGGGGGGTTCAATCAACAATAAAATGAAAAAATAATTTGTCAAACCCCCCACTAAATTAGCATGAGTTACTCTGAATACATATATATATATATATATAAGCAATTCTTTTAAAGTTAAGTAATAATAACAAGGAATAATTACAAAGAAAATCCTACAACTTGACTCATGTAATAAAATAAATTTAAATTTTTTTATCAATTTAAATCACAATCGTTTGATTTGTTTAAATCTAAACATTTTGTCTATTTTGCCAAGTAAAATCAATGTAAAAAAAGATATTTTGACTATTGAACGGAATGAAAATGATATTTTAAATATTTTATGTAAGTCTATATTGAATTTAATGATTAAAATATTATTTTTCTATCAGTTTTACTGAATAAAAATAGACATATAGTTTAAATTTAAAAAAATTGAATTTAAATTGACAAAATTAAAACTTAAGATTTATTTTGTTACAAAGACTAAATTTTTATTTATTTATTTATTTTTTGTTTTTGTAATTTCCCATGATAACAATAATTAACAAAAATCTCAATTATTAATTATTAATGAGTGAGTAAAAGATATGTACCTGAAGATTGTTATTTGAGATATCAAGTTTGCAGATGGTACCAATATTGAGAGAAGGGTTGGGAAGAGAGTCCAAATCCATCCCACTTAAATCCACAATATCAAGCCTGTCTTCCTCCTCCTCCTCTGGTATCCCAATTCCTGTTCCTATTCCTTTCCTCTCCTCCGGCGACCTCACGTTCACTTCCATCCTCTTTTTCTCCTGCTGCACCAAATTATGCCGTGGCTGTGGATAGATCGTGTTTAGATACAAAACCCAAAAGATGAGAAACAGAGACAGACAGAGAGAGAGAGAGAGAGATAGACACAAACAAGAATATATATATAGAGAGAGAGAGAGTATTTTTTGACCTTAAGACTTGATGATAATGTTTGTGGCGTTGTGTTTGTGTTGGACCCAAAATTTTTTTGACCTTAAGACTTGATGATAATGTGTGTGGCGCTGTGTTTGTGTTGATGTGACCCATGATATATGCTAGCTAGAGACCAGAGAGAGGGAGAAAGAGAGAGCAAGAGGAGGTTGGGAAAGACGTACGGAGGGTTAGTAGAGAGGACACGTAGGCATGACGAAAGTGGGAAGTACAAAGCCGTATTCAAAGGGGGTTACGTTACCAACTGTCCTCCTCCTCACCCACCCACCCACCTCCCTAAGTCAACTCTCATTTCCCCATTGTTTTTCAGGTTTTTTTTGCCTGCCAGCCATGCCCACGCCCGCCCGCCAATCACGCCCACCTCTTCATTATTTTATTTTATTTTTTTAGGTAAAATACTCTTTATACCTTTGTGTTGGAGCGTTATTTCATTTTTGCCTTTTAAATATATATTTTTCTACTTTGGTATTTGGTGTAATGAACAATGAAGGTTAATAGAAAATATTTTATATGATAAATAGACAATAAGTATATATGGATAAAAAAAAAATTTCTTTTTTTAAAGGAGAAAAAGATTTTCTATGTCACCACACTATTATCACCATTTTCACTTTTATCACTACACTCCCATCACCACGAGCATTGCCATCATCATTACCGTTATTACCATCACTGCCCGCCACCACCACGCCACCACGTCCACTTTTATTTCACCACTACCACCAAATATAAAAAATAAAAATAAAAATTTACTCCTAAAGCTAACTTCTACTCAAAATTAGACATAAAATATGAGTTAACTGCTAAATTATATAAAAAAATATATATATTATTATATTGCAGTTTAGATTTGTATTAGAGGTGTGAGTTAAAATAATATAATATTTTTATACCACATGTTTGTCAATATGTCATTTTCTATCTAATTTTAAACATAAACTATTTTGTAGAATAAGTTGAAAAAAACTTAAAATATTAAATACCAAAATGGGAAAATATGAGAAAATAGCGGAACTTAAAAGGGGCAAAATGTAATTAACTCTTTATTTTTAGACTATAAAATAACTATGTGTAATAATTCAATAGGATTGGATTGTCTCCAGTTGGGCAGCCTATCTAGACCGTTCAATCCGATTCATTTAGGGCCCGCTTTGGATCCGTCTCGATGATTCAAACCATTCAATATGTAAAAATCGTGGAATACTTCATTCCTAAAAAAATTACTTTGATCAGATATCGATAGCCACTTGATCAATTCACATTTTTGTCAACAACTTTTTAAAAAATTATATTTACCATTAACAGAAATGTGTATTGATCAAATGGCTATCAATATCCGATTAACATGATTGTTTGTAGGAATGAAATACTCGATGAGTTTTATACATTAAACGGTTCAGATTATCGATTTAGGATCCGTGATAGGCGCACGAAGATTCAACAATATGATCTAATTCAATTAGAACTGAAAACAAACCTAAGCCTAATTCAATAATGGTGGTTTGCCGTTTGGGAATTTTAGTTGTATACAAAAAGTTATCTAGAGAACCTTTGACAATATATTAATTTAATTAAAAATTTTAAAAATATATATATTAAAAAATTAAAAAAAATCATGTAAAAATGTAAATTTATTTTTTATTCTTTTTAATTTTTGCATAAAAGTCAAAAAATTATTAACAAATATTTTAATTTTTTCATTTTATATTTTAATTAAAAAATTACTAAAAGAACTATTTCTCAAACGAAATTTTCAGTGGTTACAAGCTTTAACATATTTTTTTACATACTAAAAACTTATAATTTTTCTTTTTTGTAAATAATTTATCTTTTATGTTGAAATGTTATTTCGCTTTATTATTTTATACTATATTGGGCATATTTAATACTGCTTATAAACTATCTTTATGATTATAATTTGTTTAGATAATTAATTAGAAATAAATGGTATATCTATTTAGTACAACTTTTGATAATTGTAAAAATAGTTGAACTTGTTTGGCCAAAAAAACATCTCACACAAGTTTTCTTTGGCTTCATTTGATTAGAAATAAATGAATGGTGGAAAGTAAAAATGGTACAAGTAAAACAAAAGAAAAATAAAATAAAATATATTTTCTCATACAAATTTAATTAGGTTGAAAATTTTACAATCAAATAGGAATTCTAATTATGAGTAACTAGTTTTACAACAAATTTAAATTTTATTGTATTTTGTTATATTTTTTGCAAGAATCTAAAAGTTTAGTTACCATACTATTATGAATTGAATAAGAAAATTAACTTTCTTATAATTTCCATCACTTTCATGCTAAACAAACCCACATTTTTATTTTATTTTATTTTATTTTATTTTATTTTCACTTTCTATCATTTTCATCCTAACCAAAATGAGCATTTGGTTTTGTTTGTTTTTTGTTTTTTGTTTTTGTTTTTGTTTTTATTTTTTTTGTTGGGTGCAAATATCTAGAATAGCCTCAAACTTTATAAGACAAAAGATATGAGCCTCTATTGTCAATACATACTCAGGGATTTTTAAAAAAAACAAAACAAAATAATAAATAATAAATCACTAATTGTACAAAATATATTATTTTTCCGGCTACATAAGTTAAAAATGCCAAGTAAATTATATTTAAAATTGTGATTAAACAGTAATAATCACCTATTTTACACAAATAAGTTAACTTGTTATTATAAATACTAATAAATAGCAACGTCGTTGCATTCTCTCAACTTGACAACTTGAGAGAGCGTTCAAACTTGATAGACTCATTTTGAGACCGATTTCAGTAATTCGAACCGTTCACTTTTTAGAATTCGTTGATTAAAATATTCGTGCGAAAAATAAGATTATTGGACATTGGTAACTATATGTTTGAATTACAATTCTTTTTAAAAAATAGATGATAAATATAATTTCAAGAATAGTCATCCATTTTTTGTAATATAAATTTGATTCAAACATATAGCTACTGATATCTGATCATCTTGATTTTTTGCATGAATTTCAACTTAACGAGTTTTACAAAGTGAACAGCTAGGATCTCTATAATCGGTTCCAAAATGAATCTACTAAACTTAAACGCTCTCTCAAGTTGAGATAGCCAGCAGAAGAGAAACCAAACCATTAGTGGATTTAATTAGTTTAATGAGTCTTATCATTTGTAATTTTGTAACTTAAAAATAAAAAAATTTATAATATACACATCTTTTTAGGGTGTGTACCATATGCTCAATTATAACTTTTTTGATATTTAATTATAACTCATTGTGGTTTTGGTTATTATTCAAGTATGGCTTGCTGTGATGTTTGTTATAACTTAGTTATAACCTATCATAGTTGTTATTTTGGTTATGACGAAAAAGACCTTTTATTATGTCTTAAATAGTGTTTGGTTATGACCCTTAATTATGAACGTTGATTATAAATTATTAAGATTATTATTAGGGAAAATAACCGATAAGTTCTACTAAACTTTTTTTAAAAAAAACTATAAAAAAAAGAAAGAAAAGAAAAAAAACACAAAGACGTTACAAATTTTATTTTAGGACAATTCAGTTATAATTTAAATAAATTGTTTCAAAATAATTCAAAATCGAATAATTCTTTTTTTTACACTCTAAATCCCCTAAAGACAAACATTTAATGAATACTCTCTCAGTATGCACATAGAAAACAAAAAATATTCTCCATACACATCTCTTTCTTTCAATAATGCCCTTATCTTATATTTTTAAAACCTTAAATTGTTTTTCATCCACCCACTCTTTCTCTACCAAAAAATTTGCAATGTCATTGCAAATTACAGCCACTCTCTGCCCTTCACGGGCACCGCCCTCCACATCCTGCTCCAGCTTAGATCTCCATAATATACTCTTGTTGCCCACTATTCTTTCAAGACCCTAACTTTTGCGACCCTCTCTACCGCTAGCTTGACTTTTACAAATCTTTCTATCATCGTAAACCCGACACATCAAACTCTAGACTCATTTGAAAGTTGATATCCAATCAAACCCTATGGGTTCAAATGTGTATTGAGAAATAAAAAAATAAATTAAAAAAAAGAGGCTTTGTCCTATATGTAACTTAATTAAAGAGATAATTACATTTTACTCCCCTGTGGTTTCACGTGTTTTCACATTACCTCCCTAACGTTGATAAATGTACTCATAAACTCCCTGTGGTCTTGACTGAAGTGCAAGAGTGACGGGATGTGACAGAATTATTGAAAAGACTAGAATACCCTTTTTTTTCTTCAATTTTCTTATGAATGCCATTTTACTTTCATTTTTATGGCAGTTGAACTCTCTGTATGAACTCTCTCTCTCTCTCTCTCTATATATATATATATGTATATATTAATATTCTATAGATATGAAATGCATCCAACTCACAAATCCATTTCCTCCATTTCTTATCTGGGTAATGCTCTCTCTCTCTCTCTCTCTCTCCATGTTTATATGTATATATATGAAATCTACCAAGGTAATGCTCTCACTCTTTGTTTCTTCCCCTACATTAATCCTTCCCTTGTGGGGGGTTGGACTTGTGAATCAAACTCATTAATAAGTAGGCTGCTAAGCAACTCAACTTCCTCAAAGGAATATATTTTACTCTCTCCAAAATACAACCACATCAAGAAAAGAAGAGTTGGTGAACTATAAGATAAAGATGGAGAAAGTTGATAAGGGTTGAGTCTTTGATTGGTTAGGCTTTTAAGATAATTGCATATATAAACATGGTCAAATCCCTAATCCTACATAACAATCATCAATTTCATGCTTCAAAACCTACAGGATACAACAGAGAGAGAGAAAGAGAGAGAAAACTCCCCCCGGGTGTAACAATGGTGTCTATTCATTGAGATGAGAATGAGAGTGAGAGTGTGCTTGTAAGGTGGTGCTTCTAAGTCATCATTTTTGGCCATTTGTTTTCTTGATTTTAGAACATATGAAGAGAGAGAGAGAGAGAGAGTGTGTGTGTGTGTGTGTGTGTCACGCCCTCAAAATTAAACCCATAACATATATAACAATGACATGCATTTATAAAAGAAAACAAATACTTATTCCATTCATCAGAGTATTATTAATAAAAGACATTACATGTAACATTGAAAACAAATACCCTACTGGCTTACATCTTTCCAAGCTAACACTTGGACACAAAATATGAGTACTAACTCAACTACAAATTAAGCCCTCGGCTTGAGTTTACATGTAATATCCAAAAGAAAACAACTAACTAAAAACAAGTCTTCAAATTCAAATCCTTCCAAACTAAGTCCTTGGAGGTAGCATATCACCTGGAACTGAAAATGATATTCCCGTATAGGGTGAGCCACAACCCAGTAGAAATATACTAAACCAAATATAGGCATTGAATAAAGCAATAGCTTTTGATTGATGGTTAACACGAAATACCGATTTCATTATCATACAGTTTCATGACATTAATGTCCATGACACGTTTCACTTCCATTTATACCAATATGGCTCAGAACCTGGCCAAACTACAACAGTGAGACTACATCTCACATTAACATTATTTCCAATATCAAGAAATTAAATGAGACTAGGGCTCATACCAAAACATTTCCATACTTTCCGATTGATACACATTTTAGTGCTATATCAATAACATGTAAAAACACTTCCATAAATCAATAAGCACACATATTAGTAGTACTAATGGAGTCCATCCCCTTTCTCCTCCTAAACTGGTTTCAGAGTCCATCCCCTATCTTCCCTCAAACCATGGAGTACATCCCATATCTCCTCCCAAATCAAATGCATATACAATGTATCAAACACTTGCAATATACAATATTCAATCAATACACGTATATTCTGTATTAATTCAACCGTCATGTTCAATGACTTAATTCAATGTGATTAGTTTCAGTTTTCCCTAATCCATATGCAATGTCTACAACAATCACGACTATCCTCCACCGATAGCCCAAAACAGTTATTTCTAAACAGGAAATAAATGTATCAACAAATGTAAATTTAACATTTTCATAGGCGATTAATCAAACTAACCAACTACACCATTAAATCACTAAATTCCCCGATTCCATGAATTAAACTCAATTCCACATTTTTCCCTAAATTAATTATACAAATTAATTTATTTCAACCACTAGGGTTTTTCCCGAAATTACCAGACAAACCCCAACATATTAAAATACCAAAACTTAGGACAAAACCTATAATATGGAGTAGGAAATCCCTACCTCGAAGTGAAGAACTCGAATGGAGAGGATGACCAAGATGCAAAGTGCTCCAAACTGCCAAACGTTCAGATTAAAACGAAGCCCTCAACCCCCTTTATCTTTTTAATAAAGAGCCTAGGGTAGAAATACCCTAAAAATAGATGAAACCTAAGAGAGAAGGTGAGTGGAAGGGAGAGAGAAAACGGCCCTAGGGTTCTGAAATCAAAAAGAGGATGAAAAAGTGTTTTAAAAACCACTGCTGCCTATTTAAATAAAACAGGCTCGCTCGAGCCAACAATCTGACGGCAGCAGTGCAGCAACCCGGAAGCTTTCGGCAGAATGCTCGCTCGAACGAAGAACTCGAAACTCGCTCAAGCGAAGAAAATCTCACTCGAGCCAAGAAATACAGTTCTCAGGTCTATACTAGACGCAATCGCTCGCTTGAGCGAAGATACCCTAGCTCGAGCCACCAGACACAAAATTCTACTCTCGCTCGAGCGAAGGTCCAAAATTCTGGACAGCAACACCTGGTTTCCAAACCCAACCAACCTGTAACAAACCTGCCCAACACATCCTATAACTCAAAAAGAGAAGATGACGGACGACAACAACAATTATACAATGATAGGATCCACGGAACCTAAGTCCGGATATAACAACCAAATAGGAAAAGACCGGGGTCGCTATAACCTCCCCCCCTTAAAGAATTTCGTCCCCGAAATTAAGCACAAGTTTTTCAAAAACAGGTTTTTCTCAAATTCCAACAATATGACAATTCAATAATAAACAACTTGACCCAATATCGGTCATTTCATCTCTTATCAAGAGGCATTTCACAATATATATATACCTGTATTATCAATATGGAATTTCCTTTCAATTTCAACAGTTTTCATATACGTGATTCCCATTTTCATATCTTATTCACTTTCATGATCTAACACCAATTTTACAACGCATTCAACATATGCAATGTTACACTAAACTTCCATTATGAGGCAAGTTTCAAAATACTTCCATTAAACCAAAACATTCACAATGTTTTTTAACTTAAGACATATAAATAATGTTCTTAAAGTTCATTAAGATTGCAAAGTCTCAATACATGATTACACATTGGCAAACAAGTCCGGATATTTCTCGCGGACTTCCAACTCACGCTCCCAAATGGCTTCTTCCACTCCGTGATGTTTCCACAAAACCTTTACCAAATGGATGGTCTTGCCTCGCAAAACTTGATCCCGTCTATCCAAGACCCGAACCGGTCTCTCCTTATACGAGACATCCTCGTCAACCTCTAAATCGGTCCAATCTAACACATGTGATGGATCTGGCTCATACTTTCGAAGCATACTCACATGAAACACGTCATGAACTCCGGATAACTGTGGCGGCAAAGCTAAACGATAGGCAGCCTCGCCAATCCTCTCGAGGATCTCAAAAGGACCAATAAACCGAGGGGACAACTTCCCACTCTTCCCAAACCTCATCAATCCCCGCCTAGGTGATATTTTCAGAAAGACATGATCACCTACCTCAAATACCAAAGGTCTCCTCCTACGATCGGCATACGATTTCTGATAACTCTGGGCTGTAACAAGCCTCCTACGGATAAGCTCAACTTTCTCCGTCGTTTCCTTCACCAACTCCGGACCCAACAAAGGTGCATCACCCACCTTGGCCCAACAAACTGGAGATCTACACGGGCGGCCATACAAGGCCTCAAACGGTGCCATACCGATACTAGACTGGAAATTGTTGTTGTAGGCAAACTCCATCAATGGTAAGTGCCTCTCCCACGACCTACTGAAATCAAGAACACAACCCCAAAGCATATCCTCAAGGATCTGAATAGTACGCTCAGACTGCCCGTCAGTCTGAGGATGATAAGTCATGCTAAAAGTCAACTTAGTGCCTAAGGCACTCTGCAAACTCTGCCACAACCTAGCAGTAAAACGAGGGCCTCTATCTGAGACGATCGTCACTGGGACCCCGTGCAACCTTACTATGTCCCAAATGTACAAGTCGGCAAGATGATCTACCGAATCTCTTACGCGCATAGGAATGAAGTACGCCGACTTAGTCAACCGGTCTACAACCACCCAAATAGCATCACTACCCCGCTGAGTCCTTGGAAGACCTACAACGAAGTCCATAGTGACATGCTCCCACTTCCACTCGGCAATAGGCAAGGGTTGTAACAAACCCGCTAGCCTCTGTTGTTCGGCCTTCACTTGTTGACAAGTAAGGCACTTAGACACGAAAGCTGCCACATCTCTCTTCATACCCCGCCACCAAAACTGGCGACCCAAGTCCCGATACATCTTAGTGCCTCCCGGATGCACCGCAAGGCGTGAATGATGAAACTCTCGGAGTACCTCCTCTCGGCAAGACTCCGGCACAAACAGACGGTCTCGATATCTCACACTCAGGTCGGGATACACCGCCAAACCCTTATCAACCTTCCCACTGGAGATCTTCTCTCGGAGGGATTCTACCTCAACGTCACCTCTCTGTGCCTCTAACACTCGAGTCACAAGTGTAGGCTACGCAATAATAGAAAACAAGGCCGCAGCCTCAACGAATTCGCCCAGAAGCAAATCAAACTCCCCAAGTACACCCAACATCTCCCATTCACGGATGGCAATACTAGCTACGCCACCAACAGATTTCCTGCTAAGGGCATCGGCCACCACATTGGCCTTCCCCGGATGATAATGCAACTCGAAGTCATAATCCTCAATGAACTCCATCCACCTCCTCTGCCTCAAGTTCAGGTCTTTCTGTGTAAACAGATATTTCAGACTCTTATGATCCGAGAATACCTCAAATCTCTCACCATAAAGGTAATGCCTCCAAATCTTCAAGACAAAAATCACAGCTGCTAACTCTAAGTCATGGGTAGGGTAATTCTTCTCGTGTATTTTCAACTGACGTGAGCCATAGGCTACCACTTTCCCCTCTTGCATCAACACACAACCCAAACCCTCTCGTGAAGTATCACAATAAACAGCATAACCCAACTCCCTCTCCGGAATAATCAAAACCGGAGCGGTGGTCAATCTAACCTTCAACTCCTGAAACGACTTTTCACAAGTCTCACTCCATAAAAACTTGACTCCCTTTCGAGTCAATCTTGTCAACGGCGAAGCTAACCTGGAGAAATCCTTCACAAACCGTCGGTAGTACCCAGCTAATCCCAGAAAACTGCGGATCTCAAACACGCTCTTTGGCTGTGCCCAATCTTGCACTGCCTCAATTTTGGATGTGTCAACAGACACCCCTTCCCCGGAAACCACATGGCCTAGGAACTTCACCTCCTCTAGCTAGAACTCACATTTCCCAAACTTAGCATAAAGCTTATGGGCTCTAAGTAACTCAAGCACCACTCTCAAGTGCTCCTCATGCTCCTCCTCTGAAGGTGAATAGATAAGAATATCGTCTAGAAAGACTACTACAAAACGATCCAAGAATTCCCAGAATATCCGGTTCATCAAGTCCATAAAGACTGTAGGTGCATTGGTGAGCCCAAATGGCATCACCAGGAACTCATAGTGGCCATACTGCGTACGGAATGCCGTCTTCGGAATATCCTCCTCCCTGATTCTCAACTGGTGGTAAACCGATCTCAAATCTATCTTAGAGAAACAACGGGAACCCTTCAACTGATCGAACAGATCATCTATACGAGGCATAGGGTACTTATTCTTGACCGTAGCCCGATTCAATTTCCGGTAATCGATACACAGTCTTAAAGCACCACATTTCTTCTTAGCAAAGAGGGCCGGTGCTCCCCACGGCGAAACACTAGGGCATATATAGCTCTTATCTAGCAACTCCTGGAGTTGGATCTTCAACTCAACTAACTCGGCTGGGGAAAAATGATAAGATGCCATAGAAATTGGCGCCGTGCCGGGCACTAAGTCAATAGAGAACTCAATCTCTCTGTGAGGTGGCAAACTAACAAGGTCCTCGGGAAAGACTTCCGAGTACTCACAAACCACCCTTGGCAACACAGTCTGGGTCTCATCACACACACCACTCTCAAAGCTAGCAAGTAGACCACTAAACTCACTCCGCCCTCGCGGATCATACCCCGGTGGCAAAACACTACCAACCCGGTCCCCCAAGAAATGGAAACATTTCCCACTCACGGTACAACAAGTGACCCTCTGGCGGTAGCAATCAATAACTGCTCGGTATGACGATAACCAGTCCATACCTAAAATAACATCAAAGCCCTTCATGGGCATAACTACAAAAGGAAATGGAAGCCTATGATCGGCGACCTCTATATCACAACCCCTAACACCTTGTTTCAAGATCACCTCACCCCCAAAGGATGACACTACATAAATAGGAGATGCTAACTGGGCTAACTCCAACTCCAAAACAGATGCAAATGCAGCAGACACAAAGGAATGAGATATACCCGTATCAATCAATACACTAGCAACAGAATTGCAAAACAAGAAGGTACCTCTCACACAACCGATGGAGTTTACATGATCCTGTGATAAAGATACACGCGCCCAGACGATCTCTGATCAACCTGCTCACCCCTAGAAGCATAAGACTGCTACACAGACTGGGACGATGAAGCCCCCTGATTGGCCCTCGAGGCCTGAACAGACTGAGCTGGCTGATGACCCTGAGTCTGCCTCAAACTAGATGCACCAGATATGCCACTCAACTGTGGGGCAAAACCTCTTCAGGTGCCCTGCCTGACCGCATTGATAACACGAGAGCGGCTGGCTTCTACCCTGACTCTGGCTTTGAGATCGAGCCGAAGATGACGCTGCTCTCTGTCCTCCTCCCTTCTGCGGGCAAGCTGGAGACTTGTGGCCTAGCTGACCACACTTGAAACAAGTAATGTCTCCCTGGCTGCCTTTCCCAAAACTAGCACTCGGCACTGGAAAAGTCGATCTAGTAAAGCTACTTTGAGACTGCTGAGGGTTAAAACCCTTCTGTCTCCTACCATCACTCTGGCCATCCTGACTCCTCTTGGAGCCTTTCTGCCCTTCCTCCTCCTCCTACATCATAATCTCCATATGGGCTGCAGTATCAACCAGACGCCCATAATCCCGAATCATAGTCCCTCCAACTCTCAGTTTGAGGCCGCGCCTCAACTTCTTCTCAAACTCTATACAACGGCGTTCTTGACGCCACGATTCAGTGCAAACTGGATAAGCTAGTAATCTGACCTTAAACTCGGCCCTCAAGAACTTTTTGCTTAAGTGGCTAAGCTAAACTGATCTCTCAACCTCTCCTTAATAGCTGGAGACAGGAACTTCTCCTGGAAAGCATCCACAAAAGCCTGCCAAGTCCCTCCTATACGGCCCTTTGTGAACTTCCACCATTGACCCGCATCCCCCTTTAACTGGAAAGATGCCAAGGTCACCTTCAGTACCTCATCTTCGATGCCTAGCATCTCAAATGTCTTCGTTGTCTGTTCGAGCCATTCATCTGCCTTAAGTGGCTCTTTAGGATCACCCAAAAATTTGTCCGGGTTAAACCGGAAGAACTCCCTCTTCAGAAAAGAAGGCCCTACATCTGCAACATGAACCTGAGCCTGATTCTCAGCTCTGAGAATGCCTACTGACTCCCTGAATGCCCCTGCTATCTCTCGGGCCAAAGCGCCCATAGCCTGCTGTCCTACCGGCTCGGACACATTGGCCTGGCCAACCCCCTCCTGTACTGTCGGAATCTCATCCGGTATAGGCATCTCCTGCCCACCACGCCTACCACGCCTACCACGTCCTCGTCCTGACATCCCAATAAAGGTAACAAAGACAATTAATACTTTTGCACAATAATAAATGTGTCGAAACTATAACACTCGCATCCTAATGCATTGGACAACAGTAATTCATTCCACGTAAGCACATAATCACATAAGCACCTACGAATTTCATTCCTGGACAATGACAGTCCCAAGGCGTTACTAGAGTTCCGGTTGGAAACAGCATTGACCAAGTGTTTTTCCAACAAGACTCATAGAAACTCAAGGATCCAGTCAACATCCTAGAAATTAAATCCCATACGCACATAATCACATAAACATGTTATCATATAAGCATATAACAGTACATCTAAGTCTTTATCAAGCGAGACGAACCCAATGTGATACTAATCACTTCCCACGTACCCAAAGTATTCGAACCCGGTACACTCTGATACCCAGTTGTCACGCCCTCACAATTAAACCCATAACATATATAACAATGACATGCATTTATAAAAGAAAACAAATACTTATTCCATTCATCAGAGTATTATTAATAAAAGACATTACATGTAACATTGAAAACAAATGCCCTACTAGCTTATATCTTTCCAAGCTAACACTTGGACACAAAATATGAGTACTAACTCAACTACAAATTAAGCCCTCGGCATAAGTTTACATGTAATATCCAAAAGAAAACAACTAACTAAAAACAAGTCTTCAAATTCAAATCCTTCCAAGCTAAGTCCTTGGAGGTAACATATCACCTGGACCTGAAAATGATATTCCTGTATAGGGTGAGCCACAACCCAGTAGAAATATACTAAACCAAATATAAGCATTGAATAAAGCAATAGCATTTGATAGATGGTTAACACGAAATACCGATTTCATTATCAAACAGTTTCATGACACTAATGTCCATGACACGTTTCACTTTCCATTTATACCAATATGGCTCAGAACCTGGCCAAACTACAACAGTGAGACTACATCTCACATTAACATTATTTCTAATATCAACAAATTAAATGAGACTAGGGCTCATACCAAAACATTTCCGTACTTTCCGATTGATACACATTTTAGTGCTATATCAATAACATGTAAAAACACTTCCATAAATCAATAAGCACACATATTAGTGGTACTAATGGAGTCCATCACCTTTCTCCTTCTAAACTGGTTTGAGAGTCCATCTCCTATCTTCCCTCAAACCATGGAGTACATCCCCTATCTCCTCCCAAATCAAATGCATATACAATGTATCAAACACTTGCAATATACAATATTCAATCAATATACGTATATTCTGTATTAATTCAACCGTCATGTTCAATGACTTAATTCAATGTGATTAGTTTCAGTTTTCCCTAATCCACATGCAATATCTACAACAATCACGACTATCCTCCACTGATAGCCCAAAACAGTTATTTCTAAACAGGAAATAAATGTATCAACAAATGTAAATTTAACATTTTCATAGGTGATTAATCAAACTAACCAACTACACCATTAAATCACTAAATTCCCTGATTCCATGAATTAAACTCAATTCCACATTTTTTCCTAAATTAATTATACAAATTAATTTATTTCAACCACTAGGGTTTTTCTCGAAATAACCAGACAAACCCCAACATATTAAAATACCAAAACTTAAGACAAAACCTATAATATGGAGTAGGAAATCCCTATCTCGAAGTGAAGAACTCGAATGGAGAGGATGACCAAGATGCAAAGTGCTCCAAACCGCCAAATGTTCAGATTAAAACGAAGCCCTCAACCCCCTCTATCTTTTTAATAAAGAGCCTAGGGTAGAAACACCCTAAAAATAGATGAAACCTAAGAGAGAAGGTGAGTGGAGGGAGAGAGAAAACGGCCCTAGGGTTCTGAAATCAAAAAGAGGATAAAAAAGTGCTTTAAAAACCGCTGCTGCCTATTTAAATAAAACAGGCTCGCTTGAGCGAAGAAGTGGTCGCTCGAGTGACCAGACACAAAGAATACTTGCTCGAGCGAAGGAAAGCTCGCTTGAGCCAACAATACGACGCTTCAGGTTTGCAACCCAGAAGCACGCTCGAGCGACAGAGTGCTCGCTCGAGCGAAGAACTCGAAACTCGCTCGAGCGAAGGAAATCTCGCTCGAGCCAAGAAATACAGCTCTCAGGTCTATACTAGACGCAATCGCTCATTCGAGCGAAGATACCCACTACTACAAAAACAGATAAAGATCACACTTTTTTGGTGTGATGTGTGTTATTTAATCACACCTTTTAAGTTTTATTAAAGTGTGATATTTGGAAGTGTGATTAAAAATGGTCATTTTTAATCACACTTTTTAAGTGTGATTAAAAACATTTAGATCACACATTTTAAGTGTGATTAAAAATAATTAGATCACACCTTTTAAGTGTGATCTTTGGAAGTGTGATTAAAAAGGGTCATTTTTAATCACACTTTTTAAGTGTGATTAATAACATTTAGATCACACCTTTTAAGTGTGATCTTTGAAAGTGTGATTAAAAAGGATCATTTTTAATCACACTTTTTAAGTGTGATTAACAACATTTAGATCACACCTTTTAAGTGTGATTAATAACTAATAAAATCTGTAATAAAAAAAAGGTTCGACATATTTGAAAAATAATCAATATTATTTTTGTATGCACATTTGAAGAATGTAATACACACTGTATACTATATTTTGAATCATAACCACATATTGAATAGAATAACGTCATATATTTCATAAATGAAAATTAAATATTCAAAAGTATATACAAA
The DNA here is from genome assembly GCA_025200525.1 of Camellia lanceoleosa. NCBI lineage: Eukaryota > Viridiplantae > Streptophyta > Magnoliopsida > Ericales > Theaceae > Camellia > Camellia lanceoleosa. The sequence continues at coordinate 118,510,217 of CM045761.1, forward strand.
GGAATTAAATAAAAAAATTAACTGTCTTTACATATATTAAAAAATGAAAAAACTTAAAAAAAACTAGTTCTTCAATTCTTGGACCATATTTTGCATCTCTTCAAAAAATTTCTGACCTGAAAAATAAAAACATAAATTAATTCAGAAACCGTTGATGCATATGAATAAACTAAAAAGTTAATTCAGCAAACCAAAATAGGAATATTAATCATTTCTGCTTGATCTTAATCCTTTTGGAAATAACTTCCCTGTTAACAATTAGATGCCATAGCAGCTAAGTGTCAATGACATTGTAATTAGGAGGTCACTAATGAGGGGCAATTAATAAGAAGACTAAAAATCAATGAAAAAGGAATTGACAGATTTATATCCGAATTAGGACTGGATACCTTTAGGTTTGCATTCTCATCCTCAGAAATTGTCTTCTCCTCAATGGCTGGAATCAAAATTTGGTTGAGCATTTGGCTTCACCATTGTAAAGCATCTAGTTCAAAAAATTAACAATTAAACTTAGGCAGCTTTGATAAAAAATGGTTTAACCATGAAGTGCCAACTTGAACAAAAAAATTTACAACGAAAGAAGAGGTGACACCTTCAATATATCAGGATCATTCCATGGGCCTTTATCAGAAAGCATGCTTCCACCTTTATGCACAAGTACATGTACCACCCAAAAAGTCTGGTAGCTCACATTTCGAGGAAGAAAATGTTGCAGTGAGGACCATACCGAAATTTTAGAAGGCAATGTCATGTTTTGTTACAATTAGCAAATAATGTTATTCAAGAAGCTCACTGATTGTTGTCATAAATTGTAAGGCCTATTGACAAATCACAATCAATTCAATGTCAAACCAATCAACAAAGGCAGAAGAGATGTGCCTACTCCTGTGCCTAACCAGTGGCTGCTCTTCCACATCCTCGGTGGCTTCTTGGATTGATGAGCTTCCCACATCCAACCTAGATTGCCTTGAAGTACACTTGTCAGGAGGAACAAATACTTGCCTCCAACTTTCAACACCAACGCGCACAAAAATGCACATATAGGAAATTTGCTAGCAAGTAACCATACAAAGTGTGCCTATCGCATTATTAAGTAGCAACAATTGACATATACCTTCCATTCGATGATGTCATTTTTCCCATATCCCCCAACTCTGTTGACTTGAAAGCTTCCAGTTCTGATGCTCCAACTTTCTCCCCCACTTCGAGCAAAGCATTCTCTTGCTCCACTGCCTTTAAATCCAATTCAAGTAAGGCAAGTGCAAATGATGCAAGGGTGTCACGGTATAAAAATAAATAAATAAATAAAATAAAAAAATCACAAACCTTCAATGACAATGAAACTGCATATGCAAGTTCGGCATCCTCTAGGTGAGATTGCCTTTGTCGAGTCGATTGTTTAAGTACTACATCAAGATGAAAATGCATCAAATAATTAAACCAGATCAAGTCTGAGAAGCAAAATGCTTAGAGAGTAAAACTATACATACATCGAGTGTCAAATTGTTGATCCGGTAACCTTTTCCAACCTCCCTTTTGAAGCCTCAATAGCGGCTCGAACCATTTCTTCTTCTATTTCATTGTTGTAGTCGCAAATCATCAATTCGAGGCGGTTGGCATAGGATAAGTGCCACGAATTATTACCATGACATCATCTTCTTGTTCATTACGCGGCATGTCGAGCGAGTAGTTGGAATATCTTCATCATCATCCTCATCAATTATCACAGTTCCATGGGTTTACGGGCCTTGCGCTTGTGCGGTTTGATGACATCCTCTATGGAAGGTACAAGGCGAATGGCCTTCTGTCACTCCCATCCTTGAACTCAATGGGAATCTCCTTACTTCTCTTGGATATGAAACAAATGGTGCACGGGTTGTCAAACCGGGACCACTATCAAATAAGCTTCTCTGAAGTCGGGATCAAGAAGAAAAAGCGATTCAAATTTCTAGCGAAGGTAATAGTGAGAATGGAGGTCGTGGGGCCCAACTTGAATGGGCTCATCTATGTCCATGGCATCATTCGAGAACAGCGATGGATGTTTCATGTATCTTTGAACGAAAAAACACACAAAATTATCAATGTCGGAAAAGAAGTTCAATATACTCGAAGCTTTTGTCAATTTAGGAGAAAGAGTGGAAAAAAAAATGGCATGAAAGCAGCATAAGCAAACACCGACATGCTTCTATCTCCTCATTGAAATGTGCATTAACAGCTTCATTAAGATCTCCACCATGCTCCTAAAAAAGAAAGAAAATCGCCATCATATTTGAAATTAAGAAAATGGAGGACAAAATTTTCTAAAATAAAATATTTATAAAAGAAAACTGCTCAGTTGCACCACTAAATGACTAAAATTAGAATAGCAGACATCTTCAAATTCATACATAGACATAACTAGTATTGTAGCGGTGTAACCAGATGCACAACAGACAATGGAAGCGGATTCGAATAACATTGGGACCTTAAAACATCTTCTTGAAGTTGCTTTCTTTCTAGAGTAAAAACTTTTTTCTTTCATTTTCATGACATTATTGGCAGAGATAAAATTATGCTCCATTTATTCGCAGAAGCTAATTTTAAACAGGTTTCTCAAATTAAAAGCACGATTTTGCTCCTTGAAGATACTGAAAACACATATATTAATTCTTCAATTGCATGATCTTAGCTTGTCCTCATGCTTAATTCGAAATATTATATTCATGCAAAACCACCATTTAATAATAACAAACAAAAAAAAAAGAAAGTAGATACTCAATTTTAAAGGTATGATCATGTGACAGACAACCCAAAAATGGAGTATTTGATTACTATATTTGCCAAAAATCTGCTCACAGTGGAAGAAAAATCATGAAGTCAACTTTGGATTACACTTAAGCAATAACAATAAAGAGATAGTATTCTTTAGTGAATATGTGAATCTAACATCTACATTATTTCCTGGCTTCAATTACTTCAAGCAATTTGCTCTGATATTTGTTGCCCATAACCTGGTACAAGAAAAAACCATTGATGGGCTAAGAAAACTACTCAATTAACAGCCCTAGTCTGAGGTAAATCAATGAAAAAGGCTTACTTGAATTTTTACAGTGGTCTTGGGGTCCAGGAATGTTTTAACGGTGTTCCATAGGAGCCTAAATCCAGAACCTGCATTAATAATGTACATACGGCACAGGGTCTACAAAGAAAAAAGTATCCCAATGAGAGCCCTTAATCTAGAAAAAAGTATCCCAATGCGGATAGCTATGTGTTTTAACAGAACCATACGTGTCTCTTCTTGGGCTGATCACTATTCTCATCCCTATTTGAGTATAACACCATTGAACTCAATTTTTCAATTTTCTTAGCTTGCTCTTGCAACCTCTTTTCGCGTTCAGCTTGGGCTTTCTTTTCCTCCTCCAGCTCCATAGCTATCCGCTCACTCTCCAATTCAGTCTATAGAAAATAAATCATAACCTTGAGGATACACAAATCATTATTTACAAGACAATCCACAAACTTAACGATATAAACCTGTAATAAAGTATTCCGCAGATTGAGAATCTCCTCTTCGGAATGTTCTAAATGGGAGCCCTTAATCACAAGAGACAAAATTAACAGTTGATACTTTAAAAAGCACCATTACAAGATAAACCATTCACATGAATATATTTTCTTTTCTTTTTTACAAGCAAGTGTTCGATGAGAGCCATCAAACATTTACCTGATTTGCTCTGCGTGCCCATTAAAAAGTTGTCGCTTTATATCACGGTGTGAAGGAAACCTCTTGAATGAATGTGTTCCACTCTGTTAATCTAGAACATAATAATGAAAGGATCACAAGATTGTCACTTGGAAGCTCAAGGCAACCTTTTGATTGAGAATGGCTACATGTACTTACTAAGCGATACCAAAGCGGCATTATCTTTTTTTCAATGTGAACTTCCTGTTGCAATAGTTGAATAGGCCTTCCAAGCTTGGTCCAAGAAGGTCAATAACCATGACATTGTACTCGCTCCCAACTCCAAACCATTTGAGGCTAGGAATCCCCGCTACATAAAAGAAAGTCAGATCTGTTAGAAAATTTGCCGTGCAAAAGATAAATATAGTTATGTCGCAAAAAAGCACAGGCTAAAACATAATTAGGAGTTAAAGTGCACCATGCGCAACAACCCCTTCCCCAACCTAAAAATGAATTCTCGGGTATTGTATGATATAACAAGAAGTGAAGAAAGAAACAAGGAAAGGAAAGGAGGAAGTTCTACGAAAAAATGTTCTCTAAAGTATGTTTTAGGCCCACAGTCAGGTCCTTGAACATTAACAAGAGTTGCAGTTGAAAACTGATTGTTTGAGAGTCAAGTTCCCAAAGCAGCTAAAATTAGAAAAGAAAATGCAGAAAGTTAAAAAGGGAAATGAAAAAAATATGGCTCCATAGTTTCCTTCTTATTTCTAGATAGGTACAAAGTTAATTTAATGTGTTCAAATTCTAAGATACAAAAGAAAACTATTACAACCCATCAAACCAACAGTTGTTTCCTACTTTTCTTCTTATTTCTAGATAGCTATAAAGTTAATTTAATGTGTTCAAATTCTAAGATACAAAAGAAAACTATTACAACCCATCAAACCAACTTGTTTCCTACTTTCCTCTCACTTGAGTATATTAGAAATCATATTGATCTTGACCACGGAAATATAGAAACTCAGAATTCAAAATAGTCCTCAATACCAAACTTCTTCTAATCTAACCTCAAAACCTCAAGTAATATATGGACCACAGAGAGAGTTACTTCCTCCTTGGAGAAGCATATAGATTTTTGACTCATAGTGAAGTTGAGGGTGCTTGGTCTTGACAGATTATAAAGCCGAAGGAACCATTGCTACTTCTTCATCCAGAACTTCAAAAAAATGTGTTCTATTATATTTGTTCAAGTACTAAAGGATCACAAAAGAAAGAAGAATTCAATCAACAAAATGGTAAGTGATCTAAATCAAACCAAAACCACAAGTGCAACCAAACAGCTTCAACTTTAAACTTTCCACCAATAACATGATCCATGATCTAACAACCTCTCAAATAAAATTTCCTAGCAACCAAACAGCTTCGACTTTACCAAACAATCAATTCCCAAATTCGATCAAAATCTCGATAAATTAACACTCTACCAAATAAAAAAACATCCAATTCACTTCGATTACATAACTGGACAAACCCAATAAATATCAGAGTCTGTTCATTCAATTAAAGAAACTTGCACCGACAACAGAAATTACGAATCGATCAACTCAAAAAGTATTTCCGAATTTGAGCACAAGGGCTTTATTCACAATCAAATACCAACTTCTTGAACTAGCTACATACAGTGATAATAGGAAAACCCTAAATCTTGAGAATTGAAACCCTAATTCGAAAAGTGGCGGCGAACCTCACTGATCAGAAGAACAGCAATCTGCATATGATTTGTTGAAATAAAAAAAAATCAAATAATTGAATGAAGTAAAATAATTGAATGAAATTTATGAGACAGAGATAAGAATTCATACTGGATTAGAGTACATGATAATCTTATGATTGAGGTGCTCCTCATAATCTCATACTGAATTTCTTATAATTATAATTTTAATTGCACCTTCCAAAACGAGTGCATCGAGCACGCATAGGACACAAGTTTCTGACAAATTTACACCAACACCAAGATCATCTCATTTAGTATCGTATTATACACAAAATTATCCAACAATAATAAGCCTCAAATGGTTTGAATCTACTAACATGTGCATGAACAAGATGTGGTTCAATGTTTTGCGGTGGAACATTGGAAACTCTGTTGTCATAATGTCATTTTGGGACATAAAGCACCCAACTCTACTTTTGTCCCTTGAACTCGAGAAAAAGTTGTGAATGAACACCTCCAACTGTTTTCAAACAACCGGTTATCTTATAACAAGTATTTCTACTTATCCAAAAGAAATTGATACGATAACGAGAAACAAGAAGGTTAATCAACAAAAAATAAAATATAAAGCCTCGAAATGAAGTGGCATTCATCCTTACATGACAATCCACAAGTCTAGTGATTTTCGATATCAGGGTGCAAAGCATAAACCCCTTCAAAAATGACCTAGTCAAAATAAACAGAGAATATTTCCAGGAATCAAATCATCAGATACTTGAACACATATCACATACTGTTTTATGATAAAACTGTGAAGACAAGAAAGAGTGACAGGGTAGGACTTGGTGAGGCCAGGCAACATCGGAAGATCTTTGTTGCTCAACAACTCCTCCTCCTCCGATCTTTGCTCGTTGATCGAGAGAGAGGGGGGGAAGAAGAGATTAGGGATTTTTTGGGTTCGAGATTGGGGATTTTTTTTTGGGGGGGGGGGAAGCGGGAATGGGAAAAAAATAAAAGGGGGGAGCGGGAATGAAAAATAAAAATAAAAATAAATAAATAAATTTATTTTTTGTTAAAATATATATTTTTGTGTAGTTAATGAATTTTTAAAAAAAAAATTTAGTTACTAAGATTGAAAATTTATTTTTTTATTTTTATTTTAATGAAAAAAAATATTATTATTTTTTATTTGGTAGAAGTAGGGGTAATATATATTTTAATAAAAAAATATTTTTCACTAAAATAAAAGTTAATTTTCTGTAGTCAGTGAAAAATATTTTTTGTGGCCTATTTTTTTTGGTTACTAAAAATCATGAACTAATTTTTTGTGGTAGAAGAAAGGAAGCGGCAGTAGTGGATAAGAGATGATGGTGGTGGTGATGGTGATGGTTATGGCGAAAGAGATTAGTGGTGAAGTTGTGGTAGTGGTAGTGGTAGTGTAAATGGAGTGGCAGGGGTGAAAAAGAAGTAATGGTAATAGTAGTGGCAGTAATGGTAGTAGTGGTAGTGGAGTGGTGGCGATAGTAGTAGTAATGGTAGTCGTAGAGGTGAAGTGGTGACAGTGGAAGTAGTGGTGGTTGTGAAATGGCGTTTGCAGTAGTGGTGAAGATGGTAGAGAAGATGGGTGGTGAGAGAGAGAAATGAGTGAGAGACAGATAGAGGAGAGAAAGAGACAGAGTGATGAGCAAGAGAGAGACAAAGTGGTCACTAAAAGTGCATTTTCTTATAGTGGATCGATAAATCGAGAGGGAGCTCAGTAAATAGAGAAGACGGGAGTGAGAGAGTGAGCAACGCAAACACAGTAAGAGAGAAAAAAAAAGAAAGAGATAGAGAGTAAGAGACAGAAAAGAGACATAGAGAGAAGAGAGATGGATTAGAGAGATAGAGAGAGATAGATAGAAGAGAGATGAGCAAAAGAGACATAAAGAGAAGAGAGATGAACAAGAGAGACAGAGAGAAAGATAGAGAGATGAGAGATGAGCAAGAGAGACAAAGAGAAATGAGATGAGCGAAAGAGAGAGAGAGAGAAAAGAGATGAGAGAAGAGATAGATGAGTAAGAGACACAGAGAGAGAGAGACAGATAGACAAACAGGCAGAGAGAGAGAGAAGAGTGATGAGTGAGAGAGAGAAAGAGAAAGAGAAGAGAGAAAGAAAGATGAAAAAATGGATGAAAAGATATAGATAGAGAGAGAGAAAGAGCGAAAAGAAAAAAATGAGAGAGAGACAGAGAGAGATGAGCAAGAGAAATAAAGAGAAGAGAGATAAAGAGAAGAAAGATGGACGAGAGAGAAAGAGAGAGAGAGAGAGAGAGAGAGAGAGAGAGAGAGAAAAGTGATGACTGATAAGTGAGAGAGAGAGAAAGAGAAGAGAGACAGAGACATAGAGAGAAAGAAAGAGACAAACAGACAAAGAAGAGTGATGAGTGGGAGAGAGAGAGATAAGAGAGACAGAGACAGACAGACAGACAGAGAAGAATTATGAGTGAGAAAGAGAAAGAGAAGAGAGACAAAGACAGAGACAGAGACAGAGAGATAGAAAATGAAAAAATAGGTGAAAAGAGAAATGTTCAAAAGAGTAAGACAACGTCGTTTTTATTTTTTTAATTTTTTTTTGTAACAGAAAAATACCGTTGCATTTATTTAAACCATTTTATGACTATATATATGAAGCCGTCTCAAAGCCACAATATATATATATATATATTGCAATGGTACGTATTACAATCCCAAAAAACTCTTTTTTTTTTTCGTTTTTTTTTTGTGCAACTGCAGCTGATATCGTCGCAAATACTTTTTTTTTTTGCGAGTCGTCTCTAGTAGTGAGTCGTCTCTATCATTTATGGATAGAATAGAGGCGCGGATTTGGAAATTGTATATTTTATATAAAAATCAAATTGAAATATTTTATACAATCACACCTATTTAGGGAGTGTGATTATATATATATATATATAATTACACTTATTTAAAAAATGTGATTAAAAAGTAGTAATGTATATATAATCACATTTTAATTAAAATGTGTGATTAAAAAATATATATATAATCACACTTATTTAAAAAGTGTGATTAAAAAGTAGTAGTGTATATATAATCACACTTTAATTAAAATGTGTGATTAAAAAAATATATAAATAATCACACTTTAATTAGAATGTGTGGTTAAAAAATATATATATAATCACACTTATTTAAAAAGTGTGATTAAAAAGTAGCAGCGTATATATAATCACACTTTAATTAGAAGGTGTAATTAAAAAATATATATACAATCACACTTGTTTAAAAAGTAGTACTGTATATATAATCACACTTTAATTAGAAGGTGTGATTAAAAGTATATACATATAATCACACTTAATTGAAAAGTGACATAAAAAATAAGTATTATCACACTCAATCAAATTAAGTGTGATGAAAATATCAATCTAATTTTTTTTATCACACTTCCAATAAAAGTGAGATCTTTTTTTTTTGGTCAAAGTATGATCTTTAACTATTTTTGTAGTAGTGACCCTAGCTCGAGCCACCAGACACAAAATTCTACTCTCGCTCGAGCGACCAACTCATCGCTCGAGCAAAGGTCCAAAATTCTAGACAGCAACACCTAGTTTCCAAACCCAACCAACCTGTAACAAACCTGCCCAACACATCCTATAACTCAAAAAGAGAAGATGAAGGACGACAACAACAATTATACAATGATAGGATCCACGGAACCTAAGTCCGGATACAATAACCAAATAGGAAAAGACCGGGGTCGCTATAGAGAGAGAGAGTTGGTAAATTGAATCTGTATGATTGTTTCTCAAAGAGTTATTCATTAAGCTTGGGTGGGATCCGTCGGTTTTGTGTAAAAAAAGAAGGGCTCATCTTCTCTGCTTTGCATATTCTTCATATTCTCTGAATCTTTGTATTGTTGTTTTGTGTTGAATAAAAAACAATTCTTTAACAATTCAACACAAAACCAGCAATTACAATCGTATATTGTGTATAATTGGTATCGATTCGTGTCTCTATTCTATATATATGCACATTACATTCTGAGAATTTCATCCAAGGGTTTTGAATTTTTGATATACGGTGATGGTGGAAGCGGAGATTGGAAAGAAGAGATGGAGATGGATTTTGGGGGAGGTGATCGGTGTATTAGTCGCTACAGCAGTCTCCTCCAGATATTCCCAGAAGAAGATTTCTCTCTTCTTCAACGATCACAACTCATGCACTTGTTCTAAGGTTCTCTCTCTCTCTCTCTCTCTCTCTCTCTCTAGAGTCGCAGTATCATTTCAATTTAGTTGACCAGAACTTTGCTTGAATAATTCTAATTGATTTCGAGTGTTTTGATCTGGCGTTGGGCTGTTTGTTTGTTTTGGTCTATGTATCTTCGTGCTCTGGATTGGATATTGTTGGTCGGCCATTGGTGGGTTCCAACTGCAGTACTGGAGCTATATAGGTAAGTTTTCGACGCTAGTTTCTGGATTGCCAGCGCCGTTGCTATAGTGTTGATAATAAGGTGTGTGATGGTTGGACGACCCATGGGGATCGGGAGAGAAAGTGGAAGGGCAAATTGGTCACTCAACACTTTTTTCAGTGCAGACATGCTTTTCTAGTGCGTCTGCCCCACGCACTGTTAAGTCTACCAGATTCTATCACTTTTCCACTTCAGTCAAAACCACAGGGAGTTTATGAGTAGATTTATCAATGTTAGGGAGGTAATATGAAAATGCGTGAAACCACAAGGGGTAAAATATAATTATCCCTTGATTAAAAGATAAAAATGTGATTTTGAAAAAAAAAAATCATTAGGTATATGTTCTAAGTAAATTTGGTGTGTGAAATTACCCTTCAATACAGGTAGCTCTACGTGCACTCAAAAAATTATGTTGGTCACCCCATTATTTCGAATAACCTAATTGAAAATTTAAATTTTTATTTATTTTTTGGACACCCCAAATAATACCTATTATGCCCCAAAAAATTCTAAAAACCCTAAAAATATACTAGAAAACCTACTTTCTACACTCCATTAGTCTAATAGTTACAACATAGGCACAAACTCATCATTCATGGTAGAGTCAACCCGTTGTTTCCAACACCCTCGTCGGCAACCACCATCTCCAGCCCATCGTCTCCAACCCCTATCATTTTAGAGTATTTTGGGATTTTTCGATTTTGATTCTTTGAAAAAAAGTGAGTTCTACAATTTCTTCGGATACTTAGTGTCGAATAAATGAAATATGTCCAAATACTTAATTTTAAAATTATGAAATTGCTTTGAATACTTGGTGTCAAACAAATGATATATGTACGGATACTCAGGTCTGAACAACAAAAAATTAGAACATATGTAATATCGAATATAATACATGTAGACACTCTCATTTTGACTGACTATTAAGATTTAGATGCTTGAAATGCTTTTCGATGATGAAATGTATCATAATTTCAACCTTAAATATACTTGAAGTTGTTAGAACTATTGTATTACCATTTTCATGCCAAAAAAAAAATGTTTTTTACCCAAAATTATCATTTTTAGGTTCGTCTTGAGGGCCTATTTTTACCTAGTAAAAGTTGGAATTTTGAAATGCCTATTTCACACAAAATTGTAGCCTTTTGAGTTATATTTCCAACGCCACTTGGTTTACCTCAATCTAATGTCGAATGAGAGATATACCAAAAATACGAAAATTTGGTGGGGATGTGCGGCCACACATCCTATTTCTACATTTTTCTGCAGCTATCCGCACAACCCCCTAATACCCAAAATTAGTTTCAAAGTTGAACTGTTGTATATTGTTTGAGGCACTAAGAGGAAGCGATTGGGCAACCCTAACACAACCTAGGGTGTTTCCAAAGGCTCCTCCTTACCTATAAATACAGCCTTTTACCACCCTCTTTGGAGCCATTTTAGAAGTGTTTTAGCTAAGTTAAAAGTGTGAACTCACCATCTCTCCCTCAATTCTGAAAATACAAACTCTATACAATAGCTTTAGCATCCTAAAGTAGATCTAGGGTTGAAGAAAGAACATCCAAAGCATAGTCTAAGCTTGAGGAACACTTTCAAGCACATTTTTCTTACTTTTTCAGGTTTGCTCTTCTGTTTGTTTCAAACCAGCAAGTACGTGTAGACACCCCATTTTTGACCGCCCTTAAGACTTGGGCACTACTGATTGTTTACTTGGTGATGAGGTGTGCAGTGCAAAGGTTCAATTTCTTCGACAAAAGGAGAGTCAAATCCCAACTTCAAACCCCTTTTGGACTAAAACGATCTTGATCAAAAGATTTTAGACCTTGAAACCCTCTCTTTCAAAATAGTTTTTGAAAAATGATTCTACGAAGTTCTGATGCTCGCATTTTGTTAAATGTTGCGTTTTTCGGTAAACCGAGCAAGGACAAAGTGGAAATGAATGAAAGAGATGTGAACTCTTTGAAAAAAATCTTTCAAAACACCTTATCTAGGGGTTTGAAGTTGAAGAAAAGAGAAGTGGAGGGAAGAAACCTAGTTGAGGAAGAAGGTGGGTATGAATCGTTAAGAGAGAGATGAGCAGTCCTCGCTAAATCAGGCCTATCCTTTTGTATACTTGGATTTAAGCTATGAGGCCACCACCATTGGAAATGAGACTTCCGGGGCTTCATTTTACACTCAAGAATCTCCTATACCAAAGTCTGGACGGGAAAGATATGGTTTGTTGAAGTTAGGCATCAATCCGATTGAGCTGGAAAATGAGCAGTCTTCACTAAAAGAGGGATATCTCTTAGCACACTTGGAATTTTGAGATGAGGCTGCCACCATTGGAAAGGTTACTTTTGGGGATTCATTTTAGACACAAGAATGACCTGCAAAGGAGTCTAGATGAAGGAGTTATGCCCATTTAAAGTCGGACCTGTAGAGCAGAATTTGCAGTCGGCCACTGGAAGTGGCCGATCGGCCAACAAAGTAGTAGGTCGGCCAAAAAGATGGCCGGTCGGCCAGAAATGACCCAAACTCAAATTTTTTGAAGATCTTTTCCCTCCAGTTGTTCCACACAAGCTCCAGCTATCCCAATTCAGATATTTCAACCCAAGCTCTTGTTTTTGCTATATATTGAAGCCAAATATCTCATATTCAAGGGTTAGAACATTTAAGAAATTTTGGGAGCCTCTCTCTCTAAAAAGTCCTCTCTCTCTCTAGAAATTTCAGAGCTAAATTTCAGCCTTTCTCTCTAGCTTGCTCTCTCTGTTGCCCTTGTGTGCATACAAGAGATACACCTGGAGATACACCTCTCCTTTGCTTAAGCATCCTTCATCAAAGTTGTATATCTTTGGGCTGAGGTCCCTTGGAGCCTATTTTGAGCTCTCAAAGCTGGTTTAAGCTCAAAATTTTGGCCATTTTGCTATTGTGCTTCAAGGGTAAGCACTCCCCCCTTTCAAGCTTGTTTTTACACACTTGTTTTATCCCCCTTTTTCCATTGTTTTGGACTATTTTGGGGCTGGTTTTGAACCATAAAAAAATCTGATTTTGAGGTTCTAAAATGGTGGTTTAAGCCTTGTTTGGCTAGGGGGTGTTTCCTCCATTTTGCTCCTTGGCTTGTAAGGCCTTTTGAGCTAACTATCAAGCTTTTCAAACAACTTCTTTTTGGCCTTAAAACCACTGAATTCTAGAGGAATTTCAGTGGTAGAAAACTTGTTTTGAGGTCCCAAATAGGAGGGGGTGGTCCCCCCTCCTCTTGTCTTGTTTGCTTGTCTTGTTGGCCTAATTATTGAGCATATTTTTCTAGCATGTGTTGGCTTGTTCTCAGCTTATTTTTGGCCTTATTCTAGCATGGCATAACTCTGTTTTGGCTTGGTTGAGTCACCTCATGCATGCTTCTTACACTTGTAGATTATTCTCTTTTGTCTATTTCTATGTTCAGATTATTCTCTTTAGTTGCACAATTATTTTAGTTTTAATTTAAATTCTCATTATCAAAAACCAAATCATCCTCTCTTTATCAAATTAAATTAAAAATTACCACTCGAATTAATATAACTCAGTCCAAAGTCCTTGTGGTACGATACCTGAACAATCCACTGTTTTACTGAATTAGTTCTTTGTTTAGTTCTTTATTTTTGATTGAAAAATGATTGATCAATTATGAATGGAGTGTCCAAAACACTTTGATTTATATATATATATATATATTTCAATACTAACTACTTTTTAGTCATTTTAAATGGGGACATAATAGTAATAAAAAAGTTTCATTAAGTTAGGGTGTTAAACCTAATTTTTTGGAGAGTAATTCTGTTTACACCACAAAAATTCCTCATTAAACAACACACAAAAATTCAATTCTCTTTTTACAGTCGCCAAAATACCCATCATACCCTTATCTTTACACCCAAACCTAACAAACCCCAACTCTTCCCAACCCCTTACCACTACCTCCAGCAACCACAACTACCACCTTCGACTTCAACATCTAGACTCACCCCAATCGGCGACCTCCCTCACAGTGCCATAGCCACCATCTCTGACTCCAACATCCAGAGCCACCCCCACTGGCGACCTCCTCACAGCCGTCACCCTTTCTTCAAGCCATCCATCGTCACCAATCGCTCTCCTCGCCATCATTCCTCTTCTCCTCGTCAGCTCTCGTCATGCCCTATTACAACCTACCATCTCATTGAGCTTCGAAACCATAGACCTATCTCAAACCAAACTCACCTCTTCCATTGTTGAGAGAGAGAGAGAGAGAGAGAGAGAGAGAGAAACACTAGGGATGAATTGGGTCCCTTCGCTGCTGTGTGATACCAGCCTCCATTTGTTGTCGTTGCCTTTCACCTCCTTCATCTTCTATTCCTTCTTCTATCCTGGATCTCGTTTTCTCTTTCTCATATGTGGCGTTGGATTTTAGAGACGAATTAGGTCATGGTAATAGGGTTTTGGTGCGATGGAGTTTAACTGGTTCCCAATGGTGCCAATTGTGGTAGTGGCGAAGGATGAGAAAGTGCGACGAAGGGAAGTGAGGAGCCTGGCTAGGTTGTGATGGTGTAAGTGGTGACAACGACAAGTAACGAGAGAGAAGAAAGAAGAGAAAGGGTGGAGAAGGGTGATGGTAGAAGAAGGCGAAGGGTGACTATTGGAGTCCCCGACGGTAAGAATCAACAGTTGCTAGGATGGTGGTTAGTAGAGATTGTGGGAAAAGATGTGCTGAGAAATTAGGGTTAAGGTTTTGAGGGTTCGTTTTGGTAATTTTATAAAGGGATAAAAGTGTAATAAGACTTTTTTTGAAAATTTTGGATGTAATGAACTATTTTTGTTATGTAAGTAGAATTATTTTTCCTGGGATGCAAATAGAGCCTCTCCTTCAAAACCTCATTAATACTATAATTCCTTCCACGTTAACCCTTTCCCATGCATATTAATTATATTTCTAGTCACAATTTAATAATCAACTTTCGCAATCAAAAATAGGATCTTAAAAATTATAAATAAGATCATTCACTCTATTTGGGTTTGAATTTTCAAAAATATTTTAAAGTTTTTAATTCTTATTTTTTTAGTGAATTTTTTAAATATTTTATTTAGTTTGTTTAAATGAACCTAATTTTATATGTACTTAAAAGGAAAAGTATTTGTGAAGAAATCTTTTAAAAATTGAATAGATATAAAAAAAAATTTTAAAAAAATTTATTGAACTTTTGTATTCTTTTATATTTTTTAGTATACTAGTGGTTGGGCATGTGCGTTGCACGTGGCACGTGATTTTTTATCAACTGTTAATGCTGTAACGATACATGTCTCTTAAATTGGTATGTGATATATATATACAAAGTATGGATACTTATATTGGTAAATTAATCTGTATCCAAAATTTCAAGTATGTATAACGTGGAGCTAATTTTCCTTTCTTTCCAAATCGTGTTTTCCCCTTCATTGTAGTAACTTTCAAAAATACATGGTACCCTACTTCGAATTCCACATTTCTCCTTCTTGCAACTGCATAGCTCTTTTGATGGCTCTGGGCAGTTTAAATTTGTTGTTGGATAACCTTGATCTTTTCAGTAGTAATGAGTTTCCCAACTTCCCTTGTAATTTAAGACACACAAATGAAGCATATCCTCCAAAGTTTGCATAGTTCTCTCCATCTGTTTGTTGATGGAAAACAGTGCTAAACTTCAACTATATTCCTATCACTTTTTGCAAACTTTGCCAAAATCAAGATACAAACTTGGAATTTCTATCCGAGACAATAGAAACAGGCACACCATGAAGTCTAACAATCTCGTTTATATACACGGTAGCAAGTTCGTCCGCGTTATAAAAAGATTTCACAGGCAAGAAATGAGTAGACTTGGTCAGTCTGTCTATAATGACCCAAATAGAGTCCATACCTCTTAGTATGCGAGGCAAGCCAATCACAAAGTCCATTGTAATATGTTCCTATTTCTATTCCAAAATAGGGGGACGTTACTAAAGACCGGCGGGTCTTTGATGTTCAACCTTGATTTGTTGGCATTGAAGGCATTAAGATACAAACTCCGCTATGTCTCTTTTTATGTTTGGCCACCAATACACTTGCTTAAGATATTGGTACATTTTGGTACTCCCAAGATGAACTACAAACTTAGAACGATGTGCTTCCTCTAAAACTTTATTTTTCAATTCAGGTATATTTGGAATGCATATTCTGCCTTCAAATTGAAGTATTTGATCTTTGATGGTAAATCTGGACCTTGGCTTTGAATCAATTTCTTTAGAAACTCTCTTTAAATAAGCATCCTCCATCTGCCTCCATTTAATTTCTTCAATGATCATTGGCTGTGCTGAAATTGTAGCCAAGGTACCTCCTGTTTCATGTAGGACTAACTCCACCTCCATCTTTCGCAAGTCGTATAAAATGTCTCCCTGTTTCTTAAGTAGACATGCCAAATTCCCTATGGATTTCTGGTTAAAAGCATCTGCTACAATGTTTGCTTTGCCAAGGTGATATTGAATTTGTAAATCATAATCTTTTATCAACTCCAGCCACCATCTCTGTCTCATATTGAGTTCTTTTTGTGTAAACAAATATTCAAACTTTTATGATCAGTGAATATCTTGCATGAAGCCCTGTACAAATAATGACGCCATATCTTCAATGCAAAGACAATGGCTGCCAATTCTAGATCATCTGTTGGCTAATTCTTCTCATGTAGCTTTAGTTGGCATGAAGCATAGGCAATGACTATTATTTTGCATCAAAACACAACCTAATGCTCTGTGTGATGCATCACTGTAGATTACAAACCCCTCTATACCAGTTGGTAATACAAGAACCAGTGCCAAAATTAATCTAGTCTTGAGTTCCAAATATGCTGAATCTCTTTCTTTTATCCACTCAAATGGCACTCATTTCTATGTTAATTGAGTGAGTGGCGCTGCTATCTTGGAAAAATCCTTGACAAACCTTCTATAGTAACCTGCTAAACCAAGGAAACTACGAACTTCTGTTACAGTCGTCGATCTTGTCCAATTCACTATTGCTTCAATCTTTTAAGAATCAATTGAAATTCCCTCTTTATTAATCACATGTCCCAAAAATGTTATATTGGTCAGCCAAAACTCGCACTTTTTCAACTTTACATACAACTTCTTATCCCTAAGAGTTTGAAGGGTCAATCTTAAGTGTTGCTCAAGTTCCTCCGCACTCTTAGAGTAAGTAAGAATATCACCAATAAAAACTACAATAAACTCATCCAAATGAGGCTTAAAAACTCTGTTCATTAAATCCATGAATGTTGTGGGAGCATTGGTAACTCCGAAAGGCATAATCGAAAATTCGTAGTGGCTATACCTTGTTCTGAAAGCTATATTCTCTACATCTTCTGCCTTGACCTTGAGTTGACGATAGCCTGATCTGAGATCTATCTTGGAAAAGACTTGTGCCCCTTGCAATTGATCAAATAAGTTATTAATCATGGGCAATGGGTATTTATTCTTGACAGTCACTTTATTTAGCTCTATGTAATCAATGCATAGACGTAGCGTCCCATCTTTCTTTTTAACAAACAACATTGGTGCACCCCATGGCAACGTGCTAGGTTTAATGAAACCTTCATCTAGTAAGTCCTGCAGTTGAGTTTTCAATTCTTTCAATTATGTGGGTGACATTCTATAAGGAGTCTTGGAGATGGGTTACATTCCAAGTATCACATCAATAGTGAATTGAATCTCTCTGTCAACTAAATTATCGAGCAATTCTTCAGGAAATACATCTGGGAATTCTCGTACAACCGCGATGCTATCCAACCCAACAACGGATTCTTGAACTGTCAAAACACTACAAAAATATCCTCGACACCATTTCTTGAGTAACCAATTAGCTTTCATGTATGAAACAAGATACAGCGGGGGTACTACTTCATTTCCTTGAAAAGAAAATCGTTCATGATTGGGTGGTTAGAATGTGACACACTTTGATAAACAGTCAATGGTAGCATGATTTGTTGATAACCAATCCATACCTAGAATTACATCAAAGTGCTCCATATCAATTGGTAGTAAATCTACTGTCACACTAGCACTCCCAACGACTATATCACAATCTCGGTAGATAAATGTACAGATCATGGATTCACCTGACGGTGTAGACACTAATAACAAATATTCCAAGGGTTCTAGCTATTTATTCAATTTAATCTCAAACTCCCTAAATATAAATGAATGCGTAGAACTCGAATCTATCAAAACATAAGCATCTCGAGTACAAATTGAGAGTGTACCTGACACCATTGCTTCGGTATTTCGAGCATCACCTGGGATAAGCGCAAAGACTCTACCTTGTCTCACTGGTTCCTTCCTGGTATTAGCCTTTGTATTTGGCTTCTGAACTGACCCAGATGAACTACTTGCACCCCTTTGCTTGGCCTTCGAGTAGTTCCTAAATTGGTGTCCCATTTGTCTACATTGAAAACAAGCTCCCATAGCTCGACAACATATCCCAAAATGATTTTACCCGCATTCTTGGCATGTTGGTATAGTCTTGCTACCTTGGCTTGAACTGCTAGTGCTTTCCATGTTTGGCCTTTTAATTGGTGGATTACTCGACCCTTTCTTAACACCAAAACTTTGTTTCTTACGAAACCATTCCTTCTATTGTTGTTCATCTTTAACATTTTGTTCAGCGATTAGCGCTTTATCTAGAACTACTGCATATATTGGCAACTAAAATAAATTCACCTTATCCCTGATTAGTCCTCGCAATCCCTCCCCAAATTTTCTTGCTTTGTTGTAATCTGTGTTCACCATATATAGGGCGAACCTTGCTAATTCTGTAAATTTTGCATCATATTCTGAAACAATGCCCCCTCCTTGCTTTAATGCTTGGAACTCAGCGACCCTTCTATCTTTAACAGATTGAGGAAAATATTTGTTGTAGAAGACCTTCACAAAATGATTCCAAGTAATGTCTTCATATTGGTCTTTTACTAACAACCACCATCTACGTGCCTCTTTTACCAAAGTAAATGTAGCAAGTGCAATCTTTTGGGTCTTAATGCAAGCGAAGACTTCGAAAAATTTCTTAGTTTCCAATACCCAAGCCTCTGCTTTTAGCGGATCTATAGCCCCTTTAAATTGGGTTGGTTTCATTTTCTTGTACTCTCGAATTAAGGCCATCATCCTGTGGTCTGGAAAATCCATTTGTAATGGAGTCTGTTGTTACGGTAGTTGTTGTTCCTATTGTGGAGGTTGCGATTGCGATGATTGTTGTTGCAGTTGTTGTTGTTGTCGTTGTTGTTGTTGTTGTTCTCTTTGATCTCTTTGTCTCCTAGCCTTTACAACACCTTTCCTTAATAGTACTAGACGATCCAACCGCTAGTAGAGGATTCTCCTCTTTCCCTCACCATAATGTTATGCTCATGAAACATGAATTAAACCTTTATAGATATCCATATGATGCTTTAACTAATATGTAAGATGCACATCTCATCACAAGCTCACTATGAATGCATTCCTAAAACTTTTCTAGGGAAATCCTATGCTCTGAAGGGTGTGTGTGTGTGTGTACAAACTTGTGCACTGATACCAATCTTGTCACAATCCCATCCCGCTCCAAATAGGATATTGGTAATGACTGGCCAGAAGCATTCAACTACCAAAGGCCTGACAAAACAAGACAAGACTAGACTATAACCTTGGGGCTTAAGTAGCGGAATAACCTGTTCATTATACTAATTGATATCCATTTAGAGCAAGTGCATAAGTGGGATGAGAATAAAACAAGCATACATTTTATTTATTTACTTTGTTATTTACATGCCCACGCAGCAAAGGGAAAAGATACATCCATAAAAGTCACTCTTATAATGACCAAGCATTAAAGACAACACTCTAGTTCCAAACTACAACCTCTCTAAAAAGACAAA
Organism: Camellia lanceoleosa; assembly: GCA_025200525.1. Lineage (NCBI taxonomy): Eukaryota > Viridiplantae > Streptophyta > Magnoliopsida > Ericales > Theaceae > Camellia > Camellia lanceoleosa. The sequence goes on from CM045761.1 coordinate 118,529,965, forward strand.
ATAAAAGAAAAGTTACTAGTGCAACTCCTCTTCGTGTCCCTGATCCTTATCTTCACCTACATACATATATAAGGGAGATGGGTGAGCTATTGCCCACTGAATAGTGAACATTGAAAGCTTTAAACATTCTTCCAAAATAACATATATACTTGTACAAGACAAAGCATAGCTTGACTTGCAAACAAAATACATAGCGATGAGCATTCAAGGAAAACATGGTGCTTAATCGACTCGGGTACTAGCTAAACGTAACAAAATGAGCTTGGCCATAATACATGATTGGATATACCCTCAATTGTGGGTCTAGGTCCAAGAATGCCATTTAGGTAGATGATACAACTGTAGAGAATGTTCATTCATAGTAAAACATAATAAGCTCGTAAACATAATCAAGTTTGGCATTGAAAGCATAATTTTTCAAACATAGCGTTACTAAATTACCACTCACAATAAGCTCTGTGAATAAGGGTTTAACCTCTTCAAGAGTGACCTATACAAGACAAGAACAAAACATTGAAACATTTAAACAATCCTTAACTTTCTACATTAACTTATCGTGCCATTAGTCTTTAATCCTCTTTCTATTTAACCATGTCTCAAGTGGGTTTCTAATTATATTATCCTTATGTTTAGATGTCAAAACATACCTAAAATTGTCCAAAGAAAAGAAAGAAATCAAGAGGAACAAGATGCAAAAATTGTGTTGAGAATGGTCAGTCTGCTCGAGCGGTCCCCTCACTGTTTAAGTGGTGAATGAACCTCCCCAGAAGTTTAAGGTTTGTAAAACTCCGCTCGAGCCACCCTTCAACCACTCGAGCGGTTAACCAACTTAGCAGGTTTCAGGGCGGTCCGCTCGAGCAGTAAGTTGCAGAGTAGACTCCTATAGTTTGACATGTTCTGCTTTTAGGCTATTCTAAGGCTTTCTAAACTCATTTTTCAAGCTTTATACTCCCAAATCTTGATCTATAACATCTTAATAATCATATATATATGATGAAAAGATAATAAAAACTTAGGTCAAGTTTGGCAATTCAAAAATAATCCATCTTTTTATCTTTTTTTCATCACATCACCTCTCTACTTTTCCGCACATCTTTTCGTAAAAAGACAAAAAGTGTACTTATTTAGATCATCCCAAACAACCCCTTAGTATTATATATGAATTTTAAAGATCAAACAAGCAATAGATAGTTAAGTTTAAGTTTTCTTAATCTTTTCAATTCTCCCTTTTATTCAACAATTTTAAATGCTTCAAACTACATTCTAAAGGTTCATGGCATAATATTTGTCCTCTTGAAATCTTACATGAAACTAGTTCAAAACATGATTTTCCTTTGATTTACTCAAACACTTTCCTTGTTTTCAAACTTTCCTACTTTCTTCTTATTTCAATCTTTCAAAACTTATTCTTAATCAATTTTTTGGCTAGGTTTTGATATGAGAATATGGAAAAGGGTCAAGTTTCTTACCTTGTAGTGATTTTCTTGGAATTTCTAAGCTTGAATCCTTATCTCTCTTGATTTTTCTTGCATTTTTCTCTCTTTTCTCTTTTCTTCTCCTCTTCTTCCTTTCTCTTGGTTGTTCTTGGATTTTCCAACAAGTTTCACTCATTTATTTGGCTAAGAACAAGGGATTTTATATAGTGTAGATTGGGCAAAGTGATTGGTTTCCTTGATCGGCTAATTTTCTTGTTGTAGCCTAGTTGACCAAGGTTAAAACTAAATAATCTAATCTCATCCTAATCATACTTATCCTAATTAATCCTAATTACCTAAACATCAAATAACATGAAATGATCAAATTCGTTAGACTAAAGTCTTTAAGCTCCTCAATTAAGGCATAGGGATATTCTATGGTTCTCAATTCCCAATCTAAACCATTCCCTAACTTTAAGCATGTAACAAGCAATTAGTGTTTCTAAGTTTAGGTTTCTAAACTAACTTCTCCTTCTCCTAATTAAGTCCTAGTTCAAGCAAATAAGTGCTAAACATGAAGCTAACATGCATGAATGTCATGGTATGCATATACATGAAGTCTCGGGTGTCACAACGTGGCCCAACCAAAAATAAAATGGATCAGGTTTTCTGACCCAAGCCACAACAGTACATAACATTTTTTGTACAAACATGTAGGGGGATTTGCTATGAAAAACTTTGTGGAAGTATCGGCGGAAGCTTTACAGACATCATATTACAAGGTGAGATTATTGAAGATGGAGAAAAAATGAGACATCTTATAGACCCCTACGTCAAAAATGGAGAGGGTCATTCATTTTCATCCAACTAGAAACCTCTGATAACAAGCTTAGAAGAAGAAGTTTCTCTAATTCTCCCTATCAATAACAACTCTCCATATCAGATGCAATATCTCAAGTTGGCACAAAAGTATCCCCAATATCAAACAAATTAGGCATTGTCTTTACAACAACAACATCAGTTGTCACCAGCTATGCCTTATCAAACAACACCTCCATTACAAATTCAAGCCTTGGCTACCGAGGAAAATATTGCTCATGCATCAATAATGAATATCAGACAACAAATGAATTAGCAACAAGCAAACGATTATCGAAACAGACAGTTTACTACACTGGCAATCACCATAATTGAAGCTTTCAACCAGTTATTGGTGTCAAGACAAATAGCCCCAATTCCAGCTCAACCACCTCCGATCCCACTCCCTAGAGGGTTTGACCCAAACCTTCGATGTGCTTATCACTCTAGTCAAGCAGGGCATGATAATGAGCAATGTTTTTCCTTGCGGCACAAAATACAGGACCTTATTGATACCAAGACTATATGAACACAAAAAGTAGTTCCTCCTAACATGCTCAATAGAAATCTTATCCCTAACCATGGAATGATAAACTTTTTTCAAAAAAGAAGAGATAGCCAATCTTGGGGCATTGACCAGTCCACCTAGGACCGCAGTGACTTATGTTGCGGATGATGTTTCCAAAAGCATCGTTGCTATGACTAGCATTGTGCTCAACTTATCTTCTAGAAGGGATATGAGAGCCAGAAAACTAGTTAGAGCTGCTTCTCATCCAAGACAACCCATTGCTAAAAAAAGCCAACAAAAACTCATTCAAGTTCCAAGTGTTAATTGAAATTTGTTCAATATCTGATCAAGGCTATTGTTAACTAGTTCAAATAAGAGGAAGCATTCGCAATAAATGTTCATTCTACTTCTTATGAAACACAATTGTCGCCTGCAGACATCATTCATCCAATTATATCAGAAGAGAAACTTATTAACTGAACCTCTAAAGAGGTGATAGAGCTCGCAAGCTTTGGTAAACTTATGAAGGTTGTCATTTTGTAATTTATCCTACACTACAATATCACATCGTATTGGTATGCTACGCATAGCGCATCATTAATGGAATGCATCATATTGCACTCTTATTACACAAATATGTGACCCTCTCATTGCTCAAAAGCTTTGGTCATATCCATCAAAAAAACCTATCATATCTCGTAAAGATATCTATTAGATCAAGCTTATTCACACAACATGATTGGTGCGTCATATTGCACAAAATATGTGACCCTTTCATTGCTAAAAAGCTTTGGTCATATCTATCAATAAACCTAACATATCTCGTAAAGATATCTATTAGCTCAAGCTCATTAACACATAGCATTATTGGTGCATCATATTGCACTCTCATTACACAAATATGTGACCCTCTCATTGCTAGCTTTGGTCATCTCCATCAATGAAATCTATCTTATCTAATAAAGATATCTACTAGTTCATGCTCCTTTACATATAGCACGATAAATGCATCATACTGCATTTTCACTTCTAAACAAGGACTACATAACCTTACATGATAGGTTAACTGGTTTACATCCAGACTATGCATGAAAATCTTAAAATTCTCGTATGTAATTTACCATCAAATTCAATCAACACCTTCCCGTATGTTTGGTATTGCACATATGGCATGTCATCTCATATGCATGATATAACTTGCTCCTATACATGGCAAAATTTAAATAAACATTCCACACATCATTTAATTCAATGAAATGCATAAAATTCTTGGGTAAATAATTTGCTTTATTTCAGATTCATACATTCTGATCAATGATCCAAACTCAATTTCCTCAACCCAAACACACGTAGCGTATCCGCACTAAGCGCTGCTACTTTTCTCTTTTAAGTTTACCAAGGACCTGCCGTGATGTTCATAGACAACGTGTCTGCAACACGAGCCATCATTTTCTTCTATTCTGTGTATCAAAATTTTTTTGTAAAGATTACAAGATATTGTTGCTTCGCCTCCACCTTTACAATCAATCTTCCAAAAAAAATACATAAAAAAGAAAAAAGAAAAAAATCAACCTTCAAAAATCAATGATCGGACCTTGCAGCTGTCTCCCCTTTGGCCATCAACAACCAAAGATTTTCTATAAATGTAGCAGATCCTCCTGCCCTAGGGCATATCATCTTCATAGGGAGGAAATTGAATGGGACAAAAGAAAGCAAGAACAAGAAAGAAGAGACCAAGAAGGCAATAGTGAAGAGTACTTGCTGGAGTAAAAAATAGAAAAATCAAGCCTACAATGAAAAGGAAAAGAACCGAATGACTCCCGTAGGGCATGCCGAGCCAATTGGTTATGTAGATGTAAAGGAGGCAGAAGAAGAAGAAGTAGATGAGAAAGGAAACGATGCTCAGCTCTACAATACTCTTAATCAATCCACCGGAAGCCATTCTCAAACAAATTTCTTGCTAATGTTGCTTTGATTTCCAGTTCTTCACCGCGACCCATTTATAATAAAAAAAAAACAATAAAATTTATAATAAAAAAAAATTAAGAAAATATATGCATACACACATTTTGGGGATACCTTTTCTCCAACCTCAACCTCTGAGACAGAAACATCAACGACAGCAGCGACAAATCACTTCTGGGAAGACTTTGAAAACTTGTTTTAGATTTTGCAAGGTTTTCAAAAGAAGTCTGTTCCCATTGGCTATCGAATGATGTAAACCAAGGAGATGGTTGTCCCTTCAACCTCCTGATTTCGTCCTTCAGCTGGCTAATTTTCCGCCTGGACTCTTGATACAAGCGTTAAAAAAGGAAAAGTTGCTTATTCAATCACTGTACTTTATCTATCCTACTCTACAAACGACATGACAAGTCTGATACAACAGTCCTAGTTTGCATACACAAATTTAACGTGTGGTTATTGGCGTTTATATCTAATTTGGTTGCCAATAAATGGTCAACTGGAATTTTTGTACCAACGACAACAAGCTGGGTATTTTATGGATTGATCAAAGAACCAGCATTTTGTACACCTTCGAGAGCCTCATTGAGATCAGGAAAGAGAGTGAGAGAACGAAAGAATGCCGTAACAAAAAGAGAAATTTGAATTGCGACAAACTGATCTTTGTAGTTTTTACTTTATTATTCCTTTTGATAAGAAAAAAAAGGAAAATAAGGGTCTAGGCCTGACAATACAACGATCGAGGCCAGCTATCAATTAGTCTCGATCGATGTGGGGTAAAAAAAAGAAGAAAACAAAAATATAAACAAAAAAAGAAAAACCCAATGCTTATGAGGCAAAATGTGTTTTAGTTTTAGTCTTTATATAATTTTAATCAAACAAAATTATACAAAGAGGGGCACTTGTTGACACTCCAGTTTACCTCAACTCCAATAAATTTGCAGAAATGAGCTTTTCTTTGAATTTGGAAAGCCCAAAAACCCTCGGATACAAATTCATGTTAAAATTGAACATTTGCAAAATGAGATTTTAACAAATCAAGGAGGACCATGAAGCTATTGTGTACTGTGTCACACCAAGTTTTTAGATTCCATATAACAAGGAAATTGATCAGAATGGACCACGCGGCTCCAAGACAAAAGAATACTCATTGACTTTGGTTCACCTGATTATTTCTCTTTTCATCAAGCAAATCTGAACCACTCATTTGAGTTGTCATGTGCTCGCATCGCACTGGATTATTGTTTTACCGATAGGTTCCCAAACTAAGCAATTTATTCCATGCGGCTAAGAATTCATCAAATTTAAATCCAGCCAATGAAGAATCGCCATATGGCACTCATCAAAGAATCAAATCAAGATCATCATCATCAAGTCAATCTCGACCGTTCAAATCAAGAAACTCATATGCCTCAACTGCACCAAATAAAATTTCAAACACATTATTGCAAGCCATGCCTCCGCAAAGTGCATTCCTCGCACAGGTGCACTTCCGGCGGACAATTCGCATTTCAATGCAGATTAAGCTGCGGATTTGATCTTTTTTATTTTTTATTTTCATTTATTTATTTGTAAATTTCAGCCTATAAATAGGAGCTCCTCCGAGTTTTTTTTTTTTTTTAATATTCCAAAAAAATAATAATAATTAGATAATCAACAATGATTGAGACTCCCATTTTTTAGAGACTCCCATAATCCCCTTTGGATCTCCAGTATTGATGGTGTGGGCCACACACATATGTGAGTAGGTCTCATACATATATTAATGGCGGAGATCCAAAAAGGATTGTGGGGGTCTTCAAAAAATAGGAGTCTCAAGCATTTTTCTTAGATAATTGATCCGCTTTTTAAACTATTTAGGAAATTAATCTACTTTTTGAAATTGCATTTTTAAAATATAATTTTAAAATTGAAATTGCATCTTGAACATGTAATTTTACCTTGAAATCGCAAATTAAAAATGATGACATGGTGAAATCGCATGTTCAGTATGCAATTTTAAGATGAAATTGTATGTTAAAAATGTAATTTTAATTTCAAATTTGTATTTTTAAAATACGATTTTAAAAGCAAGTTAGTTTCTCAAATAATGTGAAAAATGGGTCAGTTCTCTAAATAGTTTCTTTTTTTTGAAATATTAAAAAAAAAACTCGAGCTCCTCCAGCCTTAAAAAAAAAAAAAAAAAAAAAAAAAAAAAAAAAACTGACTGAGATAATAGAAATTTGTAGAGAGACGATTGGTGAGAAAAGTCAGTAAGGAATTTCAACGCACATTTACAAACTTTTTGTACTTGTTCAGAGAAAAAAAATCTATTTATACTGACAGTCAAATCGGCCAGTGGTATATTTCTTGACCCTTTACTAATGTGGTATTTTATTAATTCTAGTTGCGGTTTCTATATAGTTTCATGGCGTGCCAAGACTATTTTGCTAGTTACAAATCGAATAAAAAATAAAAAAAGTTGCAAAATAATAAATCAAATATGTTGGTTGATCAAATATATATATATATTTTTTTTTAACAACACAATAAAATAATATTTTCCCATTAGTTTCTAGAAGTGCAGTCAAAATAATTTTTATTTCATTTTATTTTATTATTTATTTCGTTAAACTGGTCTTGGGTAGTGCAATATGTGTCCATAATCTGACAATTTTTTTTACAATTACATTTCAAACTTAAAACTTTTTTGAATATATTTTGACCCCAAAGTTTTCAAAATTATATTTCGACCCCAAAGTTTTTCAAAATTATGTTTTGACCCCAAAGTTTATCCAAAATTATATTTCTATCCCAGAAATTTTGTGAAATTATATTTTGACCCCAAAGCTTTTTCAAAATTACATTCCACTCCATTTTATAATAAACAAATAAAAAAAGCTTTCCTTTTGACCTTTTCATACAGTTTTTTTTTTTTATTTGTAGATAATGACCTTTTTAAAAATATATATATATATATATACATCTTTTTTTTTACAAAAAAAAAACCAAGGATGACTAAATAAGATATAAGGTTATGCAATAGGAAATTTGGTACCAAGTTTGGATGATATAGGGTGCCTAACACCTTTATTACTCGTAACAATGAATCCCTGAACTCAATCTCAAGTTGTGTAGATCAAGACAGAATCAACTTAATGGGCCCTTTTAGGAACCACTTTTTATGTTATCAAAATATTTGGTAAATATTTTTACAAATGGATTTTCTCATAAATATTCATTTTATGGGTGACCTAACACACCCAAATCTCATGTTAGATGGGGACTCCAAATTCTTTTTTAATTTCAAGCCCAATTTCAAAATAAAAAGATCATTTTCTTTTGATCGCGTGGAGCTTGAAAATGAGATTTAACCCGATTTTCTTAAATCCCTTTATACGGTCAAATCAAATATCTTCATTAACTGGATATAAAAATTAAAAAAATGACTCAATTATTTAAAATGTTCACAAATCATAATAATAATAATAGGACTTACAATCATAATAATATCGGGGGAGTGACGCACAACATCACGGGTGCAACTATAATATCGTAGGCGGGATAAAGACCAAAACAGATTGTCACTCTATTTTCCTAGGACAGTTCTAAGTGTAAAATGAACATTTCCAATAACAAACAAATTAAAAAAAAAAAAAAAATAGCTAAGCAATAAACAAATCTGGGTATTTAGATCGGACTTCCGCCTCCCTTTCCCAAGTCACTTTCTCAACTCCATGATGCCTCCACAACCTTTTAAGAGGGAAATGGTTTTACCCTACAACACTTGCTTTCTAGAATCTAAGATCCATACCGATCACTTCTCATAGGATACATTCTCATCAACCTCTAAGTCGGTCCAACATAGAGACATGAAATACATTATGAACCCTGGACAATTGTGATTGCAATGCAAGGTGATAAGCTACTTTGCCAACCCTCTCAATGATATCAAAAGGCCCAATATATCTAGGTGAAAGCTTGCCACTACACCTGAATCTCATCAAACCCCTTTTCGGTGAAATTTTCAAGAACACATGATCCCCCACCTCAAAAGATAAGGGTTGCCTACTCTTATTCGCATAACTCTTCTACCTACTTTATACGCTGACAATACGTTCCTAGATGAAGGAGATTTTCTCTGTGGTTTCCCTCACCAACTCCAATATCAACATAGATGCATCTCCAACATCAATCCAACATATCGAGGATCGGTCTGGCCCACCATATAAGCCTCGAATGGTGCCATTCCAATACTCATCTACTAACTGTTGTTGTAGACAAACTCTATCAAAGGTAAGTGTCTTTCCCATATACCCCAAAAGTCGAGTATGCATGCTCAAAGCATGTTCTCTAAAGTCTAGATGGTCCGTCCAGATTGTCCATCAATCTGTGAATGAAAAGTTACTGAGACCCAAAAGCTGACTGAGGCTCTGCTAGAGTCGTGCTATGTATCAGGGATCTCTATCAGATACAATGATGACTAAAACCAAGTGAAGTCTAACAATGTATCGAGTATAAAGCTCATTTAACTCCTCCACAATGTCACCAACTCTCATAGAAAGAAAATGCGCCGATTTGGTCAAACAGTTGACTACAACCCAAATGGCATCGTTGCCTCATTAGGTTATCAGAAGTCTCACAATGAAGTCCATAATGACGTGTTTCCACTTCCACTCGGTTACAGGTAAATGTTGCAACAACCCCGACTGTCATGACCCGAACCCGCCCCTATGGGTTAAGGACATAACCGGCCAGTAATCATGTGATTACCTACGGCCTTAGACCAAAACAGACATAACTCGTCAGAGTAAATGGGCCAAACGGAAGCAAAAATTTAAACTTTGTCCATAGAGCCGTGCTTATGTGCACATCAAATAAACCATACTCATATACGTTAATAACCCACATCAAAAGTATAGTAGCATAAACTTCTTTACAGACAGGATCATCTAAACTGAGCCAACCCATAACAGACTATGTACAAATATACACAAAGTCCTTGCCAACAAGACAAAACGTAAATGCATAACAAAACGGCAAGGATAGGTCTCGTGCGTGAGACACAAGGCTGACTCTCCAAAACTCGTGTTGTTCATGGCAGACTTCACTGGAGCTGGGTTTGGGCTTCTCTTGGCTCACCTACAAACACATGAATGAGCGTGAGCGATAGCCCAGTGAATAATATCAAATACAGAAGTTACATAACAATGTAGAACAACAGGTTCCAAATGGCCTTGGGCCCAATTCATATTTCTATTTAACAGATATATATAACTATACGAATTTCAAATCAAGTGACTTGTAGTTTTCACATTTTGGCCTTTGGCCTGTTCAGATCTCCATTCATGTCAAAACGGCCTTCGGCCCACTCATTTATGTCAAAATGGCCTTCGGCTCGATCATTTATGTCAAAACAGCCTTTGGCCGGTTCATTCTTGTCAAACGACCTTCGGCCCACTCATTTATGTCAAAACGGCCGTCGGCCCGATCATTTATGTCAAAACGACCTTCGGTCCATTCATATAAGTCAAAACGACCATTGGTCCATTCATATATGTCAAAACGACCTTCGATCCATTCATTTCTGTCAAAACGACCTTCGATCCATTCATTTCTGTCAAAACGACCTTCGGTCCATTCAATTCTATCAAAACGACCTTTGGTCCGTTTAGGCTTATCAAAACGACCTTTGGTCCATGTATGCTTATCAAAACGACCTTTGGTCCATTTACGTTCATCAAAACGACCTTTGGTCCATTTATGCTTATCAAAATGACCTTTGGTCCATTTATGTTTATCATGTCAGACTTTTGTTCACAATCCCAATTAGCAACTCATAGAGCTTATAAGGGAATAAACAATTGGACAATTCCAAGCATTCAAACATCGATATTACTCACAGTGATCGGCTTGTGGATTCGCCCTGGAGCTTGACCCTACATATTCCATGAACACAAAAGGGTCATTAACAATTCAATTCGTTCCTTAATTCACATATTCCTCTCTAGGCTTTATTCTTATCTCATTAACTCATTTACAATGTTTAACATATGCCTAAGAGTGATTACAAGTGAAAGAGAACAGAAAACGAAACACAGAACGCATGAACAAAATTTCAGAAAACAGGGTCCCCGCTCGAGCGTCGACTTACCTGCTCAAGTGGACCCTTAAGGCCTGCAAAAGTACTGGTTGCATGAAAAATAAGCTCGAGCGTGGAATAGAGCGCTCGAGCGGAAGGCCTGTCTATAAAGCTCCCCGCTCAAGTGGACATCCAACTCTGCAAAAAGTGCTGGGAGCACGATTTTCCCGCTCGAGCGGCCCTTTCCCTACTCAAGCGGACATAAAAAATCTGGGTTTTCCATATTGAGTTCTTGAGCTCCAATTCGAATTCCAACCAACCAAATATGCATGTTATGGCTCAAATCTCAAATATAGTCATATTAACATGGCACCAATGCAAGATTATAACATTATGGAGCTCAATTTCTTACATCATTTACATGCATGCCTCAAATTAATCCAAATTCATCACCAACATATCAAATTTCAACATGCAAAGCTTGCTCTTTCATGATCTACTCTTGCATATAAGAAATACACATTATTCACAACTTATTTGGTGAAGAAGTGGTCATTCACATGGATTTCACTCAAACTTCAACATAGATTACACAAATTAAGCTCAAACATGGAAATCTATAACAATTCTTTACATGCATGCTTCTATTAGCTTGAAATCCAACATATACAACTTAATCCCCTCACATTCAAACTAATTCATGCTCTTGGCCATCTATTACACTTGAATTCACAAGATAATGACTAAAAATGCATGAATTACTTACCAAGGAGTTTAATCTTCACAATCTATGGCAACTCTTGAGCTTAACCTCCAAAATTTCCAAGCTTTAAGCCAAACCCTCAATCTCCTATCCTCTCTTCTTCCAACCAACCCTCTCTTCTCTTCTTTGAGTTTATTATCAGTCAAAATGAGGCTAGGAAGAGAGAGAGAGATTGAGTGTTTAAAGCCTTGACAACAAAACCCACTAAGGCCAATATTATAATAATAAAGTAGTTGGGTTCTAATTCGTCAATTTAATCGATTTAATCTAACCCAAATCAATTTTCAATTAAATTTCACCGTAGGCTCTAAAAATTACGCTAATCACAATGGCGTAATCAATTTCGGGTTCTTTGGCCGATAAGGCCCTCAATTTAATTTCCAAAACAAATATTCCTACGGTGAACAGATAGAATTTCAAAATCACATGTATACACATAATGACACATAAAATCATGCTAAACACATAATTATACTCAAATTAAGGACCAATTAGCGTACTACGGGATAGGGGTATCACAGTCTTCCCCCCTTTAGGAAGTTTGGTCCTCCAAACTTAATTTACCTTCGTCGGGAAACAAATATGGATAGCATAGTCGCATTTCCTCCTCTTTTTCCCACGTGGCATCAGTCCCATAGTGTTCCTTCCATTCCACTTTCACCATTGGGATGGATTTGTTTCTCAATTATTTCACTTGTCGGTCGACAATTCTTTCCGGCTACTCAGCATATTCCATATTCTCATCCATAGCAACCCGGTGATAATCAATTACATGAAACGAGTCTCGGAGGTAACTCCTCAACATCGACACGTGAAAACACATTATGGATTTGCTCGAATTCTGGTGGCAAGCCAACTCTGTAGGCAACTGGACCAAGCCTTTCCAAAATTTGAAACGGCCCAATGTAACGGGGCGACAATTTGCCATTTTTTCCAAATCTGACTTGGCCTTTCATCGGAGAAACACGGATGAACACATGGTCACCAACTTCATACTCGAGAGGTCTTCTCCGAACGTCTGCATAATTCTTCTGTCGGTCTTGAGCTGTTTTGAGCCTTTGCCGAATGGTTTTAATCTTTTCAGAAGTGTCTTGCACAATTTATGGCCCAATTAAAGCTCTATCCCCGACCTCTATCCAACAAATGGGTGATCTACACCTCCTACCATACAAAGCCCCATATGGTGCCATACCAATGCTGGAGTGGAAGCTGTTATTATAAGCAAATTCTACAAGTGGCAAATAATCTTCCCAACTCCCTTGAAAATCCAAAGCACACATGTCAAGCATATCTTTCAACGTTTGAATCGTTCGTTCTGATTGCCTGTCTATCTGTGGGTGAAATGCAGTACTGAACCTCAGTTCTGTTCCCATAGCTTCTTGCAAACTCTTCCACAATCTAGACACAAATTGCGGATCCCTATCCGATACAATAGATACTGGAACACCGTGTAAACGGACAATCTCATCAATGTAAATGGTAGCCAATCTATAAGCAGTAAATATAGTTTTGACAGGTAGGAAATGTGTAGATTTAGTCAGTCTATCAACTACATCCCAAATAGAATCCATACCTCGAGAAGTCCGAGGTAAGCCAACAACGAAATCCATAGTCACATGTTTCCACTTCCATTCAGGAATAGGGAGAGGTTGGAGTAGACCACCTGGTTTCTGACGTTCAGCCTTAACTTGGTGACACTGAAGGTACTTGGACACATATTCTGCAATCTCTTTCTTCATTTTAGGCCACCAATAGGTTTGTTTCAAATCCCGATACATTTTGTTGTTACCCGGATGCATAGCAAATATGGACTTGTGGGCTTCATCTAAAACCCTCTTCTTCAGTTCCGGGATATCAGGGACACATATTCGGTTCCGGAATTTCAACATTTCATTCTCGATACTGAATTTTGCTTTCGGGCTTCCCTCAAATTCGTCAACCACTTTCTTGAGGAACTCATCCTCTTTCTGTTTCTGCTTAATTTCATCAAGGATCGCCGGCTCGGCTGTAATAGCAGCTATCAATCCGCCTTGTTCACCTACTACTACTTCAATTTCAGACTTCTCAAAGTCTTGCAAAATCTCCCTTTGTTCAGTAAGCAAACAAGCCATACTCCCTGTTGATTTTTGCCCAAAGCATCCGCCACTGTATTAGCTTTCCGGGGTGATACTGAATCTCTAGAGCGTAGTCTTTTATCACTTCTAGCCATCTTCTCTGACGCATATTCAACTCTTTCTGCATGAAGAAGTATTTCAGGCTCTTATGATCCGTGTAGACTTCACATTTTGCCCCATACAAATAATGCCACCAGATTTTCAAAGCAAAAACAACTGCGGCTAGTTCTAGGTCATGTGTTGGATAATTCTTCTCGCATGGCCTCAATTGCCGGGAAGCGTAGGCAATAACTTTTCTGTTCTGCATTAACACACAACCCAAACCCTTATAAGATGCATCACTGAAAATCACAAAATTTTCCGTACCTGAAGATAGTGTCAAAATTGGTACAGTAGTCAATCTCATCTTCAATTCATGAAAGGCTGATTCTCTTTCTTCGTTCCACTCAAATGGCTGCCCTTTACGTATCAATTGAGTAAGGGGCACAGCTAGCTTCGAAAAGTCCTTCAAAAACCTCCTGTAGTACCCAGCCAAGCCCATGAAACTGCGAACTTCTGTCACATTAGTTGGTGTAGGCCAATTCACAATTGCCTCTACTTTCTGCGGGTCTACTGAAATTCCTTCCTTGTTGATCACATGCCCTAAGAAAACAACCTCATCCAACCAAAACTCACATTTCTTTAGTTTAGCAAATAATTTCCTTTCTCGAAGTATTTGTAAAACAATCCTCAAGTGATGTTTATGTTCAAGTCTATCTTTAGAGTATATCAAAATATCATCGATGAAGACTACGACAAACTCATCAAGGTAGGTTTTAAAAATTCTATTCATTAAGTCCATAAATGCTGCTGGAGCATTAGTCACTCCAAATGGCATAACAAGGAACTCAAAATGACCATACCTCGTTCTGAATGCGGTTTTCTCAACATCTTCTGCCTTAACCTTCAGCTGATGATACCCGGATCTCAAATCAATCTTAGAGAACACTTGTGATCCCTGTAGTTGGTCAAATAAATCATCAATACGGGGTAAAGGGTATTTGTTTTTTATCGTTACCTTGTTCAATTCCCAATAATCGATGCACAGGCGCAAAGTACCATCCTTCTTCTTCACAAATAACACTGGTGCACCCCAAGGCAAAGTGCTGGGTCAGATAAACCCCTTATCAAGCAGATCCTGCAACTGTTCTTTCAATTCCCTTATTTCAGCAGTAGCCATTCTGTAGGGAGTTTTAGAAATAGGCTGGGTGCCTGGCACAGTCTCAATAGTAAACTCTATCTCCCTGTCTACTAATTCCCCTGGTAATTCATTCAGAAACACATCCGAAAATTCTCTAACAATAGGAATATTATTCAATTCAACATTCTCAGATTGTTCAGTCAACACATAGCACAGATAACCCTGGCACCCCTTCCTGATCAGTTTACATGCTTTCATTGCAGATATCAAATAAGGTGAAGGCACTACCCCATTTCCCACAAATACAATCTCTTTCTGTTCTCGTGGTTTAAACACAACCCTCTTTGTCACACAATCTATGGTGGCACAATATTTGGTCAACCAATCCATGCCCAAAATTACATCGAAATGTCTAAAGTTCAAGGGCAACAAATCTACATATAGGGTAGCATCCTCGATATGCATGTCACAAAACCGATATATATAGTCACATAACACAGATTCCCCCGATGGAGCAAACACACATAGCAAATATGGCAATAACTCTAGGGGTCTATTCAGTCTAGATGCAAATGTATGTGTCACAAATGAGTATGTTGATCCAGAATCAATTAATACAAAGGCATCCTGATTACATATTAAAATAGTACCTGAGACAACAGCATTGGCATTCCGTGTATCGCCCAGAACAAGTGCAAAAACTCTCCCCTGTCTCATTGTATCCCCAGTAGTAGCAGATCTCAAAGTATTTTCCGGCTTTGGAACTGATGCAGTTGAACTAGCTGTTATCCTTCCACCATTCTGATTACACTCTCGGGCTATATGTCCTTGTTTCCCACACTTGAAACAGGCTCCTGATGCACGGTAACAGACTCCACGGTGCCTTTTGCCACAAATGTTGCACATGGGAGCTATGTCTCGGGAAGAACTTGAAGTAGTGGAGGAGCCCATGTTTTGCTTTTTCAGAAATTTCTTCTTCGAAAAGAAGCCTTGCCCTTTGTTACTCTTCCATTCTGTTACTAGCTTAGGTTGTCTAGCTATATTAGCCTCTAATATGATGGCCCTGTCAAGCACCCCAATGTAGGTTTCCAACTTTAGAACATTCACCCTCTCTAGGATGTCACTACGAAGTCCCTCTTCAAAGTGTCTTGCCTTCTTATAATCGGTGTCAATCACGTGTGGTGTAAACCTGGCCAATTCAGTGAACTTGGCCTCATACTCAGCCACTGTCATGCTATCTTGTTTGAGTTCCATGAACTCGGCTACTTTCCTATCCCGAACGCATTGCGGGAAGTACTTGTCATAGAAGATCTCAAAAAATTTCGGCCAGTCAACGTTTTTGTGGTTTTCTCGCATCAACATCCACTATCTCCTCGCTTCGTCTTCTAGCATAAAAGTGGCTAGAAGCACTTTCTGAGTCTCTGAACAGGGGAACACTTCAAATAATTTCTCAATGCCGAGGACCCACGCTTCGGCTTTCAACGGATCTAATCCCCTGTGGAACTATGGTGGTTTCATTTTCTTAAATTCCCTAGTGAGAGCTATTATTCGGTCATCATTTTGATGATCTAGCACGGGTGGTGCCGGAGGTGGAGGTGGAGGTGGCGGGTGTGGTTGCTGCCACTGTTATTGCCACTCCTGTTGCTGTCTCAAAGCTTCTGCCATTTCCTGTATCAGTCTTTCCATTCTGTCTATTCTGGCAGTTAAGGATTCTTCTATTTCATCTCCTCTGGTTCTCACCATCTGATTAAACTTGCATTATACTTTATACAGGATATACACAAGTATGCATGTAACAAAGAGCATACATATTTAGGTGATTTGCAATGCAAATACTTCACAACTTACAACATATAATTGTTCATATCAAAACATTTAAGCATATAATCAATGCTTCCAACATCATACTTATCACATGAATGCATCCTAGATCTTATCTAGACGTTTATTGCTCTTTTTGGACAAGTGTGTGGGTTATTAACTCGTGCTCTGATACCACTCTATCATGACCCGAACCCGCCTCTATGGGTTAAGGACATAACCGGCTAGTAATCCTGTGATTACCTACGGCCTCAGACCAAAACAGACATAACTCGTCAGAGTAAATGGGCCAAACGGAAGCAAAAATTTAAACTTTGTCCATAGAGTCGTACTTATGTGCATATCAAATAAACCATACTCATATACGTTAATAACCCACATCAAAAGTATAGTACCATAAACTTCTTTACAGATAGGATCATCTAAACTGAGCCAACCCATAACAGACTATGTACAAATATACACAAAGTCCTTGCCAACAAGACAAAACGTAAATTCATAACAAAACGGCAAGGATGGGTCTCGTGCGTGAGACACAAGGCTGACTCTCCAAAACTCGTGTGGTTCATGGCAGACTTCACTGGGGCTGGGTTTGGACTTCTCTTGGCTCACCTACAAACACATGAATGAGCGTGAGCGATAGCCCAGTGAATAATATCAAATACAAAAGTTACATAACAATGTAGAACAACAGGTTCCAAATGGCCTTGGGCCCAATTCATATTTCTATTTAACAGATATATATAACTATACGAATTTCAAATCAAGTGACTTGTAGTTTCCACATTCTGGCCTTTGGCCCGTTCAAATCTCCATTTATGTCAAAACAGCCTTCGGCCCACTCATTTATGTCAAAACGGCATTCGACCTGATCATTTATGTCAAAACGGCCTCGGCTGGTTCATTCTTGTCAAACGGCCTTCGGCCCACTCATTCATGTCAAAACGGCCTTCGGCCCGATCATTTATGTCAAAACGGCCTTCGGTCCATTCATATAAGTCAAAACGACCTTTGGTCCATTCATATATGTCAAAACGACCTTCGGTCCGTTCATTTCTGTCAAAACGACTTTCGATCCATTCAATTCTATCAAAACGACCTTTGGTCCGTTTAGGCTTATCAAAACGACCTTTGGTCCATGTATGCTTATCAAAACGACCTTTGGTCCATTTACGTTTATCAAAACGACCTTTGGTCCATTTATGCTTATCAAAACGACCTTTGGTCCATTTACGTTTATCATGTCAGACTTTTGTCCACAATCCCAATTAGCAACTCATAGTGCTTATAAGGGAATAAACAATTGGACAATTCCAAGCATTCAAACATCGATATTACTCACAGTGATCGGCTTGTGGATTCGCCCTGGAGCTTGACTCTACACATTCCATGAACACAAAAGGGTCATTAACAATTCAATCCGTTCCTTAATTCACATATTCCTCTCTAGGCTTTATTCTTATCTCATTAACTCATTTACAATGTTTAACATATGCCTAAGAGTGATTACAAGTGAAGGAGAACGGAAAACAAAACACGGAACGCATGAAAAAAATTTCAGAAAACAGGGTCCCCGCTCGAGCGTCGACTTACCCGCTCGAGTGGACCCTTAAGGCCTGCAAAAGTACTAGTTGCATGAAAAATAAGCTCGAGCGTGGAATAGAGTGCTCGAGCGGAAGGCCTGTCTACAAAGCTCTCCGCTCGAGCGTGATATATCCCGCTCGAGCGGACATCCAACTTTGCAAAAAGTGCTGGGAGCATGATTTTCCCGCTCGAGCGGCCCTTTCCCCGCTCGAGCGGACATAAAAAATCTGGGTATTCCATATTGAGTTCTTGAGCTCCAAATCGAATTCCAACCAACCAAATATGCATGTTATGACTCAAATCTCAAATATAGTCATACTAACATGGCACCAATGCAAGATTATAACATTATGGAGCTCAATTTCTTACATCATTTACATGCATGCCTCAAATTAATCCAAATTCATCACCAACATATCAAATTTCAACATGCAAAGCTTGCTCTTTCATGATCTACTCTTGCATGTAAGAAATACACATTATTCACAACTTATTTGGTGAAGAAGTGGTCATCCACATGGATTTCACTCAAACTTCAACATAGATTACACAAATTAAGCTCAAACATGGAAATCTATAACAATTCTTTACATGCATGCTTCTATTAGCTTGAAATCCAACATATACAACTCAATCCCCTCACATTCAAACTAATTCATGCTCTTGGCCATCTATTAAACTTGAATTCACAAGATAATGACTAAAAATGCATGAATTACTTACCAAGGAGTTTAATCTTCACAATCTATGGCAATTCTTGAGCTTAACCTCCAAAATTTCCAAGCTTTAAGCCAAACCCTCAATCTCCTATCCTCTCTTCTTCCAACCGACCCTCTCTTCTCTTCTTTAAGTTTATTATCAGTCAAAATGAGGCTAGGGAGAGAGAGATTGAGTGTTTAAAGCCTTGACAACAAAACCCACTAAGGCCAATATTATAATAATAAAGTAGTTGGGTTCTAATTCGTCAATTTAATCGATTTAATCTAACCCGAATCAATTTTCAATTAAATTTCACCGTAGGCTCTAAAAATTACGCTAATCACAATGGCGTAATCAATTTCGGGTTCTGTGGCCGCTAAGGCCCTCAATTTAATTTCCAAAACAAATTATTCAAACAGATATTCCTACGGTGAACAGATAGAATTTCAAAATCACATGTATACACATAAAATCATGCTAAACACATAATCATACTCAAATTAAGGACCAATTAGCGTACTACGGGACAGGGGTACACACCGATGGTCTCTGATATCCGGTCTTCACTTGTTGACAAGTTAAGTACTTAGAGACAAATACTACCACGTCTCTCTTCATACCTCACCACTAAAACAAATGGTTTCAGTCATGATACATCTTAGTACCCTCCAGATGTACTACCAGATGAGAGTGTTGAAACTCTCTGAGGATCTCTTCATGACATGGTTCTGGCACAAACAATCAGTCTAAGTATCTAATACTCAAGTCGCAGTGTATAGACAAACCTCTTTCCTCCTTACCATCTACAATACATTCCCGAATGGTCTTGGTTTCTCCGTCGTATTGTTGGGCTTCTACTACCTTGCTAATGATGGTAAGTTAATCATTGACCGTAAACAAGGTCGCATTCTCATCAGACTCACTCAAGTGTAAGTCAAATTCACCTATGCTTCCAAGCATCTCCCATTCCAGAATTGCAATACTAGACATACTACTTGTCTACTTTCTACTTAAAACATCAGCTATCACATTGGCTCTCCCTAGGTGATACTGTAACTCGAAATCGTAATCCTCCATGAACTTCATCCATCTCCTTTGGCGTAGGTTGAGGTATTTTTGAGAAAATAAATATTTCAAGCTTTGGTGATTAGAAAACACCTTAAACCATTCACCATAGAGATGGTGTCTCCAAATTTTTAGGGCAAAAATGATAGCTACAAGCTCTAAGTCATGGATAGGATAATTTTTCTCGTGAGTCTTCAACTAACGAGAACCATAAGCAACAACCTGCCCCTATTGCATCAATATACAACCCAAACCATCACGTGAGGCTTCATAATACACAGTATACCCCATACCTCATTCTGGAATAACTAAAACTGGAAGAATGGTCAATCTCTCATTGATTTATGAAAATGAGTGTTCACAAGCATCGCTCCAAACAAACTTCACTCCCTTCCTAGTCAAACGAGTCAAAGAAGACGTTAAATGTGAAAAATTCTTCACAAAGCGTAGGTAGTAACCAGCAAGGCCTAAGCAACTTCTAATCTCGAAGGCGTTCTTCGGTTGTTTCCAATTCTTCACAAAATCTATCTTAGAGGAGTCAACTGTCACACCATCCCTCAAAACCACATGTCCTAGTGTAACAACGCCCGTGTGGGACCTCGACTGCTACAGTTCGGACTCCCCTTTTTTGTTTGTTGTGGTTCGTAATCTGAACCAAAGAGTCCAACTCTGGCAAATCGTTTGAGAAAACAGATTTTTGAAAAGAAATGCCAAACATGGACTGCTTTGCCAGATACAGAGTTGCCGCCTAAATATTTTTTTAAAATGGAAAATTTAGGAAACCCTGACTCGATGCCAAAGGCCACGTGTCCGTCATCACCAAAGTAGTCTTGGCTCGGGAGCTTGGGTACGATCGAGGAAGGTCAGCTATGAGCACCCCCTTTCGCCCGGTCCGAAGACCGGCCTCTACTAACCGTGATATCCGTTTTTGAAAACGTTATGTGTTCTTGTTCCGGTTATTAGCCTAGAATTACTATGTTATGCGCACAGCAAACAAGTATAGACTAGATTGCCTAATTTGGAAACAAACATTGCATATCCGTTCGTTTTGAAAGCGTTTCAGAATTTGCTACTCGCAAGTAGGCTAAAACACGGATTTCAACGAGTTTTTCCAACTCAAGCAATCCAACCTCCACCCACAGGCATTCAAACAGTTTGTCTCATATAAGCATTTAGCCACATGGTTGACATTCACACGCATGCGATATGCTAAAGCATAAATACTTACATCGTACTCCGTGCCAAAACAAAAACTAGTTAGCAAAAATGCATGCCCTAGTTCATGTTAGAGTGACTAATGCATCGCATGCAGAATGTGATCTAGACAGGCTCGGCTAACCCTAAATGGCATGTGAAATGCGATCATTCGATGGACGTATTCAAGTTAGATTTGAAGATACCATGCGGTTTGTATGATGTACCGAGCCCGGTGCATGTCAACAAATGCATGGATGCACGCATGCATTGCATAAGGTATGCTAAAATAAACGTGCCCTAATCTACCATCATAAGCAGGTAAATAAAAGGGAAGAAAGAAGTGGAGGTTGAAAGACATACAGACCACTCACGCACGCTTATTAGAAAATTGCCCTCGCTCGGAGGGACCAAAAGAATATACAAATTAATTAACTACGCAAGCTAATTAAATATTACAAATTAATTAAATTAACTAAACAAATTAATCTAATCTAATTAAAACAGTAAAGCCCTCGGGAAGCGGGTCGGATGCAGCGCATGCTCGGGATTTGTTCGGAATCGCACTGCCATGCATAGTCTGCCTCTGTTTTCCCTGCTTTGTTCCTCTGAAAACTGCCAAAGTCTCAGAAATGCCTCTCAGGATACTGGGGGATCCCACCGGCTAAGTAGAATGATCACCGGCACTAGGATGTGGCCATCGGCACAAAATAGATCGACCAGCCATCGATTGACTGCCGGTCGGCACTAAATACTGCCGGTCGGCAATAAGTTCCTGCAGAACCTGCAACTCACAGCAGCAGAGGGCAAAACTTGCATGGCAGCTCAATTCAAGCAATGTATGCACCAAACACATTCCTTATCATGTTTGTGACTCAAAGGAGGATGTGCCTCGATTCTCGGACCACCAATCACGCATTTCCATGCATGATGGCCCAAAGAATCAAGTGTGCGCTTTCATGTCAAATGAAATGCAATGCAAACAACAAACCAAAGAGTCCTAACCTCTATCACACTCACTTCAAGAGGCCAAGCATGCACAATGCAATGCAATCCTAGACATGTTGGCTAGCATGCAATATGGACAATGCAAGGCACTTATACAAACATACAAGCAAGCATGCAAGGCAAGCATGCAAACCAAATAAAAGAGGGACTTAAAACATGAATTAGGCAACTCTAAATAGGCCTAAAACAGTGGCCAAAGTGCCCAAAAATGAAGGCTAAGCACACACACACGCATGCACATGTTAAGGCACAAACCTAAGCATTAAACAAGCAACTCTCAAACACATTTGAAAGAGGCTAAGCATGGACAATTGGCATGGAATGAAAAGCTTTAAAATCATGTCAAAATGTGGTGCCAAACCAACCCAAATGAGACAAGCATAAGCATGCAAGCATGGTCCAAGTACTTGAGGCAAGTCATGGAGCTTTGAAGCACATTTAGCATAATCAAACATGGCATGCATTAAACAACTAAAAACAGATTTTTAGCATGTTAAAACAAGGCCAAAGGACTACTTAGATGGCATCTAAGTGGCTCAAATTCAAAGGCATGCACAATGGTCAAAACATAGAGCATACAACACATGCTCTCAAAGCAACGAAGAGGCAACTAAGGCAAGCATATGAGCATGCCAAAAGGACTAAAATTACATGTTGGATGGTTCCAAACCGCCAAAATGATGCAATCAACACATGCTACACATTCACATATTTGAGGCATATAAGCCCGACAAGCCACAAATACAAAGGAGCTATACTAAGCATGCCAAAATCGATCCAAACAACTATGGACAGACCTAAATCATGGCAAAATAAGTGCAAAACATTCATAAGGCTAAGCCTAAAACATGCTCGAACAAAGGCTAACAACCTAAGGCATATTAAGGCAATTACAAGGCATTACATGGTAGGTATGCTAAGCATGCATGGTGTACCAAAACCAACACACAACATGATTATATTATGGCATAATAAGCATGAAATGCAGCCTAGACATGATCAACACACACTCTAACATAGGCTCCCTCAAGAGGCCAAAAATGGTCCCTTTCAAGGACAACAAGGAGAGGGGGTGGCCCTCCCCTTTTGGAGACTTCAAGGCACCATCTCCACCATTGAAATCCCTCAATATTTTAGTGGTGAAGAGGCCCAAACACCAAAGTCTCGAAACTTGCACAAAATAGCACAAAATGAGGCCTTTCAAGGCCTAAGAGGGGTCAAACTTCTCCAAAGCACAAAACACTCTTAATAAACTATCAAGAGGGCCTACAAATAGAACTTTTTTATGTTATACATTAAACACAAAAACGAATTTAAGATAGGTAGAAATAGGATGCAAAAATGGGGTAAAAAGGACTAGTTTCTTACCCTTGTTGACCTTCTTCACAAAGGGAGGACCAGCTGCCTCCTTGAGCTTAAACCAGCCCCAAAACTCTGAAAACAATCCCTTAGAACCTCAATAGCCAAGGAAAGGTGTAATGGTAGGTGTTTGTATGCAATACTATGAACAAATGCACCTAGAACACTCAAGAGAGAAATAGATAGAGATAGAATGTATATGAGTTCTAACCCTAGAACCAGAGCTTCTAGCAATGTTTTCCTCTCTAAAATGTCTAACCCTAATGCCAAGAGAAGACTCTCTCCTATATAGGCAACCAATCTTGTAAAGCTTGTCAAGAAAGCTAACAAGAAGAGCATCCCTCCATACACGTGTATGGAGGAGAACCAAATGCCAAACAGTTGTCCTAAAATATCTGAAAAAGCAGATGAACAGTAGTCGGCTGGCCAAAAATGTCATTTTGACAAAAAATACTGTCGACCGGCAATATATATTGCCGGTGGCAACAAAAACCAGCCGGTGGCCTCTAGCCACTGCTGGTGGTGTGTGGGGATGCCTCATAAGGCATTCCCTGCCCCTCCAAGGCAAAACACAAGTGTTTGGTGCAAAACCAGACACAAAACAATCGAGTTCGGAGATCTTGAGACAAGGCGCGTAGCCGAGAACTCCGGGAACTCCAAACAAACACAAACATGGATAATCACCGAGTGTTCAAACGGTGACGTCCAAGTCTTGAGGACGGTCAAAAATGGGGTGTCTACACCTAGGAATTTCACCTCGAACAACCAAAACTCAAACTTACTCAACTTAGCATACAAACAATGATCCCTTAACAACTATAGCACAACTTGCAAGTGCTCATTGTGTTTTTTCTCAGATGATGAGTAGATTAGGATATCATCCACAAACATGACTACAAAACTATCTAAGTATTCCTAAAAGATCCAGTTCATCAAATCCATAAAAGAAGCTAGTGCATTGGTTAGCCCAAACGACATAACAAGGAACTCATAGTGGCCATAGCAAATATGAAAATTCGTCTTGGCAATATCCTCTTCTCTAACCCTCAATTATTGGTAACCTAACCTCAAATCAATTGTAGAGAAACAACTAGAACCCTTAACTTGATCAAACAAGTCATCGATCCTAGGCATTGGGTATTTTTCCTTCACAGTTACCTGGTTGAGCTTTCAATAGTCTATGCATAAGCACAAAGACCTATCTTTCTTCTTGGCAAACAATGTCGGTGCTTCCTACGACGAGGTATTAGGGCTAATAAAACCCTTATCTAACAATTCTTGGAGCTGAACCTTCCACTCCTGCAACTCATTGGTGCAAAACGGTATAGGACCATGGAAATAAGTGTCGTGCCCAAGAGTAAATCAATAGAGAACTCAATCTCTCGATGGGGTGGTAAACCGATGAGATCCTTTGAAAACACGTCCGGGTATTCACAAACAACTCTAGGAAGTTCTCCACAAACAATATTACCCTCGTTATCTATAGTGATAGAAAACAAATAATCAAGATCTCCTCTACCCCAGAGATTATACAATGGAAAAATTTGATTATCTTTTCGACTACTCAGAAAATAAAAGCTATCTCCCTTGGGTGTACATATAGTAACCCACCTCATGTGATAGTCTATTGTGGCCCAAAAGGTACTCAACCAATCCATACCAAGGATAACATTGAAACTAGTCATATCTAACAATATAAAATCAAACTCAAGTTGATGGTCGGCAACTTCTATCTCACATGCATGACATACCCATTTTAACCTTATATTACCCCCAATCGGTGACTCCATAGTCAATGGGGACTCTAACAAGTCAATCTCTAAATACAAAAGTCGAATAAATGAATTAATGTAACACATCCATATCTATTAATACACTACCTTAAGAGTTGAATACAAAAAAGTTACCTCTCATGATAAAAAGTCATGTCAGAGGCTTTAGAGTTGCTACTGCATAAGCCTAGCCCTTTGGTTCTTTGTTTACCTAATCACCCCTTGACTGGTACATCTATACAAACTAAGCCAATGTCGACCCCTGATTGGCCCTTGAAGTCTGGCCTAACTGGGTTTGTTACCGATACTGCCTCTATCCCTACCCAGACTGGTAAGATTGTGTCTTCTTGGACCCTGAGGCACTCGGTGTACTCCCACCCTATGGGCAATAATGATGAATGTGACCAGACTAGCCACATCGGTAGAAAGTGGGTGGCCCTCGACCTTGAGTCTAACTCGGAGTCTGATTCTGAAAAGGCTTCGGAGTCTGAACCTTCCATGGACAATCCACTGCCTTGTCACCCAGTTGGCCACACTAATAACAAGTAAAAATCCCCTGACCTTGTCCCCCAGAAATCGAACCCAGTAAAGCAAGGACGGATCTCGACTGAAAATATGACTAAGACTGGTAGTTAGTACCTCGTTGCCTCTTGTTGTTCCCTGAGTCCACTTGATTCAACGTGTTACTTCCCCTTCTCGAATCCCTAATACGATCAGCAACCTCGTTTGTGGCCTCAACATTAGTCTCCGCCTCTATAAGCTTATGGTAATCACGGTGTAAGACTCTAGCAACCTTAACTCGAATCCCTATCATCAATCTCTCATTAAAAGCTATGCAATAGTGTTCCTCCATTACCACTAGATCTGGTACGAACCTCGAGAGTCTAGTGAAAGTCACCTCAAACTATGCAAGTAGAGTGGCTTCTTGACGCAACTTTGAGAACTGCTTCCTCAACCTTTACTAAGCAGATGAAGGAAAATACTTGGTAAAGAAAACATGAGTGAAATCACCCCAAGTAAGACCAATGATGGGTTTAATAAGTTTCCTCTAATGGGCCGCATCATTCTTCAACTAAAAAGCCGCCAAGCTAACCCTCAGATCCTCTTCCTCAACCCTCAACATGTCGAGAACCTTAGTGATCTGCTCTAGCTAGTTATCCGCTTCCTCCGACTCTGCATCACCCAGAAACTCTAGTGGGTTACATCGAAAAAACTCTCACATGATCAATATGGTGCGAGTGTCCAAAACCTCATGACATGCCAAAGCATCTCTCACAGCCCTCGCAATCTCTCTATCTAAATTCACACCCACGGCTAGTGTTGCCAAACCAGAAACCTCTAGAGGTGGTACCACTGGAGGTGGTATGCCCTTGCCTACACCTCCACCCCTACCTATTATGACCCAAACCCGCCCCTATGGGTTCAGCGTCGTAACTGGCCAGTAATCTTTGGATTACCGAAGGCCTCTATATAGAATAACATATAATTAAGGGGATAGTAAAAGCAACAATACTATGTCCATAAAGCTGTGCAGACATACATGGTATAGAAATTTTAAACTTTATATACACACATATTGACATCATAATTACATAGGTCTTACATCACCCACATGTACAGATAAAACAAAAATGGGACTTAGCCCATAATATAGATAAACAGAAACTTGTTCAGAATTCAATAAAAGAAAACAAAGTCTTAAACTTAGTTCGCAAAACTCGACCACTTGATTCTTTCCAGAACCTTCTTGAGAGGCACAAAGGTTGGCCAACAAAACAGAATTCCAGGCAGTCATCACTGAACCTGGTTGCGCGCCTAATTACTTGCATACATAAATAATAGAATGAGCTGGAGCCCAGTGAATAATAACAGAGTAAATAGTTTAATGAACGTTGTTCATGACAGATACAGAAAACAGAATTCAGTTTATATCAAAAATGGATTCACACTCTTATTCAGAAATTAGTATTCATAACATAAATGGACTCAAAATCATATCCATAATCAGAATTTACAGTTAATCATACATGGTACATCCATTAGCACTAATAGAAATAGTTGACCCATAAAAGGACGGCCATGAAGGCATACAGTTGACTCACGTGCATGGAGACGGTACAATTAGCTCATAAGACGTACAGTTGGCCCATAAATGGGACGTATACAAAAGGATCCATAACAGTTGGCTTATGAGATGTACAGTTGGCCCATAATTGGGACATAACAAAACAGATAACATATGTCATCTGAAACTAAGGATGCCACGAATACATTTCAGAAATTTGGACAAACATTAATTTATACAAAGCATAGCATTTCAGAAGACTAATCATTTCATATCATCAGAAAATAATTAAAGTTAAACATAACTTTACAAAGTCACTTAGATGGGACCAATAGTAGAAAAGGTTAAGCAGACAGATCAGATAGCTCACGGCGCATAACCTACACAAACACATAGCACATATACATTGAAACACATGCTCGGAAAACACTTAACACATTTCTTTTTTATCTTGTTGTGTTTCTAAATCTTATCCTCATTACTATGTCTTAATTAAGGCTTAGGAATGCCTAGGATGCAACAAGGATGCCAAAATATAACTTGAAACACTTGGTCAAATTTTCAAAACAGGGTTGTCCACTCGAGCGCAACATTGGTCGTTCGAGCGGCCTACAAAATCTGCAAAAGTACTGGTTGCATGATTTTCACGCTCGATGGACGCTCGAAGGTCCCTCGAGCCAAAGACTGAGTAAACAGGATCTCGGCTTGAGCGCAACTTCTTACGCTTGAGCGGTCTGCAAAAGTCTGTAAAACTTCTGGGAGCTCTCATTTTACTCTCGAACGCAACTTTGGTCGTTCGAGCGAAGGGTCAAAAATAAGGGTGGTCGCTCGAGCGTAGGTTCTGTCACTCGAGCCAACCCCCAAACTCTGCAAAAATATTGAGAGCTCACATTCTTCACTTGAGCGTAGACTCCACCGCTCGAGCAAAGGGTGCAAATTCTAGAATTTCCAGATTGTTGATTCAAGTTCAAAACTCAATTGTAAACCTTCAAAACACCTCATTTGGGGCCAAAACTTAAGAAAACATGTAAAAACTCATAATACATCATGAATTGAAAACCATTTTGCAAAATTAAGCCCAAAAGCATAGTCTTTTATCCAAAACCAAGCTTGAAATTCAATATAGACAATATGCATGAATTGATATGAGGTATTTTCTTCCAAAACATGATCAATTGAGACAAAATGATGTAGAATGTGATGAATTCCCAAAACTAAGTTAGAACATTAGCATGCATGAGGAAATTCTTTGGAATTCAACTTCAAAATGCAAAAAAATGTGCATGCATGCATGTCTTGAGTTTTCATTCTCCAATCTTAGCTTAATTCTTGTGATTCAACTCTTAATCCACTTAAATTCTAGCATTAACCAACTTAATTACACAACTAAAGGGTTAAGTTTTTACCTTAGCTTCTCAATTGAGCTCTAATTGGCTAATTGTTTGAGTCTCTAAGTTCAAAACCTTGAATTCTCTACAATTCTTCTTCCTCTCCTTTGGTTTCCAAGCTCAACACTTGATCTCTCTCTCTCTCTCTCTCTCTCTCTCTCTCTCTCTCTCTCTCTCTCACACACACACACACACATTTTTTATGCTCAAATGGTGAAGATGATATCACTCTAAAGTCTTGTGTAAACCTTATAAAGCCTAATTAAGGGACTTAATTAATTTGAGTTAAAGTTAACTAATTAGGATTAATTTATTCTAACTATTTAATTCCGAATCAAATTTCAATTAAACCTACCATAAATTCCTAAAAATTCCAAATAACACATAAATCAAGTCAATTTCGTGATCAGATGCCAATAAGGCCTTCAATTTGCAAAACAAAACAGAAACACAAACATATATTTCTATGACAGACATATACAAACACAAATAACACAATTCATATCCAATTAACTCATAATTTCCTCTTAATTACTTATTAGGCATTCTTAATCAAAGATTAAAGCGAATCATAGGTCGGGGTTGTTACACTACCCCTACTATGGTAGGTTCACCCTAACATTCTATTAAGAAGCAAACATAAACTCAGAATAAACAATTTAACTCATCTCGCCGAGATACTCACATATCACAACCAACTTAACAAACTACTAATTTCAAAAAATTTGATAAGACTCACTCCATATAAACGTACCACTCACAATACTTAATACATAATGGAGCTAAGTCTACAGAGGTAATTACTTGCTCTGAAACTCCAACTAGAAACAACATTGATCAAGTGTGTTTCCAATGAGATCTCTATGTTAGTTAGTAGATACCAAGCATTATCCATGAGGCTCAACACCATACCCAAATAAGATGCGACACATAAGTATGTTACCATTTAGCACATAAACATGCAAATGTCCTCACCATGTGAGATAAAACTAATTGTGGTTAAACCACTTCCCACAAGTCCAAGGTTTTCAAACCTGGTTAACTCTGATATCAAATTCTCACACCCCATATTCCCAAGATTTGACCCATGTGAATAATTCAAAAATAATAAATGAAAAGACAATGAATCAAAGAAATAAAAGGGTTATCTCTCATACAAGCTTCATCATCATCATCCATTCCATAACATAATCCATTACATACATCCTATATTCATATTCTAGGTGAAATAAATATACAGTATATAAATCAAGCTATTACGGTTAAGTGAATAATAAAGTTTCCCTAAGGCTTACAAGACAAAAAGGGTTCAACCCTTAACCAAAATGGCTCATGACCTATATAAAAGAAAGGCCCTTGGCTTATACATCAAAAGCTCCTCAAGCTCAAGTACACATCTTGGCGCATCACCTCAAAGTTGGGGCATGCCATCAACACTTGAAAAGATTTCAACCACGTAGGGTGGCATCAGTAGAGAACATTTCAAAAACCAATACAAATCCACAAATATAGATGATCAAAATACTTTACATATATAGCATGCTTAAAATGTTTGATGAAGCCATCATTTTCCAACCTCAACCATAAAACCTAGTGAATCCTCTCAAATCCATGTATCTGTCAGTCATCATTGCTAAGCACCACCTACAACCAATGCACTATATGAAGCTACACTCCGCCAATGACCATTGCTAAGAATCATCTTAACCACCAAATTTACTAGTTACTAACCGGAGGATCTTGGTACCTAACTGCATGCGTTTCTGGTCTTTCACCATGGACTGTAGAGCCAAATTAACCAATCATCACCTCAACCATACATGACCTAGATTAAACTAACTACTAACTTAAAACCATGTTGTTTTAATAATATCAATGCAACAATAGTAATAATCATTTCTGGCAAAACATGCTCTATGCATCACCATTCAACAATGGGTTTTCATTCTCAATAACATCTCAAAAAATATGAAACGTTAAAGTTAGTAAACATTAATTTCATCAACCTTTCTAACACTTCAACAACCACCCCTCAAACCCCATACTAACAAATTTATAAAAATTTCATGTACAATTTAAGGCATTTTCCAAAATAAATATCCACTTGCAATTTGTGATAATAAAAGTAAGTTTGATAAGAAATAATAGGGAAAAACCCACCCAAATCATCTAGCCCTAACTTCAAATACTTGTTATTTCCAAATCAACAACAACAACACATCAACATGTAGATTTTATATTAAAACTATCAAAAGTACACCAATAAACTCATATAGAGATAGAGAAATAGAACCCTACCTCTTATAGAGAAAAGAAAAGGCTAAAAGTAGAGATATAGGCTCAAATTCATTTATGACCGAGATTAGAACAATGTTCCCACCAAGCCCCACAATACCCAAGAAGGATATAGAGATCAAATCCAAGCTTAAATGCCTAAAAATCAAGGTTGAAGCCCTTAAAACTAGGTCAAAATCGCAAACTAGGTCAAAATCGCACAAGAGAGAGAGAGAGAAAGTTATCGAAAAAGTGATATTTTCATGCACCACTCTATTTTTTTTTTTATAGAGAATAAATCATGGGTGTGATGGTCTAGGTCATGGGTGCAAAAGGCACAGTCACAGGCATGACTTAACTCCTCGCAAGTGTAGAACTACATACAGACGAAAGTATTGGGAGAGGTTTTTGGTCACGGGTGCCATTATGAGCGCAACCATGCTATTCGTGGCCTCCATTGTGGCATACCGCGAGCCACGCAACTTCTCCAAACCTAAGGACCTGAAGGTATGTTTTGGTCGCATCCTGGTCATGAGCGCGACGCACAACATCGTAGGCTCGACAATAATATCGCGGACGCGATAAAGACCAAAATAAATTCTCACCTTGTTTTTCCTAGGCCAGTTCTAAGTGTAAAATAACCATTTCCAACAACAAACAAATTAACAACAGAAGTAAATAAGATAATAATAGCATCACTATCCATTCAGAAGCCCAAAAGTGTGTCGGGACATACTTACAAGTAGGTTTCAAGTCGGGTTTTAGAACTGGGACATTACAGCAAAATCAGTGTTTCGGACAGGGTTGAGGCCATTGTTAAGTTTTAGAGCAATGAACTTTAACATCAAACTTTATATCTAGTTCAATCTGAGGTCCCGATTGATCTGTGATCGTCGGAGATCTCGATAAATCTGTTGATCATCAGATCTGTTGATCAAACAGATATTTGATGTGATGGAAACCAACACGACAGTGTCCCTGCTTCGATAACAAAAAAAGAGGGTGGCAGGTGAACTCGATTGCCATTGTTAAAGAAGGTGAAGAGTCTCGGAGGTTAACTCGATTGCCATTGTTGAAAAACCCATTCAAACCCACAAACTCAGAGAGAGAGAGAGAGAGAGAGTCAGGTTCTCACAGAGCCTTTTAGAGAGAGAGAGAGACAAAGAGAGAGAGAGAGAGAGAGAAAAAGAAAGAAAGAATGAATGAATGAAGAATGTAATTGTTAGTTTGGTCATAAGGCAGAAGTATGTCCTTATTGATAGAAAAATTTAGCGCATGGACTTTTGGACAAAAGAAATTCAAATTTAAATTTATCACCCAAGCGCCCAATCTTTTATTTCTTTTCATTGTGATAGTTCGTTTTGTGATAAAATAGTCTTATCACCCCAAAAATAAATAAAAAATTTAGAAAGGTAAAAATATCAATTTAATATGATTTTGTGAGAAAATAATTTTAGTCTAAGAAATTTAAAGGGGCATGTTTTCGTAAATCTCTTTTCTAATACTTGTGTTCCAACTAGTCCAAATCGTTTTCTTACTTTCTTATTTTTCAGTAAGTTCCATAGATATCATAGTTACCAAAAGGATAAGACTTCTCTCCAGTTCACTTTGTGAACTAAACGGCAATGTTGGGCCTGTAGGGCCTACCATGGGTCCCATTTTGATGATCCAAACTGTTAATAAAACCCATCAAATCACGTTAATCAGATATTAATAGCCCCTTGATCATTTTATGTTTTTGTCAATAGTAAATATGATTATTTTTAAAAAAAAAAAATTGTTGTCAAAAATGTATTCTGATTAAGTGCATGTCGATATCCGTTCAGCGTAATTTTTTCTAATAATGAAATAGTCGATGAGTTTTACACATTTAACAATTCAAATTATCGAAATAGAATTCGTGATGAATCTCATGGATCCAATAACACAATCCAATCCACTTTGTAAATGGGAAAGTATGTGCACCCTTACCAAAATACCCCTACTAGGGTAAACAAGCAAGCCTAGTCCCATCATGCTCCTGACAAAAAAATAAAAAAATAGCAAGGATACATTTCTTTAATTTTGAAATTCTAATTAAGCTTTAATGATGTAGCAAAAAAAAAAAAAGTCAAAACATCACATCAATAAATGAGACCCACTCCCTAAAATTCCTTTAGAGTTCTTATTTTAAAACTCCAAACATTTTTGATAAAAAAAAATAAACAATTTGGCATGAAAACAGTTTTGATGATTCCTAACATATTTATGTATGCAAATTGTAATCCACCTTTTTGTCACTCATTTCTAGGGGTGTAATTTTGGCTCAGTGTGGCTCAAAACAGTACCGTTAAGGCCCAGGGCTAGGGCATGGGCCATCGTTTTGAAGCCCGACCCGGCCCGCTTGGCCCGACCCATTGGCCCCGCTCAAGGCTCACCCAAAAGCCCGGCCCGAGGCCGAGCCCACCCAATGCCCATTTTTTTTAATGGAAAATAATAAAATTTTGGTGAAAAAATTAAAAAAATTTGTTTAGGCCGCTAAAGCCGAGCCTGTGCCCATGGCCCGCCACCGCCCGCCCAAAGCCCGAATACAGGTCTAGGCTAGGCACAGCCTGGTTTAGCCAGTGGGTCACCCGGCCCGATTTTGGCGAGGAGCCATAAGGTTCGACATGGGCTACCGCCAAAATTACACCCTTACTCGTTTCCTCCTTCTTAATGGTTCTGAGGTGAGGTGTCGTGTCGATGGCGTGGGATGGGAACGGAGGAAAACTTTGAGATATATGATCCTAGTCGATATATAATGGTTGTGTAATTCAGATAAATATGAATAAAAATAAATAAATAATTAATTAATATTATAATATGTTAATTGTCTAAATAGTAAGAATGTTCTTAATAAAATTTAAGATTTTGACTTCAAATTTTACTCACTCCTTTAAATAATAATTTTTAATTTTAGACTAGATAAATTATCATACGACATGAGTTTGGACATCAAATTTAACATTCACTTGATAATAATATATAGATAGATAAATATAGAAGATATATTATCCGAATCCCAAATCTATCATTGATTAGCAATCTTCCAAACTTCACCGTTTTTCAATGCCTAAAATTCTTGGATTTTCTCCAAACTGGGTATTCATGCAATCCAATGCAATGCAATGTGTGAGCTGTATTTTTCTTGTTCTTTCAGATAGAGAATTTTTTTCTCTCTAAAACTATGTATATACTTACCCTCATTAGATTATATTTTTTAAATAAGATAATTAGATCCACGTCGATCCGTTAAAATTGTTTAATCCGTATCGATTCATCCATAATTATAGGTTGGTTAATCACAGTTTTAAATTTGTAATCAGCCTTCAAAACTATCTATCTAACTTCTAATCTACATATATTTAGGAAAATGTGGTTTCTAATAAAAAACACCCTCATAATATTTTTCTAGCATTCTTATTTTTTAAATAATTAAAAAAAAAAAGTTATTGGCTACTTTTTGTTGAATCATTTATGACTTTCAAATGGAAAATATATTAATCCATTTCTAAATTCAAATTCGAAATGAGTAAAAGATTTTTAAAATATTTTAGAGATAAAAGATTAGTTTGGCTCTAATTCAAATTCAGATTTATATCTCACCCAAAGATATTTTCACAAAAAATTAAACTTATAAATCTCAAAACTCAACAACCATGACAATATGAAATTGGGCAAAAAAATTGGAGAAGAAAAAGAAAGGAAATTTGGCTATTATAGCGATCCTAGTTTTCCCTGTCATTTATTTTTTTCTGGACTTAGGTTCCGTCATGGTTGTTGTTGTCTATATCTTATTTCCGTTCTTTAAATCCTTTGTATTTGAGTTTTGGGACGTGTTGGGTGAGTTTGGTACAGGTTGGTTGTGAGTTGGAACAAATGGTTGCTGTCCAGAATTTGGCATCCTCACTCGAGCGAGGCTTTTTGCGCTCGAGTGAGCTTTCTTTGATGTGTCTCTTGGCTCGAGTGAGAACTCTTGCGCTAGAGTGGGCGTCTGCGTCTGGTTTGGACCTGAAAGTTGGTATTCTTCGCTCAAGCGAGGCTTTTGTCGTTCGAGCGAGCGACCTCTATGTTTTGTGTTTCTTCGCTCGAGCGAGAACACTTGCGCTCGAGCGTGCTTTTGGGTTGCAGACCAGAAGCTTCGCATTGTTCACTCGAGCGACGCTTCTTGCGCTCGAGCGAGGTTCTTTTGTGTCTGGTCACTCAAGCGACCACTTCTTCGCTCGAGCAAGTCTCGAATATATAAGTTGGCAGCAACATGTTATACATCACTTTTTCATCCTCTTTTTTACATAAACCCTAGATCCGACTCTCTCTCTCTATACACTCTTTCTCTCTACAAATACACTTGATTTAGGGTGTCTCTACCTTAGTCCCTTTGTAAAAAGGGTAGAGCTTTGCATGGGCTACATTTTAATCCGAAAAAGTTAGACTTTGGAGCACTTTCGAGTTTCTTCATCTTCTCCTTTGGGCTTCTCCTTTTGAGGTAAGGATAAACAACTCCTTCTTATGAGATTCTAACATAAATACTAATCATTTTGTATAAATGGTGAGATTTGGGAATTTTGGGGAAGTTAGGGTTTGAAATTTGAAATGTTTAAAAGGGGATTTCTTAATTTTGGGTCCCTTTGTGAATGTGAGTTCTTAAAATGGGTTTAGGTGTGTATAATTGATGAAATTGAGCCTTAGGGTTGATATTTGAGGAAGTGGGAAAAAATGCCCTAATTTGGATTAAATGAATTATTTGTCAAAATAATGAAATTAATTATGGAAATACATAATTATGTTGGAAATGATGAAATTGGGGGGAAATGTAAATAATTGGTATAGTTGGATTGAAAATCGCTTACATATGGAAAATGTATTAAATTATCTGTTTGATAAATTTAATTATCTGTTTAGAAATAACTGATTGGGCTATCGGTGGAGGATAGCCATGATTGTTGTAGAATTGCATGATGATTAGGTAAATTGAAACTAATCAATTAGAATATGTCATTGAATATGACGGTTAGACTAACACATTGAATATGTGCTTTAAATTGATCATTGTGTATGATAAGTGTTTAAATACATTGCATATGTATCTTTGTATGAGAGGAGATAAGGAATGTACTCCACAGTTTGGGAGGAGATAGGGGATGTACTCCACCGTTTGGGAGAAGATAGGGGATGGACTCCATTGATAATTAAGTTGGCCGGAGTGTCCAGGGTGAAAGTGCCGAAACCTTATGTACATCTAAATGATGTTGATTATTGAAGTGGTGAATATATGAAGTGTTGAATATATGAAGTATTGATAACATGAGTTGTAGTCTCATTTTGAATTGTTGAACATTAAAATATTGATAACGTGAGTTGTAGTCTCATTTTTCTCGAATCAATTTGGGTAAATAAACGGAAGTGGATTGGAATACGATTGTGAAAGTTGATTAATTTTGTAAAGGAGATATGCTAGTTTACAAGTGTTGGCCATTTGTCAAATGCTAATGTTTTAGTTATTTCTCATATTTGGTTTAGCATATCTCTACTGGGCTATGGCTCACCCTACTTGGGACACTATTTTACAGGTGCAAGTGATATGCCGCCTCCAAGGTAGCTTGGGAGGTTTAGGAGTTAAAGACTCCCCTTTGTTATTTTGTTGACGTTCTATGTAATTCCAGGCCAAGGGCCTTATGTGTAAAGTGTTAGAACTTTTCTTTTGTTATACCCAAGTTATACTTGGAAAGATGTAAGCCTCAGGGCATTTTGTTATTTTGTAAACATTTGGAACTTATATGATATACCTTTTGTAATATCGACTCTGATGTATGTATGGAGATGTGATTATCTATCATGAATGTAGAGCTATTGAATGATGGGATTGTGTATTATTTTGAGGGCGTTACAACTTGGTGTCAGAGCGTACCGGGTTTGAATACTTTGGGTACGTAGGAAGTGGTTAGTACCACAATGGGTTTGTCTCGCTTGTTAGAGACTTATGTATGATGTTATGTGCTTATATGATAACATGTTTATGTGACTATATGGGTATAGGATTTAATTTCTAGGATGTTGATCGGGTCTAACGGTTTCTGGGAGTCCTGTTGGAAAGGCACTTAATCAATGCCGTTTCTAATTGGAACTCTAGCAACGCCACGGGACGGTCATTATCCGGAAATGAAATTCATAAGTGCTTATGTGATTATGTGCTTATGTGGAGTGAATTACTGTTGTCCATCGTATTAGGACGCAAGTGAAATAGCTTTGGCACATTTGTGAATGTGCTAATGTCTTCGTTACCCTTATTAGGATGTTAGGACGAGGATGTGGTGGTAGTCGTGGTAGGCTTAGGAGGCAGGAGATGCCTATACCGGATGATATTCTGGCGCAGGAGGAGGGTATTGGTCAGGCCAATGTGGCCGAGCCAGTAGGTCAGCAGGCCATGGGCGCTTTAGCCCACGAGATGGCAGGAGCAATGAAGGAATCCATGGACATTCTCAGGACTGAAAATCAAGTCCAAGCCCATATAGTTGGGGTAGAGCCATCTTTTCTAAAGAGAGTTTTTCCAATTGAATCCGGACGAGTTTTTGGATGATCCAAAAGAGCCACTGAAGGCTGATGAGTGGCTTGAACAGATGACGAAGACGTTTGAGATGCTAGGCATCGAAGACGGAGGCTTGAAGGTGACCTTTGCGTCCTTCCAGTTGAAGGGAGACGCGTGTCAGTAGTGGAAGTTTGTGCAAGGGCGCATTGGAGGGACTTGGGAGGCTTTTGTCGACACTTTCTAGGGGAAGTTTTTTCCTTCCACTATTAGGGAGAAATTGAGAGATCAGTTCTGTTAGCTCGAGTAGCTGAATACACCAGTGGCAAAGTTTGAGGCCACTTTTACCAGCTTATCGAGGTTTGCACCCGAGTTGGTGGCGACCGAGGAGCGTAGGTGCTTGGAGCTTGAGAAGAAATTGAGGACCGGACTCATGTTTCGAGTGGCCGGGTCCATGATTAGGGAGTATGGGCACCTTGTGCAGGCTGCAGCCCATCTTGAGACCATTATGCAGGCAGAGGAGGAGAGGTTGAGGGGCTCCAAGAGAAGTTAGGAAGGTTAGGGGGACGGTATGAGGCAGAGGGGTTCTAACCCTCAGCAGTCCCAGGGAGTGCATTCTACATCTACCTTTCCAGTACCGAGTTCAGGTTCTGGAAGAAGAGGACAGGGAGACATCACTTGTTACAAATGTGGTCAGCTGGGCCATAAGTCTCCAACTTGCCCGCAGAGGGGAGGAGGGCAGAGAGCAGGTTCTTCTTCTGCTCGTTTTCAGAGTCAGAGTCAGGGCAGAGGCTAGCCGCTCACTTGTTATCAGTGTGGGCAAGGCGGGCACCTGAAGAGGTTTTGCCCACAGTTGAGTGGCACATCTGGTGCCTCTGGTTCGAGGCAGACTCAGAGCCATCAGCCAGCTCAGTCAGTTCAGGCCTCGAGGGCCAATCAGGGAGCCTCTTCGGTTCAATCTATGTAGCAGTCTTATGCTCTAAGAGGTGAGTAGGTAGATCAGAGACCTACAGGGCATGTGTATGCTGTTACAGCGCCGGACCTTGTACTGGCTTCATCTGTTGTGAGAGGTACCTTCTTGTTTTGCAACTCGGTTGCTAATGTGTTAATTGATATGGGTGCATCCCATTCTTTTATATCTTCTGCTTTTGCATCTGTTTTGGGAATGGAGTTGGCGCAGTTACCATCTCCTATTTGTGTTGTATCACCCATTGGGGGCGAGATGGTTCTGAAACTGGAATGTCGGGGTTGTGATATAGAGGTCGCTGATCATCGGCTTCCCTTTTCTTTTGTACTGATGGATATGTTAGGGTTTGATGTGATTTTAGGTATGGACTGGTTATTATCATACCGGGCTGTTATAGATTGTTACCGTCAGAGGCTTACCGTATGTACCTTGAACGGTGATTGTTTCCATTTCTTGGGGGATCGGGTTGGTAGAGTTTTACCACTGGTGTATGATCCGCGAGGGTGGAGTGAGCTTAGTTGTCTTCTCGCTAGCTGTATGAGTAGTGAGTGTGATGAGATTCGGACTGAGTTGCCCAAAGTGGTTTATGAGTACTCGAACGTCTTTCCCAAGGATCTTGTTAGTTTACCACCCCATCGAGAGATTGAGTTCTGTATTGATTTAGTTCCCGGCATGGCACCGATTTCCATGGCACCGTATTATTTTGCCCCAGCTGAGTTGAGTGAGTTGAAGATTCAACTCCAAGAGTTGTTAGATAAGGGTTTTATTCGCCCTAGTACATTGCCGTGGGGAGCACCGGCCCTCTTTGTTAAAAAGAAAGATGAGGCTTTGAGACTTTGCATCGATTATCGAAAGTTGAACCGTGCTACGGTTAAGAACAAATACCCTATGCCTCGTATAGATTATCTATTTGACCAGTTAAAAGGATCCCATTGTTTCTCTAAGATAGACTTGAGATCGGGTTACCATCAGTTGAGGGTCAGGGAGGAGGATATCCCGAAGACGGCATTTCATATGCGGTATGGCCACTATGAGTTTCTGGTGATGCCTTTTGGGCTCACCAATGCACCGGCTGTGTTTATGGACTTGATGAACCGGATTTTCCGGGAGTTCTTAGATCGCTTTGTAGTCGTTTTTGTGGACGAGATTATGATTTATTCACCTTCTGAGGAGGAGCACGAGGAACACTTACGAGTGGTGCTTGAGTTGCTTAGAACCCATAAACTGTATGCTAAGTTTGGGAAGTGTGAGTTCTGGTTAAGAGAGGTTAAGTTCTTAGGCCACGTGGTATCCGGGAAAGGGATGTCTGTTGATTCATCCAAAATAGAGGCAGTGCAAGACTAGGCACAGCCTAAGAGTGTTTTCGAGATCCGCAGTTTTCTGGGGTTGGCCGGTTATTACCGTCGGTTTGTAAAAGATTTCTCCAGTGTAGCTTCGCCTTTGACTAGATTGACAAGGAAAGGGGTCAAATTTGTATGGAGTGAGACTTGTGAAAAGTCGTTCCAAGAACTTAAGGTTAAACTTACCACCGCTCCTGTCTTGATTATTCCGAAGAGGGGTTTGGGTTATGCGGTATATTGTGATGCCTCACGAGAGGGTTTGGGCTGTGTATTGATGCAAAAGGGGAAAGTAGTAGCCTATGGCTCGCGGCAGTTGAAAACGCATGAGAGAAATTACCCCACACATAACCTAGAGTTAGCAGCTGTAATATTTTCCTTGAAGATTTGGAGGCACTACCTTTATGGTGAGAGATTCGAGGTGTTCTCGGATCATAAGAGTCTGAAGTATCTGTTTACACAGAAAGACTTAAATTTGAGGCAGAGAAAGTGGATGGAGTTTATAGAGGATTATGACTTCGAGTTGCATTACCATTCGGGGAAGGCCAATGTTGTGGCCGATGCCCTAAGTAGGAAATTCATCAGAGATGTAGCTTGTATTGCAATCCGAGAATGGGAGATATTGGGTACTCTTGGGGAATTTGACTTGCATCTGGGCGAGTCTGTTGAGTCTGCAGCCTTGCTTTCTGTAGTTGCACAACCTACACTTGTGAATTGAGTGTCAGAGGCATGGGAGGATGACCTTGAGGTAGAATCTCTCCGGGAGAAGATCTCTTCAGTGGAAAGGTAGAGAAGGGCCTGATGTAGACCGCCCCGAGGGCTCCCAGCGCTCCGCACCTACGAGGGCGCGAGATTCCGGTTTGCTCTCTAGCTACTACAAGTTCGGACTCATGTCACGGTTCTGAATCTAATCTTACAATGTGCG
Source organism: Camellia lanceoleosa (assembly GCA_025200525.1). Classification (NCBI taxonomy): domain Eukaryota; kingdom Viridiplantae; phylum Streptophyta; class Magnoliopsida; order Ericales; family Theaceae; genus Camellia; species Camellia lanceoleosa. Next base: position 118,570,825 of record CM045761.1, read on the forward strand.
ATGTAAGACCGATAAATCACCAAAGAGTCTAAATCTGGAAAATCATTTTGGAAAACTGATTTTTATAAAGAAGTGCCAAACATGGACTGCTTTGCCAGATACAGAGTCGCTACCTAAATATTTTATTTTGAGGGAAATTTAGGAAACCCTGACTCGTGCCTAAGACCACGTGTCCATCATCACCAAAGTTGCCTCAGGTCGGGAACTTAGGTACGAGAGGGGAAGGCCATGCAATGAGCACCCCTGCTCGCCTGATCAAAGATCGGCCTATACTAAGCATGATATTTTGTTTTTGAAAACACATGTGCTCTTATTTCGGTTAATTAGCTAATCTTACTACATGATGTGCACATCATACAAGTATAAAGTAGATCGCCTAATTTGGAACAAAACATTGCATGTTCGTTTGTGAAAATGGTTTGAAGTTTGCTACTCGCAAGTAGGCTAAATTCGAGATTCAATGAATTGTTCCAATTCAAGTAATCCAACCTTCACCCACAGGCATTCAAGGAGTTATATCAAATAAGCAGTTAGCCTCATGGCAAGCATGCTTTCGTGGTAATTAATAACACATGCAGTATGCTAAAGCGTAAACACTCACAGTGTACTCTGAGCCAAAACAGAGAACTAGTTAGAAATCATGCATGATCCTAGTTCATGTTAAGATAGCTAATGCAACACATACAAGAATGCAATTAAAATAGGCTCAGCTATTCTAAGATGGCATATGAAATGCAACTTGGTACATGTATTCAAATAGGAATTAAAATACAATGTAGTTAGTATGATGCGCCAAGCCCGGTGCATGCAAGACAGATGAATGGATGCACACATGCAAGCATAAGGTATGCTAAATGAAATATGCCCTAAAACTAACCATCGTAAGCGGTTAAGTAAAAGGGAGAAAGAAATGGGGGCTGGAAGACATGCATCCCACACACGCACGCTTATTACAACAATTGGCCCTCTCGACGGAGGGACCGAATAAGAAGCTAACTAGCTAATCTAAGCTAATTAAATTAATTATTACACAACCAAACTAGCTAACTAACAAGCTAACTAATTGAGCTATTACAAAACAAATGAGCAGCTAAACGCATTAACTACTTAATTGCAAGACCAAAGCATAAACTAGCTAAGCAAATTAGCTAAGTAATGCAGTAAACAGAGGTGCCCTCAAAGGGAAGAATGCATGCATGCCCGGTCGCCTCGTTCGGAAATCCGTCGCAATGTCTCAACTTGCCTCTGTTTGCAACTATTCTCAGAACCTTGCACCGAGCTCCAGAAAGCTTAAACTCCACCATGGGAACCTGTGGGAGGGTGGCCAACCACCTAGGGGTGCCACCAGCCATGGCCGACCACCTATCTTTGTTGTGAACCAGAAAAAGTGGTCGGCCAGCTAGTTTTTCTGGTTGCCCGACCAGTTGTTGCTGCCAAACTCCAGTTTTCTGCAACAGAGAGCAAGAAAGGGCATGGCAATGTATTTGCTAGATATGTGTGCACAACCACCCTCCCTATCATTTCATGAGCTCAAGGAAGTGTGGTTCTTGACCCTCGGGCCACCAATCGCGCATTTCAAAGCATGATGGCCGGGAGGCGAAGTTGCACGATTCAATGGAAAATGAATGCACACATAAACACATAAAGCCTAGAACTCTATCATGTATGATCAAGAGCGTCGGCGACCGAGAATTGAAGCACGTTTCATCACTTCAAGTATGAAACATCCATTGTTTCCCGTGTTTGGATTAACACCTATTCCAAACACAATGCAACACATAACATGGCATGCACAATGCTATGTAACATGGAGTATGCAAAAATGCAATGCAACACAAGCATGCAAATATGCAATATGAATTAAACATGCAAACATGGAATGCAACATGAACAACCTAACAAGGCTAATGGCATGCATACTCAATGCAAAGTAACCTAAGTATGCTAAACAATATGGCATACACAATGCTAAGAACAACATGGCATACTCAATGCAATGTACTACATGGCATACACAATGCTAAATGGACTTAAACCAAAATGGACAGACCTCAGCCATGCCCAAAACAGTGACCATAACACCAAAAATAAAGGCACAAAAGGCAAGGCATGCATGTACAATGCATTAGCCAACCAAGTAGGCCTAAGAGCACAACCCTTGAGAAGGCTCAAGGAGTGACAAACATGGAAGTATAACAACACTAAGTGCACTGAAATCAAGTAAGGAATAATGCCAAATCACTCAAACAATATAAGTATATCATGCAAAGATCCTCAAGGCATGAAGCTAGTAAAGAGGACTACAATGGGAGCATGCAATACATGGCACAAATGCATGAACTAACCATGGACATAGCTGAAATAGGTCAAGATAGTGACCAAAACATGCTAAGTTAGGGGCTCAAAGGTCAAGGCATGCAAGCATACAAGCTAGGCCACAAACAAGGCAACAATGCATAACACTCAAAGACACTCAAAGACACTCAAAGGGAGAATGAAGTGGGAACATGGTAGTCCTATATACTCTGAAATGACATGGTAAATGATGCCAAATCATGTACACAACACAAATGAAGCATGCTATGGTACCCAAAGCTTGAAACTAGCATATGCATTTGTACTACATCTATACAAATCATGAAGCATATGGCAAAGGCAACCCAAAACAGTCCTAGAACATGTCAAAATGATACTAAAACATGTATGGAAGGAAGCCAAAATATGCTAGCATGAAGGACATGAAGCATGGAATATGCAAGGCAAATAAGGTGGATTACACTACACCTATTAGAACCAAGCATGGGATGGCTTCGCCAACAAAAATCAGAGTTATATCATGGCAAAATAACCCTAAATACACACTGAAATAATAGCTCGCAAGCTTCGGCATGAAGGTATACGCAATGACTCATGTTAAGGCATAAAGGACCAAGCTTCCAACACATTGAATGAGTGAAAAATTCAAGTGCATGAACATGAAAGATGGACTGAAATCACATTACAAATGATGCCAAATCATTCAAATAGTCCAAGTAATGCATGCTAGTGGACTTGATGCACAAAGCTAACAAGCTAGAATGCATTATAACTATACAAAGCAAGTCATGCATGGCCAAAACAACACAAATCAGAGCTAAATCATTTTAAAATATGGACAAAAGCTTCTTGAAGTTAAGCCAAAAGCATGCTAGAATGACATGTTAAAGCATGGCACGTGTTAGGCTAAATCTTGGAATTGCACTACAAGTGCATGGAGCATGCAAGGGGTGACCAAACCAAACCCTAAAAGTGGTATGACATGGCAAGATATCACCAAAAACATGCTAAAATGGACACAAAACAAGCTAGAATGACATGCTACTTCATGAAGCATACAAGACTAGTTTGTGTGATTTACACTACAAGTGTATTAGGCATGTATGGAGTGACAAAACCAAGTAAAAATAGTAGCATACCACAGAAAAATAAACCCAAATACATGCTAAGATATGGCCAAAAAAAGCTTAACAAATATGCTCAAACATGAGGCATATGAAGCAAGTATTCAAAACACAAGGAGAGGGGATGACCCTCTCCTATTAGGGACCTCAAAACCACCTTTCCACCACTGAAAATTCTCTGGATTTCAGTGGTAGAAAGGTCATGCAAAGGCTAGAACAAGAGCCAAAAGGGATGGCTCAAAATAAGGCCTAACAAGGCCTAAGAGGGGGTGGACCACCCCCAATGCAAAAGTGACCTCAAACAAATATCACAAGGACTGAAAAATAGAACTTTTTGCAGTAGAAAGCTAAGCTTAAATCAGCATGCAAATAAGTCCAAAAGCTTAAGCAAAAATGGGGGTTTAAAAGGTTAAAAGCTCACCTTGAAGACCACCTTTAAAGCTATAACTCCAGCCACTTTTCTGAGCTCAAACCAGTCCAAGAACTCCAAAACCAGCTCCTAAGCACCTCAGCAACCAAAGGATGGTGTTTGAGTGTGTGTTTGCGTACAAAAGTGAGACAAAATGACACTTTAAGACACAAAACAAGAACAAACAAGAAAATATAGAGACAAGTGTGTATCTATCACTCAAGTCTCAAAATTCTGAACCTAGAGGAGGGAGGAGGTGGTTCTCTCTTATAGAGAACAAAAGGTAAAGCTTCTTGAGGAAGCTAAGGGTCCAAGGCCATCCCTCCATACACGTGTATGAAGGATGGTTTCAGTGCCCTCCAGCTGGCAGCTAGAGGAAAATATCTCCAAAAAGGTGACAAAAAGTAGCCGACCACTTGAAGTGGTCGGCCAGTTACTTAAAGTGGTCGGCCGACCACCACAAGTGGTCTCCCAAGACGATAAGTGGTCGGCCATGGTGGGAGAGAGTCTAGACACTGAAAACAAGGTGGTGGTGTGGTGGCCGACCAGAAAAGGTGGCCTAAAGACCAAGGAGACCAGTTGTCAGACTAGAAAATTGGCTGGCGGAAAGAAAAGTGGTCTCCAAGGGGAAATACTGGTCTTCCATCCTTGTACCACCTTCCAAATGAGGAAAACAAGGTTTGTACCAAAAACAAACCAAAACGGATGCAAGACGAAAGTTCGGGAGGCAAAGCGCGAAGCCAGAAGCCTCGAAAACTAGTCTACAAGCACCAAAAGGTGGTTTACAACCACAAAAGTCATCTCCCAAACCACAGTGTCCCTCTAGGCAAAGGCAACAAGGCATGGTTTAAAAACCATGCCAAACGAAGAACATTAAGTGGTCCCGAGACAAGGCGCGCGACCGAAGGCTCCGAAAATCGAAAACTGGTCTCCAAATGAGAAAAGTGGTCTACGACCACAAGAAGGGGTTTACAAGACCTCTCCTTCCCTCAGGCAAGGAAAACAAGGCTTGGTCCGCAAGCCGAGCTGAAGCACAAAGAGTTCAGAGGCCCGGAGGTAAGGCACCCGACCAAAACTCCAGAAACTCGAAACGAGCACAACATGCACTATCACCGAGCGCTCAAACGATGATGTCTGAGTCTTAAGGTCGGTCAAAAATGGGGTGTGTACACCTGACTATATATCCTGACTTGAGTGTGAGGTACCGAGACCGTTTGTTTGTACCGGAGTCTTGCCGAGGGGAAGTACTCTGAGAGTTTCACCATTTACGCCTTGCGGTGCATCCAGGAGACACTAAGATGTATCGTGATCTGAGTCACCAGTTTTGGTGGAAAGGGATAAAGAAAGATGTGGCAGTTTTTGTATCTAAGTGCCTTACTTGTCAATAAGTGAATGTCGAGCATCAGAGGCCAGCGGGTTTGTTACAACCCTTGCTTATAGCTGAGTGGAAATGGGAGCATGTCACGATGGATTTTGTTGTGGGCCTTCCGAGGACTTAACGGGGTAGTGATGCTATTTGGGTGGTAGTAGACCGGTTAGCTAAGTCAGCGCACTTTATTCCTATGCACGTGAGAGATTCGGTAGATTATCTTGTCGACTTGTATATTCGGGACATAGTGAGGTTGCACAGGGTCCTAGTGTCGATCGTCTCAGATAGAGATCCGCGCTTTACTGCTAGGTTGTGGCAGAGTTTGCAGAGTGCCTTGGGCACTAGATTGACTTTTAGCACGGCTTACCATCCTCAGACTGATGGGCAATCCGAGCACACCATTCAGATCCTAGAAGATATGCTTTCGAGGCTGTGTCCTTGACTTTAGGGGGTCATGGGAGAGGCACTTGCCCTTAGTAGAGTTTGCCTATAACAATAGTTTCCAATCGAGCATTGGCATGGCACCATTTGAGGCCTTGTATGGCTAACTGTGTAGATCTCTAGTTTGTTGGGTCGAGGTGGGTGATGTACCTTTGTTAGGCCCAGAGTTGGTGCGACAAACGATGGAGAAAGTGGCACTTATCCGTAAGAGGCTAGTTGCAGCCCAGAGTTGCCAAAAGAGTTATGCCGACTGTAGGAGGAGAACTTTATCATTTGAGGTGGGTGATCACGTCTTTTTGAAAATATCACCTAGGCGGGGTTTGATGAGGTTTGGGAAGAGTGGGAAGTTGTCCCCTCGGTTTATTGACCCTTTTGAGATCCTTGAGCAGATTGGGGAGGTTGCATACCGTTTAGCATTACCGCCGCAGTTGTCCAGAGTGCATGACGTGTTTCATGTTAGTATGCTTCGAAAATACGAGCTGGATCTATCTCATGTATTGGATTGGATTGACTTAGAGGTACACAAGGATGCTTCATATGAGGAGAGACCGGTGAGGGTCTTTGATAGACGGGACCAAGTCTTGCGAGGCAAGACCATTCCCTTGGTCAAGGTATTGTGGAAATATCACGGGGTTGAGGAAGCCACTTGGGAACGTGAATTGGAGGTCCGAGAGAAATATCCCGACCTATTTATGGATGTTTGAGCTTGTATTGAGAATTTTGCTTTGTGATAAACTCTAAGAACATTGTATATGTTTCGGATTATGGAAGTAATTGAAATTATTGCATATGTTTCAAAGAAATGAGTTTAATTTAACATTGTATATGTTGAATGTATTGTAGAAATGAAAATATGTTTTTAACATTGCATATGTTATGGAATTGTAGAGTATGTGTATTGGAGTTTGTTGAAATTCAAAAGAATGTATGTTGATAATGCATATTGAGCTATATTTGTAAAGTTGTTCTCTTGAAAAAAGATGGAATGATCGGTAGTGGATCATGTTGATAAAGGTTGTATTGCAATCATGTTGAGAATTGAAAATATCACAATTTTGAAACTTATATATATCTAATTTCGGGGATGAAATTCTTTAATGCGGGAAGGTTATAGCGATCCCAGTTTTCCCCCGTCATTTATTTTGTTCCGGACTTGGGTTCCTTCATGGTTGTTGTTGTCTATATCTTGTTTCCGTCCTTTAAATCCTTTGTATTTGAGTTTTGGGACGTGTTGGGTGAGTTTGGTACAGGTTGGTTGTAAGTTGGAACAAATGGTTGCTGTCCAGAATTTGGCATCTTGGCTCGAGCGAGGCTTTTTGCGCTCGAGCAAGCCTTGAGTTTGTGCTTCTTCGCACGAGCGAAGGTTCTTGCGCTCGAGTGAGCTTTCTTTGATGTGTCTCTTGGCTTGAGCAAGAACTCTTGCGCTCGAGCGTGCATCTGCATTTGGTTTGGACCTAAAGGTTAGTATTCTTCGCTCGAGCGAGGCTTTTGTTGCTCGTGCGAGCGAGCTCTATGTTTTGTGTTTCTTCGCTCGAGCGAGAACTCTTGTGCTCGAGCGTGCTTCTGGGTTGTAGACCTGAAGCTTTGCATTGTTCGCTCGAGCGACGCTTCTTGTGCTCGAGCGAGGTTCTTTTGTGTCTGGTCGCTCGAGCAACCACTTCTTCGCTCGAGCGAGCCTCGAATATATCAGTTGGCAGCAGCGTTTTATACATCACTTTTGAGGTAAGGATAAACTTCTCCTTTGGGCTTCTCCTTTTGAGGTAAGGATAAACTACTCCTTCTTATGAGATTCTAATATAAATACTAGTCATTTTGTATAAGTGGTGAGATTTGGAAATTTTGGGGAAGTTAGGGATTAATGAATGTCACGTAATTTTTAAACATATTGAATCCAATATGTGAATATTTCAATAAAAGTTTGATTAATTTCTTATAAACAAAATTATTATTCAACCATGTTATGTCGAAATTATAAACACATTATATATTTATAATCAAAAATTTTAAAACTTAATTTAAATAAATATATTTCATGTATTTAGACAAAAATTATAGGTAAAAAAAAAATTATAATTGTTGAATTTTGTATTCACACACATAACATGTGTTACTGTCAGAGAAACGTTCAAGTTATGAGTGTTCTATGCTTAAGACCTTATTATTAAAAATGAATGATTATATTATCATACAACACAAAGTAAAAATAAAACTAACTAAGATTTTAAAAAGAAAAGTGATGTTGTTTTTTTGCAATTTAATTAGCAGTTTAAGAAAATAAAAAATTACTAAAATTTATAGGTTATAAAATTAAAATAAATGATTATATTATCATATAACACAAAAGCAAAAATAAAATCTAAGATTTTAAAAAGAAAAGTGATACTATATATATACTTTTTTATTTAGTAGTTTCAGAATATAAAAAATATTGGAATTTATAGGCTATTGATACAAAACAAAATTAAGAAATAAAAGGTGATCCCTTGAATTTTTTTTTAAATTAAGTAGTTTTAGAATACAAAAATTGTTAAAAATTATAAATAGTAGACACAAAATACAGTTAAAATTTGTATAATATGATATCATAAATGTTTATTTTTTAACTACACAAAATTTAAATTTTGAAAAATTATACGTGGCCTTTAACTTTTATCTAATTTTTAACTTATTATAACTCAGTTCTTATTTTTGAGATTTTTTTTACAAATTTTGAAAAAATATAAGTGGCATTTTATTCTTATCCAATTTTTAAACTACTACTCTATTTTATTCTTCTATTATTAGAATTATATTATATCTTTTTTCCCGGCTTATCTTATTTTATTTTCAAATTTTTGAATTTCAATTCGATTTTTTTTTCAATCTTCATTTGACATTTACTGTATTTCTCTTATATTTATAAAATTCACTCTTACTCTTAATTTTCAATTGAGTTTATTCTTTTCCGAGGATTTATCTAATTTTTTCTTTATCTTCAAATTTAATCTCAACTTTTTTTTTTAATCTTAAATTTGTAGAATTTCATTATTACTCTTCCTTTTCACTTGAGCTTAGCCGATTAAGTATATTTGAACAAAAAAAAAAAAAAAATTGAATTAGTCCTGCATATTTATATAAATATAGTGAAATCACTCAAATCTATTATTTAAATACACATCTAAATTAATATCATAGTATTTAGTTAATTTTAATATGTTTAATATTATTTATCACCTTTTGTTACTTACCTGTGCATAGCACGGGTATGTTAGTGAAATATCAAAGTAAAAATCAATGTGAGAGAGTTAGTGTTATGTATATATAAAACATATTATATAAAATTAGTTAGTGTTATATATATATATATAAATATTATGTAAATTAGTATTATATATTATATAAATATTTGATAATTATTTAAGATTATTCTACAATCAACTAATAGGTTGAAATGCCCAAACCGTCAAACCGAAATTTGGTTATGAACAATAAATTTGTCAATCCATCCTCCACAATTTGATTTTAATTTTATTTTTAAATCGTATCAAATCGTACCACGTACCACCTGTATTTGTTATTACCACATTTGGAGATTTTTTTTTTTGTTTTTAAATCATACCTTATTATTACAATATTTTAAAATTTTTAATACTCCACTGGTTATGATTGTCTTGAGATAAAGGGGACCAAAAAAAATTGAGAACAAGGGATACATACATGTCTCTTATCCAGGAGAAATTCTATTTCTACACACCTAAATTACTCAGAGCAAATTTTTTCTCTATTGAGTGTTTTCCTCAATTCGCACACTAAAAATTACAATTATATCATTCACTCAAATATTATTGTACACACACTTATCCCTCCTTTTCACACACTTTCTGAAAACTTGAAGACCAAAAAACTTCCACCCATGTGAAGCTTGAACACCAGTCTAAAGACCACATTCTTGAGCTACCCGTGAACTTGAAGATCTCCAATGAAGTGAAAACCTCCAATGTCTGAAGTGAGTCCATTGAAGTCATCCATGGAAGACCTCCAGGAAAACCTCCATTGAAAACCTCCAAAATAGTGTTGAAGGTAGAGAATCTTCCCATTTTGTTTTTATATTTATCATTTTGTTATTGCATTTTATCATTTTCAGATCTTTGTACACTCCATTGCCATAAAATCCTTGATTTTTCAATGTTCACGGGTTGGGGATGTCGACATTGGTTTGCCGTATTTGTGCACCAAATTCGGAAATCAATAACCGAATAAACTATTATAGATCGACTGAATAGAGCTTAAAATAGTTACAATATTCGACATTTACATTCTGAATGAAGCAAGTTATTTCGGTTTTGGAGTTTTGGAACTAAAATACTGAATTTATTAATAATTTTCAAAATATAGATGTTGAAGAAGTAAATATATTTCAGTGGTTGATATCTGAATTTAATACATAAATTCAACACTGGTTCTCCGAATTAAAACATAAAATAATAATAATAATAATAAAATAAAAATACTACTAAAAAAAAACTAACTTTTTCATCACTGATTTTGCTGTCACTCGACATATTTTTACTTGAGTTTGAACTTCCATAGATTTACAACTCTTCCATATCAAAATTAATCAAAAATTGTGGAATTGATAAAAAAAAAAAAAAACAATATAAATAATAGATTGTAAATCTAGAGATTAAAGCAATATGAAAGATGTTTTGAGAGTATTACTTTGTAAGTAATAGAGGAGTATAGAGTATATAGCAAGCAAAGTGACAACAATGGAAAAAAAGTAGGGTTTATTTTTTTAACTCAAAAGGTGTACATTGAGATCTTTTTGTTCTTAAAAGATGTATACAGAAAATTTTTGTATATAATATTATAAGTGTTGCTAGATTTCTATTTGGTCATTAAGGTTTAGGGTATAATTGTCATTAAATTAAAAATTCATTAAGTGTGTTCCCTAAGTTATTTAGGCGTGTGGAAATAGAATTTCCCCTTGTCCAGGCCTTCACGTAAAATCTTCTTTGGTCTTCTTTGTTTCTATCCACACTTACCACAGAAAGAGAGAGATAGAGAGAAGTCTGAGCATGGCAATAGACTTGAGACAAATGATAGCAGCTTTACTAATGTTGTGTTTGATTGGGAGATTCAGGGAGAAATTTAGAAAGAAAAAGAGAAAGTGTGTGAAACTAAGTGAAATTTAAATATATTTTATTTCAAAAATGTTTGGGACTCCCTTTGGGGATGACTCCCACACCCCCAAAGTGATCCTGGCCCTCCATGTATGTGTGGGGCCCACTCATGTATGTATGGAGTCTACATCATGAGTGGTCCAGATTTGTGGGGGTCTTGTGGGAGTGGGGTTCTCAATCATTGCTCATTTTATTTATATTTTCCCTACTTTTTCCATTTTCATTTTCATTTTCCTTTTCAAATCTCTCCTTAAATTCTCCAACCAAAATAATTAAATAGATTGAAGGTAAAAAGATATTATCTGACTCTCTCTATGAGAGCCTCTCTACCCTAGGGTAGCTCTCTGGGTTATCCCAGTTTTCTTTTTCTTTTCTCAGGATCTGAAGCTTTATTCCTACCAAACAAGTTTCCTTTGGTAAGGCCACTGATCCCTATTTCTTCATGTATGTGGTGCTGCTTTTTGGAGTGCTCTGGCGATGACAAACAGAGCTATCCACTAATGGGGAGGAAGTTTTGGATTTTGAGGAAGTGTAATGCCCCAACCCTTTACATGTCATTGATATTGTCCGCTTTGGGCCATGCCCGCACGAATTTATTCTTTCCAGTGGGTCACCCATTCCAGAACTACTCCAGCCTCAGCACGCTTAACTAGGGAGTTCTGTTAGGGATTTCAAAACCCGAGAAAAGGCCTCGATGTGATATAAAGGCTCAGGTTTTAACTTTTATAGTTAGGAACTCCCCCTCCATTCCCGATGTGGGACACTAGGACCTTATAATCCATCCCTCTTAAGGTTACATGTCCCCGTGCAGTAGCCTTCCAGCTCACAAGCCCACCCACATACATCGAGAGACGCCAGGGGCCCACACTCGGTACTCCAGAGAGTCGGCTCTGATACCAAACTGTCACGCCCCAAAATTTGGACAATTAAATATTAAATTAGGACTAAACCCCGATCAATATTCCATCATTCAAATCCTAGGGATGAAACAAAATTTAAACGTTTACGTCTCTAAAAGGTTTAAGTAAATTTTCATCCTCAAAAGATTACAAGAGATAAAAAAAAAAACTAAACGCTAACCAAACCATTTACCATAATTTCATAACTAACCAATACCTCAAACATTAAAGTAACAATAAATAGTCAAAATAACTTAAATAATGTAAAGTTACAAACCATGCCAAATTATCAAAATACTAAGGTCATAAAAAAAATAATAAATACATAAACTAATATCAACCTTAAGCTCAAGAAAACAAAAGAAGTCCAAACGACATGTCCAACAATTATAATTATTTCTCTTCACCACTGTAGTCCCAACTAATCCTGCAAAGGATGCTTGGCTGCTCTCAAATAGAATGTACCCGAGATGCCAAGAGACAAAAACGGGTCAGTATACAAGTATACTAGTATAAGTACAAATATTTGACACTCATGTGTCCACCAGATACAAACAAAAATACATTTAATTCTTGTTACGGGACAACAAGTAGTTCCATCCGTACCGAGATGAATGGATAGTTTTCTGGGATACGGTGACATGTAGTTTATTGCCTGTACACAACGAAATATAAATTAAGTATAAAATAAACAAAATAAAATGAAAATATGGTCAGTCAGCCTTGCATAAAAAGTTAGTAAGACCCACTATTCTGCAAAAAAAATAAAATTAGTATAATTTAATCATAAGTAACTTGTTGAAAAAGTATAAAAATACACCGTTTCATGCTTAAATAATTCAAATTGACTAAAACTCAAAGAACAAAAGTTGTACAGAATCAAATTTCCTAAAAGACAACGCAAACGAATTTAGAAGAAACTGAATAGGTTGAGAGAAAAACTTGATAAAAGAACCTAGACATAATTCAACCGAAAAATCTGAAACTGAAAACGAAAATAAATTGCCCTAAAATGATTTTTTCAGAAAAGTTCAAAACACAAAAAGTGTTTAGAATAATTTTTTACTTCAGTTTACACGAAATCAATAAAAATGAGCTGGTTTCGTGGATTAAAACAGCCTCTAAAATATGCATTGCTAAAATGAATAAAAACTACTATAACCAAGATCATCCGATTACAGGTTCTAATCGATTTTTTTAGTACAAAGTTAAAATACAGAAGTTCTTTATAATTATGTATACATACCTCTGCCCATATTTCATAATTTATCAAGGTCATTTACTATTTTTCAAGATGTACAAATTAATACAATTCACACTATACAAATAAACTCATATTTAATTATTTGTACTTTAACTCCACCACTTCGGCCCGTTACTTTTGACCTACACATATATCCCATGTGCCTCCCGTATACTTAACACTGCTTTGAAGCCAAACTTGCATGGGGATATCGTCCCGAGTTTGACCCACACTCCCTAGATGGTTAATATATACGTATGCGTGTAAATCAAAACATTCGTCTACTCATGAGAACGAGGCAACAATATATATATATACACAATCTCTCATCTACTCATAAGAACAAACATAACAATGCCAAGCCTAAGGTGTTCACATAAATCTCAAAATCCTCATCTTTTTTTATATACACTATTTCTCACCAACACTCAAATAAAATAACAATCCATAGAATCATTGTGGAATGTAAGGAATTTATCTATGGGTTCTAAATTTATTTTAATTTCATATAATCATGAGTGTGATTATAACCATAAAATAAATACATATAAAAACCCTAAACCTGACATACACAACTAATCAAAATAATTAAAACTAATCTATTATCTTCATGTAAATACAAAATCAAACTAATATCAAATAAATAAAAATAAATAAATAAATAAAAACAATGAATTAACCATGAATCAAGGGAAGTGGGTTTTGTACTCACAATTATTTTTTGAAGATCAAAGAAATATTTGAAGAACTAATGGAGCCACCAAAACAAAACCCTAACCTTTTTTTTTTCTTCTCCTCTTCCACCGTCTCTCTCTCTCTCTCTCGGCCTTTCCTGATGCTCTCTTTTTTTTCTCTTTGTTTTCTTCTTATCTTAGTGACAACCTCTAATAGTTATAACCTAATTGACATTCTATTATATAATATTATATAAATGCAACATAAATATACCATATATAAATATAAATATAAAATCAATATATATATCTATAAAATATAAAAATATAGAAATATTCAAATTAATTATATATAATTAAACATCACATTAAATTAATTAAATATCACATCAAATTCTCATATAACCACGCAATTAATAAAGCCAAAAATAAAATAAAGTAATAATAAATAAATAAAAACTTACGAAAAAATTAGGGTCGCTATAATATACACACCTCAAAAGAATCTCGTTCCGAGATTAGATAGGAGAAAGTACTAAACAAAAAGCTTCGGGTGCATACGCCGAACTTTCTCTTCCAATTCCCAAGTGATATCATTCTCATCCTCACTCCATTATGCTTTCACCAAGTTCACTTTTTTGCACCGCAACTGCTTTACATCTCGATCTAGAATAGTAACCGGTCGCACCACATACGTTAGATCGTCACTAATCTCCAACACTTCTGAAGATACTACTTGGGAAGGGTCTTGCATACACTTTCGCAATAAAGATACATAAAACACATTGTGAATCATAGCTAAAGTAGGTGGTAGGGATAATTTGTAAGCCACATTACAAATCCTCTCAGTGATCTCGTATGGTCCTACAAATCTAGGTGCCAACTTTCCCTTCTTTCCGAACCACATGATACCTTTCATTGGCGAGACCTTCAAAAACACAAAATCTCCAACATTCAACCAACCCCCTTACGTTTTCTATCAACGTAACTCTTCTGACGACTCTGTGCAGTCTTAATACGTTCCCGAATAATGTTCACCTTCTCTATGGTCTCTTTCACCAACTCTAGCCCTAACAACAGTGCATCTCCTACCTTCATCCAACAAGCAGGTGATTGACATGGCCTCCCATACAAAGTCTCAAACGATGCCATCCCGATATTGGAGTGATAGCTATTATTATAAGCAAACTCCAACAATGGCAAGTGTTTTTCCCAACTACCATCAAGATCGAGGACACAAGCTCTCAACATATCCTCTAATATCTGATTTACCCGCTCAGTTTGCCCATCCATCTAAGAATGATAAGCCGTGCTCAAGTCTAACCTAGCACCTAAAGCATGCTGAAGACTCTCTCAAAACTCTGCCACAAACAACGGATCACAATCCGAAACTATTAAAACTAGTGCGCCATGATGTTGCATCACCTCCCAAATATATAGCCAAGCCAGTTTATCCATAGTTCGGTGAACACGGATAGTAATAAAATGATCAGACTTGGTGAGTCGATCCACTATCACCCAAATAGATTCATTGCCTCGCTTAGACCACGGCAATCCATCCACGAAATCCGTAGAGATGTACTCTCATTTCCAAGTAGGGATCTCGAGAGGCTTCAAAAGTCCAAAAGGTCGTTAGTGTTTTGCCTTAACTTGTTGACACACATAACATCGAGAAACGTACTCTCCTACGTCCTTCTTCATACCTTCCCACCAAAACGTTCTCTTTAGGTCATGATACATCTTAGTTCCACTAGGGTGAATGGTATATCGAGACCTATGGGCATCATCCATAATCTCTTTCCTCAAATTAACAATGTTAGGTATACACAACCTGCCCCTGAATCGCAATCCCCCATCTGAGTCCACAGACCAATCAGTAGGACAATCATTGATCAAATCCACTACAAGGTCATCAAGCTTGCTAACGAGAAACCTATCTAAATTCTACATCTGACGAACTTTACCCAGTAATGTCAACTGCACGGGCAAACTACCAATATATGCCCTCTCGACACTCTCTATTAGTTAAACATCATGCATCGAAACGAACTCCAAGGACTTCCATTCCTGAATCATTAAAGAAGCTATAATCCCATATTGTCGATTAAGTGCATCTCCGACCATATTTCCTTTTCCCAAGTAATAAAGGATCTCGAAATCATAACTGCTGATGAATTCAACCCACCTATGTTGCCTCATGTTCAACTCTTTTTAAGAAAAAAGATATTTGAGGCTCTTGTGATCTGTGTATAACTCAAAGCGCTCCCCAAACAAGTAGTGTCATCACACTTTCAACGCAAAAACAACTACTGCCAGCTCTAAGTCATGAGTAGGGTGTCGTCTCTCATGAGGTTTTAACTGTCAAGAAGCATAAGATACAACCTTCTGATGCTGCATCAACACACATCCCAACCTAGTTCCACTCGCATCAGTAAACACAACTAACTTTTCCCCTTGTACTAGTATAGTTAACACCGGTGCTGTAGTCAACAGCTGTTTTAACTCCTGAAAAGCTCTCTCACAATCATCTGTCCATAAGAACTTCACATTCTTGCAGGTCAACTTGGTCATAGGTACTGCAATAGTGGAAAACTTCTCTATAAATCTTCTGTAATAACTAGCTAGTCCTAAAAAACTCCTCACCTCTGAAGGATTTGTAGGCTGCTTCCATTCTTTGACCGCAACAACTTTCTCAAGATCTACCACTATCCCCTGTTTGGACACAACATGTCCCAAAAACCGAACTTCTTTCTTCCAAAGGTGACACTTACTGAACTTAGCGTATAACTGCTGCTCCCTCAAAGTCTGCAACACGACTTTTCATTCTTAGAATACACTAGGATATCATCTATGAACATAATCACAAACTTATCTAGATACGGTTGAAAAATTCTGCTCATCAAGTCCATGAAATAGGCAGGAGTATTGGTCAAACCAAAAGGTATTATAGGAAATTCGTACAACCCATACCGGGTCCGAAAAGCAGTAAGCGGTATACTTTTCTCTGACACACCCATCTGATGGTAACTCGTTCTGAGATCAAACTGAGAGAACATGGCTGCCCCCCTTCAACTGATCAAATAAGTCATCAATTCTAGGTGGCGGATACTTGTTCTTGATAGTCACCTTGTTCATCTCT
The DNA here is from genome assembly GCA_025200525.1 of Camellia lanceoleosa. Lineage (NCBI taxonomy): Eukaryota > Viridiplantae > Streptophyta > Magnoliopsida > Ericales > Theaceae > Camellia > Camellia lanceoleosa. Next base: position 118,587,601 of record CM045761.1, read on the forward strand.
CTATAATCTATGCACATGCGGAGAGTGCCATCTTTCTTGGAAACAAAGATCGAAGGTGCTCCCCATGAGGAGTTACTTGAACGTATGAACCCTTTCTGAAGCATCACTTCTAGCTGCTTCTTCATCTCCCCAAGCTCTTTAGACAACATTCTGTATGCTGCTTTAGAAATTGGTGTAGTTCCCGGCACTAGGTCAATGCGAAATTCTACTACCTATCGAGATGGAGGTCCAAGTATCTCCTGAATTACATCCTCAAACTCACGTATCACATTTACCTCACTAATATCCTGCTTAGGGATTTCTACCGAGAACAGAAAACTCGTTATCACCGACTCTTCTCTATCGCTAAAAGTGTGGGTAAGCTGTGGCATACTAGGAATATCTAGATTCATAGTCCTTTTAGCACAATCTGAAGTCACAAAGTGTTTTCGTAGCCAATCCATACCCAAAATAATTACAAACCCCTCAAACCCTAAAGTAATTAGGTCCGCATACAAGACTCTGCATGTAAAGTCAATCTCAAAATCTTTACACATCTTATAAAGAGTAACTGCCCCTCTGTAGACGTCCCCGAACGCCCCGGGAGGGATGAGTCCCCCGTTCCGTTCGTTTTGGGCTCACTACAGTTCAGGACTCTAATTGTCACGATTCTTAATCTTAACCAAAGAGTCCAAGTCCGGCAAATCATTTTGAGAAAACAGATTTTTGAAAGAAATGCCAAACATGGACTGCTTTTCCAGATACAGAGTCGCCACCTAAATATTTCATTTTTGGAGAAATTTAGGAAACCCTGACTCGTTTGCCTAAGGCCACGTGTCCGTCATCACCAAAATTGCCTCAGCTCGGGAACTTGGGTACAATTGGAGAAGGTCACTTCGTGAGCACCCCCGCTCGCCCGATCAAAGATCGACCTCTACTAACTATGATAGCTAGTTTTGAAAACATTATGTATTCTTATTCCGGTTATTAGCCTAGATTTACTATGTGATGCGCACAGCATACAAGTATAGACTGGATCGCCTGAATTGGAACAAAACATTTCATGTTTGTTTTTGAAAGATGGTTTGCTACCCGCAAGTAGGCTTTAAATGCAAATTTTGCCACCCTCAGGTGGGCTTACAAAAGATGGTTTTGCCACTATCTAGTGGGCTTAAAACTCACAGTCAATGCATTGTTCCAATCCAAATAACCCAACCTTTACCCACAGGCATTCAGGCAATTATATCACATAAACAAATAGCCTCATGATAAGCATGCTATCATGGCAGTCACTCACACACATGCAAGGATGCTAAAGCGTAAAACTTACCGAGTACTCCAAGCCAAAACAGAAACTATGTTAGAAATCCATGCATGATCCTAACTATACAGAGTGCCTAATGCAACACATACGAAAATGCAACTATAGCAGGCTCGGCTATTCTAAACATGGCATATGAGATGCAACGGCTAACATGTGTTCAACTTGGAATTGAAATACAATGCAATGAGTTATGATGTGCCGAGCCCGGTGCATGTAAAACAGATAAATGAATGCAAACATGCTATCATACTGTATGCTAATTGAAACGTGCCCTAATCTAACCATCATAAGCTGGTAAATAAAAGGGAGAAAGACGTGGGGTTGGAAGACATACATCACACGCACGCACACTTATTACAACATTGCCCTCGCTCGGAGGGTTCGAATAAATAATATACAGTCCCAAATGAATAATACAATCTAAATAAGTACAAAATCCTAATTAATTAACGAATTAATCTAGGAAAGCGGTAAACTAGCATGCAAGCTAGGGACTGCCTCAACTCTACTCCGGATGATGAATGATACATGTTCGGGTTGCTTGGCGCGGAAATCCATTGCGACGCCCCGACTAGCCTTTGTTTACAGTCTATGCTCGGAATATTGTGCAAAGCTCTGAAAGGCTGTTGATTCTTGATTTGCTGCAACAGAGAGCAAGAAAGGGGCATGGCAATGTATTTTCACATATGTATGCTTACCTCGATCCTCGTGCCACCAATCACGCATCCCGATGCATGATGGCCGAGGAGTCGAATTGCACGACTTAATATGAAATGAATGCACACATAAACTGTCACGCCCCGAACCTGCCCCCTAAAAGTCCGCGCGTGACCTTAACAAAAACAGACAGAATAACCTATTTGGTATAACATTTGAGGGCCTGTACGGAAGCATTGTAATTTTAATTAATAAGAACAGACGCATCCATTGAGCAACTACCAAAAACCAGGATCAACTTAACATTTAACATAAAGTACCATGCACACAAAATGAGGTTACAAAAACATTTACAAATTAGCCTAGGACTTAGGCACACAAAACAATAGATACAATTTCACGACCAAAGGTGTAGATACCAAAATTCCATATACAAAGCGGACTGGTCTAATCTAAAGGGGTTCCCTTCAGTGCCTGGTTATCCTTAGGCTGACAAAAATGCATAAAGTATGCTAGAACGGCTCCTCAAGCTGGTTCCTACAGAATCAGACAAAATGACAGAATGAGACAAGCTCGGTGAATAATAGTACGCAGTAATACAATCATAATGTCATAGCATATGTACCAAAATCAAATCTTGAGGTAACAGAGTGGCCTATTGGCCTGAGTAGCCTTGCGGCCTGAGATAGCCTTCGGCTCGGGTAGCCTTGCGGCACAACAGTAGCCTTCGGCCTGTGAGGTAGCCTTGCGGCACAGATGTAGCCTTGTAGACAGATAGCCTTCGGCTCGGGTAGCCTTTGCTGCAGCGCAGATAGCCTTCGGCTCGAGATAGCCTTCGGCCGTAGCCTTGGGTAGCCTTAAGCGACATATAGATACAGTTCTTACTTTTCATTCCCAGTTAGTACATAATTACAATTATGTCTTCTGAGCGAATACATAAATGTATGTATAATGCACTATTACTCACAGTGTTGTGGTGGCGTATGAGTTCCTTCTGGAGTGTGCCCTGCACACAACATAGCTAATAAATTAGTATTCTTTTCTTTAGAAATCGTTTCATATGCCTCCACACTTTTATAAAGTTATAATCTCTTAAAACCCATCGAAAGAATATTCTAATAACACCAAAGAGTCGGCATGAAGAAACGAGAACAAAACATATTTTCTGGTGAGCAGTCCCACGCTCGGCGTAGCTTTGTCGCTTCAGCGGACGGTAATCTTGCCAAAAAATCTTGGATGGTTGATTTCTCCGCCGGCGCACCTTTCCGCTTCGAGCGGGCCAGTGTTTTTCGAAACTACGGGAGGTGCATTTCTACGCTCGAGCGTACGACCCCTTTCGGCGGACGATCAAGCGATTTAGGGCGCTCGATTTCAAGACAAGGTTTCATCATTCAAGCTCAATTTTCATGAAATCAAGGGTCAAATTCATGCAATACACTCATATGACACCAAAAAATGCATCCAACCTTAATCACCACAATTGTAACTTAGTTAGAAGCTTTAATAATACATTACTTGCACAAAATTCATCTTAGAATCAAGTTCCACCAACATGTCTTGTGATCTCAACGTATTTGTAAAAAGCGATACAAAGTCAAGGATTTGAAGCTTAGATGCATACAACCCTCAAATTATTGCCAATAAGCTTATAGGGTGAAAAACCTAATAAATCAAACATGGATTATTCATGAACCAACACAAGTATAAGATGAAATTCATGGAAATCAAACTAGGATTTAGAGTTCCCTACCTTCAATCTTCCAAATCTACCAAACAATTAGTTCCTTAGATGAATCAAGTGAGTTCCCCCCAATCCCTCTCCCACGCTTTCCTCTCTTTTCCTCTCTCAAAACAGTCCCACGTTTTTTATCAAAGTTCCACAACTTAGACAAACATATAACTATATATATATAAGTGCATAAAAGACAAAAACGAATCGCTTTATGGTGCGAAATGAAAATTCTCTGAGAAAATCCTATTATAGCTAAAAAAAAATGTAGATTCCAAGTACGAAGTAAATTCGTGCAAATTAAGTCTCTAAGGTGCCCAATTGTGGATTTAAGTCAGTCAAATGTGAGAGATAGAGTTTTAATTCAACAGATGGAAATTCATTTTGCTAAGTCTCATGCACTTTTACTACATTTTCACATAGGTTTCCACAATAAACATTCAAAAACATCAAACAGTGATTGAAAAGATAACAGAATCGGAATTTAGGGTCGGGCGTTACACTCTTTCCCCTTATTTAAGTTTGGTCCTCCAAACTTGTTTTTACCTTAGGGCCAGCAGTCACGGATATTGATTTCGCATTTCCTCCTCTTTTCCCAAGTTGCCTCGGTTCCATAGTGCTCTTGCCTCCACTTTCACCATTGGGATTTCCGGTTCCTTAACCTGTTTCACACAGCGGTCCGAATTGAAGCGGTTTTTCTTCGTATGTTAACTTATCGGTTAACTCAATCTGATGATAGTCAATGATATGGGATGGATCTGCAAGGTACTCTCGGAGCATTGAAACATGAAATACATTGTGAACTGACTTCGGGTGTGGCGGGAGGCGACTTCGGTGAGCCTCTTGGCCCAACTTTCGCAAAATCTGAAAGGCCGACATATCGAGTGTTAGCTTACCCTTCTTTCCAAATCTTGGGTGGCCTTTCATTGGTGTGACTTTCACAAAGACATGGCTCTCATCAAATTCTAAATTTAAATGCTTTGTTATCGGTGTAACTCTTACACTGCTTTGAAGCGGTTTTACCTTTCTAGAATAATCTTCACCTTTTCAGTAGTTAATTGAACAAGTTCTGGTCCTAACAAAGGCCTATCTCCCACCTCGGCCCAGCACACAGGTGAGCGACACGGTCTCCCGTACAGGGCTTCATAAGGTGCCATTTGAATACTCGAATGGTAGCTATTATTATCATAAATTCAATCAGCGATAAATGAGTTTCCCAACTTTCCTGAAAATCCAGCACACACATTCGGAGCATATCTTCTAGAGTCTGTATCGTTCTTTCGGATTGACCGTCAGTCTGGGGGTGGAAAGCTGTACTGAACTTTAATTCGGTACCCATTGCTTCTTAGCTTTGCCAAAATCTGGAGACAAACTTGGATCCCTATCGATACAATGGAGGAATACCATGAAGTCTCACAATTTCATCTATATAAAGCACCGCCAATTTATCTGCATTATACTGAGTCTTTACTGGCAGGAAGTGAGCAGACTTGGTTAATCGGTCCACAATGACCCAAATTGAATTCATACCTCGGGGAGTTCGTGGTAACCCCACAACAAAATCCATTGTCAAATGTTCCCATTTCCACTCTGGTACAGGAAGAGGCTGCACTAAACCGGCGGTTTTGATGCTCGCTTTTACTTGTTGGCATTGTAAGCATTTAGAAACAAATTCGCGATCTCCTTTTCATACCCGCCACCAAAAGTTGCACTTCAAATCTCGGTACATCTTGGTACTCCTGGATGTCTTGTGAACCTTGGTATGTGCATCCTCCATTAATTTCTGCTTAAGGTTTAACACGTTGGGGACACATATTCGATCTTGGAACTTAAGCACCGAATCTACTAAATTGAATCCCACCTTCGGATTTGTTCCCAGTTCATCACAAATCTTCTTTAGAGCTTCATCTTCTGCTTGATGCAATTTAATTTCTTCGAGTAAGGTCGGTTGGACCATCACTGTTGCCATTAAAGCTTCTTGTCCTTGTAGTACTAAGTCCACTCCCATTTTATCCAATTCAATCATCAATTCCTTTCTCCCTGTAACTAAACTTGCCAAAATCCCTGCACTTTTCCGACTAAGCGCATCTGCAACTGTATTGGCTTTACCAGGATGATAATGAATTTGTAGATCATAATCTTTAAGCAACTCTAGCCACCTTCGCTGTCGCATATTCAGCTCTTTTTGGGTGAAAAGATACTTGAGACTCTTGTGGTCCGTATAGACTTCACAGGTTGTACCATAAAGATAGTGTCGCCATATTTTTAAAGCAAACACTCTTCTTTGCCCCTCAAGGTCGTCGTGGGATAGTTTTTCTCATGGGATTTCAATTGCGAGAAGCATAAGCAATAACTCTTCCGTTTTGCATCAATACACAACCAAGCCCTTTGTGTGAAGCATCCTTTGTAAATTACAAATCCTCTCCGTCTGGATGGTAAGGCCAAACGGTCTTTGTTGTCAACTTTGTCTTTAATTCTGAAAGCAGACTCTCGTTCCTCGACGATCAAATGCAATTCCTTCGGGTCAATTGTGTAAGAGGCTGACAATTTTGGAAAAATCTTGAGCGAATCTCCATTAATAACCGGCCATTCCATAAAGCTGCGCGGTTACATTGGTGGGGTTGGCGGTTCTGATGGTCTCAATCTTGCTCGGATCAACGGAAACTCCTCTTTAGTGATAACATGTCCCAAAAATGTCACCTCGATAGCCAAAATTCACATTTCTTGATTTTCCATACAATTTCTTTTCTCGGAGGTTTGGAGGATTAAGCGAAGATGATTCTCATGAGCTTCCATATTTTTGAATAAATGAGGATATCATCAATGAAAACTACCACAAACTCATCCAAATAAGGCTTGAAAATACGGTTCATCAAATCCATGAAAGTCGCGGCGTTAGTGACTCCAAATGGCATAACCAAAAATTCATAGTGGCGTCTGGGTCCAGAAAAACATTTTCTCAACATCTTCAGCCTTGACCTTTAGTTGATGGTATCCAGACCGTAGATCAATTTTGGAGAAGACTTGAGCCCCCTGAAGCTGGTCAAATAATTCATCAATTCTCGGAGGCGGTACTTATTCTTAATTGTGACTTTATTAAGCTCATTAATCAATGCAAAGCCGAGTGTTCCATCTTTCTTCTTTACAAATAACACCGGTGCACCCCACGGAGATACACTCGGACGGATGAATCCTTGTCTAATAAATCCTGCAATGCATTTTCGGTTCTTTCATTTCAACGCGACATTCTATAGGGAGTTTTTGAAATGGGTTGAGTGCCTAGTACCACTTCAGATAAACTCAATTTCACGGTCTATTAATCGCCTGGCGATTCTTCAGAAAAACGTCAGAAAAATCACAAACAAGCTGGAATTGCATCAATAGTTTTATTCTCTGTGGCCTTCCCGAACACTACATAAATACCCGACACCCTTTACGAATCAATTTGCAAGCCTTAGGCTGCGAGATTACATATGGTGGTGATGTCACTTCTTGACCTTGGAAAATAGTCTCGTGACGGAAGATGAAATTTAATTTGTTTTGCTAGGCGGGTCTATAGTAGCCCGTATTCACCCAACCAATCCATCCCCAAAATAATATCAAATGAAGTCATATCAAGGGAACTAAGTTAGCATATACAGACATCTCCAATGAGAATTTCACATGTAGGATAAACAAAAGTACAAATCAAAGAAGTCCCCATAGGTGATGTAACACACAACACATAGGCTAATTCTACTTCAGGTTTTTCTAAGTTCTTTGCAAATTGTTTTGACACAAAAGAACAGGTAGAGCCAGAATCAAACAAAACATAAGCAGAATGGCCAAAAACCATAAATGTACCTGACACCACGGTTGTTGCATTCTCAGACATTTCACGGAACCAACATAAATACCCTACCTGCCTCATGGCATCCTTACCATTGGTCGGTTTAACGATTGATTTGGCACTTGGAGTCGGTGTAGACCCAATGAACTTATGTGGCGATCTTACTCGGGTTGTTGATTCCTTTGTGGGCGATCCCTAATCGGATGTCTGTTTTACCGCACGAAAACATGCTCCGATCAACCGATGACAAACCCCACGATCTTGCAACCCACATTCTAGACACACGAGAGTTGAATTCTGTATTGGAAAAGTTTCACAGATACGCTTTTTGTTTGGTGAAGTGGTTGATCCCTTAGACCACGAGTATTTTGCCTCTTCCCTTCCATTCAATCCAGTCCGAGTAGCCAAATTTCTTCGCGATAACGACCGCTCCAAAACATCAACATCGTCGGTAACTTCAACACATTGATCCGATCCTCAATGGCATTCCTCAATCCTCCTCGAATTTCGCGCCTTTTTGTACTCCGTGTCTACCATGTGAGGTGCGAACCGGGGATTCGCAACCGGGCTTCATACTCGGCCTGATTTTATTTCCTTGTCTCAATGTTTCAAACTCCGTTACTTTCTTGTCTCGCATACTGGGAAAATATTTGTCATAGAATAACACTAAGAACTGTCCCCAAGTCAACTCGGGGTGCATTGTTACAGTAGCATCCACCACCTCCGCGCCTCTTCTTCAAGCGTGAAAGCGGCAAAATGCACTTCGAACTCGGACAAGGAAAAGACTTGAATAGTTTCTCTATCCCTAACACCCATGCCTCCGCCTTCATTGGTTCAATCCCCCCTTTAAACGAAGGTGGTTTCATCTTTTTAAACTCCCTTGTCAGTGTAATCGTGCGGTCCTCGGCATGAATGTCTTGCATTGCAGGTGGAGGTACCGGTGGGGGTGGTGGCTGAGGCTGTTGTGGCCGTCGTTGTTGTTGCCGTAAAGTTTCAGCCATATCTCTCATCATTCTTTCCATTCTATCCAACCCCACTGAGGTAGCATCCTCTGGCTCGTCAGCCCTTGTTCTCACCATAGTCTACAAAACAAATCATGCCAACATACACAAAAGTATACAAAATGCAATCATCAGCATTAGTGTTAGCAAAATCATATCACGTTGCTATCAATTCTTTTTTTTTTCTTTATGATGCCTACTACTTTCTAGACACCCTAACGCTCAATGGATCAGTGTGTGAGATAGCAACTCGTGCTCTGATACCACTTGTCACGCCCCGAACCTGCCCCCTAAAAGTCCGCGCGTGACCTTAACAAAAACAGACAGAATAACCTATTTGGTATAACATTTGAGGGCCTGTACGGAAGCATTGTAATTTTAATTAATAAAGAACAGACGCATCCATTGAGCAACTACCAAAAACCAGGATCAACTTAACATTTAACATAAAGTACCATGCACACAAAATGAGGTTACAAAAACATTTACAAATTAGCCTAGGACTTAGGCACACAAAACAATAGATACAATTTCTCTGGCCAGCAGTGTAGATACCAAAAATTCCATATACAAATTAATGGTCTAATCTAAAGGGGTTCCCTTCAGTGCCTGGTTATCCTTAGGCTGACAAAAATGCATAAAGTATGCTAGAACGGCTCCTCAAGCTGGTTCCTACAGAATCAGACAAAATTACAGAATGAGACAAGCTCAGTGAATAATAGTACGCAGTAATAAAATCATAATGTATGGTAGCATATGTACCAAAATCAAATACTGAGGTAACAGAGTGGCCTATTGGCCTGTGTAGCCTTGCACGCAGATAGCCTTTCGGCTCGGGTAGCCTGCGGCACAACAGTAGCCTTCGGCTGCTTGGTAGCCTTTGCGGCACAACAGTAGCCTTGCAAAGACTGAGATAGCCTTGTGCCCGCAGATAGCCTTCGGCTCGGGTAGCCTTGCGGCACTGTGAGTATATATAGACGATTCTTACTTTTCATTCCCAGATTAGTACATAATTACAATTATGTCTTCTGAGCGAATACATAAATGTATGTATAATGCACTATTACTCACGATGTTGTGGTGGCGTATGAGTTCTTCCGGGTGTGCCTCGCACACAACATAGCTAATAAATTAGTATTCTTTTCTTTAGAAATCGTTTCATATGCCTCCACACTTTTATAAAGTTATAATCTCTTAAAACCCATCGAGAAAAGAATATTCTAATAACACCAAAGAGTCGGCATGAAGAAACGAGAACAAAACATATTTTCTGGTTGAAACAGTCCCTACGCTCGAAGCGTAGCTTTGTCCTTCGGCCGGACGATTACAATCTTGCCAAAAATACTGGATGGTTGATTTCTCCGCTCGAGCGCACCTTTCCACGCTCGAGCGGACAGTGTAGTTTTTCAGAAACTTCTGGGAGGTGCATTTCTCGCTCGGCGTTCTGACCCGCTCGAGCGGACGATAAGCGATTTAGGGCAGCTCGATTTCAAGACAAGGTTTCATCATTCAAGCTCAATTTTCATGAAATCAAGGGTCAAATTCATGCAATACACTCATATGACACCAAAACATGCATCCAAGCTTAACCATCTCAATTGTAACCAAGTTAGAAGCTTTAATAATTCATTACTTGCACAAATTTCATCTTAGATTCAAGTTCTTCCAACATGTCATGTGATCTCAACGTATTTGTAAAAAGAGCGATACAAAGTCAAGGATTTGAAGCTTAGATGCATACAACCCTCAAATTATTGCCAATAAGCTTATAGGGTGAAAAACCTAATAAATCAAACATGGATTATTCATGAACCAACACAAGTATAAGATGATATTCATGGAAATCAAACTAGGATTTAGAGTTCCCTACCTTCAATCTTGCAAATCTACCAAACAATTAGTTCCTTAGATGAATCAAGTGAGTTCCCCCCAATTCCTCTCCCACGCTTTTCTTTCTTTTCCTCTCTCAAAAAAATCCCACGTTTTTTATCAAAGTTCCACAACTTAGACAAACATATAACTATATATATATAAGTGCATAAAAGACAAAAAGCAGATAAGCTTTATGGTGCCGAAATGAAAATTCTCTGAAAAATCCCATTATAGCTTAAAAATCATGTAGATTCCAAATACCAAATCAATTTCTGCAAATTAAATCTCTAAGGTGCTCAATTTCGGATTTAAGTAATTCAAATGTGACAGATAGAGTTTTAATTCAACAGATGGAAATTCATTTTGCTAAGTCTCATGCACTTTTACTACATTTTCACATAGGTTTCCACAATAAACATTCAAAAACATCAAACAGGCGATTGAAAAGATAACAGAATCAGATACGAGGGTCGGGGCGTTACATAAACACAACAAGACCTAAACTCCATCATGGATAATCCGGAGTGTCGGTGACCGGGAATTGAAACACGTTCCGTCACTCGGAGTACGAAACGTTCCTCGCTTCCCGTGCTCGGGCTAACTCCTATCCCAAGCACAATGCAATATGCATGACATGCATGACATGCAACTAATATACAACCTAGCATGCACAATGCTATGAGATGACATACATAATGCACGATGTAACATGGTATACACGATGCTCTAACATGCAACCTAGCATACGCAATGCTATGAAATGAAATAGCATACGCAATGCATAACGGACTTACACCAACATGAGTGGACCTTAGCCGCACTCACATCAGTGGCCATTAGATGGAAATGAGACACTCGAGATGTGTGCACACGTGCACGCGAATCGAGAACCGACCCTAAGGCATGAATGCCACTCTACCAAAGCATGGCAAGGCATGGAATATGGCATACAAACATGCGAATTTCAGTGCTAAAATATGTTGCTAAATAGCCCCGAAACATGGCATATGGCACCCGATGCATGAGATGAACCCCGAAACTCAAAACTAGGCATACGCAATGACCTATAGCTATACAAAACGTGCACTATTTGATCATGAATCATGAAGACAAAGTCAAGGAAGTCCCAAAAAATGAACTTTCTTAGTTCAAATCATGGCCAAAAGGTGCTAGCAAGATGGCCTAACATAGCATGCAATTTTGACTAGTAAACAAGGGTTACATGGCATGTATATGAAGCAAGTGCGAACTCATCAAAAAAGAAAAAATCAGTGAATAAAACATGCCAAAATATTCCCAAATAACCATGGAAATGCAGCCAAAACATGCACAAATGAGGGGCTCCTTTAGAGGGCCATGCAAGGGGTTATTAGGCACATACAAGATAGACATGAAGCATGACCAAAAAAACTCTGGAAATCAAATATGGTAGTCCCAAAACTCACCAAATTGGGTGGAAAAGTGGCTAAGAAGCATGCAAAGAGGGGTCCCTTTGGAAGGCCAAAATGACCATCAAACAAGTCAAGGTGAGAGGGGGTCATCCCCCTCTGATTTGGAGGCTCAAAATAGTGTTTCAGCCACTAAAAATCCACTATATTTTAGTGGCTAGAAGGCCAAACAAAGCATGCTATTGGAACTTAGGTGTAAGGCTCAAAACAATGGACAATCAAGCATTCAAGGAAGCATGTGACCTCAAATAAGAAAATTACCTTAATAAAACATGAAGATGATGTCAAAAAAATCCTTTTTCTAGTTTATAACAAGTCTCAAAAATGAACATAAATAGGGCTAATCTATCATGCAAAAATGGCCCTAAAAGAGATAATAGAGACAAGGGACAGAATCTGGCCCCAAATAGCAAAGAGCCCTTAAACAAAGTTGAAGAGGGGATCAAAACATGACACTTTACAGTTTACATCAAGTCTCGAAAATGAACACAAGTGAGGCTAAATCAACATGCAAGAAAAAGGGCTAAAAGAGGGATAAAGAGACAAGTGGTAGCAGCTGACCTCAAACAGAGGAGAGCCCTTCAACAAAGTTGAATAAGGGCTCAAAACAAGACATTTTATAGTTTATGACCAAGTCCAAAACAGCTCACAAATAAGCCTAAAATATCATGCAAAAATAGGCCTAAAAGAGAGTTTAAACACAAAGGGTGAGAAGGAGACCTCAAACAGAGAAAGACCCTTCATCAAACATGGAGATGAGCTCAAAATATGACTATTTACAGTTCAGGTCAGAGCCCAAAAATGGTAGCAACAAAATCTAAAATAGCATGCAAAAAAAGGCAAGAAAAGAGGGAGAAGAGACTCACCCTTGTAGCACAAGTCTTCAATAGCTTTTGGTCCAAGAAATGGTGCTCCTAACCTCTGAAAAATAGTCTCAAGTTGCTGGAATGGAGTGTGGACGTGTTGTGCTATGGGTTGTAGTGTAAATGGTGCAAGGCTTTTAGGGTTTTGAGGGTTGAAGTAGAGAAAGAGGGAGATTTAATGCAAGAGCTCCAAACCAATTTTTTTAACCCTCTAAAATGGAGCTGGAGGTGCTGGTTTTATAGAGGGAGGAGTGGAGAAAAGGGGGGAAAAAATCAAATTCAAATTTCCCCCCCAAAAGACCCCCCCACGGATACAGGATCTGGGGGGAAACAGAGGGTGCAGCTGTAAGGAACCAGGTGAGAAGGTCAAGGCCGACCAGGTTCAGAGGGTTTAGGTGGCCGGTCGGCCACCTCCCCTGGCCGAAGGTTCAATCACAATAAGTGGCCGGCCACCCCAGAAATGTGGCCTCCCATGAGAGAGAAAAACCCACTTTTTAGAGGGGTTCAAAAGGGTCAGGAAGAATTGTTGGCTGGCCATGTCATATTGGTGGCCTCCCAGGTGTGTACAACACAAATATGTGGTTGAGGGCCAAAGAAAGTGGCCCGAGAATGGTCAACACCAGCTTTCTAGCGAGGAAAACGGGCGACGGAGAGCGATGAAGGAATAAAGCTGGCCTTTAGAACAATTGCTAGCCTCTTGCCCTTCTACGACCTTCATAACAATGAAAATAAGGTCCCTGCCAAAAATGAACCCAAACCGATGCAAATCGAAGGTTCGGGGGCCGAAACACGCAGCCCGAGGCCCCAAAAACTGACTGTTAAGCACCGGAGGTGGCGTTCGACCACGAAGTTGGTCTCTCAAGCCACAATGTCCCTCAAAAGGGAATAAATAAGATGTATGCCAAAAACCGGAGGAAACGAAGATTGTTAAGCGGTCCCGAACCGAGGCACACGGCCGACAGTTCCGAAAAATCGGGAACCGGGCTCCAAACGGGAAAAATGGCCTACGACCACGAAACGTAGCCTACGGCCACTGAGAGATGGTCTACGAGACCTCTCCCTCCCTTCGGGAAGAGAAAACGGAGAAAACGGGACCCGATTCACAAACCGAGGCAAAGCACAAAAGAGTCCGGAAGTTCGGAGGCAAGGCTCGCTGCCGTGACTCCGCGACCTCCGAACGAGCACAATATGCAACATCACCGAGCGCTCAGTTGGTAACGTCTGAGTCTTAAGGTCGGTCAAAAATGGGGTGTATACAGTTGCCCCTCTTTGACAGAACTCGAAAGTCATAAGTGACGAGAGTGGATGTCAAAGCCCAGAGACGACCCATTTTTGACAAGGCCGAAGACTTAGACAAATATACTAGATAATAGAGAAATGTGCCCGCAAGCATGCCCGCAGGCAGGGGGGCAAAATGCAAAGCGATATGCACAAAGCCGGTTGTAACTCAATGATCATGCGAAGCAGCAAGCTGTAACGAAGCAAATATTCATAATAGATGCAACAGTTTTAAGCAAGAATGCAAAGCAATACTACATTTCATGCAATTGAAGAATGCGGAGAATCATTGGATTCTCGCTACGTCTCACACGGAGAAGATACAATACCTGTGCGGTTCATCTAGTCGCACCAGCCTCAAATGAGCCGTACATACAATATCGTGCCTGAAAAAAGGAAGAAACTTAACAAGCACAACATAGTTAGCAACATATGTTCAGTGTGATATCAAATGCAGACAAACGCGGTGCCGATGGGTAAGTGCATCGCAATGCGAGAAGCAACGTGCGTGACAACACAAGTTTAAGCATGGAGGTATGACAATACTCGTGAAACGTGCACAACAGTGCAAGTGGTGTGCATGAGAATGCAAGTGACGTGCATAACAATACAGGATAAGTGTAATCTTGAATGCACATTTTGAAACGAAACAACGAGTAAAGCAATGCAAACTTCGACGAAGGTGGCTCAATCGCAACCTCCAGTTTACCTTCCGGAGGGGTCACAACATATTCGAAAAAGATACATCTTGCTCTCGGCGAGTAATGATGAAACACACATTGAAAGTTGGAGTTGAAGTTCCCACGGAAGAATTTCGCAACGAAAAGTGCACTTTCCTTGTACTTTCTCGGGTGCCGGGGACTCCAATCATCACCAAAATTTGCAGGTAGTTTAGGGACCACCTTGGGAACACCACCGGCCATGTATGGTCCAAAGAGGAGGCTGCCGGCTAGGGGTGAAGCAAGGAGATGGCCGGCCTGCCAGAAAAGGTGGCCGGCCAGCCACCTAGCCCAGATTCGGGGCAGTTTGGTCCTTTCACCCTCTTTTCTTTATCCAAAGCACTTTTCCTCATAACATCAGCTCCGAAATTGCTCTCTCTTCCTTCCCAAACCATTTTCTCTCTCAGATCTGTGCTCTATACGCATTTTCCAATGCCCCACGCAAGTTGTTTTCGCAAAATCTTTCAGTTTTCGTCACTTTAAACCAATTAAATCTTGATTTCGGAGCTTCTTTTCTCATTTTCACCATTTGAGGTAAGTTTGTCTCAACATTTGGAAGATTTTCTTGGGAGTTGACTTTGGTTGACTTTTTCATTTCCCGAGAGTTGACTTTTGTTGACTTTTTCCAATTTTGGCTCATTTTTGCTCCTTTTTGCAGATTTTTCAAGATGGCTGGTCATTTCCCTCATGGTGGAGGTTTTCCAGGTGCCGGGGGTGAGCCGGATATCATGTCCTTGCCCCCGAGAGTTCGGCCGTTTGATCCCGAGAGGTATCATCCTCAGAAGCACTTCCTCCCGCGGGCGGTTTTTTACCATTTCACTGATTTCGACGACCGAGCGCCTAGGGATCTACTTTTGCGAGAGCCGGAGTCCCACCTCTCTCATGAGGCACGAGAGGTATTTACTTCACTTTTACATTTTCTACAATGTATTCTGCATCTTCCATGTATTTCGTGCCTTCGCTTTGTTTATCTGCCCACTCAAGCACACAGCTTGTTTTGAATGTTTAGTCCTTAGCACTGTATTCCGTTTGCATCTTGAACACATAGTTCAAACATTTTGACTTTCTGAACACGCAGCCCGTATATTGATTGTGAACACACAGCACACACTTGTTAAGAATTGAACACACAGCCCAATACTTCGAGATGAACACGCAGCCCAAACTGAAGGTGAACACGCAGCACACACTGATTGAGAGTTGAGCACGCGGCCCGAACTTTGAGATGAACACACAGCCCATACTTTGATGTTGAACACACAGCTCGTTGTTGAGGTGAACACACAGCACACACTGATTGAGAGTTGAACACCCAGCCCAAACTTTGAGATGAACACACAACCCATTGTTGAGGTGAACACACGGCACATTTTTCTGATTGTGAACACACAGCACACACTGATTGAGAGTTGAACACGCAGCCCAAACTTTGAGATTAACACATAGCCCATTGATTCTGAAATCTGAACACACAACTCAAATACTTGATGTTGAACACACAACTCGAACTTTGAGATGAATGCACAGCCCACACTAATTGTGAACACACAGCACACATTGACTGAGAGTTGAACACACAGCCCAAACACTTGATGTCGAACACATAGCCCGAACTTTGAATTTTCTGAACACGCAGCCCAGATTCTATATCTGATTCAATTTTGCACACACCTCATACATTTCATTTGCACGCAGCTTATTCATTTCATTTGCACACAGCTTATTCATTTCATTTGCACACAGCTTATTCATCTCATTCTGAAACTAAATACATGTGCTTATCCTAAATGCAGGTGTTGCCGTCAGTCTGAGGATATGGCTCACCCATGGCGAAAGTGGTATCTTGAGCTCCTGAGGTCGCCCAGGATTTGGTTGACGTGGCAGGGTTTGGGCCCTTTTATACCGGGATATCTCGTTGCCCTGCCAGTAGGACACTGATGGGTGCTTTGGTAGAGAGATGGTGGGACACCACCAACTCCTTCCATTTTTCTGCCACCGGGGATATGACCATGACCCTATTCGACTTCGCCATACTGACAGGCCTCGATGTGGGAGGTTGGGCCATCCCATACGACGAGGACATGGGCGAGTAGGAGGCCGCCTGGATATATTTATTGGGGGCTCGCCCGCCTGTTAACAGATCTTCGGGCAGAGTCCGATACACCTGGTTCTCTTCCCATTTCAAGAGGGCGGAGATGGAGCCTGAGACTCCCGAGGAGGTGGCACAATATACTCGCGGATTCCTGATGTTCCTCTTCGGCACCACTCTGTTCGCCGATAGGGGGAATACTGTCGGGCTTTATCTGCTGAGTGCTCTGGTGGACCTATCACAGGTCAGCAGATATGACTGGGGTGGTACCAGCCTGGCTACTTTATATTGCTATATGAGCGCGACCTCCCGCGGACGGGGGAACATGGTTGGCGGCTATTGGAGGGCCTGGGAGGTACTTTTTGCCCTCTTGATTTACATTTATGCTTCCCATCATTTGTACATTGCACCCACGGCGCACTTTACATTCTGTACCATGCACTTTGCTCTCAGCATTTTGTATTTACATTCTGCACTCAGCATTCTGTATTCTGATGGTTATTGCTCTGTTTCTCACAGTTATGGGTCTATGCATACTTCCCGATACTAGCCCCAGAGCTTGAGGTGGAGGTACCCCCTACGACCCCATATTCACTTGCATTCGAGGGTCGGTACCGGCCGAGACCTCGGGAGTCTTTTCTTTACTTGCGGCAGTACTTCGACACGGTACAGACGTCAAAGGTATTTCAGAACTCTCAGTTCTTCATGTTTCCAATCTTTAATTTATCTTACACATTCACCATTTCTGATCAGCTTATGCATTGGTTATCCGCAGATCACCTGGTAGCCCTGGGCGCCTCTAGGTAGAGACCTCCGATTCCAGTTTGCCGGAGCGTGGGGGGCTTCTCGGTATAGGGTCTTGTTCGAGGGGCCAGTTGGTAGGGCCTGGTTTTTGGGAGATCGCTTCTTGCGTCAAGTATGGGGCTACCTGGCGAGACATTCCTTGGCGCCTCAGACGGCGATATGCGGACCGCTGATAGGCTCTCTCCCCAGGAGGTCGTTGATGCCATGCAGGGTACCGATGCCTTCCTACATCTGGAGCAGGGGGAGTATGCGACCTACCGCCACACCTACTTGATGCCTCCGCTAACGGGAGTCCGTACCCCGACGAGGAGGTCTACCGGTATGCCCTCATCGAGTAGGGCTCGAAGCAGAGATGATCCCTTCCACGGCAGGTCGCACATCCAGAGGTGGGGGTGGACTGGTTCCCCTGATTCCTCCGACTCATCATCATCCTGGATGGCCAGATATGCCGACTGAGTTGATGGGATGGCAATATGGGACTACCTCTCCGATTCTGATTCCGATAGAGCCTCCGATGCCTGGCCACCGATATGTCAGTGACCCTGACTCACCACCGGTATGTTCTACTATTTTCCATTTATCACACAGATACTTTGGCATTTGTTTATTCATTGATGACTTGAGCTTGTATCTGCAGCCACCCAGGGAGTACATGGATGAGGTGTTCGAGATGGTAGCCTCACTTGAGGGGATGGTCCTGAGGAGAGAGGCGCAGTTGTCCATCATGGGTTTCTAGGTACCCTTTAGTTTTCTGGCATTTATCATACTTCTGATGACATGCTGATCTTGAACATTTTACCGCATTGATAGGCTGCCTGTATAGAGCACATCTGACACACACCACATTCATGTACTATTCCTGCATACATCCACTCTGTGTGTAGTTTGCTTGCATCTGTATCTGATATACATGTTTTGGCTGATGTATTCAAACTGCATTCTTCATTTTCAGATGCCTCCGGTGTATGCTCAATCACAGGCCGGGCCATCCAGGCCTTCTCGAGGAGCTAGGCCATCTAGGCCTTCTTGAGGGACTGGGAGAGGGGAGTCGTCTCGCGAACGAGGCAAACGCAGAGCGTGCATCATAGAGGAGGAGCCTAGCGAGGAGGAGGAGGAGGAGGCTGCAGATCCCCAGTCAAAGACATCCGCTGACAGAGAGGGTGGCTCCGATCCTGGCTCCAGTAGTGGAGATGAGGCTGAGGAGGGTTCCGAGGATGGCAACTCCGACTCAGACGATAATGATGGTGATGATGGCGCAGAGTCTATTCCGCCGAAGAGGACGAAGAGGGTCTCTTATTCCTGCTCTTAAGAGCATCGATGCAGTTGTTCCCTGATTTATTTACCTTTTTACTAGTAGTTATAGCACATTGTATACTGTTAGGCAATTTTATTTTCTGTAAAACTTGTACCCTTGTTGTAAAATGTTGTAACAAAGGAATGATGATGGAATGAAACAGCTTTTGAAAAAGTGTTGTGTTTTATTTTTTTAGCATCGCATCGCATCTTTTTGCACCAAAATAAGATTGAATGGATATGTGTATTGTGTATTTGCCAAGTCAGGTAGTGAACCGACACAACAAACTAAACAACTTAACTCACCAAGACGATAACAGAATCTTAGCAAGTTTACAACTCAATAAGCAAAACACAACAAAGTAGATGACTCGATAAGTAAGGCACAACAAAACTGTTTAAACAAAAGTAACAACTCGATGTACGAAACTTGACAGCTCGACAAAACTTAACAACTCAATAAGCAAAACAACAACTCGATAAACAAGACAACAACTCGATAAGAAAGACTTAACAACAACTCTATGAACAAAGTGCATTTCGGACGATTTGGGTGACGGAACACGTCCGAAACTGAGGGAAATGGAGGCCTTTGACATTCCCGATGCATGGAAATGCTAGGAACTTCCTTCCAGAGGGTAAAACAGTACCAAAGACACACTTGGGAGCATGGCCGGCCACCTTTGGGAACTGGCCGCCAAATTTTTTTGCATTGAGAGGAGAGGGTGGCGGCCTACGGAAAAAGGTGGCCGGCCACCTAGCCCAGCAACCACCAAATTTTTGACACGTGTCCCCCGAACAGTGTCTTATTCTCTTTAAAAGCTGTAGCCTCGTGGTTGATTCATTTCATCTCAGTTTTGCACCAAAATGGAGGCATTTCTCGTCGAAAATCTCACAGCTTGGATCGCTTCTCTAGATGGCTTGGAAAAGTTGAACTTCCGGGGTTTCGGCTTGAATGCACTATTCACGCTGAGCCGTACTCCGCTGCACCTTCCCTTCCTTCATGCCGCAGCAAGGTTTTGGAACCCGGTAACACATGTCTTTAGCTTCGGCGGGCAAGAGGTATGTCCAACTTTCGAAGATTTTCAAGTTTTGATGGAATCTGAACGTCATGAAGAAATTTTGCCTCAGTTTTGCTTCGGTCACGCCCAAGCTTTAGGGCGAATGTGTGTACTCACCATGCATGATGCACGGTCTCTGATCTGCAACGGGGAACTGGACATCCTCGGCCTGATTTATCATTTTTCTGACGCCGGTGACCGCGACAACCATCATTGGCAAGGTTTTCGGCAACACGCCCTTTGTTTGTGCATGCTATCTTACTTTCTGCTTGCCCCAGGCTTCAGTGGATCTAGCATCCATCTGATTGAAGTTGTGCAAGGCTTGAAGGAAGGAAAGAGCTGCATTACCATGACTTTGGCCGAGACACTGATGGGCTTAGATGCTTTCTATCGTCGAGAGACGGCCAGATTTGCGGGGAGCCCACTACTGCTGCAGGTAATGTTTCCCACCCAATATCGCATATATATTGCTCACATCACTCGGCCCTCGGGCTCGGTTTTTCTCACAAAACCCTTTTCTTACTTTTCTCTCACCGCACATCTCTCTATTCTTTATTCTCTCATTTTTCATCCCCCCCAGGTATGGTTGATGGATAAATTGCAGGTTGTGGACTCTTACCCAGCCTACTCAGCTCGCGGCTACTTCTTTCGACAACGCCTAGTCGATGCCCCTGATGAGGAGTGGTGGTTTGACTGGATGTGCAATCTGTCCGTAGATCGCTTTGCTTGGCGCTGTCCTTGGCTCAACCTCCCGGCAATGAGCTATAGCATGTCCCGGCAGACCGGGATCTAGTTGATTGGTTTGACCCACTGTGTGTTCTATTTTCCATTCCGGTTCCTGCGTCAGTTCGGCCACAATCAAACTTGCCCGCCAGAGGGGATAGAGTATCCTGCCACATTCCCGGTTCGAGGCGCACAGCTTGCCCGGTATGTCACAGCATGGAGGACTAGAGAGCTCCTGGCCCCTGCTCCTACTTTCAGTTGCACTTTGTCTGACAAGTGCTTGGATTGGCTCAATGAAGAGGCACAGATTGGGCCCAGCTTGGCATCAGAGGCTTCGACTAGCTCTGGGAGGGGGCGCAGGGACACCTGACTTATCTATGTCCCGAATTTATTGCTTTACCAGTACTTTCAAGTTTTCTTTATGAATGTAACAAAAAGCAACTTCAATTTGTATGCAAGAGCAGGAGAACTCTGTATTGAAATCAATGAAATTGAAGGTTGTGGGTACTGAAAATTTTTCGCTTTGGTCCAAAAATGGTCTTAGTTGTAAAAAGATTAATTTGAACAAAGTCAACTTTTATTAAAACTTTTCAAAACCATTTTCGATATGGATCAGAACTGGACACGTCTGAGATCTATCACTGAGATGCACAACCCCAGACCCCTGCAACTAGAAAGTTGCCCCTAGTCTGAATAGCACCGCGGCACTGCATGGCAACAGAAAGTTGCCCCTAGTCTGAAAAGCACTGCACCAGAGATCACGATGAATGCTGATAGACAAAGATGACTGAGATGATCAAATGGACAAAGTTGATCGGGAAAAAGTTTATGGCTGAACTTTAGGATGAAGTTGCCTACGTATCCCAAAGATGAGAATCAAGCCTTACGTATTTCAGGCTCAGGTTCACTCGAGTATTTTCACTCTCCTTTTACGCTCTAACTTTTGTCAAAGGCCGCCCTTTGCGGGTTTTCAACCTTGCGAGCTAAGTTTTTATGATTTCAAATTTTTTGTGCTCTGAGTTTTGCCTAGGTCGCCCTTTCGGGTTTTCGGCCTAGCGAGCTTCTCAGGGGTAATATTTCTTCAACTTGTCCATATTGATCGGTTGTGAGAACTCCAAGCCATCTAGATCCATCAGAACCACAGCTCCACCTGACCAGATAGACTTAATGATGTAGGGACCAGTCCAATTGGGTCTGAACTTGCCCCTTGGGTCGTGGATGGGAGCTCGGTTGTCCTTGAGCACCAAATCTCCTTCTTTTAGATTCCTGGACTTAACTTTCTTGTTGAAAGCACGGGCAATTCTACGCTGATAACCTTGGACATGGTACAGTGCTTTCAGTCTTCTCTCATCAAAGAGCATGAGTTCCTTAAACCTGCTCTGCTGCCAATCTGCTTCGGCTATTTGACACTCAGCCAATACTCGCAAAGACGGAACCTCAATCTCGATAGGTAGAACGGCCTCCATCCCATAAACTAATGAATACGGAGTCGCCCCAGTAGAAGTTCTGATCGAAGTCCGGTAGCCCCACAGAGCAAATGGTAGCTTATCTGGCCAATCCCGGTAGGTCTCCACCATCTTTTGCAGTATGTGTTTGATGTTCTTGATGGTAGCCTCAACCGCTCCATTGGTTTGCGGCCGATAGGTAGATGACTTATGAAAAGCCACGTTATATTTTTCCAACAAATCAATCACTTCCTTCTTGAAATGGGAACCGTTATCTGAAATTATCTCATTTGGGACTCCGTAGCGACAGATGATGTTGTTTCTGATAAACTTCGTAACATGTGAAGCCTTCAACACCGCATAAGATTGGGCCTCGACCCACTTTGTGAAATAATCTATCGCGACCAGGATGAACTCATGCCCATTCGACCCCTTCAGAGTGATGGCCCCGATCACATTAATTTCCTAGACTGAAAATGGCCATGGCGAAGTCATATTGTACAGCTTCGACGGCGGAATGTTCATGCGATTTGCATGAATTTGACATTTGTGGCATCGCCGAACAAAACTGATACAGTCCTCCTCCACGGTGGACCAGTAGTAACCCTGTCTGAGGATCTTTCGTGCTAGCATTACTTCATTCATGTGTGCACCGCATTCTCCTCCATGGATGGCTTCCATTAGACGCTTTGATTCTTCGGCATCAACACACAGCTTATGCATTCCCAGATGACCTCTCTTATACAGCTTACCCCCACAGATGATGAACTGAACGGCCATTCTTTTGATTGCTCTTTTATCCTTGGCATTTACCCCTGGCCGGGTATGCTTCCTTCTCCAAGAAATTCCAAATGTCGTGGTACCAGGGGTTTTCGTCCTGAACCTCATCTATAGCAGCAATCGACTCGTAGGCTGGCACAAATTTCTGGTCGATGATGACTGGACGCATCCGGACTCCGAACGAGATGTCTATCATGGAAGATAGAGTTACTAAAGAATCTGTGAACCTGTTGTTCTCTCTTAGTAGATGAGCAAAGTTTAGCTTCTCAAACCGAGGAATTAACAAGTCCAAGGTCTGGTCATACATCATCATCTTTTCTTCTTTGACTTTCCAGTCTCCTTTTGCTTGAGACACAACAAGGTTCGAGTCCCCGATGACGTCCAACCGTCTTGCTCCTAGTTCTAGGGCTGCTTCTAGACCGGCAATGCATGCCTTATATTCTGCTTCGTTGTTCGAGACTTTGAACCGGAGTTTGAAGGCTAGAGAGATACGAGACTTGTCAGGTGCTATCAGCAGCACTCCTATCCCATACCCGTACTGATTTGATGCTCCGTCAAAGTACATCGTCCAAGTTTCATCGTCGATGTACAAAATAGCTTCATCTGGGAATAAGTACTCGACTACTTCACCCCCTTCTACTGGATGGTCGACTAGGAATTCTACTACTGCTCATCCCTTGATTGACTTGCGTATCACATATTTCAGATCGAATTCGGAGAGCAACAGTAACCAACGAGCTAGCCTACCCGTAAGTGCTGGTTTCTCGAAAAGATATTTGATGGGATCGAGTCGTGAAACAAACATTACGGAGTGAGCTAACAGGTAGTGCCGCAGCTTCCTGGTAGCCCATACCAAAGCTAAACAAGCCTTCTCCAACGGTGTGTAGCAAGTCTCATACTCTAGCATCTTCTTGCTCAACTAGTAGATGGCTTTCTCCACCTTGTCCTCTGATTCTTGTGCAAGCATATAGCCCATCGTAGTCTCAGTCACTGATAGGTACAATATCAACAGTTTCCCCGACCCTGGCGGTGACACACGGGCGGGTTCTGTAAGTATTCCTTGATCTGTTCAAAAGCAGCTTGGCATCAGCCGTCTTATTGGAATTTCTTTCCTTTCTTCAGGAGACCAAAAAGTGGTTCACAAGTCAAGGTTAATTTTGAGATAAACCGTCTTATGAATTGCACTTTACCCAGAAAGCCTCGCACCTCCTTTTCAGTCCTTGGTGGGGGCATTTCTAGGATGGCCTTGATTTTGGAAGGGTCGACCTCGATACCTCTTTGTGTAATCAGAAACCCCAGCATTTTTCCCGCTGTAACACCAAATGTACATTTCTGAGGATTTAATCGCAATCGGAATTCTCTGATCCTTTAAAAGAACATTTGCAAGGCGGTATAGTGGCCTTCTCTTTCTTTGGACTTGACAATCATGTCGTTCACGTACACCTCAACCTCTTTGTGGATCATGTCGTGTAATATTGTGGTCGCGGCTCGTTGATAAGTAGCTCCAGCATTCTTCAACCCAAACGGCATTACTCTGTAGTAGTATGTCCCCCACGGGGTGGTGAATGCAGTCTTTTCCCGGTCTTCAGGTGCCATCACTATCTGATTGTACCCTGAGAAGCCATCTATGAACGAGAGCAAAGCATTCCCTGTTGTGAAGTCCACTAATTCATCAATATGCGGCAAGGGAAAGTCGTCATTTGGACTAGCTCTGTTCAAATCCCTAAAATCCACGCATACCCAGATCCTGCCATCCTTCTTCGGCACTGGAACGATGTTGGCCAACCAAGTCGGGTATTCGGATACCAGCAGGAAGCCTATGTCGATTTGCTTGGTGACCTCTTCCTTAATCTTGAGAGCCCAGTCCGGGCAGATCCTCCTGAGTTTCTGCTTGACTGGTCGGGCCTCGGGGTCAAGGGGGATCCGGTGCTGTACAATCTCAGGATCGATCCCAGGCATGTCTTCGTAGGACCACGCGAAAACATCTTTGAAATATTTTAATAAAGCGACTAAGCGCTCGCGTTCCTCCGAAGACAACATGGACCCGATCTGGACCAGCCGCGGGTCCTCCTCAGTACCAATATTCACGGTAGTGATTTCATCTATTAGGGGTTTAACAAATCTCTCCTACTCTTGCTCAATTAAGCGTTGCAAAACCGGAGGAATTTTCATCAAAATTTTGAAAGTCTGAGTTTATGCAATAAATCAAGGGCACAGAAAAGTACTTAGAAACCATGGCTACTTGATTCTCATTAAGCACATCCAAATCGTCCGATTCCTCGGTTACAACAGACTCAAATGAGAAAGAAAAAGACGACCTGGACATGACTGTGGCATCCGGGTTATCATCCTCAGATTACGGACCAGACTTCGGTCAGCTGGAACTGATTCGACTCACAAGACTCGGTGGAATCAGATTCCTCACTACTGACCCGATCTTCTTTGGACAAAAATCCCTCTTCGTATTGCCAAGTGAGAGAGAGTGCGATAGATGCATCCAAAATAGTTGCTGGTAGGCCCACAACCGTTTCATTCCCAATCATGGAAACCGAGAAGTTATCCCCCAAGCACTAATGGTCGATCGGAGGATCTGAAAGTAGACAAGCCAATGCTACCCCCATTTCAATTTCAAGACCTCGAGTCCATCGCCTTACCTTTGCTCAACCTCGGTGATGGGTCTGCGCTCTTCAAAGAACGTCATCCCCGGATAGTTGCAGGTTGAAGAAGATCTCGAAACCTGGCACACGCTTCTTCTCCGCGTTCAGCCATGGCTCTAGGAAGCCACAAAACGGAAAGTCTTCCCCCCCCCCGGACGAAGCGTCCGTTTAGGGTACCCTGAATGGGCATATGCATCAGCTCAAATGGCTTTCCAGCCTTCTTTGCTCTGGCTCTTCCAGCCATTTCCTTTCCCTTCCTTAACCAATCCTCTTTGGTGGGCTGATAACCCAATGCCAAAGTATGAGGGTTGTGTGACACTTTGGCCAATGCTGCGACGCCCTTCCGACCGCTCCTTCCTAATCCCATCCCGGGGATGTGTTGTAGCTTGTTCATGAGGTATACAGATTGATCACTGACGTACACTCCCTCATTAACAACCATGATATTCTGCACAACCCGAGCCTCAGCCAAAGTAAACCCTGATAAGAACACATCATCCGTGCCGTGCTCAATTTCCAAGACTGGTGTGGACACTTCTGGCGGTGGATGGATTGACGAATTCCCGAAAACAATGGCCACCCCCTTCCCGTGAGGGTACTTCAACATCTGATGCAAAGTGGAAGAGACTGCCTTCACTTGGTGAAACCACGGCCACCCCAAGAGTAGATTAAATGTTGCAGAAACTTCCAAGACATGGAATTCAATGTTGTGTTGTTCCGGACCAACCTAAGTTTGGATTTTGACAGTCCCCATCACCTCTCTACTAGTGTTATCATAGGCTCTGATCACTTGAGTAGTCGGCACAAAGTCCGCGGGCTTTAACCCGATTGCATATGCTGTCCTTGACGGGCACACATTAATGGCGGATCCCGTGTCGACAAGAACCACTGGCACCCACTTGCCTCTACATTCCACAGAGATGTAAAGGGGTTTGTTATGATTTGCGCCCTCAAGCGGCAGTTCTTTGTCCGAAAAGGTTATCGTCGGGGAACCTCCTCCTGGAAAGACCAGTCCAACTAGCTGCTCTGGTGTGGTATTTATAGAGAGTTTGGCCTTGTCCATAGCAGATAGGACAGCCTGTCTGTGCACTCGTAATGCCATAAGCAGTCCCCAGATGGAGATGTCTGCTTGTATCTTCTTCAGCTGCTTCAGTACAGCTTCTTCTTTAATCTGCTTCTCCTTCTGTTTCTCAGCTTCCTTATCCTTCCCAGATGCCTCTGGCTGGTCTAGGTGCGGGGGCTTGAAATACCGTCCACTTCTTGTCATGTGATCAACCTCATCAAGGTACCAGGTGTCATCTGGTTGATTGCTTCCCTAATCATCGTCTGTGTGGGCAAGACATAAATCATCGTCTTCCCATCACATCCCATTGGCATTCGAAAGGCACCTGTCTGGCTCTGGCATAATTGTACTTGCAGCACTTTCAGCTCGCATGCTCACAGCATCTTCTGTCCTTGTGCCCACAGCACTTTCAATCACTTCATGGGTTTTGGCTTTCCGGATTCTCTCAGAATCCCAAATCTTTTCTTGTTCCACCTGCGTTAGCGCAGTTTGTTGTTCAGCTTTCCCTGCATTCACAATGCTCCTGTTCTGAGCGAAATTCTTTGTATCGGCGCTTTCCGACAATTTACTCTAACTTTCGACCCTTCCAGCCACCACTGATACCCTCGCCCCTACCGGGCCCTGTTTTGGTTGGAACTCTTCCACCACATCCGGTTGATCATCCAACCATCTAGTGGCCTCTGTCAATTCCTCATAATCAAACCAGTTGATTGCTGCGCCCCCTGATTCTTGGTCATCGAAAAACTGTAGGTTGGAAAAGCCCCCTTCTACAGCCGTCAGATTATCCGTCCCTTGCTCAAATCATCCCTGGATCACACACGCTTCGCTTCTCGCAATTCTATACTTGGCTCGGGCGCCTCACGAGAATGTACTCACTCGGATCGTAGGCTTCCCTAGCAAAATTCCCAGACTGCTCAATCCCTGTCTCAACAGTTCCATCCTCCTCTGCAATCTCTCTTGCACCGTCTTCCACGGCCACCACCATTGGGTCAGGTTGGGTTATAGAGATGTCCAACATGCACAAAAGGTCAATGCAGTCGGAAAGGAGCACCTCCGGCTTAGATAGATGGGAATGAGTGATATAGACGCCAGGATCGTAAGACACGACCCCAGTCTGGATAAAGTTGACTCTTTTGGGAGGTGGAGCTTGGTTGTGTGTAGGGAGTGGGTTAGTTGTAACATTGGGTCTTTCTGGTGGCAAAATCACCTGTTTGTCAATGAGATCCTGAATCTCGTGACGCAATCTGAAGCATTGGTCGGTGTCATGACCGTGTTGCTGGTGATATGCACAGTATTTTGCTGGGT
This sequence comes from Camellia lanceoleosa, assembly GCA_025200525.1. NCBI lineage: Eukaryota > Viridiplantae > Streptophyta > Magnoliopsida > Ericales > Theaceae > Camellia > Camellia lanceoleosa. The sequence goes on from CM045761.1 coordinate 118,615,520, forward strand.
TGTGAGTGGGGGGGAGTGGATTTGGTAACGGCCTCGGCTCCAAGGGTTTTAGATGCCCTTTTCTGATTAAGACTCCTAGAGCCTTGGACAGTGGCATGTACAGTGAGGTGAAGGTTCTTTGGCCTTTAGGTTGGTACTTGGCGGTCTGTGTATTGCTTCCGGATGCACCGGAGAAGGGTGTGGCTGCCATGGGCCTTGGAAGGGGAGGGGGAATGGTGGCGACCATGCTAACCTCCGAAGTTCTTGCGATTCTTGGCCACTCGAACTGCATTGTTGTTGTGGTTAAAAGTTCTCCGGGGTTGCTCCCTGTCTTGGTCAATCAGACCCTGTTTCATTGCATCTTCAATTTGTACCCCCATCTCATGCAGATCCGAAAAGGTGGGGAAGGGGAGCACAATCATCTTTTGCATCAATTTTGGTTGGAGATTGCACACAATCATCCTGATCTGGCCCTTATCGGTGGGCCTTAAAGTCATCATCGAGGCCTTCGCCCTTCACCGGGTCACGAAATCCGAGAAACTCTCTTTGGGCTCCTGCCTTGTTGTTTCGAGATCACGAGTTGTAATCTCAATTTGGGTGTTGTAAGTGTATTGCGCAACAAAGGCCTCAGCCATTTCGTCCCAACTCCGTTTGACATCATCCTCCAACTTCGCATACTAGATAGCGGCCACTCCCGACAAGGTCCGGCCAAATAGCGAAAGCTTCTGGGGTCTGGTAAGGCCTATTGGTCGTAATATATCTGAGAATAGTCAGAGGTGGACCATGGGATCACCAGATCCGTCGAAGCAATCAATCTGCGGAATTTTGAATCTATCTGGCAATGTTACAGCCACATCGGTATATCCGTCCTCGATATCCGGAATAGCCTTTACCCCCTGGGACTTTTTGAATAGCTTCTCGAGCTTGCTCAATTTCAGTGCTGTAAGGTCTACTTCGAACTCGAAGGGAGAGTCCGGGTGGTTGGCGGGTGTATGTACCTTGGATAACTGAGGTGGAAGCAGAGGGCGGAGCTAGCCCCGTTGGAATGTCTGTGTCCTCCTAAACGGCCTGGACATTTGGCAAAATGTTCTGGGTATTTGGCAGGACATTCTGGGTAGTTGGTGTCTGCTCGGGTAGTGGGATCCCTGGTGGAGGAGGAATTGGTTGTAAGGCTGATGCCTCGCTTCTGCTTTGGGCCGAGGTAATTAGCTCACTTTCTTTGGGCCATGATTGTGGCCTGCTGTTTAGCGAACTCCGCTTGGCGGACAGCGTCCTCCTGCATCTGCCTCATACTCTCTTGGAGTTGGCGCATCATTTCTTCTATCCCGGCCATATTCTGCTGATCCTGTTGACTGACTGGTATGTGTATCTCTATGGCAGAAATTGAGACCTCAGCCCGACTGTTCACTGCTAGGGTAGGCCACTGCTCTGGTAACCTCTGCTCAGACACACTGCACCTTCTCGGCCTTTTTCTGACAACTAGGGGTAGAGAATGGAACACTGCCTGTCTGTCAACCAGATCCTCAGATCGATTGAGCCGACGACCTCTTGTCCAAAGTGCTTGGGAAATATCTGCTGGGTTTGAAGCAATTGTGCTAAAACTGTCCTAGAAAAAAAGATAAATAAAGCAATAAGGAAATAAACAACCAGATAAACGAATAGCATAACAGCTTAAAATAAATACACAGCACACAGCTGGGCATAATAACACACGGTTGATAAGCTGAATACACCGTCCTCAAACACTGATCATTATCCCTGAATCACTATCCCCGAAAAACTGAATCTGATACCCGCAGATAACTGATTCTCAAACACTGACTGATGCCCGCAGGCCTGATGCCCAAACTCATAGACTGATACATGTATTCCCTGTAGAGACGCACTCTAAAAGCACATAACAGATAAGTGAGAGCCAAAACACCCCTATGTTGGGGTAGGGTTTCCCTGTCCTATTTTGTCAGGAGCTAGAGTTTCACTACACACGCAGCGGTTTCAAACAACCTATTTCGGGAAAGCAACCTGTCCTGGTTTGGAATGGTCACTACGGATCCGAATATGCACTAGGTCGAATGGTCAAAAGAGTGCCCCGGTAAAACCGGGGTTTGTGTTCCCATATTGGCAGAGCCCATAACCGGTAAGCCTTATGGCACATGACCTCCGCAAACCGCCAGAATAGCAGATGGCAAACACGGTGTCCTAGGCGCACCAATGCAAATGCAATGCAAAGAGACACATAAGTGTAATCGAAACAAGATATCATGAGTTCGAGTCAAGTTCTCTAAATCCCCAGCAGAGTCGCCAGAAACTTCGTGAGCACCCCCGCTCCCCCGATCAAAGATCGGCCTCTACTAACTATGATATCTAGTTTTGAAAACATTATGCATTCTTATTCCGGTTATTAGCCTAGATTTACTATGTGATGCGCACAGCATACAAGTATAGACTAGATCGCCTGAATTGGAACAAAACATTTCATGTTTGTTTTTGAAAGATGGTTTGCTACCCGCAGGTAGGCTTAAAATGCAAATTTTGCCACCCTCAGGTGGGCTTAGAAAAGATGGTTTTGCCACTATCTAGTGGGCTTAAAACTCACAGTCAATGCATTGTTCCAATCCAAATAACCCAACCTTTACCCACAGGCATTCAGGCAGTTATATCACATAAGCAAATAGCCTCATAGTAAGCATGCTATCATGGCAGTCACTCACACACATGCAAGGATGCTAAAGCGTAAAACTTACCGAGTACTCCAAGCCAAAACAGAAACTGTGTTGGAAATCCATGCATAATCCTAACTATACAGAAGTGCCTAATGCAACACATACGAAAATGCAACTATAGCAGGCTCGGCTATTCTAAACATGGCTTATAAGATGCAACGGCTAACATGTATTCAACTTGGAATTGAAATACAATGCAGTGAGTTATGATGCGCCGAGCCCGGTGCATGTAAAACAGATGAATGAATGCAAACATGCTATCATACTGTATGCTAATTGAAACGTGCCCTAATCTAACCATCATAAGCTGGTAAATAAAAGGGAGAAAGACGTGGGGTTGAAAGACATACATCACACGCACGCACACTTATTACAACATTGCCCTCACTCGGAGGGTCCGAATAAATAATATACAGTCCCAAATGAATGATACAGTCTAAATAAGTACAAAATCCTAATTAATTAACGAATTAATCTAGGAAAGCGGTAAACTAGCATGCAAGCTAGGGACTGCCTCAACTCTGCTCCGGATGATGAATGATGCATGTTCGGGTTGCTTGGTGCGGAAATCCATTGCGACGCCCCAACTAGGCTTTGTTTACAGTTTATGCTCGGAATATTGTGCAAAGCTCTGAAAGGCTGTTGATTCTTTATTTGCTGCAACAGAGAGCAAGAAAGGGGCATGGCAATGTATTTTCACATATGTATACTTACCTCGATCCTCGTGCCACCAATTACGCATCCCAATGCATGATGGCCGAGGAGTTGAATTGCACGACTTAATATGAAATGAATGCACACATAAACACAACAAGACCTAAACTCCATCATAGATAATCTAGAGTGTCGGTGACCGGGAATTGAGACACGTTCCGTCACTCGGAGTACGAAACGTTCCTCGTTTCCCGTGCTCGACCTAACTCCTATCCCAAGCACAATGCAATATGCATGACATGCATGAATGCAACTAATATACAACCTAGCATGCACAATGCTATGAGATGACATACACGATGCACGATGTAACATGGCATACACGATGCTCTAACATGCAACCTAGCATACGCAATGCTATGAAATGAAATGGCATACGCAATGCATAACGCACTTACACCAACATGAGTGGACCTCAGCCACACTCACATTAGTGGCCATTAGATGGAAATGAGACACTCGATATGCGTGCACACGTGCACGCGAACTGAGGACCGACCCTAAGGCACGAATGCCACTCTACCAAAGCATGGCAAGGCATGGAATATGGCATACAAACATGCGAATTTCAGCGCTAAAATATGATGCTAAACAGCCCTGAAACATGGCAATATGGCACCCGATGCATGAGATGAACTCCGAAACTCAAAACTAGGCATACGCAATGACCTATAGCTATACAAAGTGTGCATTATTTGATCATGAAGCATGAAGACAAAGTCAAGGCAGTCCCAAAACATGAACTTTCTTAGTTCAAATCATGGCCAAAAGGTGCTAGCAAGATGGCCTAACATAGCATGCAATTTTGACTAGTAAACAAGGGTTACATGACATGTATATGAAGCAAGTGAGAACTCATCAAACCAGAAAAAATCAGTGAATAAAACATGCCAAAATATTCCCAAATAACTATGGAAATGCAGCCAAAACATGCACAAATGAGGGGCTCCTTTAGAGGGCCATGTAAGGGGTTATTAGGCACATACAAGATAGACATGAAGCATGACCAAAAAAACTTTGGAAATCAAATATGGTAGTCCCAAAACTCACCAAATTGGGCCTGAAAAGTGGCTAAGAAGCATGCAAAGAGGGGTCCCTTTGGAAGGCCAAAATGACCATCAAACAAGTCAAGGTGAGAGGGGGTCATCCCCCTCTGATTTGGAGGCTCAAAATAGTGTTCTAGCCACTGAAAATCCACTGGACTTCAGTGGCTAGAAGGCCAAACAAAGCATGCTATTGCAGCTTAGGTGTAAGGCTCAAAACAAGGGACAATCAAGCATTCAAGGAAGCATGTGACCTCAAATAAGAAAATTCCCTTAATAAAACATGAAGACGATGTCAAAAAAATCCTTTTTCAAGTTTATAACAAGTCTCAAAAATGAACATAAATAGGGCTAATCTATCATGCAAAAATGGCCCTAAAAGAGAGAATAGAGACAAGGGATAGAAGCTGGCCCCAAATAGCAAAGAGCCCTTCAACAAAGTTGAAGAGGGGCTCAAAAAATGACACTTTACAGTTTATATCAAATCTCGAAAATAAACACAAGTGAGGCTAAATCAACATGCAGGAAAAAGGCCTAAAAGAGGGATAAAGAGACAAGTGGTAGCATCTGACCTCAAAAAGAGGAGAGCCCTTCAACAAAGTTGAAGAGGGGCTCAAAAAAAGACATTTTACAGTTTATGACCAAGTCCAAAACAGCTCAAAAATAAGCCTAAAATATCATGCAAAAATAGGCCTAAAAGAGAGTTTAAACACAAAAGGTGAGGAGGAGACCTCAAACAGAGAAATACCCTTGATCAAACATGGAGATAAGCTCAAAATATTACTATTTACAGTTCGTCTCGGAGCCCAAAAATACTAGAAACAAAAGCTAAAATAGCATGCAAAAAAAGGCAAGAAAAGAGGGAGAAGAGACTCACCCTTGTAACACAAGTCTTCAACAACTTTTGGTCCAAGAAATGGTGCTCCTAACCTCTGAAAAACAGCCTCAAGTTTCTGGAATGGAGTGTAGAGGTGTTGTGCTATGGGTTGTAGTGTAAATGGTGCAAGGCTTTTAGGGTTTTGAGGGTTGAAGTAGAGAGAGAGGGAGATTTAATGCAAGAGTTCTAAACCAATTTTTTTAACCCTCTAAAATGGAGTTGGAGGTGCTGGTTTTATAGAGGGAGGAGTGGAGAAAAGGGGGGGAAAATCAAATTCAAATTTCTCTCCCAAAAGACCCCGCCTCGGATACAGGATCTGGAGGGAAACAGAGGGTGCAGCTGTAAGGAACCAGGTGAAAGGGTCATGGCTGGCCAGGTTCAGAGGGTTCAAGTGGCCGGCCGACCACCTCCCCTGGCCGGTCGGTCAGGGTCAAAAGGTTCAATCACAATTAGTGGCCGGCCACCCCAGAAAAGTGGCCTCCCATGTGTGCACAACATAACTATGTGGAGAAAAACCAGGAAATGTAACCCAGGAGAGAGAAAAACCCACTTTTTAGAGGGGTTCAAAAGGGTCAGGAAGAATTGCTGGCCGACCATGTCATATTGGTGGCCTCCTAGGTGTGTACAACACAAGTAGGTGGTTGAGGGCCAAAGAAAGTGGCCCGGGAATGGTCAACACCAGCTTTCTAGCGAGAAAAACAGGCGACGGAGAGCGATGAAGGAATAAAGTTGGTCTTCAGAACAATTGCTGGCCTCTCGCCCTTCTACGACCTTCATAACAATGAAAATAAGGTCCCTGCCAAAAATGAACCCAAACCGATGCAAATCGAAGGTTCGGGGGCCGAAACACGCAATCCGGGGCCCCGAAAACTGACTATTAAGCACCGAAGGTGGCGTTCGACCACGAAGTTGGTCTCTCAAGCCACAAGGTCCCTTAAAAGGGAATAAATAAGATGTATGCCAAAAACCAGAGCAAACAGAGGTGGTTAAGCAGTCCCGAACCGAGGCACACGGCCGACAGTTCCGAAAAATCGGGAACCGGGCTCCAAACGGGAAAAATGGCCTACGACCACGAAACGTAGCCTACGGCCACTGAGAGATGGTCTACGAGACCTCTCCCTCCCTTCGGGAAGAGAAAACAGAGAAAACGGGACCCGGTTCGCAAATCGAGGCAAAGCACAAAAGAGTCCGGAAGTCCGGAGGCAAGGCTCGCAGCCGTGACTCCGCGACCTCCGAACGAGCACAATATGCAACATCACCGAGCACTCAGTTGGTGACGTCTGAGTCTTAAGGTCGGTCAAAAATGGGGTGTCTACACCCTCCTAAAGGGGTTTCAACACAAATAGGTCTAGATAAGAAGGTAGTTACAAGGTGTTCTCTTTCTACAAACTGTCTAGATATGAAAGAATGAGAGGCACTAGTATCAAAAAGTACTCTAATGGGTTCTTGAAAAAGATTAAAGATACCTTCCAGCCATCACCTTCAAGTTAAACACACAAAAATTCGTTCATAAATACTTATAATAAATTCAACCACTAAACTAAACCAACGAACTCATGTTTCCACAACCCGAGGATAACCTAAACTATCACAAGTCTAGGGTAACCTAGAACTCTGATACCAAATTTTGTAATGCCACAACCCTTCACATGTCATCGATATTGTTCGCTTTCGGCCATGCCCAAACAAATTTGTTCTTTCCAATGGGTCACCCATCCCAAAACTACTCCAGCCTAAGCACACTTAACTAGGGAGTTCTAATAGGGATTTCAGCACCCCGGAAAAGGCCTCGATGTTATATAAGGGTCTAGGTTTTTACTTTTATAGCCAAGGAACTCCCCCTCTATTCCTGATATGGGACACCAGGACCTTATAATCCACTTCACTTAAGGCTACACGTTCCTATGCAGTAGCCTACCAGCTCACAAGCCCGTCCACATGAACCAAGAGACGCCAGGGGCCCACACTCGGTACTCCAGAAAGTCGGCTCTGATACCATTTTTAACGCCCCAACCCTTCACATATCATCGATATTGTCTGCTTTGGGCCACGCCTGTACGTATTTGTTCTTCCCAAGCGGACAATATCAATGACATGTGAAGGGTTGGGGCGTTACAAATGGTATCACAGTTGACTCTCCAGAGTACCCAATGTGGGCCCCTAGCATCTCTCGGTGCATGTGGGCGGGCTTGTGAGCTGGCAGGCTACTGCACGGAGATGTACAGCCTTAAGGGAAGTGGATTGTAAGGTCCCGATGTCCTACATCAGGAATGGAGGAAGAGTTCTTGGGTTATAAAAGTAAAAACCTATACCCTTATATAGCATCGAAGCCATTTCCTGGGTGGTGAAATCCTTATTAGAACTCCCCAGTTAAGTGTGCTTAAGCTGGAGTAGTTCTGGGATGGGTGACCCACTGAGAAGAACAAATTCGTGCAGGCGTGGCCTAAAATGGACAATATCGATGACATGTGAAGGGTTGGGGCGTTATAGGAAGGCTCTGGGGAAAATGAGGATGTATTTAATCTCTATTTGATTGGGAATATTTTTGCTTTTAAACGGCTAAATTGACAAGTTATAACCTCCATTCTGATGGTGGCTTGGAAAACGAGACATCCCTTCACTATCGCCCCATGGAATGAGAATGTGTTCCTATTCACGTTTGAGGATTTGGAGGAACGCAAGAAGATTCTAGCGAAGGCACCTTGGACTGTAATGGGAAATATGTTACTTCTTCAGCCTCTTTTGGTGGATACACCGGCAGCAAAGATATAGTTTCAGTTGGCTCCCTTTTTGGGTTCAAGCGCATGGGTTGCCCCCTAAAAAGCTCACAAAGTCTAATGGAGAAATGATAGGGCATAAATTCAGGCGTTTACTATGAGTTAAAACTCATACTAAAGGGCTCCTTCTCTACCAAAGTTTCCTTTATATCCAAATGGAGATTGATGTCACCCAACCTCTTCCTAAAGGTTTTTTCCTAAAACGCAAGGGCGACTCTCAAGGAGGGGCTGTAGATTCACGGATCTCATTCGAATATGAGAAGTTGGCTGATTTCTGCTATGATTGTGGTTGCATTGGCCACGTTAATAGCTTATGCAAGCTTGTATCCAGGGCAGAGGGTAAAGACGCAGGGTTTGGGCCAAACATGAGAACTGGCACAGCTCCAAGCACAAGGCTTCCAATCGAACACAATCGCCGACAAGTGGATGAGACGGAGGCCAAGTTGAAGAACTTTCTGGGAAAGGGCTTTCCTAGGATGGGGTGTGGGACTGTAGTACAAGAAGTGGCAAGAGGTACTGAGGTGTCTGTGTGCGGTAGTGGAATTGAGGCATGACCTGGGAGGAGTACTCTTGCACCAGATACGGAAGGATCATCCTTGGAAGGACAACATAGCAGAGAGATAGGTGACAAAGGGGGTGCACTTGATGTGGTGGGAAAGCCAAATTCTGGCGCTAAGGATACCTCAACTAATCCCCAGTGTGGGCCACATACAGAAGAGGTTCGAGAGGAAAGTTGCATTCATGGGTCTACCTATAGTGTGCAAGAACATAGTAGTGGGTCTTCATATTTTGTTACTAAACCAGGGTGCCCATTGAAACAGTGTGTAGCACATAGGCCCATTTCACAAGTGACTCCTAGCCTAATTGGAATTAAAGAGCTTAGCCCATCTAATAGCCCCAACTTTAGAGGGTAAAGGACTCTGCATTGAGACAGGTGGATGGCTACAGTTTTTAATAGCCAATCTCTGAAAAGAAAGGCCCAAGAAAAGGATGAGACAGCAAGATGTTTGAAGCTTCTTAGATGAATAGAGAGAACAGAGAACCCAGCTCTTCCTTGGTGCCAAACAACACACTCTTCCTCGGCTTCTTCTCTGGAACCTAGTCATAGTTTGGTTCCTTTCCCTAGAAGAAAAAAAGGGGGGGAAATGGAGCCAACCAGAGGTGCGGAAGCTAGTGGATGTGACAATCAATGTAGCTCCGTATAGGGATGCGATATCGGCCCAATTCCCTCTGGAGGTGGGCTGAATTCAGATGGAGTTGGAAGATTTTTGTTCACAAGTTCCCAGCATCTATCCTGGGGCAGAAAGGGATTCTTCGAATGAGTGGGCTTTGGTGGCTAGCCTTCAACAGCCACACACTCGATGCTGATTCTCAACTGGAACTGTCAGGGGATAGAATGACCCCTAATAGTCCAGAACCTCTATGGGTTATAACCCATTGCCCCAACTTGGTCTTTCTTATGGAGACGAAGAATAAATTTTCCAAACTCAAGAGAATAAGACAACACTTTAATTTTTTCAATTCCTGTTATGTTGAGCTGGAAGGGAATTCAGGTGGCTTAGCTTTATGGTGGGATGACAGCTTCCACCTGGATGTCAGACAAAAAATAAAGAATCATATTCACTGTGTTGTTACTTTATCTAATCGCCCCACTCAATGGGCAGCATCTTTTATCTATGCTCCATCTCAATAGAATATGTGCAGCAAGTTCTAGGAATTTTTTAAGAAAATTGCTGAAGGAAATCAATACCCCTGGCTTTTTGTAGGGGGCTTTAATGAAATAGGATCCATTTGGGAAAAACAAGGGGGAGTGGATGTTCGGATGAGTCAGGTGCAGAAGTTTCAAGAGCTACTATCTGAGTGCAAGTTGATGGACTTGGAATTCAAAGGGGCTACCTATACTTGGTCGAATAACCAAATGGACGAACACAATGTTCGGGAGAGGTTAGATCGAGTTGTTGCCTCTGTAGACTGGCGAGTTCTCTATTCTTAAGCCTAGGTATTTCACGAATCTTTCATTGGTTCTAATCACTGCCCTATTATCTCATGTTGTGATTTGCCTTTAAAAAGTGTCCCTAGATAGTTTAAATTCAAAACAATGTGGACAACACATCCAGACTGTGGTGATATTATTCGAAGTGGTTGGGCACAATTTGTTGCGAGGTCTCCCATGTTCAAACTTATTCAAAAGCTCAAAGCATGTAAGAATGATCTGCGAAGCATGTAAGAATGATCTGCGAATTTGGAGCCAAGAAGTGTTCGGGAATAATAAAATTCAACTAGCCCTTCTAAGATCCCAACTTGATGCAGTCTAGGCACAACCTCCAACCGAGGCAAATATGCACCATCAGAATCAACTAAAGAGAAACATAGAAGTGTTGCTTGGAAGAGAGGAAATGTACCTACACCAAAGATCTCGCATTAGATGGCTGCAATATGGAGACAAACATTATTCATTTTTTCATGCCTCTATTATCCAAAGACGACAACGAAATCAAATCCTCAAGCTCCAGAAGGACGATGGTATGTGGGCAGAGTCTGATATTGAGTTAGATAACCATATATGTTAGTATCTTGAAGATTTGTTTTTAGATGCTAGAGTTAGAGACATGGAGTCGGCTTTATCAGTGGTGGACCCTTTGGTAACAAGGGAGATGAACAATTTTCTTATCCAACAAGTTACAAATGCAGAGATCAAAGAGGCAGTGTTCCAATTGGGACCATTGAAATCTCCGGGGCCAGATGGCTTTCCAGGACTCTTTTATCAAAGATACTTTGAGGACGTGAGTTCTCAGATCTATAGTGTTTAGTTTTTCAATGGTGGCTATCTACTGAAGGAATTAAACCTAACAAATTTGGTTTTGATCCCTAAAGTAACACGCCCTGAAAAACTGTCGCACCTTCGACCGATTAGTTTGTGCAACTTCAGCCTTAAGATGATTACAAAGATTTTGGCCAATCGCAGGAAACGAGTCTTAGGCAAGCTCATTTCATTGCAACAGATTGCCATTGTTCCGGGATGATTGATGCAAGACAACGTTCTGGTTGCTCATGAAGCTTTCCATTCCCTAAAAATCCAGAAGAAGGGCACACCGGCGATGGCAATTAAGTTGGACTTCAATAAGGCCTATAACAGAATTCAGTGGGATTTTCTGTTGGCAGTATTGGAAAGAATGGGATTTCACTCTACATGGATCCAGTGGATAAGGGAATGTGTGACCATAGTTCGATTTGGGATTGCTGTTAATGGGGCTAAAAGGGTAGCTATAACTCCGTTGCAAGGCTTATGTCAGGAGGATCCACTCTCGCCCTACCTCTTTCTTCTGGTGTCAGATATGCTTTCTCGACTTCTTAGTGCCAGATTGAGATCTCGTGAATTTTCAAGAGTAAAGCTTGCCAGACATTGCCCAACCCTCTCACACCTTTTATTTGCTAACGATGCTCTTTTGTTTCTTTGAGCGGATCCTTAAGAGAGTGCAAAGATTCTAGCCATCCTCCACACATACTGTGAGGCTTCGGGATAACTTATCAACTTTAACAAATCCAATATAATTTTTGCTTCAAATGTCCCCTAGGAAAGTCAAGAGGAGATTTGTCAACTAACTGGCATCAACAGAGCACCTTCAAATGTCAATTATCTAGGACTGCCATCTTCTTGGGGAAAATCACAGGCTGAAGCTTACAGTTTCCTTAATGAAAAAATGTTATCCAAGCTCCAAGGGTGGAAATCTAAACTTCTTTCTCTAGCAGGTCGCAAGGTCCTTCTCAAGGTAGTGGCACAAGCAATCCCATCGTACGCCATGGCCTGCTTTGCTTTTTCAAAACATTTTTGCGACAAATTGAACTCCTATAGTCATAATTTCTAGTGGGGAGGGGATCCGGACAGTAACGGAATTCACTGGGCCAACTGGGAGGTTTTAACACTGTCAAAATGTAAAGAAGGCTTGGGTTTTCGTGATTTTAATGCCTTCAACTTGGCACTTTTGGCCCAACAAGGATGGTGGTTGTTGAAAAAGCCCAATTCTTTTTACGCCCACATTCTGAAGGGTATATACTACCCTACCACTAATTTTTTGCATACATCAAGAGGCCAAAGAGCATCATGGGGCTGGGCTAGTTTAATGCAAGGAAGAAGCCTCTTGGAGGAAGGTCTAAGATGGCAAGTACAGAATCGTTCGCCTATTTTTGTTTGGAATGATAAATGGGTCCCTGGGTTTCCTCGTTTTAAGATTAGAATGGTACAAAATATGAGATGTAACATCTAGAGGGTCGAAGACTTGATGAATAGTCGGCAAGAGTGGCATTTGCCAACTCTTAATCAGTTCTTTTCGACGGAAAAAGTCACTACTATCAGGTCTATCCCAGTTTCAGTGGAAGGGAGAGCCGATGATATCATTTAGCACATGGAGGCAAAAGGAAATTTTACAGTTAAGTCGGGCTATCATTTAAAGGTCCATGAGAAAGGTCAAAAGGCCTCCTTTCACACTTCCTCATCTGTTCAAGTTCTAGAAAAGTACGGAAACTTATTTGGCATCTCCCAGTCCCACTGAAAATCCGCCACTTCTGGTAGAGGGCTTGCCACAACTCCTTAGCTACTAAAGACAACCTCTTTAGAAGACAGTGCGCACAATCGAACCACTGCCCTATTTGTTAGACAACACCACAAACAGTAGAACAACTTCTTTTTGGTTGTGGCTGGGTGCGAGCTATTTGGTTTGGGATCTCTTTGAATTTCGGAGTACAAATTGAGGAGGTTCCGTTAATGTCACAATGGACTTGTGCATTGGTAGATCAATTGGGGACTGAAGCTATTTCGTCTCAAATTCTGGGGTAGGTAGCTTGGTTAGGATGGCTAATTTAGAAGGGAAGGAATAACTGTGTCTTTAACCATGTTCGGATGGAACCAACTTCCATTTTATTTTGATTCCAGACTGATACAGAGGAATGGTTTCAAGCACTACCGGTGATACCCTCATCCAGCATCAGTTCCACACGGCCAGAGAGATTTTCGGCACCCCAACCTAATTGGCAACCCTCTCCAGCAGGAGTTCTAAAGATCAACTGTGATGTAGCTATATGAATTGGTCCTAATAAAGCTGTGGTGGTTGTAGTAATTCGAAACTCTCACAAACAACTTTTGGATGGCTTTACTCAACGAGTCCACATCTTTTCTTCTTTCCAAGGGAAAACGTGGGCCATTTGATCTGCTTGTTATGCGGCTCGCGCCCACAACCTCTCTCCTGTTGAGATCGAGGGTGATAACAAAACTGTCATATTTTTGTGTATGTCTCAATCTAATCCACCTTGGGAGGTTGCTGCCATTATTTTTGACATCAGAAGCTTGGCTAGGGATGGGCTTTTCTCCTTTCCTTGGTGTCCTAGAGGGGCCAACAAGGTAGCTCATTGGACTGCTAAAGCAATGCAAAGAGGCTTACTTCCTGTGGATTGGGTTTCTAACCCTCCTCCTGTTTTAGCCACCTGTTTGGCTGTTAGTTAGTCCATTGCTTTCCTTTCTAATTTGCTTGATCAAAAAATATATATATATATATTTCTCAACCAAATATAGCATAAAGGTTTCAATGTTCGTGATGCTAGGAAACATGGTTAAGAGAGACCATTTCGACTCACTTCAACTAAGCTAATTAACAGACCCTTAGTCACTCACCTTTCTAAGTTTAATCTTATTACGGATTGAATTGGTTTAATTTTGGAGTAAATCAGAAATTGAACTTATCCCTACACTCCTAGAAAAATTAGAATTGAAATCAAACTGCCAAAAAATTTAAAAAACAAGATATATAAGTTAACAATCGTCAGTACAGTTAAGACTAGTGTTTAAATTTTACTAATAATTTTTATATTTTTATTTTACATATAAAAATATCAAATTCAAATCGTAATCAAAGCCTTCCAATTAAGATTAGATCGATTTGAATGGTTCAATTTTTAAAACCGAAATTATAAGAAATTAATAAAATGTTGATGATTTAGACCGGATTAGATTAGTTTACCAATTTTATTAGTTTTTTTAATACCCCTAATCTTGTTTTATTTAACCAAGGTTGTTTTTTTATCTTTTTATTTTAATGAAGAATTATGTTAACGCTCGAGCTTGTCAGGTTATGGTAGTTGTTTTTTATTGGAATTTCCCTGGAATTAAAATTGGGCTAATTATACTAACGATTCTTATATTTTGGAACTTATATTACTTTGATTTTTGACCTTTTAATTATGATACATCTAACTTTAAATTTTGTAACTCGTTCTAAATAAGGACAATTAAAGACACGGTTACTTCATTTCATGAGCAAAATCGTTAATTTGAAAAAATATAAATTAATTTGACAAAAATTAATGTCAAAAAATTATTTTTGAATTTTTCAAATGATTTTTACTCACCAAAGATAAAATTATATAAAAATGATAATTCTTTTACATTTTTATTTTTTTATCAAATTAAATTTTTTTTTTTTTTTTTTTTTTGGATGATAATCATGTAATAGGTAGTTATTTTTGTTGATATTTTTTTTATGGTTATCATATAATAGATAGTTTTATTTGTTGTTAGATATTTTGGATAGTTATCATGTAATGGATGGTTGTTAGGCTATTAATGTCTAACCGATATGTTTAATATGTTTTTAGTTTTAGATTTTTTGATTTAATAAAATGGTTTAATAATAATATCAAAATTATCGTCATATTTGACTTTTGAAAAAATATAAACTAATTTAACAAAAATAAATATAAAAAAATTATTTATATCCTCCCAAAAGATAAAATTATATAAAAATGGTGTGTTTTTAAATTTTTTTTTCACCAATTTAATTTTTAGTTTCTTAGAAAAATTTCTGAAAATAAATTCTAAAAACCAAACTAAACCAAATATAACATTATAACTAAGAAATTTTAAACATTATTCAATAAAAAAAAAAAAGGCATTAGATTTCAAACAATATACAAGTTAACCACTACCAAAAAAAATAAATTATATAATGACTTTACCCTTAAAATAGACCGTTTGTAAAATAAATATCTTTGATTATTTTTATGTAAAATAAAATTTAAAACTTAGAATCAAATATATTGTAATTAAAAAGTCAAGAAGTAAAGGGTAGAAATCTCAAACTATATCCACGGTTAGTATAATTCCCCATTGAAATTGAAATTGAAACATCATGTCACAGTTGTTCATGTAGGGACTGTCATGTGGGGGTAGTCTAGTCAATGTTCCACTGAATGTTACCAAATTAATTTTACGAGTCCAATGATAAATATGTGTATATATATTATCAAACCACATGATTGAGAAATTCTGAATTATTTTTATGGTTGTATAGCATTATTAGCATCCATGTAGTATAGAGATGCTAAGTTTGATTCTATGGAGATCTTATGGTAGTTCTGATTAAGGTTTCTTTTGGCAATCATTGTTGTTATTGTTTAGGCTCCGTTTGGCAATAATTGAGATTAATTTAATTTATTAAAAAACAAAATAAGTTAAAAAATCAATAAAATAAAATGTCACATCTAAACTATAATCATTTGACTTTATCTCTCACAAAACTATCAAAAAAAATAAAAAAAATCTATCCTAAACAGAATTTTTTAGCGAGGCTAAAATAACCAATAAGTCTAAAAGTCAGGCTAAAATTTTTTTTCCCAAACGAATTATTATCTCATAGTTGATTGTACATTTGATGTAGTATTCATGATTTTTATAAATTATTTCACTGTCAATTTATTCCTTGAAATTTATTTCATGTTTATAAAAAATAATGATTATAGAATAATTAAAAAAATATTAATAATAATCATAATTATAGAAAAAAATTTAATGATTACCATATATTGCCAGGTATATTAGGTGAAATAAAATAGTGATGAAGGATGTATTTAGATCATGAATTTAGAAAGATTTTTGAAGAAAACCGAAAGAAAGAAATGTGAAAGAAAAAGTTATCTCTCTTCAACTTCAAAAGAAAAATTGTCCAGCTTGTCTCAAGTTGAGATCAAGACTGGACCCATCCAGTTCGGTTCATGGGATTCATTTTTTGGGCCTATTTTGATAATCTGAACCGTTTAATGTGTATAACTCGTCAAGTACTACATACCTGTAAAAAATCACGTTGATCGGATATCAATAGCTATGTGATCAAATCAGTTTTGCATAAAAAAAATAAACGGTGAAACAATTAACGGTTGATAAAAAACTGTTTGTTCACATAGCTATTGATATCCGATCAACGTAATTTTTTACAGACGTATAGTACTCGACGATTTCTACATATTTAACGGTTCGAATTATCAAAACGGGACCCGTGGTGAGCCCTCATGAACCCAACAGCACGGTCCAGTTCGATCTTGGACTAGACCAAAGCCACTGTCAAAGAAAAATTAATTATAGAATCCTATATATTGCTCTCACATAAGATAGAGACTCATTAAATGTGTGAGTCTGTGATCAAATTATGTACATGAAAAATAACTAAATTTAAAATAGAAACGGGCTAATTTCTTATAATTTCTTAAAATTTAAAATAAAAATAACTATATATTGTGTGTCTATGATAAGACATAACTAAAATGGTATAATTTCTTATAATTTTTGAATTGGGCTAAGGTAAACATTTCGGCAACAATAAATGTGGAGTATGAGACAAATGCAATAAAGGTTTCAAAGCGTAGTGATGCTACAATTCCAATTGTAACAGGGGTAACTGATAAAGGGTTCTGGAAAGGAGGAGACAAAGAAGCACTGAAACCTTGGTGGAACAAATCATCGTGGTCATCTTCATCATTATTACCACCACCAACAACAAGAATTAAGTTCCATTTTAGAATATTTCATTGAGGTTTTAATTTCTCTTCTGAAAAATTTTGTAGACTAACTCAGATGTCCAACCGTTATTTTTTATTTTAAGGGTAAATTACACTGACACTCCTGAAGTTCTATACAATACAAATTTTTCTTCACATTTAAAAAAGGGCAAATTATACTAACAGTTCCTATAGTTTGGGACTCGTGTCATTTTGGTCCCTAACTTTTCAATTGTGACACATTTGACCCTGAATTTTGAATCTTGTTCCAAATAAGGACAATTGAAGATATCATTATTTAATTTCAAGGGCAAAATTGTCAATTTAATAAAATATAAACTAATTTGACAAAAATAAATGTCAAAAAAATGTTTTTAATTTTTAAAAAAATATTTTTATCCACCAATGATAAAATTATGTAAAATTGATAAAAATTACATGATCATTATCCAAACACATAATAAAACTTAATTTGGTTAAACATTAAATAAATATCTAAAAGATTTATCAATTTTACATAATTTTATTTTTAATGGGCAGAAATAATTTTTAAAAATTCAAAAATATATGTTTGACATTTATTTTTGTCAAATTAGTTTATATTTTATTAAATTAACGATTTTTCCCTCGAAAAATCTAATTATATTTTCAATTGTCCTTATTTGAAACAAGATTCAAAATTCAGGGTCAAATGTGTCACAATTGAAAAGTCATGGACCAAAGTGACACAAGTCCCAAACTATAGGGACTATTAGTATAATTCACCCTTTAAAAAATTACACTTATTTCCTATTAGATTACAATGACATATTTGTCTATTAGCCTATATACCTATAAAACAATAACATAATATAGATATTTTGTTAATATCATTTCAAAGAAAATACCAATCATCTTCTTTGGTTTAACTCACACAAAAAATTGAGTTTTTTTTTTCTTTTTCTTTTTTTACTGAATTTTTTAAATATTTTAAATAATTTTTATTTTTTATTTTTTACATATACCTAACTAGATATACTTAAGAAGTATAATGTTTTGTAATTTTTTTTAATTCACCAAATACAAAAATAAATTAAATTAAAAAATACAAAAATTCAATTCATCATCTTATTTTATTGTATTTGATGAATTTTTTTAAATTTTTTGTACAATTTTTATACTTTTTAAATATATTTAGATTAAATTGATCTAATCTAGATATAATGGTAGAAATAAAATGAAAAATTATATTTATATATAAAAATGTATACAAAAAATATTATAAAAATATTGTGATAGTGATATTGTTGTAAAACCCTTTACAAAGCAAATAACACTCAACCAAATAAACAAATGAAGTAGTGCAATCCATCACTACATTATGCTTATGAAATGGAAAAACCCATTGTTTGATTTTCAAATCCGAAAAGCATTTCATGTACACATGTACAGGTAGAGGGTGAGCAACCACTAGCTCACCAAACAATCCCATATTATAACGTTAGAAGATATGCGGGTACCAAAGTACTCATACATATACGTAAAATCATATCATGTCAAAATCATATGATTCTATTATATAATCTCTTAAATCCAATTTATTTAATTAACCACAACCAGTTAACTTAAATAAATAAACATGCTTTAATAGTAACATGGCATCCCTTGAATCAAATAGTTAAACAATTCATAATAACATTTAACAAAGCATCGAATACATTTTATACAATCTTATGAGATGAATGCATATGTTATGTCATGCTCAAAATATTTTTCTTATCTTTTGAAAATCTTATGCACAATGCCAATTTGAAAATATATTAATCCAATAATTTCAATATAATTCCAAAGTGGTAAATACGACTAAGGTAATCCATAGGTTGGTGTCTGTAAGTAGGCATATTGAGTACTATCAAATCCCCACTTTACCGATCTCTTATCGGAAGGGCAGTAGTACCTCCTCAGCGCGTGTTTTCGGCTTTCACCTTGGACACTCAGGCCAACTTAACCAACATCAAACAACACCTCTATCTAGACTTACCAACGTATTTACCCAAAACAAATCAAAATGATCTTGTTTCACCAAAACACAATTCATTTCTCAAAACAATAATTTTCAATTGCAATTCAAAATCCATGATAACAATGAAATGGAATAGCAATGCAATATATAGTAATGCATTAGAATAGTTCCAAATTCAATTCTACTACACAATGCTCTATTTTGATCAATTTCCTTATTTCTATCAATGTAATAACATGATACAATTCCAAGAGATAATATAATTGTGTGAGTGATATTCCGATCACACTGCCCTCCTTAGTGGTTCAACCGCAGAACACAGGCTGAATAGATGGCACCCTGCAATCTGCACAGAAAGAAAAGGCTCCGGCGGTGGTTCTTCCACCCGGGGGCACTCCGACGATCAAGTCAGTATATCTCTCAAAGATAACAAGTGCTAAAAAATTGCTCAAGACTACAAATTGCGTATCTTAGACCCGCCGAGGGTGCCCTTCTTTTATAGTGTCTCTCTATCCTAGTCCCACTAGAAGTCTTACTTCTATGGACTCCAACTCTGGATCTACTTTGGACTTTTCAAGAGATAAGGATAGACTCCCTAAGAGTTCTACCTTTATCCATCTTGTAGTCTTTCTTCTTTCTAGGACTCCTGTCCCTTATCCGATCTTCTCGGATTCCGATATCTTCGGAGATAACCTCGGCAACCCCGAGATCACCTCGACATAACTGTCAAGTCACGTGGCTCCTCGGATGACACTTCGGTGTCACCTCGGCCACGTGTTGGTACTCAGAAAATACATCCCCACAACTGCCCCCTAGGTTCTATTACTTCGGCATTCTGAGGTGATGGAACCTACATTCGACTTTTTCTCGTACGTCGGCTTAAGAACTTTCTAGCCGAGATCATTCATTTCAGGCCGATGTGTCTTCTTCTTAAACAAGAATTCAGATCGATTTGACCTCGCGTATGAGCTGTCATACACCATTTTTCAACCGTTTCACCGACGCGTTTTTCCCTTATTGGTCCGTGCTGGCGACGCGCCAGCAAGGCGTCTTTCCTCCGCTTGAGCCGTCTGACGCGTGCGTTACCCTAGGCACAATTATTGCCTTGTTTTGCCGCCGCTTCACTTTTGACAAAAACGTTTGTCTCTCTCTTCTTCGCTTCACTTTTGCATTTTGAATACTCTATACTTTCTCTCTCTAAAGTTCTTTCTTTGAATCCGCCATTGCTCTAAGCTCTTGACTCTGCTACTGTCTTGCATCCGCCATTGAAGCTTTCACCACTGTAGCGTCTGTTATCTGACCTCGGCGTAGCTCATTCCGGCCTTCACCTTTTCTGGTAAGCCAGTTTCCCTTCTTTTCTCAG
The DNA here is from genome assembly GCA_025200525.1 of Camellia lanceoleosa. Classification (NCBI taxonomy): domain Eukaryota; kingdom Viridiplantae; phylum Streptophyta; class Magnoliopsida; order Ericales; family Theaceae; genus Camellia; species Camellia lanceoleosa. The sequence continues at coordinate 118,635,818 of CM045761.1, forward strand.
TTCTTGATTATTTCTGGAATTTCTTGCCACTGCTGTTCTGCTCTAGTATTTGATTTGTGAATCATTTATCTGAACACGCCTTTATTTCCTGATTCTTGCACATGTTACGCACACTTGCACTGTTGCACCTCTTGCTCTTGGTCTTCAACCCTTTGTGTTCTTGAATCTGAAGCTTCGTTCTTGCTTTTCTGTTTTCCAGATTTCTGCCTTCCACACTCGTTCATCGTAGATCTAGGTTTGGGACTTGTCTATAGGACCCTCATTTTCTAGCTAAACTGAAACGAATTTATTAATACAAACTCTAACCTCAAGCCGAGGTCCCAAAAACCCTTTTGAGAAACTCTGTCTCTGTAGCCAAGTACTCGCATACCAAATCCATGGGTGTGTGGAGAGATAGGGTTAACAACCCAACCAAACTAGAGTACTTTAGGCAAGAATTCTCCATCCCCCCCCGATGTTCACCTCAGGCTAGCTGGGGAGAACGACTCCATTATGCCCGAGGATGATAACATGCCTTTTCCTATAGTAGCCTTCGTCCAGTGTGGACTTCGATTCCCTCTTGATCCTCTCTTTCGCGAGGTCCTTCATTACTATTCTTTAAACCCTATGCAACTTGCCATTAACGCCTATAGGACGCTTAATGGTATAATAGCCTTAGCTCGGCAGGAGAGTGTTAGGATCACTCTTGCCGACATCCAATACTGCTACACCATGTGTGGCCTGAACCTTAAGGAAAAAGGTTATGTCTATTACCTAAAGCCGAGGTCCACAGAGTTTAAAATTGTAGCCGACCTTCCAGACTCCAACAAAGGGGCTGGAGATGATTATCTAATCGCTTCTGGGAACTGGGAATTTGGCCCAGATGAAGAAGTTCGTCTCTTCCCTCTTCCTCGAACGGTCAAGGAGGGCAAGGGTAAGATCCCTGTGTTAACTGCTTAACTGTCGCTTTCCACAATTTTTCTAATAAATTTGTTTCTGATGTTGTGCTTCCTTTTGCAGACGTTCGTAAGCCTCCCAAGGACTTTCGCCAGTCCTATTACCCTGGGAAAGGATTGAAGAAGCTCTTGGACCTACCAATTCACAAACGCAAAGCTCCACTGCTGTTAAACTTCATCCCAACATACAAATCTACCTTGGCCGACGTTCCGAAGAAGAAGAAGAAGAGCTCGTCCACAGCCACAACCCAAGCCACATCTACATCCCGGACAGATCAAGGTTCTACTTCTGATCCAGCCGATCTTCCTTCCACATCGGCACCATTCTTGCTTCCAGTTCAAGAAAGAAAGCGTCGCCGACGTCTTGTCAAAACAGCCGAGATGGAGCGCCCGAAGAAAGTTGTGTTGGATCTCCTTGCTGACCTCCCAGCTGACGCGGATGATGCACCATCCCAATCAGTGCCTCCGCCTAAACCAAAGAGAATCAAGAAGGCCCAGCCAAAGGCCAAGGCTGCTGAAGCCGAGGATGAAGATGCTGTGCCCATCTCTGTTACCCAGAGCGAAGACCACTACATTTACGCCAAAAGATCTGCCGAGGCCCAGCCATCGGGGTCGACTCAGCCCAAAAAGCCGAGGTCGTCGTCTGCGACGACTTCGGGGTCCAGGGTTCCCAAAGTTCCTTGGGAGCCAAAAATTACGCTTGAAAACAGGCCCGTCTACGCCAACGAAAGCGCCGCCGACGTAAATATCGGCGTGGCACTCAGCACTGCAGTGCTCCTTGAGGGTGATCTTGAGCGTAACGCCAAGATGAGTGGCTATGAAAACTATGCCTTTATCTTTGCGCAAAGACTCCGTCCAAGTAAGTCTTTAGAATTTTGAGAACCTGTCTTTCATACTTGTAAAATTTTGAAAAAATCTTTTGTAATCATTTTTGCCTTATATTCTTTCAGGCCATCCAACACGCCCACTCCTTCTCTGTGCAAGCCTTTGAAATAGGGGAGGAGTTAGCCGAGCTGAAGAAGGAGTTTGCTGCCCTCCAGAAACAAAACAGGAGTTTCCAAAATAAGATGAAAAAACTGGAGGATCAGGCCGAGGAGGCAACTAAGGCTAAACAAATAGCCGACGAAAAGGCCGAGGCTGCCGAAGCTATTAAAACCGTTGCTCTAGCTCAGCAAAAAGAGGCGGAAGAAAAAGCGGCCCAGGCCGAGAAAGAGCTGCAGGACGCACTGGCTACAAAAGATGCCGAAATAAGGGCTGCCGATAACAAGGCATACGCCCAGGGCATGGCCGATGTGGCAGAAGATTATAAGCTTCAAGTCAAGCAAGCATGCAACAGGGGATTTTCCCTAGGTTGGAATGCTTTGGCTAAACAGCTTGATCTTCCCACCGACTCGCCCTGGCGCAAAACCAAAGCCATTCGTCTCCCCTTTGCTCTTCCTTCACCTCCAGGCCAAGTTGAAGAAGAAGCTGATTCTGAAGCCGAGGTTGAAGATGAAGGCGAAGATGAAGATGAACCATTGGTCAGGAAATCCAAGGAAGCCATTGAAACCAAGTCACCTCCTCAGGGCGATCAAGTAATGGATTTAACCCAAGGGGAGGATGAGGAGGTTGAGAAGGTGCCCAAGGAAACTGGCCCCACCCACCAATCATCTGACCTTCTGGTTACAGAGCAAAGCGTGGAGAAGACCTTGGCCGAAATAGACGCCGAGATCGCTGCTGATAAGGAGGCTGAGGCTGAGGTTGAAAAGCACGCCGAAGTGGTGGTGCAAAAAGACGCCGAGGTTGTTCTTCCAGAGACTTCCGAGGTCCAGACGCAAACTGCTCCTGTTCCTGCTCCTGCTTCTGAAGCTGAAGAATCTTAGCCTTTTATTTTTGCTTTAACTTTTGTACTTTCTTTTGTTTTCTGAACAATGTAAGCTTTGTCTTTATGGCCGATGTGCCTTTTCGTTATTTAAGAACAATTTACTTCAGCTAGGCCATTGTGCCCCTTCTATATACAACTGTTTTTCTCTGAATGTTTGTCATTGATTTCTCTTCGTTGCTTCTACACTTAGAATATTTTGCATAATTCTTCCTTTGCTCAATCTTCTCTGGGTTACATACCTCGGGCATGTTTACCTGAAAATTTACCTCGACTAGAACTTCACCTGAAAACCTGCCATAAACTTCAACGAGTATAAAGTATATGAACTCAACGTTTCTTCATCTTGTAAATTGCTACAAATTTCAACAATTGAAGATAAACAATCATATCGGCTTAACTTTAACTTGTAAATTGCTACAAATTTCAACAAGTAAAGATAAGGAATTTATCTCGGCTTAACTTTAACTTGTAAATTGCTACAAATTTCAACAAGTAAAAATAAGGAATTTATCTCGGCTTAGCTTTAACTTGTAAATTGCTACAAATTTCAACAAGTAAAGATAAGGAATTTATCTCGGCTTAGCTTTAACTTGTAAATTGCTACAAATTTCAACAAGTAAAGATAAGGAATTTATCTCGGCTTAGCTTTAACTTGTAAATTGCTACAAATTTCAACAAGTAAAGATAAGGAATTTATCTCGGCTTAACTTTAACTTGTAAATTGCTACAAATTTCAACAAGTAAAGATAAGGAATTTATCTCGGCTTAACTTTAACTTGTAAATTACTACAAATTTCAACGAGTAAAGATAAGGAATTTATCTCGGCTTAACTTCGGTTAAGCATTGCTAATGTCTTCTCTTTGCCCCCAATGTGAACCTAAGTTCCTCTTGGGTTCTCATTATTCAAAAAACAACGTCATGCCAAGTTGTACAGGTTCAGAAAAATTCTGCTAAGGTTTTATTGATCATATCGGCAAAAAATCAAAGAATATCTAATGATAAAAAAACTTTAAATTACAAGTGTTCCATGGTCTAGGCAATGCTTTGCCCTCATTATCTTCGAGCCGATATGCCCCATTTCCTAACACCGAAGTGATTCTGTAGGGACCTTCCCAGTTTGAGCCGAGCTTGCCCTCTCTGGGATCCTTCTTATTGCCAATGACTTTTCTCAAGACTAGGTCGTTGACCTGAAAATCCCTTGGATTGACCTTCTTGTTGTAAGCTTTGGCAAGTCATTGTTTGGTATCTTTGCATTTGGATTGCGACTTTCTCTCTTCTTTCTTCCAAGAGGTCGGATCTCGGGCTAGAGCACATCATTAGACCCGTTCTCAACTCCTATGTTACGATCCTGGGATGCCGATCTCCAATGGAATGGCTTACGTGCCATAAGCCATGGCAAAGGGGATTCTGTTGATCTTCTCGGCGTAGTCGTCGCCCAAAGCACGTTGGGCAATTCGTCTACCCACTTTCCTTTTGCTGCCTGCAGCCTCTTCTTTATTCCATCCAGAATGACTTTGTTTGATGCTTCGGCTTGCCCATTACTTTGGGGAAAGCTTGGTGTTGAAAAATAATTCTTTATCTTGAACTTTGCACAAAAATTCTTGATGAGCTTCTTTGTCAAAGCGTGTTCGTTGTAAACGATTGCCCTTGGAATCCCAAATTTGGTGATGATGTTTTTCCAGATGAAGTTCTTCACATCCACATCTCGGATTTTGGCAAGGGGCTCTGCTTCTATCCATTTTGTGAAGTAGTCTGTTGCTACCAGTAGGTACTTCCGCTGTCCAGTTGCTTGGGGCAATTGTCCAACGAGATCCATGCCCCATTGGGCAAATGGCCAAGGGCTAGAAACAGGGTTCAGGTCAGCAGCTGGCTAATGTATCAATGGTGCAAACCTCTGGCATTGTTCACACTTCTTCACATAGGCTTCTGCATCCTTTTGCATATAGGGCCACCAATACCCCTGGGTAATGGCCCTGTGAGCTAACGATCTGCCCCCTGCGTGGCTTCCATAAACTCCTTCATGAATTTCATACAAAAAGTCTTCGACCTGAAGAGGGTGTACACACCTTAAAAGAGGTCCAGTGAAGGATCTTCTGTAGAGATGTCCTTCTGCCGTCAGGCTGAATCTTGCCGACTTCAGTCTGACCTTGTGTGCTTCCTTTCGATCTTCTGGCAGTTTTCCCTCTTTCAGGAATGCAACAATTGCATCCATCCAGCTTGGTCCCATGTCCACACATAATGCTTCTTGCATTGTGTTCGGTGGCTCTATGCTCGGGCCTGGTAGGTAATCAATCATTATTGTCCTCGTCTTCCCGGTTTGCACTGAACTTGCCAAATTGGCCAGCGCGTCGGCGTGGTTGTTATCATCTCGGCTAACCTGAAGAAGTCGGCAGTTTTGAAACATGTCGCGGCTGATGACTTCTTTGCGTATGCCGACATCCTTTCATCTCGGGCAACAAACTCTCTCGTAGTTTGATTCACTATAAGTTGTGAGTCACAAAAACTATTACCTCATCTCGCCTCTAATCGCTCTTGCCCAAAGAATCGTGCTTCATACTCCGCCTCATTATTCGAGGCTTTGAACCCCAGTTGAATGGACTGTTCCAATATCTCCCCATCGGGGGAAATTAACACTACTCCTGCCCCTGCACCCTGCCGGTTTGAGCTCCCATCAACAAAAAGTTGAAAGGAGTCACCGATGTAGATGCTGCAGGGTCTGAGTTTTTCCTTCCTCGGTTCCTTACCCTTTGGCTGGGCTTCTCCTTCCTTGTTTGGACATCGTTCATCTCGACTCAACGGAGCCGGAGGTTCGATGTATTCTGGCGAGAACTCCGCTACGAAGTCGGCCAAGACTTGGCCCTTAATTGTGGTTCTTGGCCTGAACTCCAGGTCATACTGGCCCAAAATTACTGCCCATCTTGCAATTCTTCCAGTCAAGTCTCCTTGTTGCAACAAGGATTTTAATGGGTGCTCTGTCAGAACCACTATCTTGTGAGCCTGAAAATAATGGTTTAGCTTCTTTGAGGCCATTACCAAGGCCAGCATTAATTTCTCGATGGTAAATACCTTGTTTACGCATCGGCCAGGTTTTACTTACATAGTAGACGCCTTTTGCTCTCCTTCTCTTCTCGGACGATCACGGCACTTCTGCGTGCTCTGGCGCTAGGTATAAACAGTTCCTCCCGGGTTGAGGTGTTGAGAGGATCGGAGCGAGGTAAGGTACTTCTTCAGGTCGGCCAAAGCGGCCTCACATTCCTCTGTCCATAGAAAATCCGTGGCCTTTTTCACCAGATTGAAAAAAGGTTTACACTTGTCCGAACTTCGGCTTATGAACCTGTTTAGGGCTACGGCCCTTCCAGTAAGCATCTGAACCTGTTTAGCCGATGTCGAACTCTGTAATTCCAGAATGGCCTTGATCTGATCTGGGCTGGCTTCAATACCCCTTGTGGTCACCAAGTATCCCAAGAACTTACCGGATCCGACTCCAAACGCGCATTTCGATGCGTGTAGTCGGAGCCGATATGTTTTGAGTATGTCAAAGACCTCTTCTAAGTCAGCGAGATGATCCTTTGGTTCCTTGGTCTTCACGACCATATCATCGATGTAGACTTCTGATCGCCAATCAAGTGTCACGAACATCTTGGTCACCAACCTTTGGTAAGTTGCTCTGCGTTCTTCAACCCAAAAGGCATGACTCTGTGTCTGAGACCTTTGGGAGTGATAAACGCTGTCTTCTCCTCATCCGGGGGGTACATGGCTATCTGGTGATACCCCCTATATGCGTCCAAGAAGCTCATCCTTCCATGTACAGATGTGGCGTCCACCAACTGGTCGATCTTTGGCAGAGGGAAGCTGTCTTTGGGACAAGCTTTGTTCAAATTTGTGAAGTCTACGCAGACCCTCCACTTGCCATTCTTCTTCTTTACTACCACGGTATTTGATAACCATGTCGGATAATTGGCTTCCCTGATGGCCTGGCCTCCAGTCTGTCTACCTCTCTTATTTGCCTCGGCGTGCATCAACGTCGGTCTTCAGCTCGTTGTATTACAGTTTGGCGACTGTCGCGTTGAGTTTGTGGCATGTGACCTCGAGGTCAATGCGGGCATTTCATAAGGTGTCGGCGAACACCTCAATATTTTTTCTCGAAGGCTTCCAACTCCCTTTCTTCTTCTTCGACTAATCACGTGCGAGAAGAAAGAAAGCGTTCCTCATCGCCTCTTGGACGAAGATTTTCTTCAATGCTTCTTCACTCTTCTCGGTCGGCTCCTTGCCGACATCATCTAGGACCTTCATGTCCTCTTCTTCAACCTCTGCTTCCTCTGGTTCTCGAATGCTGCAGGTTAACTTCATTGCTGCCATGGAGCAATTTTACTTCTGGCCCGATCTCCTCGATTTCCTCAATCCCATGTTGTTGGGAATCGTAGCAGATTGATGCAAGGTTGAGGAATCGCCCCCATTGCATGCAACCACGGCCTCCCCAGGATGATGTTGTAAGGCGAAGGCGTATCAATCACAATAAATTCTGTCCTCATCTTCTTCGTGCCAGCTTGTACCTCCAAGCTTGTTGCGCCTAAAGGCCATGTCGGGGTTCCATTGAAGCCGACCATCGGGCCGTTTGACTGCTCCATGTCGTCTGGGTGAAGGCCTAACTCCTTGTAGCATCTGACATACATGATGTCGCAGGAGCTGCCTTGATCAATCAAGATGCGTTTCACCTGGCACTCCCCAACCTGGAGGGATACTACCAGGGCATCATTGTGCGGGTGCTGAACCATGTCAAGGTCGGCCTCTGTGAAGGTTATCATTGGTCCTTGGCAATCTTCAGGCCGAGGTCTTTTCAGTCCGACCTGGTTGACATGCTGCAGATGTTTCACCCTCTGCGTCTCCCCCCGTATGTCGTTTTCATTCACCTTTGAGTGGATCACGTTAACCACCCGAGGTCCACACTGCTGTGGTTCTTTGCGTTGGCGGGCTGGCGGTGCTTGAGGCAATCGTGCCTGCTCTTCCCTGGTTCTGGCCTCATCCACAAGGTCTCTTAAATGGCCTTGCCTCACCAGATCTTCTAAGTGTGCTTTAAGGGCTCTGCAACCCTGAGTTGGGTGACCCTGCTCATTGTGGTAGGCACAACGCCTACCAAGGTTTCTCTCCATAAATTCTCCTTGTGCTCTTGCCGGCGCCCTGAACAAGGGCGCTGATTTCGAATTTGGTCAAGGACTTTTTGGACCGGAATTCGGAACACCGTCGTCACTGCTTGTTTGGCCCTCAATTCTGTCTCCTGTTTGTTCTGCCCATTGTTACCTCGGCCTCGCTTCGGCGAGCCGTTGCCTTTTTCTGTCTTCGTCTCCTTGTTCCCCGAAGTATCTTCCTCGGCTCGTGCGTACTTCTCAATTCTCGCCATGAGTTCTTCCATGCTCTTTGGCAGGGTTTTCGCCAAAGACTTCCGCAATGGACAGTCATCCTTCAGGCCGTTCTTGAAAGATACGACCGCCACTTCCTGGTTGCATTCAGGTATTCGATTGAACACCTCATAGTACCTCTTCGCATAAGCCCTAAGGCTTTCGTCTTTGCTAATTTTTAGGGCCATCAACGCATCCACCCTCAGTGGCTGCAGTTTGTTTGTTATGAACCTGGCAACAAACATCTCGGCCAGGCCTTCCCAGCTCTTCACGCTCCCCTTTGGCAGTTTGTGGAACCAGTCTGATGCAATCTCCCCGAAGGATGAAGGGAACACTTTGCAGAGCAATGGCTCGTTCCCACTGTACAATGCCATTGAATTCAAAAATAATCCAACATGGAAGTTAGGGTCCGACTTACCATCATATATCTGGAGCCTCGGCATACTGAATCTTTTTGGCGCGACGAATCTATCCAATTCTGCCGAGAATGGAGTCTTCGGCTTAACCGGGGAAGTTACTTCGGCACCGGCATTCTCCTGTTTCCTCTTGAGGTAATCTCTTAAGTCCTCTTTACTTCTTCCTGCAGCCCGGCTGTCATTGGGTTTCAGCCTTTTCGGAACACTACTCTCGGCCTCATGGTGGCCCCTTTTTGATCCTTCTCCGCAGGACGCATCGAAACACAATATCCGCCCCGGAACATGCCGATGTTCTTTGGGGTCTGCTTCCTTCTCGTGATATGTCCTTTGGGACTCTTCTCTTCTCGGCTCTTCTCGGCCGACTTCCCTGGAGGGTCGGTGAGAGTACCTTCCGCTCCTCATGTGCTGAGGGGCTTCGGGGATTTCTTTCCGTCCCTTCTTCTGGGCGTTTGCTGCTGGCATTGGCGTGTCCTGCAGCGGGTATGGCGGCTGCATGACATTATTCTGCATCATGAAGTTGACGACCGACTGAAGGTTTGCCAACTTATTTGCCATCTCCTTTACTTCTTCATCCCTCCTCAGACATCTGTCTTTCCATGTCTTGAGGTCGTCCTCGTTATAGTATTTGCCCCTGTCCGCTTTCTTTGATGTATCACCGTCTTGGCCGACGGCGTTCTCTGCGTGATTCTGATCACGAGCTTCCTCGTTAGGTCCGCTTCTTCGCGTTAAGGTCGTGGTCTTCCACTCCCGGCTGGAGTGTCGTCCCCAATCTTTTCCCTCTGCGTGTTACTGGCCATCTACTCTTCTTTCGTTTCCACAGACGGCGCCAAATTGTGTGAGTGATATTCCGATCACACTGCCCTCCTTAGTGGTTCAACCGCAGAACACAGGCTGAATAGATGGCACCTGAATCTGCAGAAAGAAAAGGCTCCGGCAGTGGTTCTTCCACCCGGGGGCACTCCGACGATTAAGTCAGTATATCTCTCAAAGATAACAAGTGCTAAAAAATTGCTCAAGACTACAAATTGCGTACCTTAGACCCGCCGGGGGTGCCCTTCTTTTATAGTGTCTCTCTATCCTAGTCCCACTAGAAGTCTTACTTCTATGGACTCCAACTCTGGATCTACTTTGGACTTTTCAAGAGATAAGGATAGACTCCCTAAGAGTTCTACCTTTATCCATCTTGTAGTCTTTCTTCTTTCTAGGACTCTTGTCCCTTATCCGATCTTCTCGGATTCCGATATCTTCGGAGATAACCTCGGCAACCCCGAGATCACCTCGGCATAACTGTCAAGTCACGTGGCTCCTCGGATGACACTTCGGTGTCACCTCGGCCACGTGTTGGTACTCAGAAAATACATCCCCACAATAATAATGTCAATGTTCATGTATTTACCACATATAAATCAACAATTTTCAATTTAGTCTTTTCAAGATAATTCAACAATATTTTTTTATATAAAACAAACTTCCAGAATCAAACATTTTCTTTCCTTTCCAAGAATCTCCACATTTACATACCAACATGGTGATCCTCTACCAGTTATCAAAACCAAAATTTTTAAACAATAAGTTCATTAATAGTAATAACATATGACACCAAAATGAGTTCAAGGTTTCATTAATTTCTAACTCACATACTTTATCAATGAAATGTAATTACAATTTTTCCAAAAACTCTTCCCCTTCCCAACATTAAATAAAATTAAATTCTTATTTTTCTCATATAAGTAAAATCTCGGGATCTTCAAGTTCAATCATAATTCTCATAAAGTGAATATTCCAACACTTAATCAATTTTATCAAAATCTTCTCTTGACTATAATTATAAAATATAACATGGTGTTCACTTTCTAATTATCAACATCAACCCGATCGATTTAAACTAAGGAAAATAAATAAATAAATAAAAGTTTTGACAAATTCATTCTTGTTTTAATCAATTCATCCATTTGCTCCAAACGAACTAAAATCACATTCTTTTCTTTTCTTGTCAAAGATTGCCAAAACCACTCAATTATCTCATAAAAATTTTGAAGTACGAAATTTTTATTATAACATTACTCAACTAGTAAAACTAGGAGTTCAATATCACATCAACTTAACTAATAAATCTTAGTTCAACTTTGTTTCACCCCGAACAACTTCATCTCACTTATTTTCTCGAAAATCTCATACTTATGAAATATTAACATTTCTATCCTACTATATTAAAAGTTATGATATAATCTCAATAACACACTTTTAACCAAACTAATTTATTCTACTAAATTAGTAATTTTATTATCTTTACATTTTTTCAAGAGAAATAATACCAAACATAACTTAACCCAACTCATCTTTCAAATATAATCACATTTCATGCCAAGCTACTCAAATAGCCAATCTTTCCCAAATTCTCTTCAAATAACAATTTTCACAACTTTTCCAAAATTAATTGATCATATGATATTCACATCAAAAATTTTGAAATAGTCCAAGAGTAAACTTTTTGAAGTTAGGAGTTCGAAAGTCCACATCTCATCTTTTTATTTTCACAAAAATGAACAAAACATAATCATCAATATATATCACCATTTACAAAATATTATGAATATAACACTTTTAGAGTTTTTTTTTTTTAATCCCAAAATAACTCTATAATTCCAACCTAACAATTTACACAATATTCATCAACATAATTTTTTTTTCTCAAAAATAAATTCCAAAACTCAAAGATGAGACAAATATTTCAACATTATTTTCTCAAAATAAATTATGTAACCATAATATAAGTTAGATACAACTCATACAACTATTAATTTCATTTTCGGATTTTTTTAACAAATATTTCCAATACAAAAAGAAAATTTTTTTTCCCCTCCAAATCAATTTTAATATATCAATGTCCTTAACACTTCAACATAATTGTTCCTCCAAAAATTAACCAAGCAAAAATATGAGAAATATATATATGCAATACCTTCTATAATGATATATTTTTTCAAAATATCCCTAACATAGCTTTAATGTAATACTATGAAGAAAGTCCCTATCTCAAATATGAAGAAAAACAAATCTGAAAATGCAAATATCTCCCGACTATGAATCCGAGACTACCATTGCGAAGATCACCACGAGCTCTCTGACTTTTATTTACAAAATTTTTGAAAAATCTCACTCTAAGAGCATCTCCAACGCAGGAGCCAAAAGGTGAGAATTAGGCATTTTGCCTATTGAAGTTTGATTTCGAAGCTCCAACGCGCTCTGCAACTGAGGAGGCATTTTGCCAATTCTTGTTTTGGCTCTCCACATGTAGCCAGCGTCCTTTGCTAGGCAAAGCAGTCTTCCCGCCATTGTGTTGGCCTCCATCGCTGCTTGTTCTATCTCTGTTTCAACCCATTGATGATCACAGGTATGGCTCTCTTTGTCTTTCTCTTTCTCTTTCTCCACTTCCCTGTTCTTCCCCATCATCTATCTGCAAACGAATACATGATTTAGGGCAATCCATTTGCAAAAAATGGGTTTGTGTATTGAAATTGTTCATTGGGAAATTGATGATAGCCACTGGGTATAAACTGTTGATGATTTTTGTTTATTGGTCTGTGTTTTCATGCTATTTTTGTATATTTAAAGCTGCAATTGATACATGTTTTTGGATAAAAAATTCGGTTTTGGGTTTTATATTCAGTGTTTATGCAATGTGCCTGGTAGATTGAGTGATTCACTTTTATATTTTGTTGTATTTGCTTTTATAGATTGCTTGATGATAGGTTTTTCAATGTGTAGAGGGTTTTCTCCAATGTCCTCTACATGTTCGATAAATTGCCTCAAAGAATTGACCCCACAATTCCACCCAATAATCTATACATGTTTTAGGGCTTCCAATTTTTGTAAATCATGTTAATTATACATACACTTCCCAATTCATTTCTTTTCCCTTGTTGATCATGGGTGCTTTGTCTCTATTCTCCACGATATTCTAAGTAACTTCTGTGCATGTCAGCTGAAAGATTGGTTTCTTGCATTTACTTTAAATCAACAGTATGCTTAAGTCCTAAAGTAGCTTTAACTTCAATTTTTTTTTAATAGTACATAGCATCTAATTTTATTAAATGTAAGTTACAGTTATGTTTGCCCCTTCCATATTTATGTTGTCTGATGGTTTATTTACATGCATATGAATTTTTTTTTGTTATTTCTCCCCTTTGGAGAGTGAGGCTTGCGACTTGTGCATCACAGCTTTTGACGTTCCCTGCACAGATTGCAAACAAAGAAAGACACTAAAATAAAAAAATGAAGCTCTAACTACTGTCAATCATCTCTGGAGCCTGGAGGTGTTATTGTGTTCTGTGAACAATCCCTTAAACTATGTCTCTCTTGAGGTCGCTTCGCTTTGTTGGCATCATTACTGATGTTGCCTTTAGCTGTTCCCATTTTCGTCTTTGAGACACTTGTCTTCTGAACATCTTTTCCTTTGGATGTTTCAAGTAGTTACCCCAAAAAGGATACTAATATTTTTGTTGTTAACCATAATTAGTTTGTACATTTGTTCATTGTCTTATTGTGGATTTCATTTGTGTGATTTTCTTATTTTAGAACTCACTCACTCAAAGATATCCTTTATTTAATACTTCTCCATATATGCAATTAACAAATAATCATCAACACGTAATATTTTGCTGAAAATAATATAGAATCTTGTGCTTTACTTGTTAGCCTTAATTACTACATAACTGGCAAGAATTTGAGCAGAAATATGATGGCAACATGACAAAAAAATTCTCTTGATGTCCAAAACCAAACTACGAAAAAATTTGTCAAACTTAGTGTCCAGATTAGTTTCAGTTATTTTGGAAAGGTTCTATAACATAAACAACTTTATAAATGTATCCATAATTAACATTAATGGTGCAAACCATTTTGAATATCCCTCAGATTCCAATGAAATTCCAATAAAAAAATGCAGTATACATACTTGGGACTCCGATCATAGCCAGAGTATGAGAACTTTGCTAAACTAGAAGTTTAATCATCAGGGTTAGGAATCACATGATTTCACTTCTGAATTGAGTTCATTAATCAAACTGTTATTTTTACCCATTAACATCTGATCAAAAAATATTAACAGACTATAAGAATTAGCACACTACAGTGTGCAATTGAAGAGATTGTGGGTGAAAGTGGAGAGGGAGTAGTGGGAAACTCAACAACAGTTTTTTGGTTAGTTGATTTTACTTTTTGGTCTTAATAGTAACTGCTATGCAAAGGTAAATATTTGGGAAAATCTAATGTTACTGGGTTATTTTTAGAATCAAAATTGAGTGACAACGCTTCAATCCCAGTGAGTTGTGTGCTTTGTTAAAAAAAGGTTATAGATGCTGCTAAAAGTCTTACCTCGGGGTTGATATACCATTTACTGTCCCTGTTGCGTTGAGGCTTGTCATTGGAGTTGATGAGACCATACAGCAATCCATGAGCATTGTTGGAACTTTGTTTTGGCTGAATTGTACTATTAACTTTGTGTATAGATGTCTGCAATTAGTAAGTTAGCACTCACTCTTTAGTTCTTTTCTTTTTGTGTGGTATCTACAATTGTGCTCTAGATGGAATATCAAGGAAATGCGTATTTTAGCAACCTAATGAACGAGTTTGACGTTGACCATGATTTTACCACTGAATCTTCTCAACAAGAGAGTCAATCTTTATCATTCTCTCCTGAAATTATTACTCAAACTACAAAGATATCACAACGCAAAGGGAATTTCACCGAAGAGGAAGACATGATGCTCATATCTGCATGGCTTAATATTAGCTTAGATCCAATTAGAGGAAATGAACAAAAGTCAAAGGCATATTGGTTAAGAGTGTGGGAGAACTACAACAAGTACAAAACCTTCGATTCTGAAAGAACTCAAACTTCTCTAATGAATCGGTGGTCGACGATTCAACTTGCCACAAATAAATTTTGTGGATGTTTTGCTCAAGTTGAACGGTTGAATCGAAGTGGTTCGACTGAAAAAGACAAGGTATTACTACAATTTAATTTTGTACCTATAATGAATATATATTATTCATTGCGTGATAGTGATTATTCTTTAATATATTTTTCAGATTCAAGATGCGAAAAAATTGTACAAAGACTTGTATCACTCGAACTTTCCCTTTGAGCATTGTTGGAATGAATTGAGATCCCAACCAAAATGGATGGAAGATACAACAACAAAGAAGCAAAAAAGCACAAAAAATGCATCTCCGGCAACGTCTACACCAGATTCAGTAAACTTAGAGAACAATGACAACTATGATGTTGTGGAAAGACCAATAGGAAGGAAGGCCGCAAAGAAAAACAAAGCTAAAGATCTTGGAAATAATGTTACAGAGTCGCCTTTTGTGAAGCTCTTAGAAGAGATAAAGGTAAAGAATGACATAACAAATGAGAAGAAAATAGAGATATTTGAGAAATCTTATCTTCAAGAGGAACGAAGGATTGAAAATGAGGAAAAGAGAGAGGAACGAAGGCTTGCATTGGAGGAAAGGAGAGAGGAAGAGAGAATCATGTCAATGGATACAAGTATTATGCCTCTATTGCAAGCACAGTATATTCGCCAACGTCAGATGCAAATCCTTGAAAAAAGGAATTAATTGTTTTTATTTGACTTTGAAGCTATGTTTTTCTTTAATTCAAGTTTGACTGGATTTTATTTTTGGGTTTGCTGTCACATATGTTTTTGATCTTCAGAATTTTGGTGCTTTGACTTGGATTTGGAGTTGGGTTTGTTTCAAATTTTGTTGCTTGAAATCTGAAATGGAGACAGACTTGTTGGGTTTTAATTCTTATTGGATTTTAGTGCTTTGACTTAGATTTAGTGCTATTTACATTTAGTGCAATTTATTTTTTTGCTCTTTATATTTTGGATGTCCATTCAAGTCCTAGATTTCAAAATCTCTCTCAAGTCAACTCTTTTGTAAACACTCAGCATTTGCTACTGCTGCAAATAATCTGATTCTTTTTTACTAATTGTGGGAATCAAATCAAATTATTACTACATTTTTTTTTATCAATTTATCAATTTATAAACTGGTGTTGGTGGTAAGATTGAGAAGAAGGAAGTACTTTCAGCTGTTGAAAAGTACATATTATTTTCCTCAAACTACTTTATGCTCTCTAATCGTGTTGTGTATTTTACCCATTCTCACTCTTCTTGATATGGGTGTTGTCTTGGTTTTGCATTGTTTACAAATTGCTGCTAATCCTATTTTCAAAAGGTGAAATTTTATGTGATTCTCTCTCACTCTGTGTATGTATGTGTGTGTGTTTTTTTTTTTTTGGTTTACTCAAGAAAGCAAATAAAACGAGTTTCATATTGGTAAACAAAAAATTGCTAAATTAAAAATCTCCTCAATTTAAGTATCAAGTTAGTGAAAATATTGTTGAATCTGTAAATTATAAAATGTTTGTTCCACCTCTATGTTTTACATGTTTGCTTCTCAGTATGACTTGCGGTCAATGAGCACAGTTTTTTTTATATTAATGATTATAATTTTTATAAAAAAAAATAAGTTTGGGATTTATTAATTTTATTTATTTATATATTTATGTCAATGAACATGTCATAAAAAGATAATTTATTTATTAATATTTATAATAGTTTTCTTTTAAAAATTAGTTAAGTTAGTTTGATTGGTTAGCTAAAATAAAGAGTATGGTTGGAGTGTACACTAGCTAAACTAGTTAGGCAAAATAAAGAAGGTAGTTTTTTGTGTACTTTGAAGAGGCATTTTACAGAGCATGGTTGGAGATGCTCTAAGAACTTTTATTTGAAGTTCAAAGATTGAGTAATAATGAAGAATAAAGAAAGAGGGAGAGGGAGAGAGAGAGACGCTGGGAGAAAGAGAGAGAGAGAGAGAGAGAGAGAGCCGAACTCTTAGCTCAACCCAAAATGAAAAGAAAGAAAAGGAAATGATGGGAAGGAAAAAAGGCGAAGAAACCCCACGTGGGTTTGCTGGGTTTTTCAAAAGCTAATTTTTTAAAAAATACTTTCAAAATTTATAATATAAATTATAAAATAATATAATTTCTCTCACCACAAAATATAGCATCTTTATACATCATAAAATATAATATTTTGCTCATTAGAAAATATACACATTTTCATTATTTATAAAATATATAATTTTTTACCATATGGTACACACCATAAAATCAACTATCAAATATTTATTATAACTCTATATAATAAATAATAACAACTCTCAAGGTGGTTACTACCAATCACATAATTAAAAAGGACCAAACAGTTAAACATGAGTCATTAAACAAACTCAAATTAAATTAAATCTAAATCATGGGTCTCACTCATAAGTCAAACATGGTCCAATTATATACCAAAATAGACCCAACAAATTTATCTCAAATCATGGTCCGAACACCCGAAACTCAATGTCAAATTCTGCTATAAATTAAACTGAATACCAATTAGTCCGTAAATTTTAATAAAATAAATTCTCATCAATTAATTTTTGAAAATTTTTATCCAACGTGCTTGACTCATATGGGAACAACATAATAAAAATTTCATAACTTCTAAGATCGAAAATTATATATATATTTTTTTAAAAAAATTTATTACAAATTTGAACCATTTTCGCACATAATTTTACACAACACTCCAATCCAATTATTACTCAATTAATTTATGCATTAACTATTTAAGAGAAAATATTTTAAGACATTATGTTTGGTTTGGTTTTGGGAGAGTAGTTTTAAAAAATTGTTTTGGGAAGAGAGTTTAGAAATTTTTTTGGTTTGTTTGGTTGTGTATTTTGAAAGTAGTTTTGGAGTTTGAGAGTTTGGAATGATTTGATATTTTGTTATAATTGAGTAGATGTGTGTGAGAGAAAAAGTGATTGAGAAGGAGAGAGGAGAGAGAAAAAATAATTGAGTGATAGGTAAGAGAGAGAAAGTGATTTTGAAAATTATTTTAGAAAATTTACAAAACAAACAAATTATTTAGAAATTTTTTTCCAAAATCACTCTACAAATTCAAACCAAACATACCCACATGAATATTTCAATAAAAGTTTTATTAATTTCTTATAAATAAAATTATTCTTCAACTATGTTATGTCGAAATTATAAACACATTACATGTTTATAATCAAAATTTTTAAAACTTAATTTAAATAAATATATTTTATGTATTTAGATAAAAATCATAGGTAAAAAAAAATTATGATTGTTGAATTTTATATTCACATACAAAACACGTATCACTGTCAGAGAAACATTCAAGTTATGAGTGTTTTATGCTTAAGACCTTATTATTTGAAATGAATAATTATACAGTTTTGCCTTATACCCCCAGTGGGGGTCACACCCCTAGTGAGGTGGCGCGCCCCCACTGGCTGAGACCCAAAAAAAAAAAAAAAAAATTGTTTTTTTTTTACCAATCCCGAAGTGACACCTCACTGGGGGTCGACCCCCAATGGGGGTAGGAAGCATTTTTCATAATTATATTATCATACAACACGAAGTAAAAATAAAACTAACTAAGAATTTAAAAAGAAAAGTGATGTCATTTTTTTGTAATTTAGCAATTTAAGAATATTAAAAAAAATTGCTGGAATTTATAGGTTATAAAATTAAAATAAATGATTATATTATCATATAACACAAAAGTAAAAATAAAATCTAAGATTTTAAAAAGAAAAGTGATATTATATATATATTTTTTATTTAGTAGTTTTAAAAAATAAAGCTTTTTGGCTTTTTGGCTTGGGTTGGTTTGGAAAGTGGGTTGACTTTTCGACTTTTTGACTTTTTTGGCTATTTTAGCTTGAGCTAAAAAGTTTCGTTTGGGAATGATTTTTTTGATTTTTTTGACTTTTTTTGTGAGAGAATAGTATAATGATTATGGGTTGGATGTGATGTTTTGTTTTTTGTGCCTAAATTAGCCTATTTTGTTTTTTGTGACTCAAATAGTCAAAAAGCCCACTTTAGCTCTTCCCAAACGGAATTCTTTTGATACAAAACAAAATTAAGAAATAAAAGGTAATCCCTTGAATTCTTTTTAAATTAAGTAGTTTTAGAATACAAAAATTGTTAAAAATTATAAGTAATAGATACAAAATAGAGTTAAAATTTGTATAGTAAGATATCATAAATACTTATTTTTTAGCTACACAAATTTAAATTTTGAAAAATTATATGTGGCATTTAACTCTTATCTAATTTTTAACTTATTACAACTCAATTCTTATTTTTGAGATTTTTTTTAAAAAAATTTAAAAAATTATAAGTGGCATTTTACTCTTATCCAATTTTTAAACTACTACTCTATTTTATTCTTCTATTATTAGAATTATATTATATCTTTTTTCCCGACTTATTTTGTTTTATTTTAAATTTTTTGAATTTCAATTTTGATTTTTTTTTTCAATCTTCATTTGATATTTACTGAATTTCTCTCTACCTCATTTTTTTAGAATTTATTTAATTTTCTCTTTCTATATATTTTTATAGTTTATATTCAAATTTAAACTTGATTTTTTATTATTATTTATCTTTATTTTATATTTATAGAATCCACCCTTACTCTTAATTTTCAATTGAGTTTATTCATTTTTGAGGATTTATCTAATTTTTTCTTTATCTTCAAATTTAATCTTAATTTTTTATTTATTTATTTTTTTTTATCTTTTATTTGTAAAATTTCACTCTTGCTCTTTCTTGTCACTTGAGCTTATCCGATTGAGTATATTTATAAAAAAAAAAAAAAAATTGAATTAGTCCAACATATTTATATAAATATAGTGAAATCACTCAAATATATTATTTAAATACCCATCTAAATTAATATCATAGTATTTAGTTAATTTTAACATGTTTAATATTGTTTATCACCTTTTGTTACTTATATGCTAGTGAAATATCAAAGTAAAAAATCAATGTGAGAGAGTTAGTGTTATGTATATATATATAAAGCATATTATATAAAATTAGTTAGTGTTATATATATATAAATATTATGTAAATTAGTGTTATATATTATATAAATGTTTGATAATTGTTTAAGGTAATACTTCAATCAATTAATAGGTTGAAACGCCAAACCGTTAAACCGCAGTTTGGTTATGGACAATAACTTTATCAATATATCATCCACAATTTGATTTTAATTTTATTTTTAAACCGTATCAAATCGTACCACGTACCACCCCTATTTGATATTACCACATTTGGAGATTTTGTTTTTTTAATTCACATCTTATTATTACAATATTTTAAAATTTTAATACTCCACTGGTTATGATTATCTTGAGATAAGGAGGACAACAAAAATTTGAGAACAGAGGATACGTACATGTCCCTTGTCCAGGCCTTCAAGTAAAATCTTCTTTGGTTTTCTCTGTTTCTATCCATACTTACCACAGAAAGAGACATAGCAACTTTATTAACGATGTGCTTGGTTGGGAAATTTGAAGAGATATTTGGAAAAAGAAAGGGAAAAAGTGTGTGAAACTAGGTGAAATATAGGCATGCTTTATTCACATTTCACCTACCTTTTCCATTTTCCTTTTCAAATCTCTCTTCAAATCTCCAAACCAAACACAGCATAATGGTTTCAATGTTCGTGATCGTGATGCTAGGAAACATGGTTAAGAGAGACCATTTCGATTCACTTCAACTAAGCTAATTAACAGACCCTTAGTCACTCACCTTTCTAAAGTTTAATCTTATTATGGATTGAATTGGCCTAATTTTCAAGTAAATCAGAAATTGAACTTATAACTACGCTCCTAGAAAAATTAGAACTGAAATCAAACTGCTAAAAATTTAAAAAGCAAGATATATAAGTTAACAATGTCAGTATAGTTAAGACTAGTGTTTAAATTTTACTAGTAATTTTTATATTTTTATTTTTACATATAAAAATATCGAAAAAAATAGTAAATAAATATATCTTGATTCGGTTAGGTTCGGTTCGAATCCTAATCAAAACCTTCCAATTGAGATTGGACCGATTTGAATGGTTCAATTTTTGAAACCGAAATTATAACTGAAATTAATAAAATGTTGATGATTTAGAGCAGATTAGATTGATTTACCGATTTTATTAGTTTTTTTAATACCCCTAATCTTATTTTATTTAGCCAAGGTTGTTTTTTTATCTTTTTATTTTAATGAAGAATTATGTTACTGCCTGAGCATGTCAGGTTATGGTAGCTGTTTTTTATTGGAATTTCTCTGGAATTGAAATTGTGCGAATTACACTAACGATTTTTATATTTTGAGACTTATATCACTTTGATTCTTGACCTTTTAATTATGATACATTTGATTTTAAATTTTGCAACTGATTTTAAATAAGGACAATTTACTTCATTTTATGGGCAAAGTCGTCAATTTGAAAAAATATAAACATGTTTGACAAAAAATAAATGTTAAAAAAATATTTTTGAATTTTTCAAATGATTTTTACCCACCAAAGATAAAATTGTATAAAGTGATAAATCTTTTACATTTTTATTTTTTTATTTTTTTTTATCAAATTAATTTTTTTAGTTTGTGTTTGGATGATGATTATGTAATGGGTGATTATTTTTATTGATATTTTTGGATGATTATCATGTAATAAACGGTTTTATTTGTTGTTAGATATTTTTTTGATAATTATCATTTAATAGATGGTTATTAGGCTTTTAATGTCTAACCGATATGTTTAATATATGAAATTTTTTTAGTTTTAAATTTTTTTAATTAATAACATGGTTTAATAATGACATGAAAATTATCGTCATGTTTGGCTTTTGAAAAAATATAAACTAATTGAACAAAAATAAATATATATATATATAAAATTATTTCTACCCTCTCAAAAGATAAAATTATATAAAAATGGTGTTTTTTAATTTTTTTTTCACCAATTTAATTTTTAGTTTCTTACAAAAATTTCTGAAAATTAATTCTAAAAACCAAACCAAACCAAACATAATTTTATAACTAAGAAAATTCGAACATTATTCATTAAAAAAATACCATTACATTTCAAACAATATACAAGTTAACCACTACCAAAAAAAAAAAAAAAGTTATATGATGACTTTGCCCTCAAAATAGACCATTTGTGAAATAAATATTTTTGATTGTTTTTATTTAAAAAAAAATTCAAAATTTAGAATCAAATGTATTATAATTAAAAGGTCAAGAAGTGAAGTGTAGAAATCTCAAACTATATCAACGGTTAGTATAATTCACCCATTGAAATTGAAACTGTCATGTGTATATATTTTATTAAACCACATAATTGAAACTGTCATTCTGAATTATTGAAACCGTCATTCTGAATTATTTTTATGGTTGTATAGCATTTTTAGCATCCATGTAGTATAGAGATGCTAAGTTTGATTCTATAGAGATCTTATGGTAGTTCCTGACTAAGCTTTCGGCATTTACTGTTGTTATTATTTAGGCTCTGTTTGGCAATGATTGAGATTAATTTAATCTATTAAAAAATAAAATAGATTAAAAAATTAATAAAATAAATGTTACATTTAAACTATAATCATTTGACTTTATCTCTCACAAAATTATCAGAAAAAATTAAAAGTCTATCCCAAACAGAATTTTTTAGCTAGGCTAAAATAACCAATAAATCAAAAAGTCAAGCTAAAATTTTTTTCCAAACGAATTATTATTCCATAGTTGATTGTACATTTGATGTAGTATTCATGATTTTTATAAATTATTTCACTGTCAATTTATTCCTTGGAATTTATTTCATGTTTATAAAAAGTAATGATTATAGAATAATTAGAAAAACATTAATTATAATCATAATTATAGGAGAAAATTTAATGATTACCATATATTGCTAGGCATATTAGGTGAAATAAAATAGTGATGAATGATATATTTAGGTTATGAATTGAGAAAGATTTTTGGAGAAAAACGAAAGAAAGAAATGTGAAAGAAAAAGTTAAATCTCTTCAACTTCAAAAGAAAAATTAGTTATAGAATCCTATATAATGCTCTCACATAAGATAGAGACTCATTAAATGTGTGAGTCTGTGATCAAATTATGCCCATGAAAAATGCCTGAATTTTATAATCGAAACTGATGTAGTAAATGTGAGTTGTGTGTCTGATAGAAGAAAATTTAATGATTACCATATATTGCTAGGTACATTAGGTGAAATAAAATAGTGATGAATGATGTATTTAGATTATGAATGATATATAGAAATATAATTTAAACTGATGTAGTAAATGTGAGTTGTGTGTCTATGATATAACAACTAAAATGGTATAATTTCTTATAATTTCTGAATTGGGCTAAGGTAAACATTTGGGCAACAACAAATGTGGAGTATGAGACAAATACAATAAAGGTTTCAAAGCAAAGTGATATTACAATTCCAGTTGTAACAAGGGTAACTGATAAAGGGTTCTGGAAAGGAGGAGATAGAGAAGCACTGAAGCCTTGTTGGAACAAATCATCGTGGTCATCTTCATCATTTTTACCACCACCAACAACAAGAAGTAAGTTCCCTTAGAAGATTTCATTGAGGTTTTAATTTCTCTTCTGAAAAATTTTGTAGATTGATTTTAATTTTATTTTTAAATCGTATCAAATCGTACCAAGTACCACCTGTATTTGTTATTACCACATTTGGAGATTTTTTTTTTTTTTAAAATCATACCTTATTATTACAATATTTAAAATTTTTTAATATTCCACTGGTTATGATTATCTTGAGATAAAGAGGACAAAAAAAATTTGAGAACAGGGGATACATACATGTCCCTTGTGGCCTTCAAGTAAAATCTTCTTTGGTTTTCTCTGTTTCTATCCACACTTACCACAGAAAGAGACATGGCAGCTTTACTAACCGTATCAATGTTCGTGATGCTAGGAAACATGGTTAGGAAACATGGTTAAGAGAGACCATTTCGATTCACTTCAACTAAGCTAATTAACAGACCCTTAGTCACTCACCTTTCTAAAGTTTAATCTTATTATGGATTGAATTGGTCTAATTTTCAAGTAAATCAGAAATTGAACTTATAACTACGCTCCTAGAAAAATTAGAATTGAAATCAAACTGCTAAAAAATTTAAAAAGCAAGATATACAAGTTAACAATGTCAGTATAGTTAAGACTAGTGTTTAAATTTTACTAGTAATTTTTATATTTTTATTTTTACATATAAAAATATCAAAAAAACAAAAAAAAAGTAAATAAAATATCTCGGTTCGGTTCAAATCCTAATCAAAACCTTCCAATTGAGATTGGACTGATTTGAATGGTTCAATTTTTGAAACCGAAATTATAACTGAAATTAATAAAACGTTGATGATTTAGAGCAGAATAAATTGGTTTACCGACTTTATTACTTTTTTTAATACCCCTAATCTTATTTTATTTAACCAAGGTTGTTTTTTTTATCTTTTTATTTTAATGAAGAATTATGTTACTGCCTGAGCTTGTCAGGTTATGGTAGCTATTTTTTATTAGAATTTCTCTGGAATTGAAATTGTGCGAATTATACTAACGATTTTTATATTTTGAGACTTATATCACTTTGATTCTTGACCTTTTAATTATGATACATTTAATTTTAAATTTTGTAACTGATTTTAAATAAGGACAATTTACTTCATTTTATGGGCAAAGTCGTCAATTTGAAAAAATATAAACATGTTTGACAAAAAATAAATGTTAAAAAAATATTTTTGAATTTTTCAAATGATTTTTACCCACCAAAGATAAAATTGTATAAAGTGATAAATCTTTTACATTTTTATTTTTTTATTTTTTTTATCAAATTAATTTTTTAGTTTGTGTTTGGATGATGATTATGTAATGGATGATTATTTTTGTTGATATTTTTGGATGGTTATCATGTAATAAACGGTTTTATTTTTTGTTAGATATTTTTGGATAATTATCATGTAATTGATAGTTATTATGCTTTTCATGTCTAACCGACATGTTTAATATATGAAATTTTTTTAGTTTTAAATTTTTTTATTTAATAACATGGTTTAATAATGACATCAAAATATCGTCATGTTTGGCTTTTGAAAAAATATAAACTAATTGAATAAAAATAAATATATATATAAAAAAAATTATTTCTGCCCTCCCAAAAGATAAAATTATATAAAAATGGTGTTTTTTAATTTTTTTTTCACCAATTTAATTTTTAGTTTCTTACAAAAATTTCTGAAAATTAATTCTAAAAACCAAATGAAAAGGTAGTGTCAGAGCAATGGTTGTAACAATATATATATATATATATATGTATGCATATACACCTTGAACTACATAACCTATGACGTTAGTCATTTTATGTAAAATCTCATGTTTATTTTGGTGATGTAGGAATGTCCGAGATTAACCTTCTTGATGCATTTTGGGAGGAACATGAGGCCATTAATTTGGAAGATATTTTAGCAGAGCACCCCGCCCCCGCCTCACCTGAAGAATGGGGAGACTCGGAGGATATAATCAAGAGACTGCATCCAGGCCTTGCCCAATTGATGGGTCGGCCGATATATCTACAGACTGACCCTACTGATGTACCATACTTACTGTGGAGGCAGAGCCATTCCTATACGCGCGGACGATTTCTCGGACCTACCCGTGTCCTCGGCCTTGCCCCAGGCTATGACCGCCCGCACTACATCATTGGCCCTTTGCCCCCAGATTTTGTGGCAAGAAGGGGAAATGTGTACCCCGAGGACTATATCTTCACCAATGTCCCTAACCCGCTGGAGATTATTGATATTCAAAATGTTGACTTTAGTAATGACTTGTCATATATTGAGACACCTGGCTGGATTGTTGATCGAGCGTTTTTGGGATACATACAATCCGTCCCCATTTTCACAATCCAAGTAGCATGGATGTGTTTTGGTGTGATCCAATTAGGATGGGAATTTGAGCTTTTTATGCAATACGACTTTCCGTGGTTGTTTGATCCGTTTGATCCACCACTCTAGATTTGGTAGAAGAAAACTTTTTGTAAGCTAACCATGATGAATTCTGATCCTTCTTTTGATTTTTTTTGGAACAACGACGTAATATTATATTTGTAAAAATAGCAAAGTTGGTATTTTAGATATGCAATAAATATGCTGCATTATGAATGTAATGTCTCGTTTATTACTTTGTAGAATGGCCAATAATGGTTACGGAAGTGAGTCATTAGTTAGTGGCACTGAGTCGATGGAAAGAATCATGGAAAGAGTGGTTACTTGCTTTTTGCAAACATTGCAGACTAACATCAACAATGGGATGCCAGAACGGTGAGAAGAGACGATTACCATAAAATAGTTCCAAGATTTGAAACCCACCATATTTATTGGCGGTCCATACCCAATGGTAGCGGATGCTTGGGTTAAAAACATGGAAAAGATTTTTCGCATTTTACCCATCACCAAAAGACAGAAAGTAACTTTCGCCACTTTCACTTTTAAAGATAATGCACAGGAATGGTGGCTTCTCACTCTGGAGAAAGAAGAAATTGCGACTTGGGCAAGATTCTTGGAAGTATTTTATGAAAAATACTTCCCAGATTCGTTGCGGGAGCAGAAGGCGTCGGAATTCATACATCTAAAGCAAGGAACCATGACGATGGCCGAATACGAGAGCAAGTTCGCATAACTCGCTCAGTTTGCAACATATGTCATCTCTACCGAAGCTCGAAAGGCAAGAAAATTCGAAACAGGATTGGATATTGAATTCAAAGACAGGCTTGAGGTTTTGAAACTGCCAACCTATACAGAAGTGGTAGACCGGGCATACATTGCAGAAAAAGGAATTAAAGCCTTCCGTTCCAGGGAACCAAGCCAAAAGAAGCGATTTTGGGAAAGAGACAATAGAAGATCTGATGTTGCGCCTCCCAAGAGGGTGAATACGGGCACAACCAGCTCAGGTAATCAAGGTTCCACTAACCCCAGAGGTGGCACCATCCAACTTGCCCTACGTGTGGAAGGGCTTATTGGGGACAATGCCATCGAGATACGAGAGCATGCTTTAAATGCGGTCAAATTGGCCACTTGCTGAGGGATTGTCCAAAGCTGACTAATTCTATAACCAGCCTCTTTGGCCTAGTCAGAAAACCCGCAGGACTTAGAGGAGAGAGGAAGGACCAAAAATGCCAAGGAAGGGCTTTTGCCTTGGTACCTGGAAAACTAGAAGTTACCGAAAACATTGTGTTAGGTATACTTTCTGTCTATGGTCATTGAAACTCACGTCCTCATTGACTCTGGGTCAACTCATTCTTTCGTTGTACCACACTTTGCTGCTAAGTTGGCATCAACACCCAAACCCTTAGGATATATATTGTCTGTGTCTTTTCCTTCTAGTAAGTCTGCATGTAGTACTGAGGTGTACAAATCATGTACTATATCCTTAAAAGGCAAAACCTTGTATGTAGACTTGATTCCCTTCTGCATTGGGAACTTTGATGTAATCTTAGAGATGGATTGGTTGGTTGCCAACCACGCCATTATTCATTGTAAAGCCAAAAGGTCTCCCTCAGGTTACCAAACCAACCCGAGCTTGTCTTTGATGGGATTGGAGTTTCCAACCCTCATTGTATTATATCCTCCATGACAGCGTAACGACTTCTAAGAAAGGGTTGTTGTAGTTATATCTGTTATGTGATCGATAAACAAAAAGAGGCCCTCACCGTTGATGCAATCCCCGTGGTTCCAGAATTCCTGAATGTCTTTCCTAAAGATCTACCTGGTATCCTAGTTGATTAGGAAATCGAATTCACCATTGAAACCCATCTGGCACACAACCAATATCAAAAGCTCCTTATCATATGTCGATGATAGAATTGAAACAGCTGAAGACTCAACTCCAGGAACTACTGGACAAAGGCTTCATTTGACTTAGTACCTCACCCTGGGGAGCTCCAGTATTGTTCGTGAATAAAAACGATGGCACGAAGAGATTATGTATCAATTACCGAGAGCTGAACAAGGTCACCATTGAGAATCGGTACCCTTTGCCGCGAATCGATGACTTGTTTGATCAACTTCAAGGCGCCCAAGTATTCTTGAAAATTGACTTGCGTTCTGGCTATCATCAACTAAAAGTCAAAATGGAAAGCATCTGAAAGACTTCCTTCAGAACTCGTTATGGGCATTACGAGTTTCTTATCATGCCTTTTGGCATCACAAATGCTCCAGCAACTTTCATGGACCTCATGAATCGAGTATTCAAACCCTATCTTGATGAGTTCGTCATCGTCTTCATTGACGACATCCTCATATACTCCAAGTCACCAGCGGCCCATGAGCAGCACTTGCGAACGGATCTCCAAACACTACGTGATCACAAACTTTATGCCAAGTTGAAGAAATGCGAATTTTGGATCACTAGTGTACACTTCCTCGGTCACGTCATTAATAAGGATGGCATCTCAATTGACCCCCAAAAAGTTACAGCAATCATGGACTGGCCACGACCTACTAATGTGTCAGAAATTCAAAGTTTCTTGGGTCTAGCTAGATATTATCGATGCTTCGTAAAAGATTTCTCGAAGACAGCATCACCCTTAACCTTAACTAACTCAGAAGAACACATCCTTTGAATAGACTAACAAACAGGAGCGTTGCTTCCAAGAGTTAAAAAGTAGACTAGTATCAGCTCCTATATTAGCACTTCCCGTGGGAACAGATGGGTTCGTCATTTATAATGATGCCTCATATAATGGTTTGGGTTACGTTCTTATGCAAAATGGAAAAGTCATTACTTATGCCTCACACCAACTAAAGACTCATGAGAGAAACTACCTAATTATAGACACCCTTTTTTGATCGCCCTTAAGACTTGGGCACCACTAATTGATCACTTGATGATGAAAGTGATGCTGTACAATTGCTCAATTTCTTTAGCAAGAAGAGCTTCCAAATCCCAACCTTACACCTCTGTTGCCTTGTTTTGGACCAAAACCTTGGTTTTTCAAGCCTGCAACCTCCTGTTGACCACTGTTATGGGCTATCGGCCATTGCTCTTGGTTGCCAGCCATTGATGTGGCCTGTCGGCCACCAATGATGGCCGGTCGGCCACCAATGTCTTTTGCAAATATTTTGGGATAGATAAGCCAGTTGTTTGCATAGATGCTTGCATCTGCTCCCACATGTATGGCAAGATGTTTGTGAGTGAGATTTATGTTTCTCTATTTATAGAGGGCCTCCCTTCTTGCTTTGGGGTTAGACAAATTTTGGAGCAAAATTTTTCCTCTCTCTCTACAATTTTCTCTCTCTCTTGCAAATTTCTTAACCTTTGCCTATAAACTCTTCACCCTTACCTATACACTCTTAAACCAAATCTCTTCATCTTTGAGCTCTTGAGGGTGTGTTTGCCTTGTTTTATTGCCTGGAAGTGATCTCCTCTTTAGGAGGTATAAAGCTTTGCCTCTATACTTGTTGTATCTACTCTTTTTCTTACTATTTTCCAACTGTTTTTGGGCTATAAAAATTCTGTATTCTTGGACTGAAACTTGTGTTTTAAGGTCACCAAAGGTTGAGGGGTGGCTCACCCTTCTTTACACCTTGCTTTCAAGGCCTTTACCCTTGTGTTTCCCACCTTTGCACTATCTTTTTTTGAGCTTTTAAACACTAATTTTCCAAGTTATTTCAATGACTAAAATCATGGTTTGAAGCCCAAAATTGGAGGGGTTAGCCTCTCCTCCTTGTGTTTTGCTTACTAGCCTAGCATGCTCCATGTTTTAGCTTATTATTCTAGCTATTTTTGTCTTAATTCCAATATGTTTTAGGACTTATTTAGGATTTTTTTAGGACTATTCTAAGTGTTTGTTGCATTTGAGCCTTATATTGCATGCTTGTAGTATAATTGTCCTCATGAGTTTGGTGTTTTAGGCCTTAGACACCATCTTATTTGAGTTGATAGTGTTTGTTTATGGCTTTACGTACTTGTGATCACTCTTAATCACCTCTACAACCTCCCTTCTTTCTTAGCTTTTCATTTGCTTTGAAAGTGGTTTCAAACTACCTGTTTGTTTAAGTATGAGATTGAGATGTCATGCTTAATGGTTTAATCCCTTTGGGGGTTCATTACCAACGGTATGATGTCTCTTTCATGCCCAAAGCAACACTTGGTTTGAGCCCTTTTTCCATTAGAGGACTTAAATTCACTTGTGGACTCAATTGACTAAAGAATGGTTGGTAATTAAAATGGAGCAATAAAATTGGTGATTAAAAATGATGCAAGATAATAATTTGGTTTGGGTTTAATCGGACATTAATTGAACCCTTGAGTCTTGAGTCATTTCATACTCATTAGTGATGAAAACAGTTCAAGATTCATTGTCAACTACTTCACTTGATCTTTCATGATAGGGAGATGGTTTTGAGAGTCTTGTTTTATTGCATTTATTGAACTTGCACCCTTTGGTTCATAAGTCATCATGCAATGAAATTGCATCCATTGGTGGTTTGTGAGCTAAGTTTGCTACTCCTTTGAGCTGTTCAAATGATAAAGAGGGGTAAATTGTGCAAATAAACCCTTGAGAATACACTATCTCTGCTCTATTTGCTCTCTGTTGCAGTAGGACAAACCAGTCAGCAGTGGACGGCAGGCCATCATCAGTGGACGACAGGCCCTCTGCTAGCCACCAATACAAAATCCAACAGTGTACTCCCCCAATAGAACAGAGCTGGTTTGGAGGTGGAAATCAGTGCCAGTGTCCTACTGTGCAAATAGAGGCATTCAGCAGCAGAAACGGTGACTTTTTCGAGTGAAAACCATGTTCATGCATGAGCCTTCCATCGATCCTTGGGACCCGTGTTGTAAATATATTAGTGTTGTGCTTAACATAGTGGCTTTGTAATTAATTAGTTAGAATAACTAATTCGTTTTGTGTTGTAATTATTTTAATTAGCTAGATTAGTTAATTAATTAGTTCGTTCGGCTTGTAATAATTACTTAAGTAGTTTAGCTAATTGTTCATTTGAATTTGTAATAGTTAATTAATTAGCTTAGCTTTAATTAGTTTAGCTAGTTAGTTCATTCGGACTCTCCTTCGTGAGAGCGCAATGTTGTAATAATGTGTATGTCTTCCAACCCCACTTCTTTCTCCTTTTTATTTACTAGCTTATGATGGTTAGTTTAGGGTATCATGTTTTTTTTAGCATGCTTCATGTTTACATACATTTGTATTGCCTGCATTGAGGCTCGGTTCATCATTCTAGCTTGCATTGTTAGTAAAGCATTCTTTGAATACGTGCTTAGACCACATGCTATCGAATTGATTCACATACCATATTAGTAGCTGAGCCTAGTAATTGCATATCGCATGTGTTGCATTAGCCATATTGCATAGTTAGGATCATGCATCTTTCTAACTCCCTCATCTTTTTTGGCTTGGAGTACTAGGTGTACCTTTACTCACTTTAGCAAACCGCATACGTGTGATTGCTTGCCATGAGGCTAAGTGCTTAAATGATAAACTGTTTTGAATGCCTGCAGATGAAGGCTATTTGCTTGAATTGGAATAATTGAGTAATGTTCATATGCGATCACTTTTTTAAGTGGTACATATTCAAAATTCTTTTCAAAAACAAACATAAACTGAATGTTCTAATTCTTGTAATCTAGTCTATACTTGTGTGTGTGTGCATAACATAGTAATGCTAGCCTAATAATCAGAACAAGTGCATGTAATGTAAATAAGATTCATATCATGATTAGTAGCGGCCGATCTTTGATTGGGCGAGTGAGGGTACTCAATTCATGACCTTCCCCTCTCGTACCTGAGTTTTCGAGCCGAGACAATCTTGGTGATGACGGACATGTGGCCTTTGGCACGAGTTATGGATTTCCTAAATTTTCCCAAAAAAATATTAAGGTGGCAACTCTGTATCTGGCAAAGTAGTCCATTTTTGGCAATTTGATTCAAAATCGATTTTCCAAAAAGATTTGCCGCATTGGGACTCTTTGGGTGATTATCTATTTCACATTGCACTTGTGGAATCAGATTCAGAACGGTAGGAGTCCGATATTGTGGGGCTTATTCGACTTTCGAAAGGGGGCATGAAAAAATTGAGCTAGAGTTTCTAGCGACTTTGTTAGGGAATTTAGAGAACTTGACTCGAACTTCATGATGTGAAATTTTATCTACACTTATATGTTTCTTTGCATTGCATTTGCATTGGTGCGCCTAAGTCACCGTGTTTGCCATCTGCTATTCCTGGATGGTTTGCCAGAGGCTCGCCCAAAAGGCTTGCCGAAAGGCTGACCGGTCATGAGCTTTGCCATGTTGGGAACACAACCCTTGGATCTGGACTACCACTGTACCGTGTGATCCTCCTTTCACTTCTCGGTGTTAAGTGCGAGAGGTATATTAGGCAGTCTTGCTGAGGTACCCTTTTGACCATTTGACCTAGTTGCATATCGAAAATCCATAGAGACTATTCCAAACTAGGACAGGCTGCTCACCCGAAATGCAAGATTGCGTGAAAATCGCTTTGTTTGAATAGTAAACCCTGGTTCCTGACAAAACTAGGACAGGGTAACCTTACCCCCTTATAGGGGTGTTTTGGTTATCTTTTAACTGGTATGTGCTTTATAGTGAGACTGTACATGGGTGCTTCATATCAGTGGTATAGTTGATATCAGTTTGTGGGAGATAATTCAGTAGAGAGTACAGTTATTCAGTTGTGATCATATCCGTTCTAGTGAAATTGGGATGAGGTGCTATTTGTTTTCTCTTTTTCAAGGTAGTCCTGGAACCATAGCTTCAAAAGGTTCTGATATCCCCGGGTACTCTGGACTTGTGTTGATAGACTTTGTCAGGTTAGAGATTTAGTTCAAGGGCAACCAGTGTTTTCTTTACCAGTGGCAAGGCAAAGAAGGGCAAGACATGGCTCACTGGTTCCATTGTTTCGGCATTTACCAACTAGATCACCTCTGTTCAGAGCACAACCATCTACCCTTATCATGGCTTAGCCTCCGACAAATCTAGAGGATTTAATGATCCGTTTTCAGCAATCAATAGATTCGCTGTAGCAAGATATGGATAGGCAAGTTGAGATATTGCAGAAAATGATATTCAACTTTATGGACCTCCATGAAATTGGGGTTCAAATCGAGGATGTCATCAGACAAGGGATCATTGTGGAAGATAATGAGCCTTTGAAGAAGAATGTTGTTCGCAGTTCCAATGCTACTACCAGTGGTAGCACAACTGTGAAATGCTTAGAAGTAAACACTGTCACTACTCCCATCAATAGCCAAAAACCAACCACTTCAACTCGGCCCCAAGCCCGAAATTTTCATCCTCTTTACATGAGTCTCTCTTAAGCCTTGAAAATGCTGCTAGAAAAAAGGTACCTAGAGCTCCCAGAACCCCGACCCCTCCCAAATCCTCTTCCACCAAGATATGACTCCGCTAAATACTGTGCCTATCATTAACAGCACGATCATAATATAAACCATTGCATCCGCCTCCGTCATAAGATTCAGGATCTTATTGACGAAAAGATCATAGCTCCACCAAAAGGACCTCAGGCTAACACTAGCCCGTCACCTCCACATCTCAATCTAATCCATACACTGCCATCCACCTACAACCCCAGCATATACATCACCTCAACCCATTTACCCAAGCCTGAGGTGTTCATTCCAAAAAGCATGGACTTGTGTATGATGGATGCACTTGAACCCCAATCATCTCAAACCCATGAACCCACTACTTTTGAGCTAAAGAGCATGATTGAAGATCTTCAGAGAATTGTGGCAGATCTAGCCTTTGGGATAGTGGCTCCGTCACTGACCACATCACATACCAGGAATTTCATGTCAAAAGGCTCCCCAATCTTGGGATGTGCTGCATTTGAAAAAGGCCAATCTCTTAGCAAAATTGAAGCAAGGGGCAAGAACAAGGCCGGGGCAAGTATCGATTCTAATGCACATCTTCGCTGTGCTATCGAGGCTTTGAAGGTCAAAGGGCTGAACAAGCAACAAGTGTTGGCGGTTGTTGCAAAAATTGTAGATGACAATTTTGCCACTCAGGTTAGGAGCATTTCGAATCAAAGGGCAAGCTAGGAAAAGGGATGTCATACTAGAAACACCCATTTTAGCTCCAATCCTACACTTGTAAGAGATCATCAAACCCAGTTAACACCTGCCAACCCCTCTGTCAATCCTATCAGGATTGGTAACTGCACCTACAATCCCCTTTTCGTGACCTTATCTAAAGCTCTCCAAATCCTCGTAGGACAAGGCCATCTCAAACCCGTTGACCCTCAGCCTCTCCCTGATCCCTTTCTAGCTAGGTATAAAGCTGCCAAGTACTGCGCCTTCCATCAACAAACTAGCCATGACACTGCCAATTGTTTTCGTCTTCGCCATGAAATACAAGATTTGATTGATAATGAGGTTATTGCCGCACCAGGTCCTACAAAGTCTATCAGTACTGGATCGATGAACTTGGGGGATAATGTGACTATGTGATCGGGGAGGAACCACCTGCTGATGGCGCTCATTTTTACTCCAGATATGGCAGATGGCACACACTGTTTTGAGCAATTTGCAAATGTTGTTTATTTTACTTTCAGAATTGGGTATTGAGTCAGTCTTTTTGTTTTGAGTCAGTTTTGTTGTATTGAGTCAGTCTTGCTGCATCGGAGGTAAGTGATTTCGGACGTGTTAACTCAGGCATCACTTTCTTGTTTTGTGCTTGTCTTTTACACTCTTTCTTTTGCGTCTGTTTCTGCCATTGAGCCAGTTGCGCCAGAAGATCTGAATGAAACGATAGTAATTTTCACCTACTTTTTCTGTGCCTTTAAGTCATTGCATTGACCTAAGTTTTTCAAAACGTTTCTAACACTATGATGAAAACAAAGAGGGAGGAATTCCACGGGATTTGCAAAAATTTGATCAAATTGAGAGGAAGAGAGGCATGCTAAGCCCTTAATAAATGAGATCATGTCTGTTAATATGAGTACTGAGAAGGATCCTGACTTGATTTAGATTGGTTCTACATTGTCTTCAGAAGGGCACGGGTGACTAGTCCCTTTATTAAAAGATTTCAAAAAATGTTTTGCGTGGTCCTACGAAGACATGCCTGGAATTGATCTTGAGATTGTACAGCATAGGATCACTCTCAGCCTCAAGACTCGACAACTTTGATTCAAAATGTTCAATGCTCGACCACAATGTGAGGCTTGCATGGCCGGATTCGAAGTAGCCTTGAACTAGGGGTAAGAAGGTTGTATGTCATCAAAGGAAGCTTGCATAGTTAGATAAGAAGCAACCCTTGAACTAGGGGCAAAAAAGGTCAGATATGCTTGAAGATTCAAAACTGGGTCATTTCTCAAGCCAATGAAGATCAGCAAGAAAGCCAAATTCTAGAATTTGAGAGAAGAAAATTTTGCTGAAAGACAATCAAGTTTCTATCCACGACACTAGGGGCAAATTCAGACCCCAATTAGATGGGCTCTTACATCAGCAAGACTATTTAGTCAAGAATAACAGCCATTCTCGTGGATGCAGTTGGCTTAGAGATCCCATGGCCAATAAATATGGACAAATTAAAATTCTCCATCCTTGAGAGGCTCGTTGGGCTAAAAACCCAGAAGGGCGACCCAGGCAAAAGTTAGAGCAAGAAAAAAGAAAAAGAACAAAAATGAAAAATGAAAACAAAGAAAAAAGAAAAGAAGAAGAAGAAGAAGAAGAAGAAGAAGAAGAAGAAAGAAAGAAAAATGAAAGAGAAAAGAAAAATAGCTTGCAAGGTTGAAAACGTGGAAGGGCAGCCTTGGCAAAAATTAGAGTACAAAAGGAGAGTGTCAACACCCGAGTGCACCTTAACCCGGAACTACGCACGACCTGATTCTCATTTTTGGGATACGTAGGCAACTTTATCGTTAAGTTCAGCCCCAACCATTGTCAACCTATTTGTCTCATCTATGTTGATTGGTTTTATCCTTGTTCAACTTGGCTATCCTATCCATGTCCAAATTGGCTCATCTTCCTACTCATCTTCATTCAAATTCGGTTGTCCTATTCCGTTAGAAGATTCAACTGCAAGACAAATCAAGTTCAGATATGAGGTTGTGCATCTCAAGAGTTAATTTCTCATTGGTCGGGTAGTGGCCATTTGCAAAAATAGTTTTTGAGGATTTTTAAATGAGGTTGACTAATTTTCTCAAAAATTATTCCATTTTTCCAAAATTGGACCATTTATTGGACCCAAAAAAGGAAAATTTTTAGTGCTCATAGCCTGATTTACATGATTTCAAAGCAGAAAGTCGAACAAGCATGTTTATCTAACTCTCATATTGGTTAAAATTGTTTTAGTAGAAAGCTAAAAACAAAAAATGGTCAAAGTAATGAACTAGGGGCACAGTTGAGTTAGGTTTTATGTCTTTTCCCTATTGTCAACGTACTCGCTAGAAAGGGCATAGCCGAAGTTAGCCGCAGAGGGCCAAAAGCTCTCTCATCCTCCAAGCAGTGAGGTACCAAGCCAAGTGTGAAGCACGAATTACAAATGGAGTTGGATATTCAGTTCCCTCATCTGGACGATCACACCCAAATTGGCGTCTGAACCAGAATGGGGAAGTAAAAAATGCAATGTGTAAGACCAATCAATTGTATACCTGGCCGGTGGGCATGTTGCAACTCATCTCGGTCAAGTTAAGCCAACGGCATCGTTAACTAATGTCAGTTGCAGATCTACTGCACATCCAGTCGCACCACAACCCTTCTGTGGGAAAACTCATTAGTTGTGAGTGAAAGAAAGAGAATCTAGCAAAATACCAGGGGCAAGAGCCCACAACTTCCTGCTTATCCATCAACCACCCAGGGGAAGGATAAAAAATAAGAGAGATTAAAGAATAGAGAGATATACGCTGAGAGAAAAAGTGAGGAAAGGGTTTTTCAAAGAAATAGAGATTGAGTACCAAAGTGATGTGAGAATCACAAATGAGAAAGGGTGGGAAACAATACCTGGAGAAACAGGCTCCCTATGAATTGAGAGGTCTCTCACCAATGGAAAGTAAATGTTCGAGTGTTGTGTTTGTTGTTTTTGTTTGTCTCAATTCTTGTTTTGAGTCGTTTTGAGTGTAAATAGATGTGTTTAGATTGCTTTACTTTGCTTTCCCTTTGTTGAGTCATTTTGACTATGGTCAGTCGTAGGCTCAATACTCGATCAAGAACTCATTCTCAATTTCAATTTCAAAAATAAATCATTTTTTTGCTCAGAGTGTCGTGCCATTCTCAACATATGTGCAAAACAGGATTCTTTCTTTTATAAAGTGTAGGGTCCACCCCCGATAAAGTGTGAGCAATAGAACCAGGACCTATCTGAAGCTACATGGGCTCTAGACTGCAAAGTAAAAGAAAAGAGGGAAAATTTGCAGCATCTTAGTGTGTTTCAACTTCAGCAAATTCCGAGACTACATTCCAGATGCACCTTCTCAAGCCTCACCATTTCTCTGCAGTTTGAGTGTACCTCGACCCCGAGTTCAAGCCTACTTCAAGTCAGAGTGGCGATCAAAGTGGTTTACCCCTTGCTAATATGAACATGATGTATCCTTTTTGAGCATGTCGCAAAGTCTCCGAGGGGTAAATCGGAGGTTGTCGCCGAACAACACCTTTTGTTCGATCTATCGTTCTGTCAAATTACATACTTATTCTCTTTTGTTGCATAGAATGTGCATTTTCACATATACTTATGTTGCACGCGTGCCTTGCATCGTTTATGATTCATGCATAGAATATGCTTTCAATTTCGCATAGAATATGCTTGCAATTTTGCATAGAATATGCTCTTGTTTCTTGTTTCTTGCATAGAGCATGCTTTCAATTAACCTCATACATCAGTTGTCTATCTTGCATGGAACATGCATTGTAAATGTATTTCTTTGTAAAACTGCTCACTCTGTGCATCTATCGCACAATAATCTCATTTCATGCATCTATCGCACAAATCTCACTCAGTGCATCCATCACACAATCATACATTTTGTATCACACTATCTTGTGCACCTTGTTTGCACTATCTTGTGCATTTCACCTTGCATCACACTATTCTGTGCATTTCACTTTACATCGCACTATCTCGTGCATTTCACCTTGCATAGCACTATCTTGTGCATTTCACCTTGTATAGCACTATCTTGTGCATTTCACTTTACATCGCACTATTTTGTGCCTTTCACCTTGCATCGCACTATCTTGTGCACCTGCAAAGCACTATCTTGTGCATTTCACCTTACATCACACTATCTTGTGCACCTTATTCGCACTATCTTGTGGGTTTTATCTGCATCGCACTATTTTGTACATTTCACATTCGCACTATCTTGTGCATCGCACTATCTTGTGCACTCTCGTGGTCTAGGAGACTGTAGACACCCCATTTTTGACCAACCTTAAGACTCAGATGTCATCATTTGTGCACGCGATGATCAGGCATGTTTGTGCTTGTTTCGAGTTTTCGAGGCTTCTGGCTGAGCGCCTCGTCTCGGGACCTCTTAACTCTCTTCTTCTTGGTTTTTTTTGGGACCATGCCTTGGTGCCTTTGCCTAGAGGGAGAGAGAGGCCTGTAGGCCACTTTTGTAGCTGTAGGCTATTTTTTCCTCTTGTAGGCCACTTGTAATGGCCCGTAGGCTAGTTTTCGGGGCTTCAGGCAGAGTGCCTTGTCTTGTGGCCTCTTGACTCTCTTCTTCTTGGTTTGTTTTTTGTGCCATACCTTGTTACCCCTTGCCTAGAGGGAGGGGAGAGGCTGTCGGCCACTTTTGGTGGTTGTAGGCCGCTTTTTCCCATGTAGGCCACTTGAGGTGGTTGGCGGCCATTTTCTTGCTTTTGTAGATATTTTTATTGCCAACTATGCCAGCTATTGGGCACGGCAGGCATCCTCCATACACGTGTGTGGAAGGATTGTAACAAGCTTCTAGCTTGTCAAACAAGCTTGAGGCTTGTAATTCTATATAAGGGGAGCTCTCTCTCCCTTTCCAGGGTTCAAATTTTTGAAGAGCAAAAAAATCTCCCTCTCTCTCTCTCTCTATATTTGTGCCTTAAAGTGTTGTTTCTTCATACTTTTGCACACAAACACCTACTCAAACACCTTCATCTTGTTGCTGAGGTACTTGGAAGCCTTATTTGAGTGGTTCTGGCTTGGTTTTGCCTCAGAAGTTGCTGTTTTTGAAGTTATGCTTCAAGGGTGAGTAATAGCCTCTTTAAAGCTTTATTTTCATTGCTTATTTGGCCCTATTTGCATGATGTTTTAGGCCTAACTTGCAACTACAAAAAGCTTTGTTTTAGAGTGTTTAAAATGGCTGTCTAAGGCCTTGTTTGAGTTAGGGGTGGTCTACCCCCTTTTGTGGCTTATTTTGCTTTGCTTTGAGCTATCGTTTGAGGCCTTTGAGATCACTTTTGTTTGCCCCTTTTACCACTGAATTCCAGAGGAATTTCAGTGGTGGAAAGTGGGTTTTGAGACCCAAAATGGATGGGGGTGGTCCCCCCCTTTTGTGCTTTGTTTGCATATGTTGTTGGCTTAACACTTTGGCATGTTTTTCTACCTTCTTGAGGCTCTATCTTAGCATGTTTTTGGCCTTATTTTAACATGATATAACTCTGTTTTGGGTTGGTTTGGTTGCCTCTTGCATGCTTCATACACTTGTAATGCAATCTTGCATGCTAGCCTAGCTCACTTGATGCTTTGTGCCTCTAATTTTGGCTTGTTTTAGCTCTGCTCTGGCAGGTTCTTAGCCTTGTTTTGACTTGCTTAAACTCTGTTTGGAATGATCTTGGCCCTTTGAGGCTTGCCTTGTATGGCCATAGTCTAGTGGCCTTTGCTAGTCTTGTGTTTTGAGACCTCTAGCATGTCATATTTGAGCTTTTTGCATGGCATGGCATCATTTGGCATGTTATTTCAGACCATATACCGCTGCCATATTCTTGCATTTATCGCCCTTTTGTTGTGTTTGAGGGTTGAGCCTTATGCTTCACTTGTAAGCCAACTTGCACGTATGTTTGTCTAAGCTTTTGGGCTATCATTTTAGCATGTTTTGGCCACTGTTTTGGCACATTTAACCTCTGTTTGGGGGTGGTTTGGTCAGTTAGGCTTAGTATTGTATTCCTCTAGTGTTATGCTCTTTGCTAGCTTCAATGCCTTTGACTTCAAGCATGTCTTGCATGCATTGTTTGCATGATTTATTGTTGTTTAGCATGTCAGTTCAGTGTTGAAATGTGTACCATTGCATGCCATCTTTCATTTATTGTATCACTTTGAAAGAGGTCTTAAGCCCTTTGTTGGTTTGAGCACGAAATTGAGGCGTTCATGCCCAATGGCATGATGCTTCTTTCATGCTCAAGAAGCCTGTGGCTTGGTTCGTCTTTCAAATTAGAGGACTTCACATTTTTGTATTTAACCGGTTAAAGGGCTTTTCGGTAATCTAAAACGAGTAAATAAAATGAATCAAAGTAAAACATGTCAAGATAACATGTTTGTGATGCATTGCATGTGTTCGGATCGGATGTTAATCCAAACATGAGAAACGAGAGACGTTTTATACTTGAAGTGATGAAACGTGCCTCATTTCTTAGTCGCTGTCCCCCTTGATTGTGCATGATAGGGTGGAGGCCTCTTGAGTCTTGTGTGTTACTTGTGCATTCATTAACTTGTACAAACTCGGCTTCTCAGCCATCGTGCATTGCGATGCTCGGTTGGTGGCCCGAGAGTTAAGTACCGCACTCCTTTGAGCTTGAGAAATGATAAGGAGGGTGGTTGTACACATATACCCTGCAAATGCCTTGCCTTGCTCCTTTGGTACTCTGTTTGCAGCAAAACTGGAGTATGCAGAAGTAGCTAGCCGACCGGCCACTTTAAGTGGCCTACAGCTTCCTTAAGTGGCCGACAAGTGGCCTACAGCCTCCCTTGGTGGCTGACAGTCCACTAGCTTGAAGATGATTCAAAGTGATTCTGGTTCTAGAGCAGAAGCAGTTTGGGAATTGGTTCAGTGTTCAGGAATCAAAGTGAATGCAAACAGAGGCAACCGGTGGTATGGCGACGGGATTTTGGAAAGAAGTAACCGAGCATGCACGCATTCTTCGCCCCGAGGCTCCTTTTAACTACTTTGCTTAGATGGTTAACTCGTTGATTCTATACTTACATAGTTAATGCGCTTAGCCATTCATTCGTGTTTGTAATTAGTTAACTGGTTAGTTAATTAGTTGTGATTTGTAATAGTTAGCTTAATTAGCGTAGCTAGTTAGCTTTCATTTCATTCGGACCCTCCGTCGAGAGGGCAAATATTGTAATAAGTGTGCATGTGTGTGTGAATGTCTTCCAACCCCACGTCTTTCTCTCATTTATTTACCAGCTTTTGATGGTTAGTTTTAGGGCATGTTTCAATTAACATACTTATGCTTGCATGAGTGCATTCATTCATTTGTCTTGCATGCACCGGGCTCGGCGCATCATTCAAATGCATCGCATTTCAATACTTATTTGAATATGTGTCAAAGTATGTTATCAAGTGTTGCATTCGTATGCCATCTTAGAATAGCCGAGCCTATCTTATTGCATTTTGCATGT
This sequence comes from Camellia lanceoleosa, assembly GCA_025200525.1. NCBI lineage: Eukaryota > Viridiplantae > Streptophyta > Magnoliopsida > Ericales > Theaceae > Camellia > Camellia lanceoleosa. The sequence goes on from CM045761.1 coordinate 118,676,998, forward strand.
GTTGCATTAGGCATTTAACATAGCTAGTATCATGTATGATTTCTAACTAACCTTTTGCTTTGGCTCGGAGTACACTGCAAATGTTTATGCTTTAGCATCCTTGTATGTGTGTAAGTGTTTCCATAACAACATGCTTGCCATAAGGCTATTTGCTTAAGTGCTTTAACTACATGAATGCCTATGGATGAAGTCTTCATTGCTTGATTTGGAACAATTCATCGATTGTGAGTTTTAAGCCCACTTTGCGGAGTGGCAAAATCATGTTGTTTTAAGCCCACTTGAGGGTGGCAAATCCGCGCTTTAGCCTACTTGCAAGTTGCACTTTCAAACCATTTCCCAAAAATAAATATGAGATGTTTTGTTCCAAATTGAGTGATTTAGTCTATTCTTGTATGCTGTGCGCATCACATAGTAAGGTTAGGTAATAAACCAGAATAAGAACACATGTGTTTTTCAAAAACAACATATCATGTTAGTAAAGGCCGATCCTTTGATCAAGCGAGCGGGCGTGCTCATTTCAGGACCTTCCCCTCTCGTACCCAAGTTCCCGAGCCGAGGCAACTTTGGTGATGACGGACACGTGGCCTTAGGCACGAGTCAGGGTTTCCTAAATTTCTCAAAAACAAAATATTTAGGTGGCGACTTTGAAATCTAGCAAAGCAGTCCATGTTTGGTGCTTTTTGATTAAAATCAATTTTCCAAAACGGTTTGCCGGATTTAGACTCTTTGGTGATTTATCAATCTTACATTGCACTTTGTGAGATTAGATTTAGAACCGTGATAGGAGTTCGAACTGTAGTAGCTGGAACCCAATTCGCGCCCTCTCCGAAAGGGGGGCCACGAGGAGAGAGTTCGGACGGTCTACAGTTTCTGGTGACTCTACTGGGGATTTCGAGAACTTGACTCGAACATCATGATATGTTGTTTTGTTTGCACTTATGTGTTTCTTTGCATTGCATTTGCAATGGTGCGCTTAAGTCACAGTGTTTGCCATCTGCTATTCCTGAGCGGTTTTCCAGAGGCTTGCTTTGGGAAGCGCGCCATAAGGCTGACCGGTTACAGGCTCTGCCACGATGGAAACACAAACCTCGGTTTTTACCAAGGCACCCTTTTTGACCGTTTGACCTAGTTGCATATCGGAAGCCATAGTGACCATTCCAAACTAGGACAGGTTGCTTACTCGATTGTAGGTTGTTTGAAATCGCTGCGTGTGTAGTGAAACCCTAGCTCCTGACAAAATAGAACAGGGAAACCCTACCCCACCATAGGGGTGTTTTGGCTCTTACTTGCTTGGTATGTGCTGTCAGAGTGCGTCTCTACAGGTTGCATGTATCAGTTGCAAGTCTGAGTATCAGCCTGAGGGTATCAGTTTACCGGCAGAATTTTGGGCAGAATTCTGTAGGGAGCATAGTCATTCAGCTTTGCTCATATTGGTTATGATGAAATCAAGCTGAGATGCTCTCTGTTTTCTTCTTTTGCAAGGTAGTCCTAGAACTATAGCTTTAGAAGGCTCCAATATCCCCCGGGTACATTGGACTTGTGTTGATAGACTTTGTCAGGTTAGAGATTTAGTTTAGGGGCAACCAGTGTTTCCTTCACCAGTGGTAAGGCAAGAAAAGGCTAGTCAGGCACAGGTCACCAGTTCAACAGTCTCCAATTCAGCAGTCATTATCTACATCACCTGTGCGCAATTAAGCTGAGATATCTGCTTCCACCTCAGAGAGGGAATACACACCTGTTCAGTCAGATCCGTAGTTTTTAGTTAATATAGAGGACATGATGCGTCAGCTCTAAGAGACCATGTAGGCCATGCAGCGGGATGTTGCCTGCTAGGCAGAGGTTACCGCCCGTCAGGCGGAAGTTGTGGCTCAACAGGTAGAACTAATTGCCAGACTTCAGCAGCAGCAGCAACCCCAACAAGCCGGAGCGTCTGCTTCGCATCCACTCCCACCCCCACCTATGGTTCCAACACCCGGGGAGGCGGCTCACGTCCAGGAAAATACGGACGTTCCGACAGGGCCAGTCCCACTGCCAATCCCACCTCAGATGTCTAAAGCACCGGCTAATCCTGTGGATACACCGTTCAAATTCGAGGTGGATCCAACCGCGCTGAAAGTCAGCAAGCTCGAGAAGTTGTTTAAGCGAGCCCAGGGAGTCAACTCAATCCCGGAGATAGAAGATGGATACACCGATTCAGCGGTGACCTTGCCGGACTGGTTTAAGATGCCACATATAGACGGTTTTGACGATTCTGGAGATCCTATGGTACATCTGCGGTTGTTCTCAGATATCCTACGGCCAATGGGCCTCTCCAGATTGCAAAAGCTTTCACTCTTCGGCTGGACCCTATCGGGTATCGCGGCCATCTGGTACGCCAAACTGGAGGACTCAGTGAAAAGAAGTTGGGAGGAGATGGTCGAGGCCTTCGTCGCCCAGTATTCATACAACCCTCAAATCGAGGTCACAACTCGTGATCTCGAGGCAACTAGACAAGAGCCGAAGGAGGGCTTCTCTAACTTTGTAACCCGTTGGAGAGCCAAGGCTTCTGTAATGACCACTAGGCCGGCTGAGAAAGACTAGATAAGGATGGTCGTGCGGAATCTGCAACCGAAGTTGATGCAGATGATGATTGTCTTACCCCTCCCCACCTTTGCTGACTTCCATGAGATTAGGGTAAAGATAGAGGATGCTATGAAACAAGGTCTGATTGACCATGAAAGGGAGTCACCCAAGAATGATTATACACGCAGTTCGAATGCGACCACCAGTGGTGATGCAGCTGCAAGATCTTCTGAAGTTGGAATGGTCACCACCACTCAGAAAACAGCCACCCCCTTTGTTGGTACGTCCAATCCAAACCCCCAAACCCCCAAACTTCGAATTATCTACCTCGAGGGAAGAGGGTTTTTACCCCACTTTATATGCCTTTGTCTAAAGCTCTAGGGGTCCTACTCAGGAAAGGACATCTAAAGCCGTTAGAACAACGGCCTCTATCCAATCCTCTCTCTCTCCAAAGCATGACTCGGCTACATACTGTGCCTTCCATCAGCAACAAGTCATGATACTGACTTTTGCATCAGACTACATCATGAGATTCAAGATCTCATTGACAACAAGGTAATAGCACCTCCAGAAAAACCAAATGTCAATCAAAACCGTCCACCTAGGAAGGTAAACTTCATCTAGACAACGCCCAACTCGTTTAACCCAGTATATACATCACCCCAGCCCATTTACCCAAGCCTGAGGTGTTCATTCCAGTCAGCATGGACTTATGCATGATGGGCACGCCTGAACTCCAATCATCTCAAACCCATGAACCCACTACTTTTGAGTTTGTGAGCATGATTGAAGATTTGCAAAGAATTGTGGCAGATTTAGCCTTTGGAATTTTGGCACCATCATCGACCACATCGCAGGCCAGAAGTTTCAACCCAAAAGGCTCCTTGATCTTGGGGCAAGTGGTAATTGAAAAGGGCCAACCTAAAGCCATCTCAGATCTGGGTGTTAGCGTGTCGACAACAACTGGGCTCCGCTCTGATATAGCGACCCGATACTTTGACAAAGTGGAGGCAAGTGGTAAGAACAAGGTAGGGGTGGGCATTGGTCCCCATGAACATCTTCTGTGGGCTGTTGAGGCTTTGAAGGCCGAAGGACTGAACAAACAACAAGTGCTTGCAGTTGTTGCAAAAATTGTGGAGGACACTTTTGTCGCTCAAGTTAGGGGCACTTCGAATCAAGGGCCGAGCCGGGAAAATGGATGTCGTACCAGAAACGCCCTTTTTAGCTCCAATCCTACACTCGGAAGAGATCATCAAAAGTCAGCACCTGCCAACCCTTTCGCCGGTACATCCGACACAACCAGCTCACAACCTGCCAAATACCCACCTTGGGGCCAGAGGGTGTTCACCCCACTGTACATGTCTTTGTTAACGGCCCTGAGGGTCCTGATCAGAAAAGGGCATCTGAAGCCCCTGGAGCCGCGGCCATTATCGAATAAACTTCCTCCCTCCCATGATCCGGCCAAGTACTATGCCTTATATCAACAAGCCAGCTATGACACTAACATGTGTTTTCATCTTCGCCACAAAATACAAGATCTGATTGACAACAAAGTCATCGTCATGCCAGGCTCTGCAAAGTCTATCGGCACTGGATCAGTGAACTTGGGGGATAATGTGATTATGTGATCGAGGGAAGAACCACCTGCAGATGGTGCTCAGTTTACTTCAGATGTGGTGGATGGCACGCACTGTTTTGAGCAATGTGCAAATGCTGTTATTTTTATATTCTGACTTGGGTGTTGGGTCAGTCTTGTTGTGTTGTATTGAGTCAGTTGAGTCTGTCTTGTTGTATTGAGTCTATCTTGTTGTGTCGGAGTCAGGTGCTTTCGAGCATGTTACCTCGGGCATCACTTACTTGTTCTGTGTTTGTCTTTTACACTCTCTTGAGTTTGTTTTTGCTTTGAAGCCAGTTGTGCTAGAAGATTTGAATGAAACGACAGTGATTTTCACCTACTTTTCTGTGCCTTGAAATCATTGCATTGACCTAAGTTTTACAAAACTTTTTGAACACTGTGATGAAAACAAAGATGGAGGAATTCCTCGGGATTTGTAAGAATTTGATCAACTGAGAGAAAGAGAGGCATGCTAAACCCTTAATGAATGAGATCATGTTTGTTAATATGAGTACTGAGAAGGATCCTGGCTTGATCTAGATTGGTTCTACATTGTCTTCGGCGCGAGTGACTAGTCGCTTTCTTAAAAGATTTCAAAAAAATGTTTTGCGTGGTTCTGCGAAGACCTGTGTGGAATCGCTCTTGAGATTGTGCAACATAGGATCGCTCTCGCCCTTGAGACTCGACCCCCTTTTGCTTTCAAACATTGAACTTGGATTCAAAATGTTCAACAATCAACCACAATGTCAGGCTTGTATGGCCAGATTTAAAGCAGCCCATGAACTAGGGGCAATGAGGTCGTATGACATCCAAGGAGGCCCGCCAGGCCAAATTTGAAGCAGCTCTCAAACTAGGGGCAAAAAATGTCAAATGTGCTCAAAGATTCAAAGGATGGGTCATTCCGCAAACCAATGAAGACTGGCAAGAAAGCCAAATTCGAGAAACAAAGGGAGGAAAGTATTGTTGAAGGACAATCGAGTTCCTATCCACAACACTAGAGGCAAATTCAGTCCCCATTGGATGGACTTCTACATCATCAACGAACAACAGCCATTCTCTTGGATTCAGATGGCTTCGAGATCTCAAAACTGATCAACATGGACAAGTTACACTTTCTTTTACCCTTGAGAGGCTCGCTGGGCCAAAAACCTGGAAGGGCGACCCAGGCAAAAGTTAGAGCAAGAAAAAAGAAAAAGAAAAGACGAAGAAAAGAAAAGAACAAAAATGAAGAAAATAACAAAATGCAAAGAAAAGAAAAAGAAAAGATGAAAAGAAGAAGAAAAGAAAAGAACAAAGAGCAAAAGAAATGAAAAGAAAAGAAAAACAGAGCTCGCAAGGTTGAAAACCCGGAAGGGCGGCCATGGCAAAAGTTAGAGCATAAAAGGAGAGTGTCAACACCCAAGTGTACCTTAACCTGGAACTATGTCAGGCTTGATTCCCATCTTTGGGATACGTAGGCAACTTCATTCTGAAGTCCAACCGTAAAACACTTCAAATTCAACTGTCCTGTCCATGAGATTGAACGGGTCATCTTTGTCGCTTCTTTATCCAAGAGTTCGGTTGTGATCTTCATTATGAGAGCAGGTTACAGTGTGCTGCGGTGCTATGTAAACAAGGGGCAATTTTCCATTGCAGTGTATCGCTGTTCAGGCAAGGGGCAATTTTTTTATTGTTTTTGGATCTGAGGTTGTGCATCTCCAGAGTTAATTCCATGTTGGTCAAGCAGTGGCCATTTGCAAAAATAGTTTTTGAGTTTTTTTTAATGAGGTTGACTAATTTTCTCAAAAATTATTCCATTTTTTTCCAAAACTGGACCATTTCTTGGAGCCAAAAAAGGAAAATTTTCAGTGCTCATAACCTGACTTGCATGATTTCAAATCAGAAAATTGAACAAGTCTATTAATCTAGCTCTCATGTTGATCAAAATTGTTTTAACAGAAAGCCAAAAACAAAAAATGGTGAAAATGATGAACTAGGGGCACAATTGAGTCGGATTTTTTGTCTTTTCCCCGATTGTCAGCCTACTTGCCAGAAAGGGCACCCTATTCGCCAGGAAAGGCACAACTGAAGCTAACAAGCAAAGGGCTGAAAGCTCTCTCATCCTCCAAGCAACAAGGTATCAAGCCAAGTGCGAAGCACAAACTAGAATAGAGCAGGATATTCTGCTCCCTCATCTTGACGGGTTTGATCACACCCAAATTGGCGTCTAACCCGGAATAGGGACGTAGAAGATGATGTCTGTGAGACCAATCAATTGTATATTTGGCCCGTGGCACATGTTGTAGCTTATCTCAATCAAGGTAAGCCAAGGGCATCGTCAACCGATGATAGTTGCAGATCTGCTGTGCATCCAGTTACGTCACAACCCCTCTGCGGGAAAGTTCATTGTTGTGAGCGGAAGAAGGAGCATCTAGTAGAATACTAGGGACAAAAGCCCACAACTTCCTGTTTATCCATCAACCACCCAGGGGAGGGATAAAAAAGAAGAGAGATTAAAGAATAGAGAGATGTGCGTTGAGAGAAAGGCTTTTTCAGAAAACAAGAGATTGAGTGCTAGAGTGATGTGAGAATCACAAATAAGAAAGGGTGGGAAACATTACTTGGAGAAGCTGTGGGCTCCTCGTGAACCGAGAGGTCTCTTGCCTTTGGAGCACATTTGAGTCTTGTGTTTTGTTGTGTTTTTGTTTGTCTCGATTCTTATTTTGAGTCATTAGTGTCAATAGATGTGTTTAGGTTGTTTTACCTTCGTTTCCCTTTGTTGAGTCGTTTTGGCTGTGGTTAGTCGTAGGCTCAATACCCGGTTAAGAACTTGTTTCTCAAACACAATTTTAAATTGAATCGTTTTGTGCTCAGAGTGCTGTGCCATTCTCCACATTTGTTCAAAATAGGATTTGTTCTTTCATAAAACTGCAGGGTTCAACCCAGGTCATGTGAGAACAGTAGAACCAGGACCTATCTGAAGCTATATAGGTTCCAGACTGCAAAGCAAAAGAAAAGAGGAAAATCGAAGCATCTGAGTGTGTTTCAACTTCAGAAAGTTCTGAGATTGTATTCCGAATGTACCTTTTCAGGCCTTGTCAATGCTTCAAAGTATGAGTGTGCCTCTACCTCAAGATCAAGTTTGCTTCAAGCCAGAATGGCGATCAGAAGTGCTCTTCCTGAGTACCATTTCCTGCCAAAGGCATCTTGGCTGTGTTTGCAATGAGTTCCTAGGAGACCAACTGCGACGGTGGAAACTAGAGTTCGAATGGCTATTGCCTAGAACACAAAGGTTCGGGATTTCTGAGACTAAAGTCTAGTTTAAATACCCAGGGGTGTATCCTCGGCTTGAAATTGGTATGGAAGCCTCATAGGTTGAGATAGCATGTATGCACCTCAATTCTGGATATTGAACCAACCTAGTCTGTCACTCCGTTGGAGAATAGGGAAAGTTGTGAATATGATCAGGAAGAAAAGTGGCATCCAAAGTGTTCTACGTGAAGAATCCTTGTCATCATTTCAAAACCTTTATACTGTGAGTTGAAGGAAAGAGTTTGAAGAACGCAAGGTAAGAGTTCAAAGAACACAAGGGGAGATCCCTGCCAGAGTAGAGCGGTTCATCGCCACTCACCCCATGAGGTGCTTTCTAAAGCGCCACTTTGTTCGTTTATTGCATTCCCCAGACATCATGCTCTACATTGCTTGTAACATGTATCATATCATCACACATATTGCATAAATGCATCTTGTACTATACTTATTCTTGTTGTCACATAGAATATACACGTTACATTGGATGTACGTCGTTGATCCTTTTGCATAGAGTATGCTTCTGTTTCATCTCTTTCATGTTGTGCATGGAGCATGCCTTAAACATCGTATTATGATCATTCGTCTCGCATGAGACATGCATTGTATTTGCATTGTACCTATCAAGTTTCTTTCTCATGCATGCACAATATTGTATGTACGGTTCATTTGAGGCTAGCACAACTAGGCGATATTGGATGTGCGGTTCGTTCAGGGAAGTTCCGTTTAAGATTGTTCACTTAGTGTGTCTATCACACGTTCGCTTTGTGTATCTATCACACATGCTCACTTAGTGTATCTATCACACTCTCTTCACTTAGTGTATCTATCACACTTTGTTCACTTAGTGTATCTATCGCACTTTGTTCATTTAGTGTATCTATCACACTCTCTTCACTTAGTGTATCTATCACACTTTGTTCACTTAGTGTGTCTATCACACGTTCGCTTTGTGTATCTAGCACACATGCTCACTTAGTGTGTCTATCACACTTTGTTCACTTAGTGTATCTATCGCACTTTGTTCATTTAGTGTATTTATCACACTCTCTTCACTTAGTGTATCTATCACACTTTGTTCACTTAGTGTGTCTATCACATGTTCACTTTGTATGTCTATCACACATGCTCACTTAGTGTATCTATCACACTCTCTTCACTTAGTGTATCTATCACACTTTGTTCACTTAGTGTATCTATCGCACTTTGTTCATTTAGTGTATCTATTACACTCTCTTCACTTAGTGTATCTATCACACTTTGTTCACTTAGTGTATTTATCACACGTTCGCTTTGTGTATGTATCACACATGGTCACTTTGTGTATCTATCACACGTTCGCTTTGTGTATCTATCTCACATGTTCACTCTGTGTATCTATCGCATTTAATCTTGTATGCCTTAGGCATTGTTGTTCTTTCTCCTTGCGCGCGCGGCGTGTTAGGCCCTCTTTGGTTTAAGAGCATTCGGAACGTGTTCCAATGCTTATACCACTCCGAAACACTGAGACGTGTCCCTATGTTTCTCCCTCTTTGGTTAAGAGCATTCGGAACGTGTTCAAATGCTTATACCACTCCGAAACACTGGGACGTGTCCCTATGTTTCTCCCTCTTTGGTTAAGAGCATTGGGAACGTGTTCCAATGCTTATGCCACTCCGAAACACCGGGACGTGTCCCTATGTTTCTCCCTCTTTGGTTAAGAGCATTCGGAATGTGTTCAAATGCTTATACCACTCTGAAACACTGGGACGTGTCCCTATGTTTCTCCTTCTTTGGTTAAGAGCATTTGGAACGTGTTCCAATGCTTATACCACTCCGAAACACCGAGATGTGTCCCTATGTTTCTCCTTCTTTGGTTAAGAGCATTTGGAACGTGTTCCAATGCTTATACCACTCCTTTGGTTGGAAACGCTGGGATGTGTCCGTATGTTCCCCCCTCCTTGGTTAAGAGCATTTGGAGCGTGTTCCAATGCTTATACCACTCTTTTTTCTTTCGCGTGCAACGCGTCGGAATCCTGTTTGAGACCTCGGGTGCGCCCAGCAGTCGCTCTTGACCTTTCCTGCGTAAAGCGTAGTGAAGATTGCATAATTTTTCTTACATCCTTTCTACGTGAAATGTGATTTGACTTGTTAGTCTCGCGCGCTACGTGTTTGTGTGTTTGTGTTTCTCATGTGTGAGATTACCATACCTTATTGGTTTGCTTCAAATGTTGTATTTACTTTGCATAACATTTGCATAAATGCTTCATTACGGCTCCCTTTGTATAATCATAAGTTATGTTCTGCATTGTGCATGCCATTTGCATTTTGCCCCTACTTGCGGGCACCCCCATTTTTGTTATCTTGTCTATTTGTCTAAGTCTTCGGCCATGTCAAAAATGGGTCGTCTTTGGGCTTTGACATTCACTCCCGTCATTTCATGACTTCCAAGTTCTGTCAAAGAGGGGCAACTGTAGACACCCCATTTTTGACCAACCTTAAGACTCAGATATCATCATTTGTGCACGCGATGATCACGCATGTTTGTGCTTGTTTCGAGTTTCCGGGGCTTTCGGCTGAGCGCCTTGTCTCGGGACCTCTTAACTCTCTTCTTCTTGGTTTGTTTTTGGACCATGCCTTGGTGACTTTGCCTAGAGGGAGAGAGAGGCCTGTAGGCCACTTTTTGTAGCTGTAGGCTACTTTTTCCTCTTGTAGGCCACTTGTAATGGCCCGTAGGCTAGTTTTCGGGGCTTTCGGCTGAGTGCCTTGTCTTGTGGCCTCTTGACTCTCTTCTTCTTGGTTTGTTTCTTATGCCATACCTTGTTACCCCTTGCCTAGAGGGAGGGGAGAGGTTGTCGGTCACTTTTGGTGGTTGTAGGCCACTTTTTCCCCCTGTAGGCCACTTGAGGTGGCCGACGGCCATTTTCTTGCTTTTGTAGATATTTTTATTGCCAGCTATTGGGCACAAAAGGCATCCTCCATACACATATGGAGGGATTGTAACAAGCTTCTAGCTTGTCAAACAAGCTTGAGGCTTGTAATTCTATATAAGGGGAGCTCTCTCTCCCTTTCCAGGGTTCAGATTTTTGAAGAGCAAAAAAATCTCCCTCTTTCTCTCTATATTTGTGCCTTAAAGTGTTGTTTCTTCATACTTTTGCACACAAACACCTACTCAAACACTTTCATCTTGTTGCTGAGGTACTTGGAAGCCTTATTTGAGTGGTTCTGGCTTGGTTTTGCCTCAGAAGTTACTGTTTTTGAAGTTATGCTTCAAGGGTGAGTAATAGCCTCTTTAAAGCTTTATTTTCATTGCTTATTTGGCCCTATTTGCATGATGTTTTAGGCCTATCTTGCAACTACAAAAAGCTTTGTTTTAGAGTGTTTAAAATGGCTGTCTAAGGCCTTGTTTGAGTTAGGGGTGGTCTACCCCCTTTTGTGGCTTATTTTGCTTTGCTTTGAGCTATCGTTTGAGGCCTTTGAGATCACTTTTGTTTGCCCCTTTTACCACTAAATTCCAGAGGAATTTCAGTGGTGGAAAGTGGGTTTTGAGACCCAAAATGGATGGGGGTGGTCCCCCCCCCTTTTGTGCTTTGTTTGCATGTGTTGTTGGCTTAACACTTTGGCATGTTTTTCTACCTTCTTGAGGCTCTATCTTAGCATGTTTTTGGCCTTATTTTAACATGATATAACTCTGTTTTGGGTTGGTTTGGTTGCCTCTTGCATGCTTCATACACTTGTAATGCAATCTTGCATGCTAGCCTAGCTCACTTGATGCTTTGTGCCTCTAATTTTGGCTTGTTTTAGCTCTGCTCCAACAGGTTCTTAGCCTTGTTTTGACTTGCTTAAACTCTGTTTGGAATGATCTTGGCCCTTTGAGGCTTGCCTTGTATGGCCATAGTCTAGTGGCCTTTGCTAGTCTTGTGTTTTGAGACCTCTAGCATGTTATATTTGAGCTTTTTGCATGGCATGGCATCATTTGGCATGTTATTTCAGACCATATACCGCTGCCATATTCTTGCATTTATCGCCCTTTTGTTGTGTTTGAGGGTTGAGCCTTATGCTTCACTTGTAAGCCAACTTGCACGTATGTTTGTCTAAGCTTTTGGGCTATCATTTTAGCATGTTTTGGCCACTGTTTTGGCACATTTAACCTCTGTCCGGGGGTGGTTTGGTCAGTTAGGCTTAGTATTGTATGCCTATAGTGTTATGCTCTTTGCTAGCTTCAATGCCTTTGACTTCAAGCATGTCTTGCATGCATTGTTTGCATGATTTAATGTTGTTTAGCATGTCATTTCAGTGTTGAAATGTGTACCATTGCATGCTATCTTTCGTTTGCGGTATCACTTTGAAAGAGGTCTTAAGCCCTTTGTTGGTTTGAGCACGAAATTGAGGCGTTCATGCCCAATGGCATGATGCTTCTTTCATTCTCAAGAAGCTTGTGGCTTGGTTCGTCTTTCAAATTAGAGGACTTCTCATGTTTCGATTTAACTAGTTAAAGGGCTTTTTGGTAATTTAAAACGAGTAAATAAAATGAATCAAAGTAAAACATGTCAAGATAACGTGTTTGTGATGCATTGCATGTGCTTGGATCGAACGTTAATCCAAACACGAGAAACAAGGGACGTTTCATACTTGAAGTGATGAAACATGCCTCATTTCTTAGTCGCCGTCCCTCTTGATTGTGCATGATAGGGTGAAGGCCTCTTGAGTCTTGTGTGTTACTTGTGCATTCATTAACTTGTACAAACTCGGCTTCTCGGCCATCGTGCATTGCGATGCTTGGTTGGTGGCCCGAGAGTCAAGTACCACACTCCTTTGAGCTTGAGAAATGATAAGGAGGGTGGTTGTACACACATACCCTTCAAATGCCTTGCCTTGCCCCTTTGGTACTTTGTTTGCAGCAAAACTGGAGTATGTAGAAGCAGCTGGCCAACCGGTCAGAGGAAGTGGCCGACAAGTGGCCTACAGCCCCCCTTGGTGGCCGACAGTGCACCGGCTTAAAGATGATTCAAAGTGATTCTGGTTCAGGAGCAGAAGTAGTCTGGGAATTGATTTAGTGTTCAAGAATCAAAGCGAATGCAAACAAAGGCAACCGGTGGCAAGGCGACGGGATTTGGGGAAGAAGCAACCGAGCATGCACGCATTCCTCGCCCCGAGGCTCCTTTTAACTACTTTGCTTAGATGGTTAACTCATTGATTCTGTACTTAAATAGTTAATGCGCTTAGCGATTCATTCATGTTTGTGATTAGTTAACTGGTTAGTTAATTAGTTGTGATTTGTAATAGTTAGCTTAATTAGCATAGCTAGTTAGCTTTCATTTCATTCGGACCCTCCGTCGAGAGGGCAAATGTTGTAATAAGTGTGCATGTGTGTGAATATTTTCCAACCCCATGTCTTTCTCCTATTTATTTACCAGCTTTTGATGGTTAGTTTTAGGGCATGTTTCAATTAGCATACTTATGCTTGCATGAGTGCATTCATTCATTTGTCATGCATGCATCGAGCTCGGCGCATTATTCAAACTGCATCACATTTCAATACTTATTTGAATACGTGTCAAAGCATATTATCAAGTGTTGCATTCGTATGCCATCTTAGAATAGGTGAGCCTATCTTATTGCATTTTGCATGTGTTGCATTAGGCATTTAACATAGCTAGGATCATGCATGATTTCTAACTAGCTTTTTGTTTTGGGTCGGAGTACACTGTAAGTGTTTATGCTTTAGCATCCTTGCATGTGTGTAAGTGTTGCCATAATAGCATGCTTGCCATGAGGCTATTTGCTTAAATGCTTTAACTTCATGAATGCCTATGGATGAAGGCTTTGTTGCTTGAATTGAAACAATTCATCGATTGTGAGTTTTAAGCCCACTTTGCGGAGTGGCAAAATCATGATGTTTTAAGCCCACTTGAGGGTGGCAAATCCGCGCTTTACCCTACTTGCGAGTAGCAGTTTTAAACCATTTTCCAAAAACAAACATGAGATGTTTTGTTCCAAATTGAGTGATTTAGTCTATACTTGTATGTAGTGCACATCACATAGTAAGGTTAGCTAATAAACCGGAATAAGAACACATGTGTTTTTAAAAACAACATATCATGTTAGTAGAGGCCGATCCTTTGATCGGGCGAGCAGGGGTGCTCATTTCAGGACCTTCCCCTCTCTTACAAAAGTTCTCGAGCTGAGGCAACTTTGGTGATGACGGACACGTGGCCTTAGGCACGAGTCAGGGTTTCCTAAATTTTCCAAAAACAAGATATTTAGATGGTGACTCTGAAATCTGGCAAAACAGTCCATGTTTGGTGCTTTTTGATTAAAATCGATTTTCCAAAATGATTTGCCGGATTTGGACTCTTTGGTGATTTATCAGTCTTACATTGCACTTTGTGAGATTAGATTTAGAACCGTGACAGGAGTTCGAACTGTAGTAGCTGGAACCCAATTCGCGCCCTCTCCGAAAGGGGCGCCGCGCAGAGAGAGTTTGGGCGGTCTACAGAGACCTTAAATCCTCTAAAGGTGTAATTCCTTTGGTGTTTGTCGTGCTCGAACGACTTCCGACGGTCTGGTATAGCCACCTAACTGTGTTTGTGATGAGTTCCTAGGAGATCAATTGAGACGGTGGAAACTAGAGTTCGAGTGGCCAAGGCCTAGAACGTAAAGGTTTTGGATTTCCGAGACTAAAGTTTGGTTTAAATACCCAGGTGTAGACAACCCATTTTTGCCGGCCTTTACAACTTGGACGTCTTTGCATACACACCCAATGATGAGTGCATGTGCTTGCCAAGTGCTCGAAGTCCTCAGTGGAATGCCATAACTTTGAGCCTTTTAAACCTTGCACACCTATTGCTTCATTTTTGGACCAAACCCAGAGATCTTTAAGCTTGTAACCCCTGGTGGCCTGCCAGCCACTAATTTGGGCTGCCGGCCATCAGTTCTTGCTTGCCGGCCACTAATGTGGCCTGCCGACCACCAGTGATGGCCGGCTGGCCACCCGTGTCTTTTGCAAATATTTTGTGGCAGTTGTGTGAGCTATTTGCACAGATGCATGCATCTGCTTCCACGTGTAGGGCTTGATGTTTTTTAGGGAGAGGCTTGGTTTTCTATATATAGGAGACCTCTCTCTCATGTTTTAAGGTTAGAAAAATTTTGGAGCAAAATTTTTACTCTCTCTCTACAATTCTCTCTCTCTCTTGCAAATTTCTACACTCTTGCCTACATATCCTTAACCTTTGCATATACATCCTTAACCAAACCTTCTCATCTTTGAGCTGAGGTACTTTTGAGCTTGGTTTGAGCTCTAGAAGGGTGTGTTTGTCTTGATTTGTTCCCTAGAATTGGTCTTCTCTTCAAGAGGTATAAGGCTTTGCTTGTTGTTTTGTTTATTTGCTATTATTCCTACTGTTTTTCCATTGTTTTCGGACTGTAAAAAATCTATATTTTTGGGCTGAAACTTGGGTTTTAAGGCCATTAAAGGTTGAGGGGTGGTCCATCCTTCTTTGTACCTTGTTTTGAAGGCCTTTTTCCTTGTGTTTCCCATCCTTTTACTATCTTTTTTTGAGCTTTTAAAAATTGATTTTCAGAGTTATTTCAGTAGCCAAAATCATGTTTTGAAGTCCAAATTTGGAGGGGTTAGCCTCCCCTCCTTGTGTCTTGCTTACTAGCCTAGCTTGTGCTATGTTTTAGCTTATTAATCTAGCTATTTTTGTCTTAATTCCAGCATGTTTTAGGACTTATTTTAGATTGTTTTAGCACTGTCTTTGGTTGATAGTTGCATTTGAGCCTTGTTTTGCATGCTTATAGTGTAATTGTCCTCATGAGTTTGGTGTTTTAGGCCTTAGACACCACCTTATTTGAGTTGATTGTATTTATTTATGGCTTTCCATACTTGTGATCACTCTTAATCACTTCTGCAACCTCCCCCCTTTCTTAGCTTTTGTTTTTCTTTGAAAGTGGTTTCAAATCCTTTGTTTGTTTAAGCATGAGATTGAGATGTCATGCCTAATGGTTTGATCCCTTTTGGGGGTTCATTACCAACGGTATGATGTCTCTTTCATGCCTAAGACAACATTTGGTTTGATCTCTCTTTCCATTAGAGGACTTAAACTCACCATTAGACTCAATGAATTAAAGAATGGTTGGTAAACCAAAATGAAGTAATTAAATTGAGGCTAAAATGATGCAAGATAAGAATTTGGTTTTGTGTTCAATCGGACATTAATTAAACACATGGAAAGCTTGAGGCATTTCATACTCATTAGTGATGAAATGGTTCAAAGTTTCCGAGGTCACCACTTCCCTTGATCTATCATGAAAGGGAGGAGGTTTGTGTCTTATTTTGCTGCATTCATTGAACTTGCACACTTTGGATCATAGGCCATCATGCAATGAAATTGTTTGAGTTGATGGTTTGTGAACCAAGCTTACTACTCCTTTGATTTGTTCAGAATAAGGAGGGGTGAGTTGCGCAGACAACCCTTGAGAATACCCTGTGCATGCTCTTTTTGTTCTCCGTTGCAGCAAGATGAACCCTGCAGCAGTGGCCAGCAGGCCATCACTGGTGGTCGGCCGACCATCATCAATGGACGGCCAACCCTTGCTGGCCACTATTGAAAATTTAGCAGTGTGTTTTTTGAGCAGAGCAGAGCCATTCTAGAAGTGGACAAAGATGTAAGTGTTCTACTATGCAACAGAGACCTTTTGGAAGCAAAACAATGGCCTTTTTGGGTGGAAACTGAGCATATGCATGAGCATTCCTCGCATACCAAGCATGTTTAAGTTTGAGTATTTAGTTTAGATATGTATTGTAATTAATTAGTTGCAGCTAGTTAATTTTGTAAAGTATTCTAATTAATTAGTTAGTTAACTAGTTATTCAATTCCATTTTGTAATTAATTTGTTCATTTGTTGATGTAATAATTGGTTAAGTAGTTTAGCTAATTTAATTTTTTTTAATAATTAGCTTAGCTTTAATTAGTTAGCTAGTTAGTTTATTCATTCGGACTATCATTCGCGAGAGCGCAATGCAATAATGTGTATGTCTTCCAACCCCACGTCTTTCTCCCTTTTATTTACTAGCTTATGTTGGTTAGTTTAGGGACATCATGTTTTGTTTAGCATACTTTATGTTTGCATCTATTTGTATTGCATGCACCGAAGCTCGGTTCATCATTCTAACTTGTAACTTGCATTATTGTTTAAATACTTCTTTGAATACATGCTTAGACCGCATGTTATTTAATTGATTCATATGCCATATTAGTAGCCGAGCCTAGTAATTGCATATCGCATGTGTTGCATTAGTCATTTTGCATAAGTTAGAATCATGCATTTTTCTAACTCATTTCTTTTTTGGCTTGGAGTACTAGGTGAGCCTTTACTCACTTTAGCATATCGCATGAGTGTGAATATTGCCATATCTAGCATGCTTGCCCTAAGGCTAATTGCTTAAATGATAATTGCTTGAATGCTTGTGGATGAAGGCTAATTGCTTGAATTGGAATAATTTGAGTAATGTTTATATGCGATCACTTTTTCAAGTGGTACATATTCGAAACAATTTTGCAAACAAACATGAATCAAGTGTTCCAATTCTTACAGATTTAGTCTATACTTGTATGTGCGCATCACATAGTAATTCTAACCTAATAATTGGAACAAGAGCATATAATGTAAATAGGATTCATATCATGATTAGCAGAGGCCGATCTTTGATCGAGCGAGCGGGGGTGCTCAATTCATGACCTTCCCCTCTCGTACCTAAGTTCCCGAGCCGAGACAATCTTAGTGATGACAGACACGTGGCCTTTGGCACGAGTCATGGGTTTTCTAAATTTCCCCAAAAATAAAATATTTACTTGGTGACTCTGTATCTGGCAAAGCAATCCATTTTAGCATTTTTGATTCAAAATCAATTTTTCAAAAAGATTTGTCGGATTGGGACTCTTTGGTGTTTATCTATTTCACATTGTACTTGTGGAATCAGATTCAGAACCGCGGGGGTCCGATACTGTGGGGCTTATTCATCTTCCGAAAGGGGGCACAAAAAATCGAGCTACAGTTTCTGGCGACTCCGCTGGGGATTTAGAGAACTTGACTTGAATTTCATGATATGAAGTTTTATCTACATTTATATGTTTCTTTGCATTGCATTTGCATTGGTGCGTTTAGGTCATGGTGTTTGCCATATGTTATTCCTGGACGGTTTGCCGAAGGCTTGCCTGAAAAGCTTGCCAAAAGGCTGACCGGTCATGGGCTCTACCAAGATGGGAACACAACCCTTGGATCGGGACTACCGCTGTACTGTTTGATCCTCCTTTCACTTTTTAGTGTTAGGTACGAGAGGTATATTAGGTAGTCTTGTTGAGGTACCCTTTTTGACTATTTGACCTAGTCGCATATCGAAAAGCCATAGAAACTGTTCCAAATTAGGACAAGATACTTACTCGAATACAAGATTGCGTGAAACCGTTTTGTTTGAATAGTGAACCCTAGTTCCTGACGAAACTAGGACAGGGTAACTTTATCCCCTCATAGGGGTGTTTTGGCTCTTGCTTAACTGGTATGTGCTTTACAATGAAACTGTATAGGAATGTGCATATCTATTGCAAGTTGGGTATCCATTTTTGGGGGTAGAATTCAGTGTTGAGTGCAGTCCTACAGCTTTGATTACATATGTGTGTTGTTAACATTTGAGCTGAGCTGCTGTGCGGTTTCTGATTACTGCTTTCTTTTTGCTTTATTTCTTTTTGCTAGGTAGTATAACATCATAGCTTCGAAAAATTTGGATATCCCCCAAGTGCTCTGGACCTGAGTCAGAAGGCTTTACAGAGCCGGAGATCTTGTTAGGGGACAACCTATGTTTACTACACTCCCACCAGTTAGGAGACGGAGGAGAGTCAGGCACAGTACACCGGTCCAGTTTCTAGAGCAGTCACCCCTCACTTCACCTGCATCCAATCAGGCTCAAGGACAACCTTCTACATCTAGGCCAACACGAGATCACTTATCAATTTCGATGACACAGTATCCCCTCGCCAGCATGAAGGAACTAATTCATTATCTTTAGCAAACAGTCGAAGCCCTACAGCAGGATGATGTTCGTCAGGCTGAGGTAATAAACAGGCTGCAACAATGTAGACACCTCATTTTTGACGACCCTTACAACTTGGACACCATTTCATGCACACCCGATGATGAGTTTGTATGCTCGTCAACTACTCGAAGTCCTCAGCGGAATGCCACAGCTTTGAGCCTTTCAAACCCTACACCCTTGTTGCCTCAGTTTTGGACCAAGCCTTGGATCTTCAAACTTGCAGCCTCTGGTAGCCTGCTGGCCATCTTTTTTGGGCTGCCGACCATCACTTTTTGCTTGCCAGCCACTAATGTGGCTTGTCGACCAACAGTGATAGCCGACCGACCACTAGTGTGTTTCGCAGATATTTTGTGACAACTGTGCAAGTTGTTTGCACAGATGCATGCATCTTCATCCACGTATATGGCTGGATGTTCTTAAGGGGAATTCATGTATTCTATATATAGGAGCCCCCTCTCTCATGTTTTAAGGTTGGAAACATTTTAGATCAAAAATTTTCCTCTCTCTACAATTATCTCTCTCTCTAGCAAAATCCTACACTTTTGTCTACAAATCCTTAACCTTTGCCTATACACCCTTAACCAAACCTTCTCATCTTTCAGTTGAGGCACTTTTGAGCTTGGTTTGAGCACTTGAAGGGTGTGTTGTCTTGGTTTTGTTGCTTGAATTGCCTTTCCTCTTTAAAAGGTATAAGGCTTTGCCCCTTTGCTTGCTTTAACTACTCTTTTTCTGGAAATTTTCCAACTGCTTTTGGGCTGTAAAACTTCTATAATTTTGGGCTGAAACTTGGGTCCTAAAGCCATTAAAGGTTAAGGGGTGGCTCACAATTCTTTGTCCCTTGTTTTAGAGGCATTTTGTGATAACCCTGTTCCGTATTATGTTAATTGGTCTTTATTATAAATGTGATTATGTGTCCGATATGATTTTGTGTGCCATTTATGTGAATATATGTGGTTTTGAATTTTTATCTGTTCACCGTAGGAATATCTATTCAACTTACTGTTTTAAACTGAAAATTGAAGGCCTTATCGGCCATAGAAACTGAAATTGGCTACGCCATTGTGATTGGTGTAATTTTTAGAGCCTACGGTGAAATTTAATTGAAAATTAATTTGGATCAAAATAATCAGATTCAGAATGGCTAATTAAAGCACCATTACTTAATCTTAAGTGATCTGATTAAAGAAGCCTATTAATAGGCCAACTTGCACTCACACTCATTTGTTTTGAGTTCCAAAATCTGAGTTTATACTTTAGTGAGAGAGAGAGGCTGGCTATAGAGAGAGAAAGGGGGAGAATTGTGCAATTTTGGCTCAAGGCTTGGAAATTTGAAGTTAAACTCCAAGAACTTGAGTGTTTGAAGCTCCTAGGTGAGTAATCAACCCCTAACTCATGAGTTGAACTTGTGATTTTGTGAATTCTAGTGATTTGGTAGCTCATGGCAAAGATTTAGTTGAAAATGAAGCTAGAATGTACACGCATGCATAGAATTATCATAAATAAGCAAGGATTGTATAAGCTATCATGTAGTTTGTTAATCATGAAAAATTGAGTTGTAGGATCATACATGCAAGCATGATTTGGATGAATTTCATGTGTTTAAGCATCACTTGACCCATTTGAAATGGAATTGGAGTTAAAAGATTGCATGCATGTTTGATTATTGAAGATATAGAGGTCATATGAGGTTTGAAAGCATGAGCCATGATTATACAAAAATGTTGATTGATTTTGAAGAATTGAACCATGATTTGGAGCAATTGGCCTCATATTAGTTGTGTACTCATGATATATAATGTATTTGCATGCTTGGGAACCAAAATTATGAGTTTTGAACCTTTGGAGGTCGAATTTGAACTTGAAGAACAATTCTGGAAAACCCAGAATTTATGATGTTCGCTTGAGCGGGAAACCACCGCTCGAGCGGGAAATACGAGCTCCCAGAAGTTTTGCAGACATGGCTGTCTGCTCGAGCGGGGAGATTCACGCTTGAGTGGGGAGCCATGTAGTGAGACCTTCATCTCGAGCATAAAAACGAGGCAACCAGTACTTTTGCAAACCTAATGGGTCCGCTTGAGCGGGAAAGTCCACGCTCGAGCAAGGACCCCTGTTTCTGAAATTTTGTAAATGTGTTCTATGTTTCGTTTTCCGTTCTCTTTCACTTCTAAGTACTCTTAGGCATGCATTGAGCATTATGAATGAATTAAAAGAATAAGAAAGAAGCCTAAAGAGGAATATGTGAATTAAGAACGGATTGAATCGTTTGTGATCCATTATGTTCATGGAATGTGTAGGGTCGAGCTCCAGGGCAAATCATCCAGCCGATCACTTTGAGTAATATCTTAATAAAGATATCTGAAATATGTTGATTGTCCAATCGCTTACTTCTATGTAAGTCTTATAAGTTCGTTAATCTGAATGGTGGACAAATGTTTGCTATGCCAAATGAATGGGCCAGAGGCCAGTTTGAGATGAATGATAGAATGAATGAGCCAGAGGCTAGTCTAACATGAATGACAGAATGAATGGGCCAGAGGCCAGTCTGACACGAATGACAGAATGAATGGGCTAGAGGCTAGTCTGACATGAATGATAGAATGAATGGGCCAGAGGCCAATTTGACATGAATGATAGAATGAATAGGCCAAAGGCCAGTTCGATATGAATGAAAGAATAAATGGACCAAAGGCTGTTTGCCATGAATGGTTTGGGCTCGAGGTCATCTGATGTGTTTGGAATCACAGTTACGTGATATATATATACTAGATAGAACTATGAATTGGGCCCAAGGTCGTTTGGTGCATGACGTTCTAAATACTGTTCGTGTATCTTCTTTATTGATATTATTCACTGGGCTTTCGCTCATGCTCATTCATGTGTTTGTAGGTGAGCCAAGGGAGGTCCAAACCCAGCCTTAGTGAAGTTTGTGAGAACAGTAAAGGTTTTGAAGAGTCAGCCATACGTCTCACGCACGAGACTTGTTTTCGCCTTTTGCTAGTTTGCTATATTTTGTCATGTTGGCGAGAACTTTGGTTTACAGTTGTATATAGTTTTGATTGGCTGACTTAGACTTGAATAATCCTGTATGTACAGAACTTTGTGTTATTACATATCTTGATGTGAGCTATTAACATGTGTATGTATGGATTGTTATGACGTGCCATGTAAGCATACCTCTATGGACAAAAGTCTGAATTTGCTTATGTTTGGCCCCTTTACTTTGATGAGTTATGTCTGGTTTGGTTTGAGGCCATAGGTAATCCCTTGATTACTGGCCGGTTATGTCCTTAACCCATATGGGGCGAGTTTGGGTCATGACACATTTGCCCTTGTGTTTCCTATCCTTTAGCTTTCTGTTTTTGAGCTTTTAAACATTGATTTTTAGAGCTTTTTTTAGTGGCCACAATCATATTTTGAAGTCAAAATTTGGAGGGGTTAGCCTCCCCTTCTTGTGTCTTGCTTACTAGCCTAGGCTGTGCCATGTTTTAGCTAATTAATCTAGCTATTTTTGTCTTAATTCCAGCATGTTTTAGGACTTATTTTAAACGATTTTAGCACAGTCTTGGGATGAGAGTTGCATTTGAGCTTTATTTTGCATGCTTAAAGTGTAATTGTCCTCATGAGTTTGGTGTTCTAGGCCTTAGACACCATCTCTTTTGAGTTGATAGCATTTATTCATGCTTTTCTCACTCATTTTCAGTACTAATAATCTCCGCAACCTCCCATCTTTCTTGGCTTTTGTTTTTCTTTGATAGTTGTTTCAAGCCTCTTGTTCTTTTAAGCATAAGATTGAGGTTGTCATGCTTAATGGTTTAATCCCTTTTAGGGGTTCATTATCAACGGCATGATATCTCTTTCATGACTTAAGTTAACTCTTGGTATGGTACTTCACTCCATTAGGGGACTTAAACTCACCCTTTAGACTCAATTGATTAAAGAATGGATAGTAATTTAAAATGGAGTAAAATTGAGGTTAAAATTAGTGAAAGATAATAATTTGGTTGTGTTTAATCAGACATTAGTTGAACAGATGGAAGCTTGAACCATTTTATACTCATTAGTGATGAAATGATTCAAGTTTCTGAGGTCACTATTTCCCTTGATCATTCATGATAGGGAGGTGGTTTTGAGACTCTCATTTTGTTGAATTTATTGAATTTGCACATTGTGGTTCACAAGCCATCATGCAATAAAATTGCTTGAGTTGGTGGTTTGTGGCTTAAGTTCACTACTCCTTCGATTTGTTTATGAAAAGGAGGGGTGAGTTGTGCAAACAAACCCTTGAAATACCTTGTGCATCAGCAGTGGTCGGCAAGCCAATTTCCATGGTCGATAGGCCATCTTTGATGGCCGGCCGGCTATCACTGGTAGCTGGCAGGCCTTATCACTAGCCGACTAGCAACTGATGCAAAATTCAGCAGAATGTTTGTAAGGCAGAGCAGAGTTATTCTGGAAGTGGGTAACAGTGTATGTGTTCTCTGTGTAATAGAGGCTCTCCGGAAGCAAAACAGTGGCATTTTAGGTGGAAACCAAGCATGTGCATAAGTATTCCTTGCGTACCGAGCCTATTTAAGCTTAAATACTTAGCTAAGATATTTATTGTAATTAATTAGTTGTAGCTAGTTAATTTTGATATGTGTTGTATGTAATTAGTAAGTTAACTAGTTATTCGATATTGTCTTGTAATGATTAGTTAGCTAGATTAGTTAATTAATTTCTTGTTGTTGTAATAATTAGTTAAGTAGTTTAGCTAATTTCACTTGTTTTGTAATAATTAGCTTAGGTTTAATTAGTTAGCAAGTTGGCTAGTTTATTTATTCAGACTCTCCTTCGTGAGAGCGCAATGTTGTAATAACATGTATGCCTTCCAACCCCACGTCTTTCTCCCTTTTATTTACTAGCTTATGATGGTTAGTTTAGGGCATCATGTTTAATTTAGCATTCCCATGCTTGCATCCACTTGTATTGCATGCACCGAGGCTCGATTCATCATTCTACTTGCATTTTCATTTGAATATTTCTTTGAATACGTGCTTAGACAGTATGCTATTTAATTGATTCGTATGCCATATTAGTAGCTGAGCATATTAGTTGCATTTTTGCATGCGTTGCATTAGTCATTTTGCATAGTTAGGATCATGCATTTTTCTAACTCTTTTATCTTTTTTGGCTTGGAGTACTAGTTGAGCCTTTACTTGCTTTAGCATATCGCATGAGTGTATTTGTTGCCATGACTAGCATGCTTACCATGACGGTAAGTGCTTAAATGATGAACTGTTTGAATGCCTGTGGATGAAGGTTAATTGTTTGAATTAGAATAATTTGAGTAAATATTTATATGCAGTCACTTTTTCAAGTGGTATATATTCGAAACAATTTTCATAACAAATATGAATCGAGATATTCTAATTCTTGCAATTTAGTCTATACTTGTGTGTGGGCACATCACCAAGTAATGCTAGGCTAATAATCGGAACAAGAGCATATAACGTAGATAAGAATCACATCACGATTAGTAAAGGCCGATCTTTGATCAGGCGAGCGGGGGTGCTCAATTCATGACCTTCTCCTCTCGTACCTAAGTTCTCGAGCCGAGATAATCTTGGTGATGACGAACATGTGGCCTTTGGCATGAGTCATGGGTTTTATAGATTTCCCAAAAAATATTTAGGTAGCGACTCTTTCTCTGACAAAACAGTCCATTTTTGGCATTTTTGATTCAAAATCGATTTTCTAAAAAGATTTGCCAGATTGGGACTCTTTGGTGATTATCTATTTCACATTGCATTTGTGGAATCAGATTCAGAACCGCGGGGGTCCGATACTGTGGGGCTTATTCGCCTTGAGAAAGGGGGCGCGGAAAAGTCAAGCCACAGTTTCTAGCGACTCCACTGGGGAAAGATAGAGAACTTGACTTGAAAATCATGATATAAAATTTTATCTACACTTATATGTTTCTTTGCATTGCATTTGCATTAGTGTGCCTAAGTTACTGTGTTTGCCATCTGCTATTCCTGGACGGTTTGTCGGAGGCTTGCTTGAAAAGCTTGCCAAAAGGCTGACCGATCATGGGCTTTGCCAAGATGGGAACACAACCCTTGGATCTGGACTACCACTGTACCGTTTGATCCTCCTTTCACTTCTTGGTTTTAGGTGTGAGAGGTATATTAGGTAGTCTTGCTGAGGTACACTTTCTGACCATTTAGCCTAATTGCATATCGAAAGACATAGAGACTGTTCCAAACTAGGACATGATGCTTACCCGAATATAGGATTGCGTAAAACCACTTTGTTTGAATAGTCAACCCTAGTTCTTGACAAAATTAGGACAGGGTAACCCTACCCCCCTCATAGGGGTGTTTTGGCTCTCACTTAACTGGTATGTGTTTTACAGTGAAACTGCATGAAGAATGTGCGACGATTGCAAGTTGGGTATCCGCTTTTGGGGCGAAATTCATTGCTGAGTGCAATTCCTACAACTTTGATTACATCTGTGTATTGTTAACATCTCGGTGATGTCTTGCGCTTCGACATCGCTTTTTTGCTAAGTAGTTTAACACCATAGTTTTGGAAAATTCGGATATCTCCCAAGCATTTTGGACCCGTGTCAGAAGGTTTTACAGAGCTAGAGATCTTGTTAGGGGACATCCCGTGTTTACTTCACTCCCACCGGTTACTAGATGGAGGAGAGCCAGACAGAGTTCACCGGTCTATTTTCTACAGCAGTCACCCCTCAATTCACCTGCATCCAGTCAGGCCTAGGGACAATCTTCTGCTTCTAGTTCAGCACGAGATCACTCGCCAATTTCGATGACACAGCATCCCTCTGCTAGCATGGAAGAACTAATTCATCATCTTCAGCAGACCATCGAAGCCCTACACCAAGATGCTGCTCGGTATGCAGAGGTCACAGCCCGTCAGGCTGAGGTAATAAATAGGCTGCAACAATAACAATTGCAGCCGGTAGCGGCTTCTGCATCCCATGCACCTCCTACGGGTATCTCGACAACCGAAGCCACTATGCAAACCACCAATGTCCAAGAGAATTAGGGTAATCCCGTAGAGCTGATTCTTGGATAAGCCTCCAAAGCCCTTGTGTATCAAACTGAGCCTCCATTTGAGTTTGAGGTTGACCCGACTGTGCTAAGGTCAACAAGCTGGAGAAGCTATTCAAAAGAGCACAGGGCATTAACTCTATCCCCAATATAGAAAACAGGTATATAGATTCTGCGGTGACGTTGCCCGATCGATTCAAAATGCCATACATCGATCGATTCGAAGACTCCAGAGACCCTATGGTTCATCTTCGACTATTTTAAGACATCCTGCGGCCGATGGGCCTGACCAAATTACAGAAGCTCTCACTCTTTGGCCAGACCTTGTCAGGAATATCAGCCATTTGGTATGCGAAGCTGGAGGATTCTGTGAAGCAGAGTTGGGAAGAAATGGCTGAGGCCTTTATAGCTCAATACTCGTATAACACAAATCGAGGTCACAACACGTGATCTTGAGGCAACGTGCCAAGAGCCAAAGGAGGGCTTCTCGGACTTTGTGACAAGGTGGAGGGCTAAGACTTCAATGATGACCACACGGCCTTTCGAGAAAGATAAGATAAGGATGGTAGTCCGCAATCTGCAAGGGAATTTGTTATAGAAAATGATCGTTATAGCTCTATTCACATTCACCAAGCTCCATGAGATAGGGGTTCAGATTAACGACGCCATGAAACAAGGGCTGATTAATGATGAGAAAAAGTAAGCAAAGTGGCCTTTTGTGCATAGTGCCAATGCAACCACCAGTGGTAGCACATCTGCGCGGCCAGCGGATATGAGCGTTGTCACTACCACAACCAAGACTGCCAATCCCTTTGCCAATACAATACCACAAACTTCAAACAACCCTATCCAATCCCGAAAGACATTTACCCCACTCTACATGCCTTTATCTCAAGCCATGAAGGTGTTGATTAAAAAGGGGCACCTCAAGCCATTAGAGCCTCGCCCGCTACTCGATTCTCTCCCATCTAAACACAACCTAGCCAAGTATTGTGCATTTCACTAGCAGCATGGTCACGACACCGACCAATGCTTCAGACTACGTCATGAGATTCAAGACCTCATTGACAATAAGGTGATTGCACCTCCCCAAAAGCAAATGTAACACAAACCCTCTCCTGGCCCATAATCAAGTTCCCCCACCTCGAAACCTAAACCTAATCCATACACTGGTTGTCCCCTATGATCCCAACGCATACATTACCCCTTCCCACCTACCCAGACCGATAGTGTTCATTCCTGAAAGCACAGATTTGTGCATGATGGACACGTCGGAACTTCAACCTAAGCCTGTGGTGGTGACAGTTGCAGAAGAAGGGAGGTTGGCCTTAGAGGAGAGTATGAGTCCGTTTCCTGAGTGCTCGGAGGACTTGTCTAAAGAGGTGTACGACCCAAGCTACAACATTGTGCCGATTGATCAAGTCAAGCCAGAAGTGATATTGCCAACTGCAGTGGACGTCAATGTAGTTAGAGAGAATGGCCCGAGGCAAGGTTCAGATGATTTTTGTAGAACTTGAGGTGGACTTAGACAACCTGCAGTTCTTTGACGAACAAGATTAAGGGGATGTGCAGATTGATTGGTTTGATTTGAATGGTTTAACGGATAGCTCTGGACAGTTGAGTGATGAACCCGACAAGGAGGAAGGAACTGAAACAAAACTGGAGGAAAAAGAAGCAAGAATTGCTGTAGTGGTCAGAATGACCGATAAAAAGGGAAAACTGCTGGAGAACACTGGCGTGAACAATTCAGCTCAGGAACTAGGCTCTGTGAGTACTGTGGATACGGAATAGGAAGCTGCGCTGAAGCAGTTTTCACAAGAAAGGGTGGAAGACAACCATAAAGCTGTAATAGCCCAACACCCTACAGGGGAAACTTGTGATGTGAGAGTGATCAGAACATAGCCGGACAACTGTTTGTCAGCTACTGAAGGTGTATGGTGGGAGGATGACGATCTATTTCTGGCCCACACCGATAAAGACTGGGGTGAGGGCCTTCCAAATGATACGTGGTATGTGGAAGAGATAGACCACATGACAAGAAGTGGGCGGTATTTCAAATCACTGCACTTAGATCAAGCTGAGGCCTCTAGGAAAGATAGAGAGGTTGAGAAACAGAAAGAGAAGCAGTTAGAGGGAGAGGCAGTGTTAAAGCAACTGAAGAAAATCCAAGCCGACATCTTAATTTGGGGTCTTCTTAGCATCCCGGGTGCATCGACAGACTGTATTATTAGCAATGGACAAAGCTAAGTTGTCCATTGACACTACCCCTGAACAACTTGTGGGATTGGTCTTCCCAGGTGGTGCTGGGCCAACCCTAACCTTTTCTGATAAAGAACTGTTGCCAGAAGGCTCAGCTCACAAGAAACCCCTGTACATATTAGTTGAATGTAAGGAAAAATGGGTACTGGTGGTGTTGATAGATACCGGTTTGGCTATCAACGTCTGTCCTTCCTGCACAGCTTAGACCGTCAAACTTCGTGCCCATAGCCCAAGTGATTCGGGCTTACGATAATACCAGTAGGGAGGTTATGTGCACGGTGCAAATCAGAGTCCAGGTGGGCCCAGCTCAGCGGGATGTCAAGTTTCATGTCCTGGATGTCCCGGCCGCCTTTAACTTACTGCTAGGGAGTCCCTGGTTGCATCTAGTGAAAGAAATCTCCTCTACCCTCCACCAAATGCTGAAATACCCTCACAGAAAAGTAGTGGCGATTGTTTTCGAGAATTCGTCTATCCATCCTCCGCCAGAGGTAACTACACTGGTGTTGGAGATCTTCATGGCGATGAGGATGTTTTCCTTTTGAGGTTTACTTTGGCCGAGGCCCGGGTTGTGCAAACCATCTTGGCTACTAACAAGGGAATGTATGTCAGTGCCTAATCAAACTATGTAATGAACAAACTGTAATATATTCTAGGAATGGGACTTGGAAGAAGTGGCCAGAAAGGTGTCATAGCATCGGCCGATGTGCTGCATAATCCACATGCCTTTGGTCTAGGATATGTACCTACCAAAGAGGATTGGGTCAAGAAAAAGAAGAGATGATAGGCAGAGCTAGAGCCAAGCAAGCCAGGAAACACTATGAGCTTGTTCACAGGCCAATCTGGTGAACGTTGAATGGCCACTTTGTTTGGGAAAGAGAAGACTTCCCCTTTTACAGTTTTCCCGAGCCCTGGATAAATTCTGTGAAGCAGCATGTTCCTGGATTCGAAATCTTCTTCGACCTGCAGCTGCAAAATAGTGATGCCAAGGAAAAGGTTGAGCCAAGTATTGAAGCTGAAAGGAGCATGGAAAGTGATTCGGACAACAGCGAGCTTGGAGTAGGGGCAGCACTAGCATGTCTCCTTACAGATCCTCCGGCTAACTCAGAGAACTTGGGGGATAACCTTACCATCTCCATAATAGAAGACCAACCAGGTGTGATCCTAGTCAGCAGCATTTTGGATGCATCTAAAGCACTATCTCTTATCTGGCAGCTAAAAGACGGCTATCTGTCTAGTTCTGAGTTGGATGATGAGCCAGAATCTGATTCCACAGAATTTGCAGAGTCAGAATCAGATTTCGGTTCTTCGAAGTATGAGTCTGGTATTCCTAGGAGTGATTACCCGGATGCCAAGGTCCTGTCCAGGTCCTCTTTTTTTCTTTTGCTTTTGAGTTGGTTGTAACTGAAGAGTTGGATCTTATGAATAAGAATGCTGTTGATTCTGAGTATTTCTCTATGTCGCTTGTTTATTGCATTGACCAAGATTTTCAGAATTTTAATGAAAACGAAGAGGAATGAATTTCTTTGGTTTTGAAAAACTTGATTAGTCGAGAGGAGGAGAGGTTTGCAAAACCCTGTGCTGATGAAATCATTGCTATTAATGTGGGTACTGAGAAGGATCCGCGGCTGGTCCAAATCAGGTCCATGTTGTCTTTGGAGGAGCACTAGTGCTTAGTCCCTTTATTAAAAGATTTCAAAGATGTTTTCGCGTGGACATACGAAGATATGCCTGGAATCGATCTTGAGATTGTACAACATCGAATCCCTTTTGACCCCGAGGCCCGACTCGTCAAGCATAAGTTGCGAAGAATCCGTCCGAATTGGGCGTTGAAAATCAAGGAAGAGGTCACCAAGCAGATCGAAGTAGGTTTCTTGTTAGTATCTGAATATCCGACTTGGTTGGCCAACATCATTCTAGTGCCGAAAAAGGATGGTAGAATCCAGGTGTGTGTGGACTTTAGGGATTTGAACAGAGCCAGTCTGAAGGACAATTTTCCCCTACCGCATATCGATGAATTAGTGGACTTCACTCCGGGTCATGCATTGCTATCCTTCATGGATGGGTTTTTCGGGTACAACCAGATTTTGATGGCGCTTGAGGATAGAAAGAAAATTGTATTTACTACGTCATGGGGTACCTATTGCCATCGGGTTATGCCATTTGGGCTAAAGAATGCTGAGGCTACCTATCAGAGGGCTGCAACCACTATTCTGCATGATATGATCCATAAAGAGGTCGAGGTGTACGTGGACGACATGATTGTCAAATCCAAAAAAAGGGAGGGCCACTACACTGCCTTGAAGAAATTCTTTCAATGGATTAGAGAATACAGATTGAGGTTGAATCCACAAAAATGTACTTTTGGTGTAACAGTAGGGAAAATGCTGGGCTTTTTGATCACATAGAGGGGCATCGAGGTAGATCCTTCCAAAATAAAGGCCATCTTAGAAATGCCACCACCAAGGACTGAAAAGGAGGTGTGAGGTTTTTTAGGTAAAATGCAATTCATAAGACGATTTATTTCTAACTTTGACTAGTAAACCACTATTTGGTCTCTTGAAGAAAGGGAAGAAATTCTGATGGGATGATCGATGTCAATTCGCCTTTGAATAGATTAAGCAGTACCTTTAGAATCTGCCAGTGTTGTCACCTCCAGAGCCAGGAAAGCCTTTGATTTTGTACCTGTCAGTAACAGACACAACTATGGGATGCATGCTTGCTCAGGAATCTGAGGATAGAGTGTAGAATCCCATCTACTATTTGAGCAAGAAAATGCTAGATTATGAGACCTGCTATACTCCATTGGAAAAAGCTTGCCTAGCCTTGGTATGTGCTACCAGGAAGTTGAGGCACTACTTGTTATCTCACTCTGCGATCCTGGTTTTGAGATTAGATTCCATCAAATATCTCTTTGAGAAACCAACGCTTACAGGTAGG
Source organism: Camellia lanceoleosa (assembly GCA_025200525.1). Classification (NCBI taxonomy): domain Eukaryota; kingdom Viridiplantae; phylum Streptophyta; class Magnoliopsida; order Ericales; family Theaceae; genus Camellia; species Camellia lanceoleosa. The sequence goes on from CM045761.1 coordinate 118,707,788, forward strand.
CTATCTTGTTGGTTGCTTATTCTCTCCAAATTTGATCTTAAGTATGTCACCCACAAGTCGGTCAAAGGAAGAGTTGTAGCGCAGTTCCTGGCAGGTCACCTAGTGGAAGGAGATGAAGCGGTGGAATACCTGTTCCCAAATGAAACAATTTTGCAAGTCGAGGAGAAGACTTGGATGATGTACTTTGACAGAGCGTCCAATCAATATGGTTATGGGATAAGTGTGTTGCTGATAGCACCCAACGACTCCCATATACTTTTTAGCTTTCAAGCTCTGGTTCAAGGTGTCCAAAAACAAAGTAGAATATGAAGCGTGTATCGTTGGTTTAGAAGCCGCCCTAGAACTAGGGGCAAAAAGATTGGATGTTATCAGGGACTCGAACTTAGTTGTTTCTCAAGCAAATGGAGACTGGAAAGTCAAAGAAGAAAAGATGAAGATCTACCACCAAACCTTGGACGTTCCGATTCCTAGTTTTGAAGAACTGACTTTCACGCATCTACCAAGAGAGAACAACAGGTTCACTGATGCTTTATCAACTCTATCTTCTATGATAGACATCACGCTTGGAGTTCAGATGCCTCCGATTATCATTGAGCAGAGATACACGCCAAGTTATGAAACTATCGCCGCAATAGATAAAACACAAGACAAAAACCCTTGGTACTACGATATTTGAAACTTCTTGGAAATTGAGATTTATTCACCTGGGCCAAATGCCAAGGAAAAAAGGGGAATACAATGAATGGCCGTCCAATTTATCATTTGCGGAGGTAAACTGTATAAGAGAGGTCATCTGGGAATGCACAAGTTGTGTGTTGAAGAAGAGGAATCAAAGCGCCTGATGGAGGCCATCCATGGAGGGGAGTGCGGAGTGCACATGAACGGAGTGATGTTAGGCTGGAAGATTCTCAGGCAAGGTTACTATTGGTCCACTATGGAGAAGGATTGCATTGGTTTTGTTCAGCGATGCCACAAATGCCAAATTCATGCTAATCGCATGAACATCCCGCCGTCAAAATTGTGCAACATGACTTCGCCATAGCTTTTCTCGGTCTGGGGAATTGATGTCATCGGCACAGTCACACCAAAAGGGTCGAATGGGCATGAATACATCTTCGTGGCAATTGATTACTTTACAAAGTGGGTGGAAGCCCAGTCTTATGCAGTGTTGAAAGCATCGCTGTAGACACCCCATTTTTGATCGTCCTCAAGACTTGGATGTTCTTGCAGGTACATCCGATGATGAGTTTGATTGCTCGTTGAGCGCTCGAAGTCCGCGGCGGAATGCCACAGGTTTGAGTTTTCCAAACCCTGCATCAATTTTGTCTCATTTTTGGATCATGTTTAGGTCCTTTAAACATGTTGTTGTTGATGGCCTATCGGCTATCCTTGGGCACTACCGGCCATTGATGCGCCCTGCTGACCATCAATGAGCCTCTACCGGCCATCACTGATGGCCGGCCAGCCACCAGTGTATCAGTAGATATTTTCTGATATTTTGTGCTAGTTGTTTGCATAGATTGAGCCATCTTATTGCACGTGTATGGCTGGATCTCTTTGAGGGGATTTTGCATTCTCTATATATAGAAGCCCCCTCTTGCATGTGGGGAGGGGGGGTTAGAAGTTTTTGAAGACCAAAAATTTCTCTCTCTCTCTCTCTCTCTCTAAATATTTTGTGCCTTATAACCTAAATTCTCTACACTCTTGCGTATAAGCCCTTGATCAAACTTGATCACCGTTTAGTTGAGGTTGCTTGAGGTTTTATTTGAGCTCTAGAAGAGGATTTTGGCTTGGTTTGACTTGTTTTTGTTGCCTAAATTGCATCTTGTCTTCAAGAGGTAAAATACTTGTGTTTTAAGCTTAATTTAAATACTTGTTTTGCCATCTTCACATACTATTTTGAGGCTGGTTTTGACCTTTGAAAATCTCTGTTTTCATGGTCTAAAATGATGGTTTGAGGTTTGTTTGGAGTTAGGGGTATTCTACTCTTCTTGTTGCTTGATTATTAAGTTGTTGTACCATCTTTCAAAGTTTTCTAAAACAACTTTTTTGGCCCTTTTAACCACTGAATCTCAGAGGATTTTCAGTGGTAAAAACTATGTTTTGAGATCCAAAATGGGAGGGGGTAGCCTCCCTTCCTTGTGTCTTATTTGCAAGCCTAGATGGCCTAACATGTAAGCATGATTTTCTAGCACTTTGTACCTTAATCTCAGCATGTTTTTGTTATTATTTTGGCTTGTTTAAGCACTATTTTGAGCTAGTTTGGTCCCTTGCGGCTTGCTTTGTACCCTTGTAGTGCAATTGTGCTTAATAGTTTAGCTTGTACTATGTTTCGACCTTTTATTCTAGCTATTTTTAGCATATTAAAGCATGTTTTAGGACTCCTTTTGGGCTATTTTAGGATTTTTTTGAAGTGTTTGTACCTTTGGAGCTTTGTATTGCACACCTATAGTGTTGTGCTCTTCACTAGTTTGGTGTTTTTGGCTTTTAAACATGATTTGCATGAGTTGCTTGCATGTTGTAGTATCATTTTGCATGCCATTTCAGCACTGAAATCTTTGCAATCTCCCTCTATTCTTTACTCTTCCATTTGTTTTGAAAGTGGCTTTGAGCCTCTTGTTGGCTTGAGAGTGGAATTGAGACTCTCATGCCTAATGGTTTAATTCCTTCGGGAGTTCATTACCAATAGCATGAGGCCTCTTTCATGCTCAAGGTACTTGTGGTTTATGCCCTCTTTCCATTAGAGGACACTCACCTTGGACTTAACCGGTTAAAGAATGGATCGGTAACTAAAATGAGTAAACAAAAGCGATAAGTAAAACTTGAGCAAGATAAGCATGTTGTGTTGCATTGCATGTGTTTAATCGGACGTTATATTGAACACAAAGAAGATTGGAACATTTCATACTCAAAGTGATGAAATGAGCCAATCTCCTTGGACTCCATCACCCTTGATCATGCATGATAGGGTGGTGGTCATTTGAGTCATCTTTGTGCATTTATTGAAATTGTGCAACTTGGATCTTTAGCCATCATGCAATGAAATTGCTTGATTGGTGGTTTTGGATCTAATAGTGCCACTCCTTTGAGGTTTTGAGATCATAAAGAGGGGCACAGTACAAATAAACCCCTCGAAAACCCTTCATTTTCCTCTATTTGTGCTCTGTTGCAGTGTGCTAACTCAAAGCATCAGTGGTCGGCAGTGGCTCACTGTGAAACCTCGTATTTTTGAGGTATTAATATTTTAATGAGAGATATTGGTGATTGTTTGGTGGTAAAATTTTTAGATGAGAATCTAACTTATTTTCTCTATATGATTTATCTCTTTTTACCTCCATCTCATTATTATCATTATTCATGCCTTTTATTTATTTATTTGTTTATTTTAGTTTCCTTTCTCTCCAAGTTACCTTGTCTCCAAGGAAGTTTTTTTTTCTTTTTCCCCAAGTACACCCCTTTCTTCCCCACCAAGTAAACTTTACTTTATTATTTTTGCATTTCTTTTGTCCCAAGTATCCTTGTCTACAAATTGAGCTCCCCTTTCAAATTCTTTCTATGGTTCTTTCCATATCTCTCTCCATTTGTTATATCGATTTAGAGTTTAGACTGAGAGTGTTTAGAGTGAGAGTAAGCATTTTCTATTGGAGGAGAGTTATATAGATTTTGTGAAATCTTACATACCTTATGGCTTAGAATTTGGAGATCCATGGAGAAATATCGAGATTCGAGTGTTGGCGACGGAAGAGATTGATTTGAGGTAATTCGGGTGATATACAATATGATTCCTTTAAATCTCTTGCAAAGAGTGTTTGTTTTAATTATTTCCAATTTGTAATCCTCTTGATTATTGTGATCATTTGATAAATCCTGTGAAATCATTATCTGTTGACACATTTGAGTACTCTGGTCATTCGATAAGTTTTTTGAAGTTGTTCTATGTAGTCAGTGTTGATTTTTCTGGCTAAATGACGTGGAATTGCTCCGTACATGGATCGAGTAGACCTTGCCAATAGCTTCGACCAATAGCCCAGATAAGCGGTAGTGCTTGGGTGAGGTGGGTGAGGCCGGTCACTGGTCATGTACCGGGTAGGACTGGGTATTTGGTCCTGGATAAATTATCATCTGTCAAGTTGACTTGTTTGTGCAATTGGGTAAATTGCTTGATTATTGAATCTAATCGTTTGTGTAATTGTTGGATCCCTGTTGATTTATTCTCTGTCCGAGCCTTGTTATTCCTGTTGTATTGTATACTTCCCGAATTAATTTATTTTTCAAGTGTGGAGCAAATCTAGTGGCGATTGAAGTTAAAAGATTTAAAGAATTATTGAGTTGGAGATTTTTAGGTCCACCACTATATATTATTTTTGGAGATTCGTAAAAATTATAAATTATAGACATTTGTGTAATTATTTTGGAGCCAATTTGTATTTTTGAGGTTATTAATTAGTTAGAATTTTAAATTTGAGGTTGAATTGATTTATTAACGGCCCAGAAGTTGGGCCGTTACACTCACTCTTGGCCGGCAAGGCACATTTTTGGCCGACAGGGGGCCAGCAGTAACCTACCTTGGCCGGCAGGCCACTGCTGGAATCCTCAGCATTGATTTGGTAAGGTGGGGCAAAAAGGTTTTCAAGTGTACTAAAGCCTACAAACAGAGCCTCTCAGGAGCAAAACTGGAGGGCTTTTAGGGGCGAAAACCGAGTGCATGCATTCTCCACTTCCCGAAGTAGAGCTGTGGCAGTGTAGTTTAGTTATTTCGCATGATTAGTTTATGTACATTGGCTTTGTAATTTAATTAATTAATTTTCTAATTAGTTAAGTGTTGTAATAATTAAGTAGCTTAGTGTAGACACCCCATTTTCGACCGTCCTCAAGACTTGGACGTCACCGCTTGAACACTCGGTGATCATCCATGTTTGTGTTCGTCTTGAGTTCCCGGAGGTCTCGGCTACGCGCCTTGCCTCAGGATCTCTCGACTCGACTGTTTCGTGTCTGGTTTTGCACCAAACACTTGTGCTCTTCCTTGGAGGGGCAGGGAATGGCTTGTGGGCCATCCCCACACTCCACCGGCCATGGCTTGAGGCCACCGGCTGTGTTTTGTTGCCACCGGCCAAAAATTTGGCCGGCCGGCACTCTAGATGGCTGGCCGGCTATCTTTCTTTGGTCAATTGCACTTTTGGCCGGCCGACTACTGTGCATCTGCTTTTGCAGATATTCTTGGGCAGTTGGCATACACTGTCACCCCCTCCATACACGTGTATGGAGGGATTGCCCTCTTGTTAGCTTCCTTTGGAAGCTTTACAAGAGACAATTGTCTATAAAAGAGAGGGTCTTCTCTCTTGTTGGGGGTTGGACAATTTAGACAGCATTTTTGAGTTCTAGGGTTAGGGTTTGCATATATCCTATCTCTATATCTCTCTCTTTGTGTATTTTGTGTGTGTTTTGCCTTGGTTTTGCACACAAACACCCACCATCACACCTTTTCTTGGAGTTGAGGCCCTTGAGGGTTATTTTTGGAGTTTTGGAGCTGGTCTGAGCTTGAGGAACCAGCTGGTCCATCATTGGTGAAGGAGGTCTACAAGGGTGAGAAACTAGTCCCTTTATTCCCCATTTTTGCATAGCTTATTTTCCTATCTTGAATCTGTTTTTGGGCTTAGTGTATAACATAAAAAAGTTCTATTTTTTAGCCCTCTAAATAGTTGGTTAAGGTTGCTTTAAGCTTTGGGGTTGTTTGACCCCTCTTAAGCCTTGAAAGGCTCCATTTTTGTGCCATTTTGGTTGAGCTCCGGGACCATTGTATTTGGGCCTCCTCACCACTGAAATCTTGAGGGATTTCAGAGGTGAGGATGGTGCCTTGAGGTCCTAGGAAGGAGAGGGCCATCCCTTCTCCTTGTTGTCCTTGAAAAGGGCCTTTTTAGCCTCATGTTTGAGCATCTAATTTAAGTGCATGTTGGCCATGTCTTAAGTGGTATTTGGTAGTATTTTGCCATGCATTACCTCTGTTTTGAGTTGGTTTGGACACACCTTGCATGCCTTGCATACATGTCTTGTAATGCCATCATTTAGTCTTAACATGCACCCAGGCTTTGACCCTTGTTCAAGCATATTTTAGGCCTAACTTTGTGAAGGTTTTGTGTTTATTTTAGCATGCTCAAGTTCTGTTTTTGGTTGTTTTGGTCGACCATGGCATGCGTAGTATAGCCCCTTTGTATTTTTGGCTTGCGAGCTTTAAATGCATGAACCATGAGCATGCATTATTTGCATTATTTCAATGGTTTAGAACCACTTACCATGTTATTTCAGAGCTTATAATGTATGCCTTGCATCCATGTATGCATCCTCTTAAGCATGCTTGAGAGTCGCTCTTTGTGCCTAAGTGACGGACCATGTTTATATGCATGCTTGTATGTGTATTTGGCTCTATTTCCTTAGTTGTTGGCCACTGTTTTAGGCTTGTTTGAGGGCTACCTAATTTAGTTTAAGTCCATCCCCTTACTTGTTGTACGCTTTGTATGCTTCTTTGTATTGCCATGTCGCATATTAGCCAATATGTCTAGGTTGCATTCCATTTGCATGCATGCTTGACCTCTTGAAGTACTTGTGATAAAGGTTGAGTTCCATTGGTTTGTCTATGTGCATTGCATTCCATATCAAGATGCACACTTGATTCTTTGGGCCATCATGCATGGAAATGCGCGATTGGTGGTCCGAGAATCGAGGCCCATCCCCCTTTGAGTCATGCACATGATAAGAGGTGTGGTTGGTGCATACATAGCTGGAAATGCATTGCCATGCTTTGTTTTGCCCTCTGTTGCTGTCAACACAGATCCTGCAGGAAGATTTGGCCGGCCGGCCATCTTCAGTGCCGACCGGCCATATACTAGTGGCCGATAATTCAATTTGTAGCCGGTGACCATTATCCATGGCCAGTGACCAATTCCCTTACCCGGTATGCCCACAAGGTGCAGAGAGCATATCACGACTTGTGCGCTTCAGAGGAGCGTAATAAAAACAGAGGCATCTTGTGCATGGCAATGACTTTCCGAGCAGAGCCGAGTGCGCATGCATGGGACTCTCTTCCCGAGGCCGTTGTTTATTGCTTAAATAAATTAGTTAATTTGCTTAGCTAATTTAATTGATTTGTAATATTTAATTAGCTTGTAGGTTAATTAAATTGTAATATTTATTCGGACCCTCTGAATGAGGGCAAATTTGTAATAAGTGTGGGTGCATGTGTGCATGTCTTCTAACCCCCACTTCTTTCTCCCTTTTATTTATCCGCTTACAATGGTTAGATTTAGGGCATATTTACTTTAGCATACTTTGTGCTATGCATGCGTGCATCATTCATCAGTATTGCATGCACCGGGCTCGACACATCATGCTAACTACATAAGTATTTCAAATCTAACTTGAATACATGCTACTTGTACATTTACACATGTCATTTATAGACTAGCCGAGCCTAATCCAATGACATCCCGCATGTGTTGCATTAGCCATTTCAAACATGAACTAGGATCATGCATTGATTACTAACTAGTTTCTGTTTTGGCTTGGAGTACTAGGTGAGCTTTTTATGGTTTAGCATACCGCATGCGTGTGAGTGTTGCCATGATAGCATGATTACCATGAGGCTAGCTGCTTATATGATATAACTGCCTGAATGCTTGTGGGTGAAGGTTGGATTGTATAAGTTGGGACAACTCGTTGAAATCCATATTTTAGCCTACTTGCGAGTAGCAAATTCCAAAGCGTTTTCCAAACAAACGGATATGCAATGTTTTGTTCCGATTTAGGCGATTTGGTCTATACTTGTTTGCTGTATGCATAACATAGTAATTCTAGGCTAATGACCGGAATAAGAACACGTAATGTTTTCAAAATAAGATATCACAGTTAGTAGAGGCCGATCTTCGGATCGGGCGAGAGGGGGTGCTCATAGCTGACCTTCCTCAATCGTTCCCAAGTTCCCGAGCCGAGGCAACTTTGGTGATGACGGACACGTGGCTTTTGGCACCGAGTCAGGGTTTCCTAAATTCCCCCAAAATAAATATTTAGGTGGCGACTCTGTATCTGGCGAAACAGTCCATGTTTCGCACTTCTTTCAAAAATATGTTTTCTCAAAACGATTTGACAGATTTGGACTCTTTGGTTCAGATTAAGAACCGTGACAATTTGAGTCCAAACTATAGTAGGCCCACAGATGAACAGAACGGGACTCATCCTCCCGGGGCGTTCAGGGACGTCTACACTTAGCTTAGCTATTTTGTTATTTTGTTTTGTAATAATTAGTCTAATTAGTTTAATTAGATTAGTTTGATCAGATTAGTTTAATTAGATAAGTGTGCATGTGTATGTGCATGTCTTCCAACCCTGTGTCTTTCTCCCTTTTATTTAATCGCTTTCGATGGTTAGATTAGGGACATTTTCAATTAGCATACCTCATGCTCGCATGTTTGCATCATTCATTTGTATTGCATGCACCGAGGTTCAGCGCATCATTCAAACTGCATCGTTATTTCAATACACTTCTTTGAATACGTGTTTCAAAGCATGTTATCAAAGTGTTGCAAATACCATGATTAGGTAGCCGAGCCTATTTAGTTGCATTATTGCATGTGTTGCATTAGGCATTTTGTATAGTTAGGATCATACATTGTTTCTAACTAGTTTTTATTTTGGTTTGGAGTACTCGGTAAGCTTTCACACTTTAGCATGATTGCATGAGTGTAATTGTTACATTGCCATGTTTCGCATGCTTGCCATGAGGCTATGTGCTTATTTGCTAAACTACATGAATGCCTGTGAATGAAGGCTTGATTGCTTGAATTGGAACAATTCAACGAGTGTGAGTTTTAAGCCCACTTTGTGAAGTGGCAAATCATGTTTTAAGCCCATCATGTTGATGGCAAATCCGCGTTTTAGCCTACTTGAGGGTGGAAATTTCAAACCATTTTCGAAAACAAACATGAGTTGAATTTGTTCCAATTCTTGCAATTTTAGTCTATACTTGCTTGTGCGCATCACATAGTAAAGTTAGCTAATAACCGGAATAAGAACACATAAGGTTTATAAACAAATATATTATGATTAGTAGAGGTCGACCTTTTGTTTGGGCAAGCGGGGGTGCTTATTTTAAGACCTTCCCCTTTCGTACCGAAGTTCTCGAACTGATGCAACTTTGGTGATGACGGACACGTGGCCTTTGGCACGAGTCAGGATTTCCTAAATTTCCTAAAAATAAAATATTTAGGTGGCGCCTCTGTAATCTGGCAAAGCAGTCCAGTTTTTGCATTATTTGATTCAAAATCGATTTTCCAAAATGATTTACCGGATTGGACTCTTTGGTGTTTATCAGTTCCACATTGCACTTTGTGAGATTAGATTCAGAACCGTGACAGGAGTCTGAACTGTAAGACCAATTCGAGCTCTCCGAAAGGGGGCGCGAAAAAGTCGAGCTACAATTCCATGTGGCCAAGTTCATCCGAAACAACATCATTTGCCGATACAGAGTCCCAAACAAGATTATATCAGATAATGGCTCCCACTTCAACAAGGAGGTGATACTCTTTGGAGAAATACAATGTGGCTTTTCATAAGTCATCTACATACCGGCCGCAAACCAACAGAGCAGTTGAAACCGCCAACAAGAACATAAAGAATATCTTGCAGAAGATGGTTGAGACTTACAGGGACTGGCCAGATAAATTGCCATTCGCACTCTGGGGTTATAGAACTTCAGGAGAAACTCCTTATTCTCTCATCTACGGTATTGAAGTTGTTCTACCAATTGAAACAGAAGTCCCATCGTTGCGAGTTATGGCTGAGTGTCAAATAGTAGAGGAGGACTGGCAACAAAGCAGGTTCGAAGAGCTGATGTTGTTTGATGAGAGAAGGCTGAAAGCATTGTGTAGATGTCCTCGAACGTCCCAGGAAAATCCCGTTTTGTTCATTGGGCTCACTACAGTTTGGACTCAATGTCACGGTTTTGAATCTAATCTCACGGAGTGCAATGCAAGACCGATGAATCATCAAAGAGTCCAAATCCAGCAAATTGTTTTGAAAAACTGATTTTTAGAAAGAAGTGCCAAACATGGACTGCTTTGTCAGATACAGAGTCGCCACCTAAATATTTTATTTTGGGAGAATTTAGGAAACCATGACTCGTGCCTAAGGCCACGTGTCCGTCATCACTAAAGTTACCTCGGCTCGGGAACTTGGGTACGATTGGGGAAGGTCACTTCGTGAGGACCCCCGCTCGCCTGATCAAAGATCGGCCTCTACTAACCATGATATCGAGTTTTGAAAACATTATATGCTCTTATTCCGGTTATTAGCCTAGAATTACTATGTGATGTACACAACATACAAGTATAGACTGGATCGTTTGAGTTAGAACAAAACATTTTATGTTTGTTTATGTGAAAAATAATTTGATGGTGCTACTCGCAAGTAGGCTAAGACGTGGATTTGCCACCCTCAAGTGGGCTTAAGAAAACATGATTTTGCCACTCTCAAGTGGGCTTAAAACTCTCAATTGGTGAATTGTTCCAATTCAAATAACCCAACCTTCACCCACAGGCATTCAGGCAGTTATATTACATAAGTAAATAGCCTCATGGTAAGCACGCTATCATGGCAGTCACTCACACGCATGCAACGATGTTAAAGCATAAATACTTACCAAGTACTCAAAGCCAAAGAAAGAAGCTAATTAGAAATTATGCATGAATCCTAACTATGCTGAAATGCCTAATGCAATACATGCAAAAATGCAACTAAGATAGGCTCAGCTATTCTAAAATGGCATATGAAATGCAACAACTGATACACGTATTCAACTCGGAATTGAAATACAATGCAGTTAGTATGATGCGCCGATCCCGGTGCATGCAAGACAGATTAATGGATGCAAACATCCGAGCATAAGTATGCTAATTGAAACATGCCCTAAACTAACCATCATAAGCTGGTAAATAAAAGGGAGAAAGACGTGGAGTTAGAAGGCATGCATCACACACACAGGCAAACTTATTACAACATTGCCCTCTCTCGGAGGGTCTGAATAAATAATACAGAATCGAATTAACTAATTATTACACAACATTAATTAATTAACGAATTAACTAAGTAAGGAAACTAGCATGCAAATTAAACAAAATGGACTGCCTCAGCTCTGTTCCGAATGATAGGGATGCATGCATGCTCAAGTCGCCTTGTCGGGAAATCCATCACGATCCCCCGATTTGCCTATGTTTGCAACTGGTCCTAGAACACTGTACAAAGCTCCAGAAGGCTACTGACTAGCTTTTGCTGCTGGTTTCCGGTTTGCTGCAACAGAGAACGAGAAAGGGGCATAGCAAAGTATTTTCAACATATGTGTGCATGACCACTCTCCCTATCATTGCACAAGCTCCAGGGAGTGTAGTCCTCGATCCTCGTGCCACCAATCATGCATCTCGATGCATGATGGCCGTGGAGTAGGATTGCACGACTCGATGTAAAATGAATACACATATAAACACAACAAGGTGTAAACTCCATCATGGGTAATCCAGAGTGTCGGCAACCGAGAATCGAGACACGTTTCGTCACTTGGAGTACGAAACGTCCCTCGTTTCCCGTGTTTGGACTAAACCCTATTCCAAACACAATGCAATATACATGGCATACACAATGCGACTAGCATGCAACCCTAAACGCAATGCAACCTAATCATGCTAGCATGCGAGGGATGATATGCAAACATGCAACTAGCATACACAATGCTACGGACTAAGAATGACATACTCAATGCACATGAACTATATGGCATACGCAATGCACATACGAAGATGGACATGCACGAAGACATGAACAAGGCATACACAATGCGACGATCAAGCATACGACAACATCGATTATATGGCATACACAACGCAAGATGGACTTAAACCAAGATGGATGGGCCTCAGCCACACCCAAATCAGTGGCCAAACATGATGAAAATGAAGCAACAACACACATGCAAACATACACAAATGCAAGGGACCAAACCTAAGCCACAAAGTGCAACTTCACCAAAGCATGGTAAGCATGAAATATGGCATACAATCACATATTTTCCAGCTGTGAAATGACATGCAAGACGGTCCCGAATCATGCAAACACCTCACACAATGCATGCTAGATGGCCCAAATACCGAAACTAGTGAAGTGGATTACACTATAGGCTTGCAAAACAATAGTCAAATGGCCAAACCAGCCCTAAACAGTTCCTATGCAGGCCAAAACAGTAGCAAATATGAACTAAAATGATGGCTCGCAAAGCATGGAAATGAAGCTCATGCAATGGTCCAAAACTGAGGTATTCATGCATAACTCTCAAACACATTTAAAGAGTAGAAAACATGAGAATATGGCATACATATAAGCTCTGAAATATGATTCACAATGATTCCAAAACATGGAAACACCTCAAAATAGGCATGCAATAGGCTTCAAAACTCAAAGCTAGGCAAGGGTATTGAACTACAACCATGCATAGCAAACATCATTCGACCGTGAGGCCCAAAAATAGAGCTAAGGTAGTCCAAAACATGCACAAAATCAGTTTAAGGCATGGCCAAAAAGTGCTAGAATCAAAGGCCAAAATAGCATGCAATGTAAGCTAGTAAAGAGGATTTGCACTACAAGCATGTGAGGCAATCAAGAGGCCACTAAAACAGAAAAATTCAGAGGTATGACATACCATATAAAGCCCAAAAACCCACTGAAACATGGTTAATCCATGCAAGAATGAGATGCTCCTTTGATATGCTATGAAGAGGGTTATTCTACACATGCAAGATGGACATCCAATATGGCAAAACAAGCTCTGGACAAAGTCTATGCAGGTCCTAAAACTCATCAAAAATGGCCTGAAACATGGCTTGGAAGCATGCAAATAAGGGCTCCTTTGTAAGGCCAAAAATGCTAGAAAACAAACAAGGAGAGAGAGGGTCACCCCTCTCTGATTTTGGCACTCAAAATAGCATGCTAGCCACTGAAAATTCACTGGATTTCAGTGGCTAAAAGGCCAAACAAAGGCCAACACAAATGCTCTAAGACATGGCTCAAAACAAGGTAAAATGAAGCATGCAAGGGGGTAGATGATCCCCAATAGAAAAATGATCTTAAACAAACATGTTAAGGGCATCAAAATGAGACTTTTTTCAGTTTACACCGAAGCTCAAATATGCTTTCAAGTATAGCTAAAAGATGAAACAAAATAAAGCCTTAAAAGGGAAAAAGTGTGTTACTCTTGAAGCACAAAAGGACCAGCAACCTCTGGACCGCAAAGACAGCCTCTCAACCTCTGAAAATGGCCTCCAAGATGCTTAGAGTAATGGTGGAGGGGTTAGGTTGGGAGATGGTATGCAAAGGTGTAAGAACCATGCACTTTTTGAGCTTGGATATAGAGATATAGAGGGAGAAGTCTTGTATGCTTTAGACAAATTTTTTTTTTTTTGGAATTCTCTACAAGGAAGGGGAGCCCTTCCTTTATAGACAATAGGGAATAAAGCTTCTCCTAGAAGCTTAAAACCAAGGTCAAACATCCTCCATACATGGAGGATGCAGTCTGTGCCTCCCAGCTGGCACAACTGGAATCAACTCACTGAGACAGAACTGATGGGAGCTGGCCAACCAGTTCAAGTGGTCGGCCGACCACTTGCCCTGGTCGGCTGACCAGGGTCAAAAGGTTCAAGTGGTCGGCAGCCTTCCAGGGTGGTCTCCACATGAAATGCAAGCAAGTGGTATGGTGGGAGACCAGTAAATGTGGCCCAAAAACCAAGGAGACCAGCTTCTTGTCAAGAAAATCAGCCGGCGAAGAGAAAGGTGGTCTCCAAGCAGAAAAGGTGGTCTTCCACCCTTGTACCACCTTCCAAACAAGGAAAATAGGGTCCATGCCAAAAATGAACCAAGACGGATGCAAAACGAGAGTTCGGGGGCCAAAACGCGTAGCTAGGTGCCCCGAAAACTGGCTGTTGAGCACTGAAAGTGGCGTGCGACCACAAAAGTGGTCTCCTAGGCCACACTGTCCCTCTAGACAAAGGACACAAGGTGTGTACCAAAAACCGGGCTAAACGGAGTATGTTAAGCGGTCTCGAACCGTGGCGCATGGCCGACGGCTTCGAAAATCGAAAACTAGTCTCCAAATGGGAACAATGGCCTACGACCATGAAAAGCAGTCTACGACCATTAAGAGATGGTCTACAGGACCTCTCCCTCCCTCCGGGAAGAGAAAACAAGGCCTGGTCTGTAGACCGAGTCAAAGCACAAAACGTTCTAAGGCTCGGAAGCAAGGCTCTCAGCCGAACCTTCGAAACCTCGAAACGAGCACAACATGTGCAATCACCGAGCGCTCAATCGATGACGTCTGAGTCTTAAGGTCGGTCAAATATGGGGTGTCTACAGTTGCCCCTCTTTGACAGAACTCGAAAGTCATAAGTGACGGGAGTGAAAGTCAAAGCCCAGAGACGACCCGTTTTTGACAAGGCCGAAGACTTAGACAAACAGGCAAGATAATCAAAGAGATGTGCCTACATGCAGGGGCAAGATGCAAAAGACATGCACAAGACCGAACATTACTTGCGATCATGCGAAGAAAGCTGTAATGAAGCAAATATACACAATAAATGCAACAACTTTAAGCAAGAATGCAAATCAAACTACATTTCATGCAGTAAGAATGTAAGAGAATTATACAATTCTTGCTACGTCCCACACGGAGAATACAATACCTGTCCGGTTCGTCTGGTTGCACCAGCTTCGAATGAACCGTACATACAATATCGTGCCTGAAAGAGGAAGAAACTCAACAGGTACAATATCGTTAGAAACAGTGCGTGGCAATGCAAGCGAAAAGTGCGTAACAACGCAAGTCGAGGGACGCATGACAATGCAACCTAAGTGTGACGCATAACAATGCGGAATACAATGGAATGCACTAACAAGTGCTGATAAGATGTGCAAGATAGCGCGATGCAATGCACTAACAAGTGTAGGTAAGGGTGTGCAAAATAGCGTGAGCAATGCAAAATGATATGCAATATTATGAAAACAATGCAAATGATATGCAATGTATTTGAGATGATCAAACCACAAGCAGTACAAAACCACGCAAATATCATGAAGGGATGGAGATGCAAGATTAAACTTCATGCCTACCATAGAAAAGGTGCCGACACCCTCAAACCTCAATCTCCTTAGTGGAATGGGTGCGTACACATGCGGAACTATGTGTGTCGTAGACAGAACACAAAATACAGGTAAGCGGGTAGCATGATCTAAGTGAGGAATGATCTGCTGAGGAAAGATCGTGATCCTAAATGCTGGATGCAACAGACTAAAATACAATGTAATGGATGCAATGGATGAATTGAATAAGGCGCGCGGCCAAACCATACCTTGCCTAGAAAAAGCATAGACATTAACAAACCACGTCTAACATAGAAATGGTCCCGTCACCCTCAAACCACAATTCCCTTAGTGGAGTAGGCACGTGCACATAATCTCATAACCGTGCTTTATCGTGAAAAGTATGGGTACATGCCAGTCCAAGCTTAACATGGAAAGGCGCAGGCGGTACAATGATATGCAGTGAATGCATGCAGTATATGCTATGTACAATGCAATGTAATAGCTAAAATGCAATGGATGGAGTGGATAAGGCGCGCGGCCAAACCATATCTTGCCTATAAAAGGCATGGACCCAGACAAACCACGTCTAACACAGAAATGGTGCTGTCACCCTTAAACAATAGGTGCGTACACATAATCTCATAACCGTGCTTTAACGCGAAAAGTATGGGCCTATGCCAGACTAAGCTTAACATGGAAATGATGCAGGTGACACAATGGATATGCAGCAGATGCATGCGATAGATGCTATATGCAATGCAATGTAGTAGCTAAAATGCAACGTAATAACTAGGAAGTGAAGGTACCTTATAGGGGCAATTGGCAATGACTTACCTCATGCTGCTGGGGATCTTTCGCTTCTTCTCGGTTGAACCGCAAGTACTTCTTTTCACCCTGGCTATGGTCACAGCTTTCCTTATTCTCCAACAGGGTGATAGACTAGGTTGGTTCAGTATCCAGAATTGAGGTACATACACATGCTATCTCAATCTATGGGGCTGTCATACAGATTTCAAGCCGAGGATATACCCTTGGGTATTTAAACCAGACTTTAGTCTCAAAAATCCCAAACCTTTGCGTTCTAGGCATGAGCCATTCGAACTCTAGTTTTCACCGTCTCAGTTGGTCTCCTAGGAACTCACCACAAACACAAGCAGGTGGCTATACCAGACCATCGGAAGTCGTTCGGGCACGACAAACACCAAAGGAATTGCACCTTTAGAGGATTTAAGGTCTCCTAGACCGGAGAGTGCACCAGACAGTGTGAATGAAAATGCAGGATTTAAGGTCTCCTAGACCAGGGAGTGCACAAGACAATGCAAATGATACAAAAAAACAAAGTGCACAAGACAGTGCAAGTGAAAGTGAGTGCACAAGACAGTGCGACGCAGAGGGAATGCACAAAATAGTGCGATGCGCAAGAAAGCGCGAGTGATAAACTGCACAAAACAGTGCGATGCGCAAGAAAGCATGAGTGATAAACTGCACAAAACAGTGCAATGCGCAAAATAGCGCGATAAATTGCATCCACCATGCAAGACTTGGCACACAGCTTACGACATAGCATTCCGTTCATTTGGCATACAGCTCACAACACAACACTTTGTTTGTTTGGCACACGGCTCACAACACAATATTCTATTCATTCGGCACGCAGCTCGAAGCACAACACTCTGTTTATTTGGGCATACAGCTCTTTTGGTCACAACGCTCATTCGGGCACACAGTTCATTTTGGGCACACAGCTCATTTTGAGCACACAGCACATTTCGGGCACACAGCACATCTTGGACACACAGCTCATGTTGGGCACATAGCAGATCTTGGGCACACAGCTCATCTTGGGGGCACATAGCTCATTTTTTGGGCACACGGCTCATTTCGAGCACGCAGCTCATTTCGGGCACACGGCTCATTTTTCGAGCACACAGCTTATTTCGGGCACACAGCTCATGTCGGGCACACAGTAGATCTTGGGCACATAGCACATCTTGGGGTCACACAACTCATTTTTCAGGCACACGGCTCGTTTCTGGCACACGGCTCGTTTCGGGCACACGACTCATTTTTCGAGCTCACAGCTCATTTCGGGCACACGGCTCATTTTGGGGCACATAGCACATTTGGGGCACGCAACTCATTCTGAACACACAGTTCATTTCGGGCACATAGCTCCTTTCGAGCACACAGCTCATTTTTCGGGCACATGGCTCATTTGGGGCACACGGCTCATTTCGGGTACACGGCTCATTTTAGGGCACACAGCACATTTTGGGCACATAGCTCATCTTAGGGGCACACAGCTCATTTTGAACACACAGTTCATTTCGGGCGCACAACACATTTCGGGGCACGCAGCTCATTCTGAATACACAGTTCATTTCGAGCACACAGCTCCTTTTCGGGCACGCAGCTCATAAATTTTCATTTCTGAACACACAGCTCATTCACTTCATTTTGAACACACAGCTCATTCACTTCATTTTGAACACGCAGCTCACATATTTCAATCCTGAACACGCAGCTCATACATTTTCATTTGCACGCAGCTCATTCTAAATTCTGAACACGCAGCTCATAAATTTTCATTTCTGAACACACAACTCATTCACTTCATTTTGAACACGAAACTCACACATTTCAATTCTAAACATGCAGCTCATACATTTTCATTTGCACACAGCTCATTCTTAATTCTGAACATGCAACTCGTAAATTTTCATTTCTAAACACACAGCTCATTCACTTCATTTTGAACACGCAACTCACATATTTCAATTCTGAACACGCAGCTCATACATTTTCATTTGCACACAGCTCATTCTTAATTCTGAACACACAACTCGTAAATTTTCATTTCTGAACACATAGCTCATTCACTTCATTTTGAACACGCAGCTCACAGATTTCAATTCTGAACACACAGCTCATCCATTTTCATTTGCACGCAGCTCATTCTTAATTCTGAACACGCAGCTCGTAAATTTTCATTTCTGAACATACAGCTCATTCACTTCATTTTGAACACGCAGGTCACACATTTAAATTCTGAACACGCAGCTCATCCATTTTCATTTGCACGCAGCTCATTCTTAATTCTAAACACGCAGCTCGTAAATTTTCATTTCTGAACACACAGCTCATTCACTTCATTTTGAACATGCAGCTCACACATTTCAATTCTGAATACGCAGCTCATACATTTTCATTTGCACGCAGCTCATTCTTAATTCTGAACATGCAGCTCGTAAATTTTCATTTCTGAACACACAGCTCATTCACTTCATTTTGAACACGCAGCTCACACATTTCAATTCTGAACACGCAGCTCATACATTTTCATTTGCATGCAGCTCATTCTTAATTCTGAACATGCAGCTCATAAATTTCAATTTCTGAACACAACTCATTCATTTCATTTTGAACACGCAGCTCACACATTTCAATTCTGAACACGCAGCTCATACATTTTCATTTGCACGCAGCTCATTCTTAATTCTGAACATGCAGCTCATAAATTTTCATTTCTAAACACACAGCTCATTCACTTCATTTTGAACACGCAGCTCACACATTTCAATTCTGAACACGCAGCTCATTCTTAATTCTGAACACACAGCTCATAAATTTTCATTTCTGAACGCACAGCTCATTCACTTCATTTTGAACACGCATCTCATACATTCCACTTTGAACACGCAGCTCACACATTTCAATTTTGAACACGCAGCTCATAACACAACACTGCTCGATCTGAACACACGGCTCATAACACAGTATTCTTTCAATTTTTAACATACAGCTCATTCTGAACATATAGGATGTGATGACAGAACATGCTGAAGTTGAAACAAACTCAGATGCCCGACATTTTCCCTTTATTTTTTTTTCTTTTGCTTGGAAGTCTGGAACCTATATAGCTTCAGATAGGTCCTGGTTTTACTGTTCGCACATGACCTAGGTTGAACCCTGCGATTTTATGAAAGAACAAATCTTGTTTTGCATAGATATGGAGAACAGCACGACACTCGGAGCGCAAAATGATTTTATTTTTGAAATTGAGAGATGAGTTCTTGATCGGGTTATTGAGCCTACGACTGAACACAGCGCACTACGACTCAACAACGAAAAACAAAAGGTAAACAACCTAAACACATCGAGTAACACTCGAAACGACTCAAAACAAGAATTGAGATACAACAAAAAGACAAGACACTTAGACGTGCACAGGGAGCCTGTTTCTCTGGGTATTGTTTCCTACCCTTTTCTTATTTGTGATTCTTACATCACTCGGCCCTCAAGCTCTGTTTTTCTGAAAAAGCCCTTTTTCCTCACTTTTTCTCTCAGCGCACATCTCTCTATTCTTCAATCTCTCATTTTTTATCCCTCCCCTGGGTGGTTGATGGATAAACAAGAAGTTGCGAGCATTTGCCCCTAGCATTCTGCTAGATTCTCTTCTTCTGCTCACAACAGTGAACTTTCCCGCAGAGGGATTGCACTACAACTGGGTGTGTAGCAAATCTGTAGTTGACATCAGTTGATGATGTTCTGCTGGGGAGTTTGGACATGCTCAAATGTGTCCAAACGAGGGAGTGGAATATCTTGATCCATTCCAGTTCATGCTTCGCACTTGGCTTGATACCTCATTGCTTGGAGGATGTTGAGAGCTTTCAGCCCTTTGTTGTTAGCTTCAGTTATGCCCTTTTTTTGGCAGGTAGAGTGCCCTTTTTGGCAAGTAGTGTGCCCGTTTTTGGCAAGTATGTTGGCAACGGGGAAAAGACAGAACACATGACTCAACTGTGCCCCTAGTTCATTATTTTGACCATTTTTTGTTTTTGCTTTCTACTAAAACAATTTTGACCAATATGAAGGTTAGATTAACACACTTGTTCAATTTTCTGATTTGAAATCATGCAAGTTAGGTTATGAGCACTGAAAATTTTCCTTTTTGAGTCCAAGAAATGGTCCACTTTTGGAAAAGTGGAATAATTTTCGAGAGAATTAGTCAACCTTAGTAAAAATTCTCAAAACTATTTTTGCAAACGGCCACTGCTCAACGAGCACAGAACCTACTCTCGAGATGCACAACCTTAGATCCGAAGGAGAATTGCCCCTTGTCTGAACGGCATTGCATGGCAACGGAGAGTTGCCTCTTGTTTGAATGGCACCGCAGCGCATTGTATGGCAATAGAAAGTTGCCCCTTTGTTTGAATAGCACCGCAGCACATTGTAACCAGTTTTCAAGGTGACGATCACAACCGAACTCTCGGATACAGAGAAGACAACGATGATTAGAACCATTACATAGACACAGTCGATTTGGAAGTGTTTGTGGCTGGACTTCAAAATGAAGTTGCCTACGTATCCCAAACATGGGAATCAAGCCTTACGTAGTTCGGGGGTTAAGGCACACTCGGGTATTAACCTCCCACCTTTTACGCTCTAACTTTTGCCAAGGCCGCCCTTCCGGGTTTTCAACCTTGCGAGCTATGTTTTTCTTTTCTTTTCAATTCTTTTCATGTTTTTTCATGTTTTTTTTTTTTTTTTTTTTCATTCTTTGCATTTATCTTTTTTTGGTTCTTTTTCTTCTTTTTCTTGCCCTAACTTTTGCCTGGGTTGCCCTTCTGGGTTTTCGGCCCAACGAGCCTCTCAAGGGTAAAAGTGTGGCTTTGTCCTTGTCAAATGGTTTTCAGATCTTGAAGTCATTTGAATCCAGGAGAATGGCTGATGTTCACTGATGATGTAGGAGTCCATCCAATGGGGGCTGAATTACCCCTAGTGTTGTAGATAGGATCTCAGTTGTTCTTCAGCAATACTTTCTTCTTTCTTCCTTTCTGGGATTTGGCATTCTTGTCGGTCTTCATTAATTTGCAGGATGATCCATCTTCGGCTCTTCGAGCACATCTGACATTTTTCTACCCCTAGTTCCAGGGGTGCTTCTGATCTAGCTTTGCAAGCTTTTTTTGACGATGGCTGGCCTTCTCGACCTGATTTTATTGCCGTTAACGCATAGGCTGCTTCGAATCAGGCCACACAGGCCTCACATTACAGTTGACTGTTGAACACTCTGAATTAAGGTCCAAGGTTTGAAAGCAAGGGGTCGAGCCTCGAGGCTGAGAGCGATCCTAAGCTGCACAATCTCAAGAGCGATTCCACACAGGTCTTCGTAGTACTGCGCAAAATATTTTTTGAAATCTTTTAAGAAAGTGACTAGTCGCTCACGCCGAAGACACTGCGGAACCAATCTGGATCAGGCTAGGATCCTTCTCAGTACTCACATTAACAAACATGATCTCAGTCATTAAGGGCTTAGCATGCCTCTCTTTCTCTCAATTGATCAATTTTTGCAAAAACCGAGGAATTCCTTCTTCTTCGTTTTCAATACAATGTTCAAAAAGTTTTGAAAAAACTTAGGTCAATGCAACAATTTCAAGGCACAGAAGAGCAGGTGGAATGCACTATTGTTTCATTCTAAACTTGCTGGCACAATAGGCTCAAAGTAGAAATAAGCACAAAAACATGAAAGCCACAGCTGTTTCATTCAGATCTTCTGGTGTAACTGGCTCCACGACAGAAACAGACTCAAAAGAAAGCGAAAAGACAATCATAAAACAAAATAGTGATATCCGAGGTAACACCCCCGGAATCATTCGACTCCTATACAACAGGACTAACTCGTTTTAACAAGATAGACCTCAAACAAAAAGACTAACTGAAAACAAAGAGACAGACTCAAAACAACACAACAAAACTAACTCAATACCCAAGCCAAAACGTAAAATAACCAGCATTCGCAAATGCTCAAAACAGTGCGTGCCATACGCCACATGTGAAGTAAACTGAGCGCCGCCGGCAGGTGGTTCACCCCCTGATCACATCACATTATCCTTTAGATTCACTAATCCAGTGACGATAGACTTTGCTGAGCTTGGTGGGAGGACGACCCCGTTGTCAAACAAATCCTGTACTTCGTGGCGAAGACGGAAGCAATTGCCGGTGGTATGACCAATCTGTTGATGCTACACACAGTACTGGGTAGCATCATGACCTGGTAGAAGATGAGCAGGGCGAGGCCGAGGCTCAAGGGGTTTAAGATGCCCCTTTTTTAGCAAGGATTTGAAGTGCCTTAGACAGAGGCATATAGAGGGCATAGAAGACCTTGCGACCTCGGGGTGGGTACTTCAAGGTTTGTGGATTTTTGCTGGGCGCACTAGCGAAAGGGTCAGCAGGTGTAAGCTTGGTTTGCCGATCTCTTCCAAGTGCAGGATTAGAGCTCAAAGGATCGTTTCTGGTACGACGGCCCTTCTCCCGGTTTTTCCCTTGGCTTGAAATGCTCTCACTCTGTGTGGGGAAAGTGTCATCCATAGTTTTTATAGCAACAGCGAGCACCTGCTGTTTATTCAGTCCTCCGGCTTTCAAAGCCTCAACAGCCCACAGGAGTTGTTCATAGGGATTGGTGTCCACCTTCACCTAGTTCTTACCACTCTCCTCAGCTTAGTAGAGGGTTTGAGTTGCAACATCAAAGTGGAGCCCCGTTGTTGTCAACATGCCATTGCCGGAACTTGGGATGGCTTCAGGTTGGCTGAGTTCGATTACAATTCGCCCTAGTAGCGAGGGCTCCTCCAGCATGAAGTTCCTGGCATACGATGTGGTTGGTGGCGGAGCTGACATTCCGTAGGCTAGATCAGCCACAGATCTCTAAAGATCGCCAATCATTCCCATTAGCTCAAAAGTGGTGGGCTCACGGGTTTGAAATAGTTGGGGTTCCTAGATCGGATGTGCGGTAGGTGACCTGGGCAGGTGTGGCATGTCAACATCGGTCTCACCCTGCATGGTGATTTACTAGTTCAATGCTGTTGCCATGACCATAATTTCTTCAGAATTTTGCGTCATCACAAGTCTGCTAAACTGAACAAAGGTGATGTGACTGGTGACTAACGGTTCAGATAAACTGGTGAGCCCTAACTGGCCTTTCTCTGCCTTGCCTCAGTGAAGGAAGATACTGACAGCTCTGAACTAAATCTCCGAACTAAAAGAGAAAACAGGCAGCATCTCAGCCTAATTTCACTAGGACAGATATAAGCATAGTTGGATAACTATATTCAACCACTGATCACTGTTCCCAAAATTACTGCCCCAAAACTGAATCTGATACCCGCAGATATAACAGATTCTCAAAATACTGATGTTGATGCTCGCAGGCCTGATACCCAGTCTTGTAAACTGATACATGCATTCCTGTAGAGACGCACTCTAAAAGCACATAGCAAGCAAGTGAGAGCCAAAAACACCCCTATGTTGGGGTAGGGTTTCCCTGTCCTATTTTGTCAGGAGCTAGGGTTCCACTATGCACGCAGTGGTTTCAAACAACCTATAATCGGGTAAGCAACCTGTCCTATCTTGGAATGGTCACTATGGATTCTGAATATGCACTAGGTCGAACGGTCAAAAAGGGTGCCCCAGTAAAAATCGGGGTTTGTGTTCCCATCGTGGCAGAGCCCGTAACCGATCAGCCTTATGGCACGCAGCCTCCGGTAAACTGTTCAGGAATAGCAAATGACAAACACGGTGTCCTAGGCGCAGCAATGCACATGTAATGCAAAGAAACACATAAGTGTAAACAAAACAAGATATCATGAGTTCAAGTCAAGTTCTCTAATTCCCCAGTAGAGTCACCAAAAACTGTAGACGTCCTCGAACGTCCCGAGAAAATCCCATTTTATTCATTAGGCTCACTACAATTCGAACTCAATGTCACGGTTTTGAATCTAATCTCACGGAGTGCAATGCAAGACCGATGAGTCATCAAAGAGTCCAAATCCAACAAATCGTTTAAAAAAACTGATTTTTAGAAAGAAGTGCAAAACACGGACTGCTTTTCCAGATATATAGTCACCACCTAAATATTTTATTTTGGGGGAATTTAGCAAACCCTGACTCACGCCTAAGGTCACGTGTCCGTCATCACCAAAGTTACCTCGGCTCGGGAACTTGGGTACGATTGGGGAAGGTCACTTCCTGAGCACCCCCGCTCGCCCGATCAAAGATCGGCCTCTACTAACCATGATATCGAGTTTTGAAAACATTATGTGCTCTTATTCTGGTAATTAGCCTAGAATTACTATGTGATGTACACAACATACAAGTATAGACTAGATTGTTTGAGTTGGAACAAAACATTTCATGTTTGTTTATTTGAAAAATGGTTTGATGGTGCTACTCGCAAGTAGGCTAAGACATGGATTTGCCACCCTCAAGTGGGCTTAAGAAAACATGATTTTGCCACTTTCAAGTGGGCTTAAAACTCTCAATTGGTGAATTGTTCCAATTCAAATAACCCAACCTTCACCCACAGGCATTCAGGCAGTTATATCACATAAGCAAATAGCCTCATGGTAAGCATGCTATCATGGCAGTCACTCACACGCATGCAAGGATGCTAAAGCATAAATACTTACTGAGTACTCCAAGCCAAAGAAAGAAGCTAATTAGAAATTATGCATGAATCCTAACTATGCTGAAATGCCTAATGCAACACATGCAAAAATGCAACTAAGATAGGCTCAGCTATTCTAAAATGGCATATGAAATGCAACAACTGATACACGTATTCAACTCGGAATTGAAATACAATGCAGTTAATATGATGCGCTGAGCCCGGTGCATGCAAGACAGATAAATGGATGCAAACATGCAAGCATAAGTATGCTAATTGAAACGTGCCCTAAACTAACCATCATAAGCTGGTAAATAAAAGGGAGAAAGACGTGGGGTTGGAAGGCATGCATCACACACATGCACACTTATTACAACATTGCTCTCTCTCGGAGGGTCCGAATAAATAATACAGAATCGAATTAACTAATTATTACACAACATTAATTAATTAACGAATTAACTAAGTAAGTAAGGAAACTAGCATGCAAATTAAACAAAATGGACTGCCTTAGCTCTGTTCCGAATGATAGGGATGCATGCATGCTCAAGTCTCCTTGTTCGGAAATCCATCGCGATGCCCCGATTTGCCTCTGTTTGCAACCGTCCTAACACCGCATAAAGCTCCGAAGACTCTTGACCACTTTTTGTCTTGGTTTCCGGTTTGCTGCAACAGAGAACGAGAAAGGGGCATGGCAAAGTATTTTCAACATATGTGTGCATGACCATTCTCTCCATCATTGCACAAGCTCTAGGGAGTGTAGTCCCCGATCCTCGTGCCACCAATCACACATCTCGATGCATGACGGCCAAGGAGTCGGATTGCATGACTCGATGTAAAATGAATACACATATAAACACAACAAGGCCTAAACTCCATCATGGGTAATCCAGAGTGTCGGCGACCGAGAATCGAGACACGTTTCGTCACTTGGAGTACGAAACGTCCCTCGTTTCCCGTGTTTGGACTAAACCCTATTCCAAACACAATGCAATACACATGGCATACACAATACGACTAGCATGCAACCCTAAACACAATGCAACCTAATCATGCTAGCATGCGAGGGATGATATGCAAACATGCAACTAGCATACACAATGCTATGGACTAAGAATGGCATACTCAATGCACATGAACTATATGGCGTACGCAATGCACATACGAAGATGGACATGCACGAAGATATGAACAAGGCATACACAATGCGACGATCAAGCATACGACAACATCGATTATATGGCATACACAACGCAAGATGGACTTAAACCAAGATGGATGGGCCTCAACCACACCCAAATCAGTGGCCAAACATGATGAAAATGAAGCAACAACACACATGCAAACATACACAAATGCAAGGGACCAAACCTAAGGCACAAAGTGCAACTCCACCAAAGCATGGTAAGCATGAAATATGGCATACAATCACATATTTTCCAGCTCTGAAATGACATGCAAGATGGTCCCAAATCATGCAAACACCTCACACAATGCATGCTAAATGGCCCAAATATCGAAACTAGTGAAGTGGATTACACTATAGCATGGAAATGAAGCTCATGCAATGGTCCAAAAATGAGGTATTCATGCATAACTCTCAAACACATTTAAAGAGTGAAAAATATGGGAATATGGCATACGTATAAGCTCTGAAATATGATTCACAATGATGCCAAAACATGGAAACACCCCAAAATACGCATGCAATAGGCTTCAAAGCTCAAAACTAGACAAGGGTATTGAACTACAACCATGCATAGCAAACATCATTCAACCATAAGGCCCAAAAAAGAGCTAAGGAAGTCGAAAACATGCACAAAATCAGTTTAAGGCATGGCCGAAAAGTGCTAGAATCAAAGGCCAAAATAGCATGCAATGTAAGCTAGTAAAGAGGATTTGCACTACAAGCATGTGAGGCAATCAAGAGGCCCCTAAACTAGAAAAATTTAGAGGTATGACATGCCAAATAAAGCCCAAACACCCACTGACCCATGGTTAATGCATGCAAGAATGAGATGCTCCTTTGATATGCTATGAAGAGGGTTATTCTGCACATGCAAGATGGACATCCAATATGGAAAAACAAGCTTAGGATAGAGCCTATGCAGGTACTAAAACTCATAAAAAATGGCCTGAAACATGGCTTGGAAGCATGCAAATAAGGGCTCCTTTGTATGGCCAAAAATGCTAGAAAACGAAACAAGGAGAGAGAGGGTCACCCCTCTCTAATTTTGGCACTCAAAACAGCATTCTAGCCACTAAAAATCCACTGGATTTCAGTGGCAAAATGGCCAAACAAAGGCCAACACAAATGCTCTAAGGTATGGCTCAAAACAAGGTAAAATGAAGCATGCAAGGGGGTAGATGACCCCCAACAGGAAAATGATCTTAAAAAAACATGTTAGGGGCCTCAAAATAAGACTTTTTTCAGTTTACACTGAAGCTCAAATATGCTTTCAAGTACAGCTAAAAGATGACGCAAAATAAAGCCTTAAAAGGGAGAAAGTGTGTTACCCTTGTAGCACAAAAGGACCAGCAACCTCTGGACTACAAAGACAGCCTCTCATCCTCTGAAAATGGCCTCCAAGATGCTTAGAGTAATAGTGGAGGGGTTAGGTTGGGAGATGGTATGCAAAGGTGTAAGAACCATGCACTTTTTGAGCTTGGATGTAGAGATATAGAGGGAGAAGTCTTGTATGCCTTAGACAATTTTTTTTTTTTTTTTTTTTGGAACCCTCTGCAAGGAAGGGGAGCCCTTCCTTTATAGACAAGAGGGACTAAAGCTTCTCCTAGAAGCTTAAAACCAAGGGCAAACATCCTCTATACACGTGTATGGAGGATGCAGTCTGTGCCTCCCAGCTGGCACAGCTAGAATCAACTCACTGAGACAGAACTGATGGGAGCTGGCCGACCAGTTCAAGTGGTCGGCCGACCACTTGCCCTGGTCAGCCGACCAGGGTCAAAAGGGTCAAGTGGTCGGCAGCCTCCCAGGGTGGTCTCCATATGAAATGCAAGCAAGTGATATGGCGAGAGACCAGTAAATGTGGCCCAAAAACCAAGGAGACCAGCTTCCTGTCAAGAAAACCGGTCGGCGAAGAGAAAGGTTGTCTCCAAGGAGAAAAGGTGGTCTCCCACCCTTGTACCACCTTCCAAACAATGAAAATAGGGTCCATGCCAAAAATGAACCAAAACGGATGCAAAACGAGGGTTCAGGGGCCAAAACGTGCAGCCGGGTGCCTCGAAAATTGGCTGTTGAGCACTGAAAGTGGCGTACGACCACAAAAGTGGTCTCCCAGGCCATAGTGTCCCTCTAGACAAAGGACACAAGGTGTGTACCAAAAACCGGGCCAAACGGAGAATGTTAAGCGGTCGCAAATCGAGGCACACAGCCGACGGCTCCAAAAATCGGAAACTAGTCTCCAAACGGGAACAATGGCCTATGACCACGAAAAGCTATCTACGACCACTGAGAGATGGTCTATAGGACCTCTCCCTCCCTCTGGGAAGAGAAAACAAGACTTGGTCCGTAGAACGGGTCAAAGCACAAAAAGTTCCGAGGCTTGGAGGCAAGGCTCTCAGCCGAACCTTCGAAACCTCGAAACGAGCACAAGATGCGCAGTCACCGAGTGCTTAATCGATGACGTCTGAGTCTTAAGGTCGGTCAAAAATGGGGTGTCTACACATTGTATCATGTTCAATGCTATCAACACAGAATTGCTAGGGCTTTTAACAAGAAAGTTTAGTCCTGGAATCTTAAGGAAGGGGATATGGTCCTGAAACCGAGCTCCCATTCATGACCCTAGGGGCAAGTTCAAACCCAATTAGACTGATCCTTACATTATCAAAACTGTCTGGTCGGGTGGAGCTATTATTTTCATGGACCTGGATGGCTTGGAATTTTCCTAATCGATTAACAGGGACAAGTTGAAGAAATACTATCCCTGAGAGGCTTGCTAGGCTGGAAACCTGGAAGGGCGACCCAGACAAAAGTTAGAGCATGAAAAATTAGAAAAAAAAAAAAAAAACAAAAACTGAGTTCGCAAGGTTGAAAACCCTAAAGGGCGACTTTAGCAAAAAGTTAGAGCGCAAAAGAAGAGAGTTAATACTCGAATTAACCAGAACCGAACTATGTAAAGTCTGATTCTCATCTTTGGGATACGTAGGCAACTTCATCCTGAAGTTCGGTTGTAAACACCTCCAACTCAACTGTCCTGTCCATGTGATTGATCAGGTCATCTTTGTCTGTTCTTTACCTAAGAGTTCGATTGTGATCTTCATTTTGAGAGAAGAGCTGGTTACAATGCAGAGCAGTGGTGTTCAATTAAGGGGCAGTTTGTGATCTTTTGATTTGGGTTGTACATCTCGAGGATTGATTTTGTGCATGTTAGGTGGCGATCCTTTTCAAAAATGGTTTTAAAAAGTTTTGATAAAAGTTGATTTCGTTCAAATTTGCCTTTTATAACTTAGATCATTTTTGGACCAGAAGGAAAAAAATTTCAGTGCTCATAACTTTAATTTCATTGATTTCAACATAAAATTTCTCCAACTCTCTGATACAAATCAAAGTTGCTTTTATTACATTGCAAAAAACTTGAAAAGAAAGATCAAAGCAAAAAAGAAGGGGCATAGATGAGTCAGGTGCTCCTGCATCCCTTACTCGTGCTTGTGGAAGCTTCAGAAGCTAAAGTGGGCCTAGTTTGTGCCTCATCCTTGAGCCAAGCCAGGCACTCACCAAAAAGGGCGTGACTTAAACTAGGGACAAGGGCTAGAAGCTCTCTTGTCCTCCAAGTAGTGAAGTGCCTACTCAAGTGTGAACCACAGATGGGGAATGAAATCGGGTACTCTACCCCCTCCTCTGGGCAAGTCTGATCATGCCCAAATTGACGTCTAAACTGGAAGGGCAAGTAGAACACACAATACGTGAGGTCAATCAATTGTATGCCAAGCTGCTGAGTCATGCTGTAGCTTATCTTGGGTAGATTAAGCCAGGGGTAACGCCAAGCTATGTTAACAGCAGACCTATTGCACATCCAATGGCACCACCATCCCTCATTCGAGAAATCCACTAGTCGGTGGTAGAAGAAATAGCCTCGGGCTGAGTACTCAGGGAAAAGAGTCCACTACCTTTTGTATATCTATAAGCCACACCTGGGAAGAGATGAAAGAAAAGAGAGATTAAAGAATAGAGAGGTGTGTGTTAAGAAAAAAGTGAGAAAAGGGCTTTGAGAGAAAAATAGATCATAAATGTCGAATGATGTGAGAAACACATATGAGAAAGGGTGGGAAACAATACCTGAAGAAGTAGTGGACTCCCCGCGAATCTGCTAGTGTGATATCCCTGTTCCGTAATATGCTAAATTGGTTCTTAATTTGAATATGATTATGTGTTTAGCAGGATTTTATGTGCCATTATGTGAATATATGTGATTTTGAAGATTTATCTGTTCACCGTAGGAATATCTGTTTGAATAATCGGCCCTGGAAATTAAATTGAGGGCCTTATCGGCCACAGAACCCAAAATTGATTGCGCCATTGTGATTGGCAAAATTCTTAGAGCCTACGGTGAAATTTAATTGAAAAATTGATTCAGACCAAATTAAGTTGATTAAATTGATAAATTAATGCCCAATTGTTTATTACTATTAAATTGAGTTAGTGGGTTTGTTCAATAAAGGCACTACACTCTCTATTCTTCTCCTTTTGTTACATTTTGGCTGATCATAAACATTAAGGAAGAGAGGGGGTCGGCTAAGAGAGGGAAAGAGTGAAGAAATTGGAGTTTTGGCCTCAAAACTTGATAAATTGTAGACCAACTCAAGAATTAAGCTTAAGTTTGAAAAATCAAAGCTTCTAGGTGAGTAATTCTTGGATTATAGTTTGCAATTTTGTGTGTGTTCAAGCTAATTGAGTGATCAAGAGTAAAATTGAATGAAATTGGGTTGGTTTTGTTGAATTAAGGCTTGATATATGCATACATGTAAGAGATTGTTTTGAAATGGCATGTATAAGCTTGAAATACATGATTCAAGTAGGGTTTTGGGTTGAAACTCATGTTTTGATCACCATTGGTGTTGTCTAAGTTGAGAATGTGGCTAGTTCATCACATGCATGTACAATTTGAGAAGATATGAGCTTGAAATGCATGAATATGTATGATAGAGTTGAGGTAATGTCAATTTGAAACATGCAAGTGTGTAATCCTTGAAATTGAGCTTCCTAATGTTGTAATCTTGTATTGGTAGCATGTTAACATGTGTAAATGTGTAATTTGAGCCATTGCATGCAAGTAATGTGGTTGAAATGTCGAAGTTGAGCTCAAGAACACATTCTGGGTTTTCCAGAATTTTGAGGTCCGCTCGAGCGGGAGAACCTCCGCTCGAGCGTAAAAATCGTGCTCCCAGAACTTTTTGCAGAATTGGGTATCCGCTCGAGCGGGATATCTCACGCTCGAGTGGGGAGCTTTTGTGGATAGGCCTTCCGCTCGATCGCTCTATTCCACGCTCGGGCATATTTTTCATGCAACCAGTACTTTTGTAGGCCTTAAAGGTCCGCTCGAGTGGGGAAGTTTACGCTCGAGCGGGGACCCTGTTTTCTGAAATTTTGTTCGTGCGTTCCGTGTTTCGTTTTCCATTCTCTTTCACTTATAATCACTCTTAGGCATATGTTAAACATTGTAAATGAGTTAATGAGATAAGAATAAAGCCTAGAGAGGAATATGTGAATTAAGGAATGGATTGAATTGTTAATGACCCCTTTGTGTTCATGGAATGTGTAGGGTCAAGCTCCAGGGCGAATCCACAAGCCAATCACTATGAGCAATATCGATATTTGATTGCTTGTAAATGTCTAATTGTTTATTCCCTTATAAGCTCTATGAGTTGCTAATTGGGATTGTGAACAGAAGTCTAACATGAATAAGTGAATGGACCAAAGGTCGTTTTGATAAACACAAATGGACCAAAGGTCGTTTTGACATGAATGAGTGGGCTGAAGGTCGTTTTGACATGCATGAGTGGGCTAAAGGCCGTTTTGACATGAATAAGTGGGCCGAAGGCCGTTTTGACACGCATGAGGGGGCCAAAGGCTGTTTTGACATGAATAAGTGGGTCGAAGACCATTTTGATATAAATGAATGGGCCAAAGGCCGTTTTGATAGAAATGAACGGGCCGAAGGCCGTTTTGACAAAGACGAATGGGCCGAAGGCTGTTTTGACATGAATGGAAATCCGAATGGGCCAAAGGCCAGGATGTTGAAACTACAAGTCACTTGAATTGAAATTTGTATAGTTATATATCTGTTAAATAGAAATATGAATTGGGCCCAAGGCCGTTTGGAACCTGTTGTTCTACATTGTTATGTAACTTCTGTATTTGATATTATTCACTGGGCTATCGCTCACGCTCATTCATGTGTTTGTAGGTGAACCAAGGGAAGTCCAAACCTAGCCCCAGTGAAGTCTTCCATGAACAACACGAATTTTGGAGAGTCAGTCTTGTGTCTCACGCACGAGACCCATCCTTGCCATTTTGTCATGCGTTTACGTTTTGTCTTGTTGGCAAGGACTTTGTGTATATTTGTATATAGTCTGTTATGGGTTGGCTCAGTTTAGATGATCCTGTCTGTAAAGAAATTTATGTTTCTGTACTTTTGATGTGGGTTATTGACGTATACGAGTATGGTTTGTTTGAAGTGCATATAAGCACGGCTCTATGGACAAAGTTTTAAATTTTTGCTTCCGTTTGGCCCCTTTACTCTGACGAGTTATGTCTGTTTTGGTCTGAGGCCGTAGGTAATCACAGGATTACTGGCCGGTTATGTCCTTAACCCATAGGGGCAGGTTCGGGTCATGACAGAGTGGTATCAGAGCACCAGTTAATAGCCCACACACTTGTCCAAAAAGAGCAATAAGCGTCTAGACAAGATCTAGGATGCATTCATGTGGTAAATATAAATTTGGAGGCATTGATAATGTGCTTAACTATTTTGATACGAACTTTGGAAGCATCAAGAATATGCTTAAGTGTTTTGATTTGAGTAATTGTGTGCTATGAGTTGTGAACTGCTTGCATTACAAATTATCTGAATGCATGTGTTTCTTAGTATATGCATACCTTTGTACCTTTTGTATAAAATATAATGCCAGTCTAATCAGATGGTGAGAACCAGAGGTGATGAGATAGAGGAGTCTTCTACTGCCAGGATAGACAGAATGGAAAGATTGATCCAAGAAATGGCAGAAGCTTTGAGACAGCAACAGGAGTGACAACAGCAGTGGCAACAGCAGTGGCAACAACCACACCCGCCACCTCCACCTCTGGCATCACCCGTGCCGAATAATCAAAATGATGACCGGATTATAGCTCTCACCAAGGAATTCAAGAAAATGAAACCACCACAGTTCCACGGGGGACTAGATCCATTGAAAGCCGAAGCGTGGGTCCTCGACATTGAGAAACTATTTGAAGTGTTCCCTTGTTCAGAGACTCAGAAAGTGCTTCTAGCCACTTTTATGCTAGAAGACGAAACGAGAAGATGGTGGATGTTGATGCGAGAAAATCATAAGGATGTAGACTGGGTGAAATTCTTAGAAATATTCTATGACAAGTACTTCCCATAGTGTGTCCGGGATAGGAAAGTGGCAGAGTTCATGGAACTCAAGTAAGATAGCATGACAATGGCTGAGTATGAGGCCAAGTTCACTGAGTTGGCCAGGTTTGCACCATATGTAATTGACATAGATTATAAGAAGGCAAGACATTTCAAAGGTGGACTCCGCAGTGACATCCTAGAGAGGGTGAATGTTCTAAAGCTGGAGACCTACATTGGGGTACTTGACAGGGCCATCATATCAGAGGCTAATATAGCTAGACAAGCTAAGCCAGTAACTGAATGGAAGGGTAACAAAAGGCAGGGCTTCTTTTCGAAGAAGAAATTTCTGAAAAAAGCAAAATACGGGCTCCTCAACTACTTCAAGTTCTTCCCAAGACACAGCTCCCATGTACAACATTTGTAGCAAAAAGCACCGTAGAGTCTATTACCGTGCATTAGGAGCCTGTTTCAAATGTGGGAGGCAAGGCCACGTAGCCCGAGAATGTAATCAGAACAGTGGGAAACTCGCAGCTAGTTCAACTGCATCAGTTCCAAAGCCGGGAAACACTTTGAGATCTGCTACTACTGGGGATCTGATGAGATAGGGAGAGTTTTTTATTTGGTTCAGGCGATACACGAAATGCCAATGCTGTTGTCTCAGGTACTATTTCAATATGTAATCAGGATACCTTTGTATTAATTGATTCTGGATCAACACACTCATTTGTGACATATACATTTGCACCTAGACTAAATAGACCCCTAGAGTTATTACCATATTTGTTATGTGTGTTTGCTCCATCGGGGGAATTTGTGTTATGTGACTATATATATCGGTTTTGTGACATGTGTATCGAGGATGCTACCCTATATGTAGATTTGTTGCCCTTGAACTTTAGACATTTCGATGTAATTTTGGGCATGGATTGGTTGACCAAGTATTGTGCCACCATAGATTGTCTGACAAAAAGGGTTGTATTTAAACAACCAGAACAAAAAGAAATTGTGTTTGTGGGTAATGGGGTAGTGCCTCCACCTTATTTGATATCTGCAATGAAAGCATGTAAACTGATCAGGAAAGGGTGCCAGGGTTATCTGTGCTATGTGTTGACTGAACAACCTGTGAATGTTGAATTGAATGATATTCCTATTGTTAGAGAATTCCCAGATGTGTTCCCAAATGAATTACTAGGGGAATTGGTAGACAGGGAGATAGAGTTTACTATTGAGACTATGCCAGGCACCCAGCCTATTTCTAAGACTCCCTACAGAATGGCTACTACCGAGATGAAAGAATTGAAAGAACAGTTGCAAGACCTGCTTAACAAGGGGTTTATCCGGCCTAGCACTTCGCCTTGGGGCGCACCGGTGTTATTCGTGAAAAAGAATGATGGTACCTTGCGCCTGTGCATCGATTATCGGGAATTGAACAAGGTAACGATAAAGAACAAGTATCCCTTACCCCGTATTGATGAATTATTTGACCAGTTGCAGGGATCGCAGGTGTTTTCTAAGATTGATCTGAGATCCGGGTATCATCAGCTGAAAGTTAAGGCAGAGGATGTCGAGAAAATAGCGGTTAGAACGAGGTATGGTCATTTTGAGTTTCTTGTTATGCCATTTGGGGTGACTAATGCTCCGGTAGCATTTATGGACCTAATGAATAGAATTTTTAAAACCTACCTTGATGAGTTTGTTGTAGTCTTCATCGATGATAATTTGATATACTCTAAAGATAGACTTGAACATGAACATCATTTGAGGACTGTTTTACAAATACTTCGGGAAAGGAAATTATTTGCTAAACTAAAGAAATGTGAGTTTTGGGTGGATGAGGTTGTTTTCTTAGGGCATGTGATCAACAAGGAAGGAATTTCAGTGGACCCGCAGAAAATAGAGGCAATTGTGAATTGGCCTACACCAACTAATGTAACAGAAGTTCGCAGTTTCATGGGTTTAGCTGGGTATTACAGGAGGTTTGTGAAGGACTTTTCGAAATTAGCGGTACCTCTTACCCAACTGACACGCAAGGGACAACCATTTGAGTGGAATGAAGAAAGAGAATCAGCTTTTCATGAATTAAAGACGAGATTGACTACTGCACCAATTTTGACATTACCGTCAGGTACGGAAAATTTTGTAATTTTCAGTGATGTGTCTTATAAGGGTTTGGGTTGTGTGTTAATGCAGAACGGAAAGGTCATTGCTTACGCCTCCCGACAGTTGAGGCCACATGAGAAGAATTATCCAACACGTGACCTAGAATTGGCCGCGGTTGTTTTTGCTTTGAAAATCTGGCGGCATTATTTGTATGGGGCAAAGTGTGAAGTCTACACGGATCATAAGAGCCTGAAATACTTCTTCACGCAGAAAGAGTTGAATATGCGTCAGAGGAGATGGCTAGAATTGATAAAAGATTACGACCTAGAGATTCAGTATCACCCCGGAAAAGCTAATACAGTGGCTAATGCCTTGAGTAGAAAATCAACAGGGAGTATGGCTTGTTTGGTCACTGAACAAAGGGAAATTTTGCAAGACTTTGAGAAGTCTGAAATTGAAGTGGTTGTATGTAAACATGGCGGATTGATAGCCGCTATTACAGCCGAGCCGAAAATTGTTGACGAAATCAAGCAGAAACAGAAAGAAGATGAGTTCCTTAGAAAGGTGATTGATGAGTTTGAGACAGGCCCAAAAGCAGAGTTTAGCATCGAGAATGAAATGTTGAAATTCTGGAATCGAATATATGTCCCTAATATTTCGGAACTGAAGAAGAGGGTCTTAGATGAAGCCCACAGATCCGTATTTGCTATGCATCCGGGTAACAATAAAATGTATCGGGATTTGAAACAAACCTATTGGTGGCCTAAAATGAAGAAAGAGATTGCAGAATATGTGTCCAAGTGCCTCCAGTGTCAGCAAGTCAAGGCTGAACATCAGAAACCAGGCGGTCTACTTCAACCTCTCTCTATTCCTGTGTGGAAGTGGGAACATGTGACTATGGATTTCGTTGTTGGCCTACCTCGGACTTCTCGAGGTATGGATTCTGTTTGGGTTGTAGTTGATAGACTGACTAAATCTGCACATTTTCTGCCTGTCCAAACTACATTTACTGCTTACAGATTGGCTACCATTTATGTTGATGAGATTGTCCTTTTACACAAAGTTTCGGTATCTATTGTGTCGGATAGAGATCCGAAATTTATATCTAGATTATGGAAGAGTTTCCAGGAAGGTATGGGAACAGAACTAAGGTTCAGTACTGCATTCCACCCACAGACAGATGGGCAGTCAGAACGAACGATACAAACTTTGGAAGATATGTTTCGCATGTGTGCTTTGGATTTTCAGGGGAGTTGGGAAGACTATTTGTCACTTGCCGAATTTGCTTATAATAACAGCTTCAACTTCAGCATCGATATGGCACCGTACGAGGCTTTGTATGGTAGGAGGTGTAGATCACCTATTTGTTGGACAGAGGTCGGGGATAGAGCTTTGCTTCGGCCAGAAATTGTGCAAGATACTTTTGAGAAAATAAAGACTATTCGTCAAAGACTCAAAACAGCTCAGGACCGACAAAAGAATTATGCAGACGTTCGGAGGAGACCTCTTGAGTATAAGGTCGGTGACCATGTGTTCATCCGTGTTTCTCCGATGAAAGGCCAAGTCAGATTTGGGAGAAAGGGCAAGTTGTCGCCCCGTTACATTGGGCCGTTTCAGATTTTGGAAAGGCTTGGCCCAGTTGCTTATAGAGTTGCCTTGCCACCGGGATTCGAGCAAATCCATAATGTGTTTCATGTGTCGATGTTGAGGAGTTACCTCCGAGACCCATTTCATGTGATCAATTATCACCGGGTTGCTATTGATGAAAATATGGAATATGCTGAATGGCCGGAACGGATTGTAGACAGGCAAGTGAAACAGTTGAGAAGCAAGTCCATCCCAATGGTGAAAGTAGAATGGAAAGAACACTATGGGACGGATGCTACATGGGAAAAAGAGGAGGAAATGCGACTAAGCTATCCACATTGGTTTCCCAACAAAGGTAAGTTAAGTTTAGAGGACCAAACTTCCTAAAGGGGGAAAGACTGTGATATCTCTATATCGTAATATGCTAAATTGGTTCTTAATTTGAATATGATTATGTGTTTAGCATGATTTTATGTGCTATTATGTGAATATATGTGATTTTGAAGATTTATCTGTTCACCGTAGGAATATCTGTTTGAATAATCGGCTCTGGAAATTAAATTGAGGGCCTTATCGGCCACAGAACCCAAAATTGATTGCGCCATTGTGATTGGCATAATTCTTAGAGCCTACGGTGAAATTTAATTGAAAAATTGATTCGGACCAGATTAAGTTGATTAAATTGATAAATTAGTGCCTAATTGTTTATTACTATTAAATTGAGTTATGGGTTTGTTGAGTAAGGGCACTACACTCTCTATTCTTCTCCTTTTGTTACATTTTGGCTTATCATAAACATTAAGGAAGAGAGAGGGGTCAGCCAAGAGAGGGAGAGAGTGAAGAAATTGTAGTTTTGGCCTCAAAACTTGATAAATTGTAGACCAACTCAAGAATTAAGCTTAAGTTTGGAAAATCAAAGCTTCTAGGTGAGTAATTCTTGGATTATAGTTTGCAATTTTGTGTGTGTTCAAGCTAATTGAGTGATCAAGAGTAAAATTGAATGAAATTGGGTTGGTTTTGTTGAATTAAGGCTTGATATATGCATACATGTAAGAGATTGTTTTGAAATGGCATGTATAAGCTTGAAATACATGATTCAAGTAGGGTATTGGGTTGAAACTCATGTTTTGATCACCATTGGTGTTGTCTAAGTTGAGAATGTGGCTAGTTCATCACATGCATGTACAATTTGAGAAGATATGAGCTTGAAATGCATGAATATGTATGATAGAGTTGAGGTTGATGTCAATTTGAAACATGCAAGTGTGTAATCCTTGAAATTGAGCTTCCTAATGTTATAATCTTGTATTGGTAGCATGTTAACATGTGTAAATGTGTAATTTGAGCCATTGCATGCAAGTAATGTGGTTGAAATGTCGAAGTTGAGCTCAAGAACACATTCTGGGTTTTCCAGAATTTTGAGGTCCGCTCGAGCGGGAGAACCTCCGCTCGAGCATAAAAATCGTGCTCCCAGCACTTTTTGCAGAATTGGATATCCGCTCGAGCGGGATATCTCACGCTTGAGCGGGGAGCTTTTGTGGATAGGCCTTCCACTCGAGCGCTCTATTCCACGCTCGAGCGTATTTCTCATGCAACCAGTACTTTTGTAGGCCTTAAGGGTCCGCTCGAGCGGGGAAGTTTACGCTCGAGCGGGGACCCTGTTTTCTGAAATTTTGTTCGTGCGTTCCGTGTTTCGTTTTCCGTTCTCTTTCACTTATAATCACTCTTAGGCATATGTTAAACATTGTAAATGAGTTAATGAGATAAGAATAAAGCCTAGAGAGGAATATGTGAATTAAGGAACGGATTGAATTGTTAATGACCCCTTTGTGTTCATGGAATGTGTAGGGTCAAGCTCCAGGGCGAATCGACAAGCCAATCACTATGAGTAATATCGATATTTGATTGCTTGTAAATGTCTAATTGTTTATTCCCTTATAAGCTCTATGAGTTGCTAATTGGAATTGTGAACAGAAGTTTGACATGAATAAGTGAATGGACCAAAGGTCGTTTTGACATGAATGAGTGGGCCGAAGGCCGTTTTGACATGTATGAGTGGGCCAAAGGCCATTTTGGCATGAATGGGTGGGCCGAAGGCCGTTTTGACATGCATGAGTGGGCCAAAGGCCGTTTTGACATGAATAAGTGGGCCGAAGGCCGTTTTGACTTGAATGGAAATCCGAATGGGCCAAAGGCCAGGATGTTGAAACTACAAGTCACTTGAATTGAAATTTGTATAGTTATATATCCGTTACATAGAAATATGATTTGGGCCCAAGGCCATTTGGAACCTGTTGTTCTACATTGTTATGTAACTTCTGCATTTTATGTTATTCACTGGGCTATCGCTCACGCTCATTCATGTGTTTGTAGGTGAGCCAAGGGAAGTCCAAACCCAGCCCCAATGAAGTATGCCATGAACAACACGAATTTTGGAGAGTCAGCCTTGTGTCTCACGCACGAGACCCATCCTTGCCATTTTGTCATGCGTTTACGTTTTGTCTTGTCGGCAAGGACTTTGTGTATATTTGTATATAGTCTGTTATGGGTTGGCTCAGTTTAGATGATCCTGTCTGTAAAGAAATTTATGCTTCTATGCTTTTGATATGGGTTATTGATGTATACAAGTATGGTTTGTTTGAAGTGCATATAAGCACGGCTCTATGGACAAAGTTTTAAATTTTTGCTTCCGTTTGGCCCCTTTACTATGACGAGTTATGTCTGTTTTGGTCTGAGGCCGTAGGTAATCACAGGATTACTGGCCGGTTATGTCCTTAACCCATAGGGGCGGGTTCGGGTCATGACGGCTAGTCTCTTGTTGATGAAAGGCGTCTAAGCCCATCAAAGTCTCGGCCAGCACCAAGCTAATGCAACTCTTGCCTTCTTTCAAACCTTGAGCCACTTCGACCAACCGAATGCTGGACCCGCCGAAACTATGGGCAAGAAGGAGATGTGCAAGCATACACAAGCAGAGGGCATGTTGCCTAAAACCCCGCCAGAAAAGGTCGCCCCGATCACTGATATCAGAAAATCGATGAATCAAGATGGGTATGTCCAGCTCTCCGTTGTGGGCCAAAGATCGAGCCTTATGCAGAGTGAGCCTACACATCCGTCCCAAAGCTTAGGGATGGCCAAAACGGGGCTTAGACATGATTTCATCATCGCGCCAGGATTCAATTAGTGCCTTAAATTCTTCAATTGTCGGGCATATTTTTTATCCCCCGAAGCTAAAGACGTATGTAATCGGGTCCCAGCATTGTGCCGCCGCATAAAGAAACGGAAAACAAAGTGGAGTTCGGTTTAACGGAAAAGTGCATTTATGCCAAAACTCCAGAAATTTACCTTTTCCAAGCCGTCTAAAGTCGTTATCCAATCCAAGAGCTTTTCAGCAAAAAATGGCTTCATTTGTGAAGAAATTGCAGTTGAAATAAAGTTCTGGAGAAGAATTCACGAAACTCAACCTTTTGTAGAAGATAAGGCAGTGAGTGGAAGCCAGCTATCAACTATCTGGAGGCACTTCACATTGATGGCCGGCATGTGGCCGACAACCTTCTATTTTTTGCCCTGCTATCCACCTATATGTTGGGTAGTATTGAAAGCATGTGTTTTGTCTTGGGCTCTAAGTATTTTACGGTCTTGTTTTGAGTCTTTTTGGTTTTAGCGAGTTTGTTTATTTGTATTTGAGTTGTTTTTGCTTTGTTTATCGAGTTGTGTTTTTCCTTTTGCATTTTGTTTGTTGGTCGGTTCATTACACGATTAAGAACGTTGTTTCAATCAAGTGCTCTGTTGACCAATTCGATTCCATGTCCATTTCATGCAAATATGGTGCTCATGATGCAAAAATAACAACACTTTTTACAAAAACTTTGAGGTTTTATTCTAATCATGGTTTTTGCAAAAGAGGAGTACAAGTTTTCAAAGAAAAATAAACCTATCTGAAGCTATACATCTGCTAATGCTACCAAACAACAAGAAACTAAGCAAAAAATCAAAAATCAACGCCAATCGCCTCAGGCCCCGAGAGGCCCTCTTTGTCATCTTCCTCAGAGGAGAAGACTCTAGGGCATTATCTCCATCAATGCCATCATCGCATAAGATGAGCTTTGGAGGACTACTCTGGCCTCAAGAACCCCTACTTCTGCCTTTCCCCATCGCACATGTGGTGCCGCTGATGTCTTCTTGCCATGGCCAGTGCAGATAGTAGCCGAACTGAAAAGATAGTTGTCACATGTCAGTTTCAGTATGTGTATCAGATGCAAGCATAATATGCATGTGTGTGTATCAAATGCAAGCATAGTATGCAGAATGAGTGTATGCAGAAATTAGATACAGTGTGTAAGTGTAGTGTGTGAGTGTAGTGTATCAGATATAGTGTGTCAGATGTAGTTTGTGAAAGACTACAGTTGAAATGTCAGCATATCAGTGGAAAATTGATAGCATGGATTGCAAATTAAAGGAAATTACCGGGATGCCATGGAGACCGTGCAATGTCTCCCTTATCTGTGCCATGCCCATCAAGGAGGCTATCAACTCAAGAGCACTCCCTGTGTACTCTATCGATGCCTGTAAATGCATTTGGGTGATTAATATTCCCAATAAACATATCTGAAATGAAATATGGGGTGTAAATCGTAAAGAATGGTATGTACCTTAGTTGAGCCTCGAACCCCGATAAGCTTATGCTCAGCCGTTGCATTCAATCGAGACCTGGTAAGTAGTATCGGTATGTCACCAGCATCTAAGCATGGCAGGAAGCTCTGGCCAATGGGTGCTCTGCCCCGCATGCGGAGCCCCTCTAGCACGGGTCCTGGTTGCTCGGGTCGCCCTACACGCCTATCTTGATGTAGGAGCCCCCGTCTCCTCACCTCCGCGAGCACCTGTCAGAGGTGGCATGAGATAGGTCTAAATGAAGGTCGCATAGTCGCCTTTTGCTCTGAAGTGATCAGCATCGAAGCCCACGATGAACTGAGTAACTGCATCAATGGATAGGCTGTCTTTTGATCTCATAGACTCTGGCGGTGCCTTTGGAACAATCGGGTCTGGCATGCCCACAGTCTATCAAACGAACCACTTACTCAGGAACCAAGCCTGGCAAACTGGGCCCTCAAGTAGAATGCAGAATCAAGAAGTGGCCGGCCCAAAGATATCGGTCCCACTTAGCCGCATCATGGCCCAAGGCTATAACATGATCTGCAAACAAAGTGTACAGATTGTTAGTTGCTGTCAGTTGCTAAAGTGTGAATATCCGAACAGTTGTAAAGCAAAGATGACTGTGTTTTGGGTTACCTCGTGGGCAGCCACTGTATTGAAATAATGGTGGAAGAAGGTAAAGGTCTTGCGAGTCCTGCGCTGACATCTGCCATCATACCGCCGCGAGTAGGAAACTACTAGTAGGAGGTACTCCATGGGCTTTGGGGCAAGTGCTAGAAAACAAGCATAAACCCACATCTGCAAGGAAAGTGTAGTAATATGTGATCAACAATGTATGA
The DNA here is from genome assembly GCA_025200525.1 of Camellia lanceoleosa. NCBI lineage: Eukaryota > Viridiplantae > Streptophyta > Magnoliopsida > Ericales > Theaceae > Camellia > Camellia lanceoleosa. The sequence goes on from CM045761.1 coordinate 118,750,159, forward strand.
ATAGATGTAGAAAATGCAAAGCCGAAAGCACAATGCATAAACAAATGCAGAAAGTGAAAAATAGAAACCACAATGCATAAATAGATGCTGAAAATGCAAAGTAGAAAACATATAGCATGAACAAATGTAGAAACTGCAAAGCAGAAAGCACAGGTGTTGAATAGATATAAAGCAAAAAGTGTGAAGCTAAAAATGTAAAGTACAAAGAGGGAACTGAAATGTGTACCTCCCAGGCTCGCCAGTAGCCTCCGATCAGCTCTTCCCTCAAGCGAGAGGTAGAGCTCATGTAACCATACAGGGTGGCAAGGCCAACTCCGCCCCAATCATAGAAGTGCACCCGAGGAAAGGTCTCCAAGGCACTCGCAGATACAAGCCCACAGTGTTCTACCTGTTCGAAAACAAGGTGGTACCGAGGATAAACATCAAGAAGCCTCTGGCATACTGCTCTATCTCCTCTATTGTCTCGGGCTCACTCCCTTTGAATTGCTTAGCGAACTAGCTATATCTGACCATAGCTGTCCGGTACAAAGGCGGGCGTGCTCTTAGCAACTCGACCTAGGCGGCCTCCCACTCCCTCATGTCTGTGTCAAAAGGGATCGGATCACCCCCTACTCCTAAGCCAGTGAGCATGGTAAAGTTGTAGGGAGTCATCGTCAGCTCCTCGACAGTGGAGAAGTGGAAGGAGTAGGTGGTGTCCCACCACCTCTCCACTAATGCTCCCAGAAGAGGATGACTCGCGATAACCCATGTCAGGCCGGAGTAGAATAGGCCGAAGCCAGTCTCGTCCACAATGTCACAAACTCCAGCAGGGAGCTCGTCGTACCAATCTTGTGCAGTAGTAGCTCCGTACCCTCTGAAGGCATGAGACTCTCCCTGTGGCAAAGAACAGAAGAATCAGATTAAGGCAGTTATGAAAGTATAGTCAGATAAAAGGCAGTGCAAGAAATGCAATTTAAAGACAGATAGGAATGCATGAAAACAAAGTTCATACCTTAACGGCGATGGATGAAAGGTGAGAAGCCGGCTCCCTTAGCAGGAGGTCCTCCGGTGCACTGAGAACGAAGTTGCTAAAGCACCTAATGCCACCGGCTGGCAAGATATGTGTCTGGGGATGGTACCTCACTGGATCAAAAGGGCGTACCCTCAATAGTATTAGCTCTAGCTTGAGCTCAGGCTCAAACTCAAACTCGGCCTCGAGGTCGGCCTTAATGTCAACTGCCGGCTCCTATGCCTCGAAAATGGGTGGGACTATGAGGGGAACCTCTGGAGGAGTCCCGTCATGTGGTAAATCATCTTCCATCTGGAAAATAGGTGAAAAGTAGGTGAAAAGTGAAGAAAAATGGAGAAAAGAGGATAAACTTGGAAAAAGTCAACCCTAGGAGAGAGAAAATGGGAGACAAAGTCAAAGCCAGGAAAAGTGCACCAAACTCGAGAGAAACTTGAGGAGAACGAGCCTAGAGTGGTGAAAATCCAAGAAAGAGTATTGAAATCAAATTCCAATCGGATCAAAGTGAAGAGAACTAAGAGGGTTTAGCGACAGTTTGCGTGGGGCGTTGGAAAGCGTGTAAAAAGCTTAGATCTAGAGAGAAGAAGTGTCTAGAGAGAGAGAGGGAAGAATTTTGGCCTTGGAGAAGTGAGGAAATGAGCCCTTGTCATCTACACTTAAAGACATGAGAGTAAAATCCCCAAATTGCCCCGAACTGCCATCGATGGCTGGCAGGTGGCCGGCAAGGCTTTTTAGTGGCCGGAAACCTTCCCCTGTGGCCGGCAGCTAGCCGGTAGCCCTCTTCTATGTCTTGGTGTTGTTTGGCCCTTTTTGTTTCCGAGTGGTTTGTGGAAGGTTCTGTTTTGGAAACTTGCAGCTGTGTTCCGGTGTGTGAACGTGTCCCAGTTGCTACTCTGAACAAGGTGTATCCTTTTGAACATGTTGCAATTCTTCTGAGATGTAAATCGGAGGTGCCATTTTATTCATTTTATGCCTTTGCTCTTTTTCGTTGCATAGCACATGCTATCAATCATACATAGAATATGCTTTAGTATCTTGCATAGAACATGCCTTTACTTAACTTCATGTCTCGGTTGTTTATCTTGCATAGAATATGCATTGTCACTGTATCGCATGCTGTTAGCTATTCTTTCACAAATGGAAAAGTTCTTTTCTTTTCTTTCTTCCTTTGCCACCATAAGCAAACGATATTGTATGTATGGTTTGTTTGGAAGAGTTCTAGATCAAGTCATTTTTGTGTCTCGGTAGGAGAACTTGCATGGCTTTGTAGATAAGATCATGTTGTGCATCTATCGCACTTATTCACTTTGTGCATCTATCTCACTCGTTCACTTTGTGCACCTATCGCGCTAATTCATGTTGTGCATCTATCGCACTCATTCACTTCGTGCATCTATCGCACTCATTCACTTCGTGCATCTATCACATTAGATCACTTCGTGCATCTATCACACTAGATCACTTTGTGCATCCATCGCACTCGTTCATTTTGTGCATCTATCGCACTTATTCACGTTGTGCATCTATCACACTTGTTCACTTTGTGCATTCATCACTCTTTCACTTTGTGCATCTATTGCACTTGTTCATTTTGTGCATCTATCGCACACCCCTCTTTTTCATCTCAGGACATGTGAAACATGACCCTAAGCGGTTTTTTTTTATTTCTTAGGATGCGTGAAACATGGTCTTGAGCGGGTTTCATCTCGGGACGTGTGAAACGCAACCCTGAGCAATTTTTTTTGTTTCTCAGGATGCATGAAATGTGGCTCTAGATGGGTTTCATCTCAAGACATATAAAACACGACCCCGAGCGGTTTTCTCAAAATCTCAGGATGCATGAAGCGCGGCCCTGGGCGGCTTTTCTCTCGAGACGCGTGAAACGCGACCCCGATTAGTTTTGTTTCTCAAAATGCATGACGCGCACCCTGGGCGGGTTTCATCTTGGGTCGCGTGAAACGTGGCCCCGAGCGGTTTTTGTTCTTCAATTTCTCGGGATGCGTAACACGCAACCTCGAACAATTTTTTTCTTGTTTCTTAGGACGCGTGACACGTGGGCTTGGGCGGGTTTCATCTCGGGACGCGTAAAACATAACCCTGAGTGATTTGGTTGTATCTCAGGATGAGTGAAGCGTGAGCCTAAGCGATTTTTCTTGTATCTCGGGACACGTGAAACATGATCCTTAGAGGTTTTCTTTCCTCAGTCTCTCGGGACGTGTGAAACACGACCCCGAACGATTTTTTATTTCTTCGGATGCATGAAACGTAACCCCTAAGTGGTGTTTTGTTTCCTCATCTCTTGTTTTGGCATGGTCAGAGTGGAACTTGTGTTGGTTTTAAGCTTGAAGCTGCTCATTCATGTTTTGTTATCTCGATTATTGCTTATTGTATTTGTTATTGCTTATTGCATTATCTTACATGATCATCAGTTTTCAAACTAGCCGGCTTCACGGAACGTATGAGTCCGCCTTTCAAAGTTGCATTGTGCATATTATTTGCATCTTGCCCCAGAACTACACTGGCTTGATTCCTTACAAAGGGATACGTAGGCAGCCTACGGGCATAACCATTTATTTCTATTTTGATTGTTTGTCCAAGTCTTACAGCCATGTCAAAATGGGTCGTCTTCGGGCTTTAACATTTACTCATGTCATTTCATGACTTCGAGTTCTGTCAAAAATGAGCAATTGTAGACACCCTGTAGACGTCCCCGAACGTCCCGAGAGAAATCCCGTTTTGTTCATTAGGCTCACTACAATTCGGACTCAAATGTCACGGTTCTTAATCTAATCCCGCAAAGTGCAATGCGAGACCAATAAATCACTAAAGTGTCCAAATCCGGCAAATCGTTTTGAAAAACAGATTTTTAGAAAGAAGTGCCAAACATGGACTGCTTTGCCAAATACAGAGTCACCACCTAAATATTTTATTTTGGGAGAATTTAGGAAACCCTGACCCGTGCCTAAGGCCACGTGTCCGTCATCACCAAAGTTACCTCGGCTCGGGAACTTGGGTATGATTGGGGAAGGTCACCTCGTGAGCACCCCCGCTCGCCCGATCAAAGATCAGCCTCTACTAACTATGATATCGAGTTTTGAAAACATTATGTGCTCTTATTCCGATTATTAGCCTAGAATTACTATGTGATGCACACAACATACAAGTATAGACTGGATCGTTTGAGTTGGAACAAAACATTGCATATCCGTTTGTTTGGAAATGGTTTTGAATTTTGCTACTCGCAAGTAGGCTAAAATACGGATTTCGATGAATTATCCCAATTCAAGCAACCCAACCTTCACCCACAGGCATCCAGGCAATTATATCACATAAGCAATTAGCCTCATTGTAAGCATGCTGTCATGTTAACACTTACACACATGCAAGATGCTAAAGCACAAACACTCACAGTGTACTTCGAGCCAAAACAAGAACGTGTTAGTAATCAAATGTATGATCCAAGTCCATGTTAAGATGGCTAATGCATTGTAGGCAAAATGCAACTAGAATAGGCTCGGCTAATCTAAAGTGGCATGTGAGATGCGACAATTTGATACACGTATTCAAGTTGGATTTGAAATACTATGCAATTAGTATGATGCGCCGAGCCCGGTGCATGCAATACAGATGAATGATGCAAACATGCATAGCATAAGGATGCTAATTGAAACGTGCCATAGAACTAAGCATCATAAGCGGTTAAGTAAAAGGGAGACAGAAGTGGAGGTTGAAAGACATGCATCACACACACGCAGGCTTATTACACAATTACGCCCTCTCGAGGGAGGGACCGAAACAATAATATAAATTAATTAACTAACAAGCTAACTAATTATTATAAATCCACTTAACTAATTAAACAAATTAATGAAGCTAAGAAAAACAGTAAAGCAGCCTCAGGAAGAGAGATGAATGCATGCATGTTCGACTCTGCTCGGAAATCCATCACCATACTCATGCTACCTCTGTTTACACTGCTTTGCACTTCTGAAAACTTTGCAAGTCCCAAAAATGCTTCTGAATCACCGTCTGAGCACTGTGGGATATCACCGGCCAGGAGTCAAGGCCACCGGCCAAGGGGAACTGGTCATCGACCACATGTGGTAATCTGGGCTAACAATTAATGGCCGGCCGGCACTAAAGATGGTCGACCGGCCATCTATTCCTGCAGAATGCTGTTTTGCTGCAGCAGAGGACAAATAGAGCATGACAATGCATTTTCAAAGCAATGTTTGCACGACCACCCTCCCTATCATGTTATGAACTCAAGGGAGTGTAGCCCTCGACCCCCGAGCCATCAATCACGCATTCCAATACATGATGACCAAAGGTGCCAAATGTGCGTTTTGATGTCAAATGAAATGCACACAAATACATAGAAGAGCCCCAACCTCTGTCATGATTTATCAAATGGCAAGAGAGGCAAACATGCACAATGCTATGCAACCTAAACATGCAAGCAAACCAATGCAACATGAGCATGTGAACAAACATGCAAACATGTAACCACATATCAAACATATGGCAAAATGCAAGCTAACAAGGATGCAAAATACAACTTAAACATGTAATAACATGCAATGGGCCGAGTATGCAACAACACACAAGGCGAGCATACAACAACATGCAAAGGATGGACTTACACCAAGATAGACAACTCTCTAATAGGTCCAAAACAGTGGCCAAAATGCTAAAAGGAAAAGGGGCAAATGCACATACAAACATGCATGCTAATGGACCCAACACTCAAGCATCAAAAGGCAACTTTTAAGTACACTCAAAAGGGAAGGAAAAGCATGCCAATGTGACAACATTACATGCTCTGAAATGGTGCTAAGAGTGATGCCAAATCACATAAACAAGTCAAGCATGCATGATTAAGGCTTAAGGCTTAAGGCTTAAAACTAGGCAAAGGAATTGAACCAATGGCAAGCGTAACCCAAGACAGTCCTAAATCATGACAAAGTGAGCCTAAAGCATGCAATGACCAAAGCCAAAACAAGCTAACACGAAGGGATAAAATCATGAGGCATGCAAGGCCATCAAAGAGGTGTTACACTACACCTAATACAACCAAACATGGCATGATTTAAGCAACCCAAAACAGAGGTATGACATGCTAAAAGGAGCTTAAAAACCCACCTAGATGGCATCCCAAAGGCCTAAGTATGATGTCATACACAATGACACATTCATAAGGCATAAAACACATACTCTTTAAGAAATTAAAGAAGTGATAAGTGCAAGTATTCAAGCATGAAATATGAACTGAAATAACATTCTAAGTGATGTCAAACCACTGAAATGATTCAAATAGAACATGCTAGCAACTTGGACACTCAAAGCCTACAAGCTAAATTACATGGTAGCTATACAAAGCAAGCCATGGATGACCACGACAACCAAAATCAGACCTCAAGCATGTTAAAACAAGGCTAGAAGCTTCACGAAGTTGAGCCAAAATCATGCTAGAATCACATGTTACAACATGATGCATGTTAAGGCCAAAACATGGGATTACAAGACAAGTGTATGGAGCATACAAGGCATGTCTAAACCAACTCAAAACAGAGGTGTATCACGGAAAAACAAATCCTAATACATACTGAAATGGAGCTAAAACAAGTTAAACACACATTCTACCACATAAGCCATTTATGCAAGTATTAAAAACAACAAGGAGAGGGGATGACCCTCTCCTTTTTAGGACCTCAAAACCACCTCTCTACCACTAAAAATCCTCTGGATTTCAGTGGTAGAGAGGTCATGCAAAGACCAAAACAATGTTCAAAAGGTATGGCCTAAAACAAGGCCTAACAAGGCCTTGGAGGGGGGAGACAACCCCAAACCTCAAAGTAACCTTAAACAAAGTTCTAAAGCACACAAAATTAGAACTTTTATCAGTTATAGTCGAAGCTTAAAACAATATGTAAGATAGGTTAAAAGCTTGTGCAAAAATGGGGAATAAAGAAGGTAGGTTCTTACCCTTGAAGAACCTCTTCAAGAACACCACTCTAGCACCTTCCTTAGATCAAAACCAGTCCAAGAACCCTAACAAGAACTCCTTAGAGCCTCAGCAATCAAGGATAGTGTAACACTAGGTGCCTTAGTGCAAAAATATGAACAAAACACCTTTTAGAACACTATTATACACACAAAACAAAAGAGAGGGAGATATAGAGATAGATAGATATATAACTCCTAACCCTAATTTTTCAGAACCTCTGAGAAGGGAGGAGGGCCTCCCCTCTTATAGGAATTCAATTCCTAAGCTTCTTGGAGAAACTAACGCAAGGGAGCAAATCCCTCCATACACATGGAGGGGGTGTAATGTGGATGCCAGCTGTGACAGCTGGCATAAAATATCTGCCAAAAGCAGATAGAAAGGGGTTGACCAGTAGAAATGGTCGATTGACCAACAAATGTGGCCGATCGACCAATAAATGTGCCGACCGGCCACAACCTTTGGCCGATGGCAAGAAAAAAGGGCCGGTGGCATCATGCCTTCGCTGGTGGGTTGAGGAGATGGCTAACAAGCCACCCTCTTCGCTGGTGGGTAGAGCAGCCGGTTCTAGCACCTCCTCCTACCCATGCGAGGGATACTGAAAGGTATACCTTAGTGGAGATGGCAGATTACACTATCGGCTGGAACCATGAGCGCTTTGTAGACGAGGGCGACTATGCGGAGTTCGTCCAGAGCTATATCATGCGGCCTCTGACCGGTGCCGGCCGAGTTGAGAGAGAGAGACCAGCGGTGCCAGCTACGAGAGCAGGAGCATCACGGGCATCTCAGGCTCGAGGTAGGAGTGGGCCCCGGAGAGGGCAAGGAGCTGGGTGGCCCGAGCTGCCTACTATGATGAAAAGCTGAGGGCAGGGTGGGGAGACTTACCAGATCCCCATCGCTCCCCCTTCGGCTGATCACGAGCTAGTTGGATTCCACGGTTTGCCTCCGGTATGTATTACTGCACTTTGCATCCTGTACAGTCATTTCATTTCATTTCTCATGATATTTCGCAGAATACTGATGCTTCTAACACTTTTGCAGGCTTCTGCTGAGTACACTCGCCAGTCTCTGGAGTTGACCGCCTCCATGATGGGGATGCTACAGCGGAGCCTCGACCTACTGGCCATTTACAATATCCCGGTAAGCTCTTTCAACCACAATCTCAAACTGTGCATAATCTATTTCACACATAATCTGATGCATCACACTGTCAACATGGCATTTGATACGCGGCCCTCACGGCTTTGATACACTTTAACCCACGGATTGTTCACAAAGATTGCTCACTAATCGCACTCAATCATCCTGTGCTAACACACTACTCACAGCATTCATACCCTGTACTCATACACTGCATTCTGTATTCATATTCGGCCTTGCGTGGCATAACTGATATGTTTATCATTTGTCCTTTTCAGGCCCCATTTTAGATATCAGCTGCAGGGGGTGCTGCAGAAGGACGTTCGTCAGGAGGAGGAGAGAGCAGGCGAGGGACCACAAGACTTCGCACCAAAGCGGGGCGCACTCATGTTGGGAGCGGCTCACGAGCACCGATTCCAGATGATGATGAGTCCGATACAGAGACAAAGGCAAAGTCATCTGAGGATGAGACTGGAGATGACTCGGGCTTGGGCTCAGATGGTGGAGCCGACGACGATGCTCCTGGACCTTCGTCTAGGAAGAGGACGAGGACAAACTCTCATGCCTGAGACCAGTTGACATTGATCTAGACTGTTGCTACTTTTCTTCTTTTTCTTGCTTTGTTCAGACATTTTGTTGCTTTGAGCACATTGTACTGCCGCAGGCAGGTTTTACTTTCTTCAAACTATGTATTTGAAAAGATGATGGAATGAAACATGTTTGAAAAAAGTGTTGCATTTGTCCCATCGCATCGCATCTCATCACATCATATTACATAACAATGTAATCGAATGGAAATTGAACATGCATGTATTACTAGGTTAGGTAGTGAGCCAACATAATAAACAAATCAACTCAATAAGCAACAATAAGACCTTGACAATTTTACAACTCGATAAGCAAAGAGCAACAACTCGATAAACAAAATTGCGACAACTTGGTGATCAAATGAGTAACAACTCGATAAACAACATTGCGACAATCTTGATAAACAAACGAGTAACAACCCGATAAACGAATGAGCAACAACTTGATAGACAGAGCAACAGCTCGATAAGCAAATGAGCAATAACTCGATAAGCAAGTGAGTAACAACTCGATAAGCAAATTGAAATAGCACAGGTGTGACTTCGCAAAATCAACATCGAAAGGTACTGGAAGTGGAACCAATCACAAGTTCCCAACATGTTCAAAACATAGACTGCTCATTTTGAACACACAGCTCATAACACAATACTCTGTTTATTTTTGAACATACGGCTCATACAGAGCACTACTGATTCTGAATACACAGCCCATTCTGAACACCGCCCTTTCTGAACTTACAGCCCTTAACACAGCATTCTATTCAGTTTGAACACATGGGATACAAAGACGGAATTTGCAGAAGTCGAGACAAACTCATATGCTCCGAATCCTCCATTTCTCTTTTACATCGTAGTCTGGAACCTATAGCTTCAGATAGGTCCTGGTTCTCCCATTCTGAGATGACCTAGGTTAAATCCTACGGTTTCATGAAAGAACAAATCCTGTTTTGTACAAATGTGGAGAATGGCACAGCACTTTGAGCACAAAACGATTGATTTTTAAAATCATAATGAGAAAAGGGTTCTCAAACAGGTATTGAGCCTATGACTGAATACAGCAAAAAAGACTCAACAACAGAAAACAAAAAGGTAAACAACCTAAAGACGAACACAGACACTTGAAACGACTCAAGACAAGAATCGAGACAAACAAAAACAAAAGACACGACACTCGAACGTGTTACGAAGGTGAGAGACCTCTCAATGCACGAGGAGCCAGTTTCTTCGGGTATTGGTTCCCACCCTTTCTTATTTGTGATTCTCACATCACTTTAGCACTCAATCTCTATCTTTCTGGAAAAGCCCTTTTTCTCACTTTTTCTCTCATCAAACACCTCTCTATTTTTCAATCTCTCTTCTTTTTTATCCCTCCCTTGGGTGGTTGATGGATAAACAGGAGATTGTGGGTTCATGCCCAATAGCTCGCGGCTATTTCTTTCGGTGACATCTAGTCGGTGCCACAGATAAGGGAGTGGAGTGTCTTGATGCATTCCAATTCGTGCTTCGCACTTGGCTTGATACCTCGTTACTTGGAGGATGAGAGAGCTTTCAGCGCTTCGTTGTTAGCTTCAGTCGTGCCCTTTTGACGAATATGTTGACAGTGGGGGGAAAAAGGCAGAACACCTAACTCAACTGTGCCCCTAGTTCATCGCTTTGACCATTTTTTGTTTTGGCTTCTACTAAAACAAATTTGACCAAAATAAGAGTTTGATTAACATGCTTGTTCAACTTTTCTAATTCAAAATCATGCAAGTTAGGCTCTGAGCACTGAAAATTTTCCTTTTTGGGACCAAGAAATGGTTCAGTTTTGAAAAAGATGGAATAATTTTTGAGAGAATTAGTCAACTCATTTAAAAATTATCAAAAACCATTTTTGCAAACGTCCACTGCTCAACGAGCACGGAACCTACTCTTGAGATGCACAACCTTAGATCCAAAACAATGAAAAACTGCCCCTTTGTCTGAAGGATACCCGCATGGGAACGGAAAGTTGCCCTTTGTTTGAATAGCACCACGGCACACTATATGGCAACGAAAGTTGCCCCTTGTTTGGATAGCACTGCGGCGCATTGTAATCAGTCCTCAGAGTGATGACCACAACCGAACTCGCGGATACAAAGAAGGAAAAGATGATCAAAACCATTACATGGACACAATTGGTTTAGAAGTGTTTATGGCTAGACTTCAGAATAAAGTTGCCTACGTATCCCAAACATGGGAATCAACCCTTACGTAGTTCAGGTAAGGTACACTCGAGTATTTAACCTCTCCTTTTATGCTCTAACTTTTGCCAAGGCCGCCCTTCCGGGTTTTCAACCTTGCGAGCTTTGTTTTTCTTTTCTTTTCAATTCTTTTCTTTTTTCATTTTCTTCATTTTTCTTCTTTTCTTTTTTCAATCTTTGCATTTTTTCTTCATTTTTTCTTTTTCTTGCTCTAACTTTTGCCTGGGTCGCCCTTCCGGGTTTCCGGCCCAGCGAGCCTCTCAAGGGTAAAAGTGTAGCTGGTCTATGTCAAATGGTTTTTAGGATCTCAAAGCCATCTGAATCTAGGAGAGTGGCTGCTATTTGCTGATGATGCAGGAGTCCATCCAATGGAGGGTGAATTTGCCCCTAGTGTTGTGGATAGGAACTCGGTTATCCTTTAGCAATACTTTCTTCTTTCCTTCCTTCTGGGATTTGGCATTCTTGCCGATCTTCATTGATTTGTGGAATGATCTATCTTTGGCTATTCGAGCACATCTGACATTTTTGCCCCTAGTTCCAGCGGTGCTTCTGATCCAGCTTCGCAAGCTTCCTGATCACATATGATATTCTCGCCTCTGGTTCATGGACTGCTTCTGATCTGGCCACACGGGCGTCACATTGTGGTTGACCATTGAACATTTTGAATCCAAGTTCAAGGTTTGAAAGCAAAAAGGGTCGAGTCTCAAGGCTGAGAGCGATCCTAAGCTGCACAATCTCAAGAGCGATTCCACACAGGCCTTCGCAGGACGGCGCAAAACATTTTTTGAAATCTTTTAAGAAAGCGCTCGCGTGGAAGACAATGTAGAATCAATCTGGATCAAGCCAAGATCCTTCTCAGTACTCACATTAACAAACATGATTTCAATCATTAAGGGCTTAGCACGCCTCTCATTCTCTCAATTAATCAAATTTTTGTAAATCCTGAGGAATTCCTTCCTCTTCGTTTTCAACACAATATTCGAAAAGTTTTGAAAAACTTAGGTCAAATGCAACGATTTCAAGGCACAGAAGAGCAGGTGGAATGTACTGCCGTTTCATTCTAAAACTTGCTGGCACAATAGGCTCAAAGTGAGAATAAGCACAAAAGCATAAAAAACCACTGCTATTTCATTCAGAATTGTCTGCTCAACTAGCTCTGAGACGGGAACAGACTCAAAAGAAAAAAAAAAAGATAAACACAAAATAAAAATAGTGATGTCCGGGGTAACACTCCCGAAATCACTCACTCAGACAACAGATCGACTCGATACTACAAGATAGACCCCAAACAAAAAGACTGACTCAAAACAAAGAGACAGACTCAAAGCAACACAGAATTGACTCAACACCCAAGTCAGAAATAACAAAAAAAACCAGCATTCGCAAATGCTCAAAATAGTGCGTGCCACACGCCACCTCCGAAACAAACTGAGCACTGCCCGCAGGTGGTCCGACCCCTGATCACATACTTGAATTATCTTCGAAGTCCAACAACTCAGTGGTGATAGACTTTGCTGAGCTAGGTGGGAGGATGACCTCATTGTCAATCAAGTCTTGCACTTCGTGGCGAAGACGAAAGCAATTGTCAGTGGTGTGACCTACTTGTTGATAGTACGCATAGTACTGGGTAGCATCATGTGAGAGAGGGAGATTGCTCGGGAGATGTCGAGGCTCAAGGGGTTTGAGATGACCCTTCTCAGTGAGGATTCGAAGAGCCTTGGACAAAGACATGTAGAGGGCATGAAAGACCCTGTGCCCTCGAGGCAGATACTTAGAAGCCTGTGGACCTTTATTGGACGCACTAGCAAAAGGATCGATGAGTCTTGCCTTGGCTCTCTCGATCTTTCAGTGAGGTTAGGATTGTAAGGAATTGTTCTGGTACGACGGTCCCTATCCCGATTTTCCCTTTGGCTTGAACTACTATCAGTCTGAGTAAGGCAGATGTCATCCACAGTCTTAGCCACAGCTGCGAGTACTTGTTGCTTATTCAACCCCCCGGCTTTCAGAGCCTCAACAGCTTGCTAGAGTTGTTCATAGGGATCTGTGTCCACTTTCATCTTGTTCTTTCCACTAGCCTCAGCTTGGTGGACAGTTTGGGTTGCTACTTCAGTGCGAAGCCCCGTTGTTGCTGACAGATCATTGTCGGAGCTTGAGACAGCCTTAGGTTGGCTGAGCTTGATTACAATTCGCCCCAGTAGTGGGGGCTCCTGTGGCACGAAGTTCCCGGCATACGATGTGGTTGGTGGCAAAGCCGACATTCCATAGGTGAGATCAGCCACAGACCTCTGAAGGTTGCCAATCATTCCTATCAACTCAAAGGTGGTGGGCTCACGAGTTTGAAATAACTGGGGTTCCCAGATTGGATATGCAATAGGCGACCTGGGCAGGTGTGGTACCTCAACATCGGTCTCACCCTGCAAGATGATTCTTTGGTTTAGTGCGGCTGCCATAACCATAATTTCCTCTGAATTTTGTGTCATCTTAAGTCCACTAAACTGAACGGAGATGATGTAACCGGTGACTGACGGATCAGATGAATCGGTAAGCCTTGACTGGTCTTGCCTCAACAAAGGAGAATACTGGCTATTCTGAACAAAGTCTCTGAACCTTGAAAGACAAAACAGGCAGCATTTCAGCCCAATTTCATCAGAACTAACATAGGCATAGCTGAATAACTGTACTCTACTACTAATCATTGTTCCCCAAAATCACTACTCAAAAACTGATACCCGCGGATATAACTGATTCTCAAAACACTGATACTGATACCCGCGGGCCTGATACCCAAACTTGCAAACTGATATATGTATTCCTGTAGAGGCACAACTCTGAAAGCACATAACAAGAAAATGAGAGCCAAAACACCCCTATGTTAGGGTAGGGTTTCCCTGTCCTATTTTGTCAGGAGCTTGGGTTTCACTACGCACGCAGCGGTTTCAAACAACCTATACTCAGGTGAGCAACCTGTCCTAGTTTGGAATGGTCACTACGGATTCCGAATATGCACTAGGTCGAATGGTCAAAAAGAGTGCCCTGGTAAAAACCGGGGTTTGTGTTCCCATTATGGCAGAGCTCGTAACCGGTCAGCCTTATGGCCCGCAGCCTCCGGCAAACCGTTCTGGAATAGAAGATGGCAAACATGGTGTCCTAGGTGCACCAATGCACATGCAATGCAAAGAAACACATAAGTGTAATCAAAACAAGATATCATGAGTTCGAGTCAAGTTCTCTAACTCCCCAACAGAGTCGCTAGAAACTGTAGACATCCCCGAACATCCCGGGAGAAATCCCATTTTGTTCATTAGGGCTTACTACAGTTCGAACTCAAATGTCACAGTTCTGAGACTAATCCCGCAAAGTGCAATGCGAGACCGATAAATCACCAAAGAGTCCAAATCCGACAAATCATTTTGAAAAATAGATTTTTAGAAAGAAGTGCCAAACATGGACTACTTTGCCAGATACAGAGTCGCCACCTAAATATTTTATTTTGGGGGAATTTAGGAAACCCTGACTTGTGCCTAAGGCCACGTGTCCGTCATCACCAAAGTTACCTCAGCTCGGGAACTTGGGTACGATTGGGGAAGGTCACTTCGTGAGCACCCCCGCTCGCCCGATCAAAGATCAGCCTCTACTAACCATGATATCGAGTTTTGAAAACATTATGTGCTCTTATTCCGATTATTAGCCTAGAATTACTATGTGATGCACACAACATACAAGTATAGACTGGATCGTTTGAGATGGAACAAAATATTTCATATCCGTTTGTTTGGAAATGGTTTTAAATTTTGCTACTCGCAAGTAGGCGAAAATACGGATTTTGATGAATTATCTCAATTCAATCAACCCAACCTTCACCCACAGGCATCCAGGCAATTATATCACATAAGCAATTAGCCTCATGGTAAGCATGCTGTCATGTTAACACTTACACACATGCAAGATGCTAAAGCATAAACACTGACAGTGTACTTCGAGCCAAAACAAGAACGTGTTAGTAATAAAATGTATGATCCAAGTCCATGTTAAGATGGCTAATGCATCGCAGGCAAAATGCAACTAGAATAGGCTCGGCTAATCTAAACTGGCATGTGAGATGCGACAATTTGATACACGTATTCAAGTTGGATTTGAAATACTATGCAATTAGTATGATGCACCGAGCCCAATGCATGCAATACAGATGAATGATGCAAATATGCATAGCATAAGGATGCTAATTGAAACGTGTCCTAGAACTAACTATCGTAAGCGGTTAAGTAAAAGGGAGAAAGAAGTGGAGGTTGGAAGACAAGCATCACACACACGCACGCTTATTACACAATTGCGCCCTCTCGAGGGAGGGACCGATAGAATAATACAAATTAATTAACTAACAAGCTAACTAATTATTATAAATCCACTTAACTAATAAAAACAAATTAATTAAGCTAAGAAAAATAGTAAAGCAACCTCGGGAAGAGAGATGAATGCATGCGTGTTCGACTCCGCTCGGAAATCCATCACCATACTCATGCTGCCTCTGTTTACACTGCTTTGCACTTCTGAAAACTTTGCAAGTCCCAAAGATGCTTCTGAATCACCTTCTGAGCACTGTGGGATATCATCGGCCAGGAGTCAAGGCCACCGGCCAAGGGGAACTGTTCATCGACCACTTGTGGTAATCTTGGCTAACAATTAATGGCCGGCCGGCACTGAAGATGGTCGATCGGCCATCTATTCTTGCAGAATGCTGTTTTGCTGCAGCAGAGGATAAACAGAGCATGGCAATGCATTTTCAAAGCAATGTTTGCACGACCACCTTCCCTATCATGTTATGAACTCAAGAGAGTGTAGCCCTCGACCCTCGAGCCATTAATCATGCATTCCAATACATGATGACCAAAGGTGCCAAATGTGCGTTTTGATGTCAAATGAAATGCACACAAATACATAGAAGAGCCCCAACCTCTGTCATGATTTATCAAATGGCAAGGGAGGCAAACATGCACAATGCTATGCAACCTAAACATGCAAGCAAACCAATGCAACATGAGCATGGGAACAAACATGCAAACATGCAAATATGTAACCACATATCAAACATATGGCAAAATGCAAGCTAACAAGGATGCAAAATGCAACTTAAACATGCAATAACATGCAATGAGCCGAGTATGCAACAACACACAAGGCGAGCATGCAACAACATGCAAAGGATGGACTTACACCAAGATGGACAGCTCTCTAATAGGTCCAAAATAGTGGCCAAAATGCTAAAGGAAAAGGGGCAAATGCACATACAAACATGCATGCTAATGGACCCAACACTCAAGCATCAAAAGGCAACTTTTAAGTACACTTAAAAGGGAAGGAAAATCATGCCAATGTGACAACATTACATGCTCTGAAATGGCGCTAAGAGTGATGCCAAATCACATAAACAAGTCAAGCATGCATGATTAAGGCTTAAGGCTTAAAACTAGGCAACGGAATTGAACCAATGCTACACAAAACAAAGAGCATATGGCAAGCGTAACCCAAGATAGTCCTAAATCATGACAAAGTGAGCATAAAACATGCAATGACCAAAGTCAAAACAAGCTAACACGAAGGGGTAAAATCATGAGGCATGCAAGGCCATCAAAGAGGTGTCACACTACACCTAATACAACCAAACATGGCATGATTTAAGCAACCCAAAATAGAGGTATGACATGCTAAAATGAGCCTAAAAACCCGCCCACATGGCATCCCAAAGGCCTAAGTATGATGTCATACACAATGACACATTCATGAGGCATAAAACACATACTCTTTAAGACATTAAAGGAGTGATAAGTGCAAGTATTCAAGCATGAAATATGAACTAAAATAACATTCTAAGTGATGCCAAACCACTGAAATGATTCAAATAGAACATGCTAGCAACTTGGACACTCAAAGTCTACAAGCTAAATTACATGGTAGCTATACGAAGCAAGCCATGGATGACCAAGACAACCAAAATCAGACCTCAAGCATGTTAAAACAGGGCTAGAAGCTTGACGAAGTTGAGCCAAAATCATGCTAGAAACACATGTTACAACATGATGCATGTTAAGGCCAAAACATGGGATTACAAGACAAGTGTATGGAGCATACAAGGCATGTCTAAACCAACTCAAAATAGAGGTGTATCATGGAAATACAAAGCCTAATACATACTGAAATGGAGCTAAAACAAGTTAAACACACATGCTACCACATAAGCCATTTATGCAAGCATTAAAGACAACAAGGAGAGGGGATGACCCTCTCCTTTTTAGGACCTCAAAACCACCTCTCCCCCACTAAAAATCTTCTGGATTTCAGTGGTAGAGAGGTCATGCAAAGTCCAAAACAATGTTCAAAAGGTATGCTTAAAACAAGGCCTTGGAGGGGGGGGGGGGGAGCCAACCCTAAACCTCAAAGTAACCTTAAACAAAGTTCTAAAGCACACAAAATCAGAACATTTATAAGTTATAGTCAAAGCTTAAAACAATATGCAAGATAGGTTAAAAGCTTGTGCAAAAATGGAGAATAAAGAAGGTAGGTTCTTACCCTTGAAGAACCTCTTCAAGAACACCACTCCAACACCTTCCTTGGATCAAAACCAGTCCAAGAACCCTAACAAGAACTCCTTAAAGCCTCAGCAATCAAGGATAGTGTAACACTAGGTGCCTTAGTGCAAAAATATGAAGAAAACACCTTTTAGAACACTATTACACACACAAAACAAAGGAGAGGGAGATATAGAGATAGATAGATATATAACTCCTAACCCTAATTTTTCAGAACCTCTGAGAAGGGAGGAGGGCCTCCCCTCTTATAGGAATTCAATTCCTAAGCTTCTTGGAGAAGCTAACACAAGGGAGCAAATCCCTCCATACACGTGCATGGAGGGGGTGTAATGTGGATGCCAGCTATGACAACTGGTATAAAATATCTGCCAAAAGTAGATGGAAAGGGGTCGACCAGCAGAAATGGTCGATTGACCAACAAATGTGGCCGACCGACCAATAAATGTGCCGACCGGCCACAACCTTTGGCCAATGGCAAGAAAATAGGGCCGGTGGCCTCATGCCTTGGCTGTTGGGTTGAGGAGATGGCAAACAAGCCACCCTCTTCCCTTAAAAATAGAAATACAAGTGTTTAGTCCACAACCAAGCACAAAATATCCAAGTTGAGAGATCTTGAGGCGAGGCGCGCGGCGGAGACCTCCGAGAACTCAAAACGAACATGAACATGGATGATCACCGAGTGTTCAAACGGTGACGTCCAAGTCTTGAGGACGGTCAAAAATGGGGTGTCTACACACCCCATTTTTGACTGCCCTTACGACTTGGACACCATTGCATGCACACCCGATGATGAGTTTGTATGCTCGTCAAGTGCTCAAAGTCCTTAGCGGAATGCCACAGCTTTGAGCCTTTAAAATATTGCACCCCTGTTGCCTCAGTTTTGGACCAAGCCTTGGTTCTTCAAGCCTACAGCCTCTGGTGGCCTGCCGGCCACCCCTTTTGGTATGCCGGCCATCACTTTTTGGTTGCCGGCCACCAGTTTGTTTTGTAGATATGTGATAGCTGCACCAGCTATTTACACAGATGCATGCATCTTCACCCACGTGTAGGACTGGATGTTCTTGAGGGGAATTCATGTTTTCTATATAGGAGCCCCCTCTCTCATGTTTAAGGTTGGAAACATCTTAGATCAAAAAATTTTCCCGCTTTACAATTCTTTCTCTCTAGCAAATTTCTACACTTTTGTCTACAAATCCTTAACCTTTGTCTATACACCCTTAACCAAACCTTCTCATCTTTGGGCTGAGGCACTTTTGAGCTTGTTTTGAGCTCTTGAAGGGTTTGTTCTCTTGGTTTTGTTGCTTGAATTCCCTTTCCTCTTCAAAAGGTATAAGGCTTTACCTCTTTGCTTGCTTTAATTACTCTTTTTCCTACAATTTTCCAACTGATTTTGGGCTGTAAAACTTCTATAATTTTGAGCTGAAACTTGGGTCCTGAGGCCATTAAAGGTTGAGGGGCGGTTAACCCTTTTTTGCACCTTGTTTTGGAGGCATTTGCCCTTGTGTTTCCCATCCTTTTGCTATCTGTTTTTGAGCTTTTAAACATTGATTTTCAGAGCTTTTTTCAATGGCCAAAATCATGTTTTGAAGTCCAAATTTGGAGGGGTTAGCCTCCCATCCTTGTGTCTTGTTTACTAGCCTAGGTTGTGCCATGTTTTAGCTAATTAATCTAGTTATTTTTGTCTTAATTTCAGCATGGTTTATGACTTATTTTAGACTATTTTAGCACTATTTTGGGCTGATAGTTGCATTTGAGCTGATAGTTGCATTTTAGCACTATTTTAGACTATTTTAGCACTAATAATCTCTGCAACCTCCCATCTTTCTTGGCTTTTGTTTTTCTTTGAGAGTTGTTTTAAGCCTCTTGTTCTTTTAAGCATGAGATTGAGGTTGTCATGCTTAATGGTTTAATCTCTTTTAGGGGTTCATTATCAACGGCATGACATCTCTTTCATGACTTAAGTTAACTCTTGGTTTGGTACTTCACTCCATTAGAGGACTTAAACTCACCCTTTGAACTCAATTGATTAAAGAATGGTTAGTAATTTAAAATGGAGTAAAATTGAGGTTAAAATTGGTGAAAGATATTAATTTGGTTGTATTCAATCGGACATTAATTGAACATATGGAAGCTTGAACCATTTCATACTCATTAGTGATGAAATGATTCAAGTTTTCGAGGTCACTACTTCTCTTGATCATTCATGATAGAGAGGTCGTTTTGAGAGTCTTATTTTGTTGCATTTATTGAATTTGCACACTTTGGTTCACAAGCCATCATGCAATGAAATTTCTTGAGTTGGTGGTTTGTGGTTTAAGTTCACTACTCCTTTGATTTGTTCATGAAAAGGAAGGGTGAGTTGTGCAAACAAACCCTTGAAATACCTTATGCATTGCTCTGTTTGTTCTCAATTGCAGCAAGGTGAACTGGGCAACAGTGGCCGATAAGCCAATTTCCATGGCCGACCAGCTATCACTGGTGGCCGACAGGCCTCATCACTGGTTGGCCGACCACTGATGCAAAATTCAGCAGAATGTTTGTGAGGTAGAGCAGAGTTCTTCTGGAAGTGGCCAATAGTGTAGGTGTTCTCTGTGTAACAGAGCCTCTCCGTAAGCAAAGCCGTGGCATTTCGGGTGGAAACAAAGCATGTGCATAAGCACTCCTCGCATACCAAGCCTGTTTAAGCTTAAATACTTAACTTAGATATTTATTGTAATTAATTAGTTGTAGCTAGTTAATTTTGAGATGTGTTGCATGTAATTAGTTAGTTAATTAGTTATTCGATTTTGTCTTGTAATAATTAGTTAGCTAGATTAGTTAATCAATTTCTTGTTGTTGTAAAAATTAGTTAAGTAGTTTAGCTAATTTTTTTTGTTTTGTAATAATTAGCTTAGCTTTAATTAGTTAGCTAGTTGGCTAGTTTATTCATTCAGACTCTCCTTCATGAGTGTGCAATAACGTGTATGTCTTCCTACCCCACGTCTTTCTCCGTTTTATTTACTACTTATGATGGTTAGTTTAGGACATCATGTTTAATTTAGCATTCACATGCTTGCATCCACTTGTATTGCATGCACCATGGCTCGGTTCATCATTCTACTTGCATTGTCATTTGAATACGTGCTTAGACGACATGTTATTTAATTGATTCATATGCCATATTAGTAGCCGAGCCTATTAGTTTCATTTTTGCATGCATTGCATTAGTCATTTTGCATAGTTAGAACCATGCATTTTTCTAACTCTTTCATCTTTTTTGGCTTGGAGTACTAAGTGGGCCTTTACTTGCTTTAGTCTATTAGTTTCAATATGTACTCTTTCATGTACATATTGAAACAATTTTCATAACAAACATGAATCGAGATGTTCTAATTCTTGCAATTTAGTCTATACTTGTGTATGTGCACATCACATAGTAATGCTAGCCTAATAATCAAAACAAGAGCATATAACGTAGATAAGAATCACATCATGATTAGTAGAGGTCGGTCTTTGACCGGGCGAGCGGGGGTGCTCAATTCATGACCTTCCCCTCTCATACCTAATTTGCCGAGCCGAGACAATCTTGGTGATAACGAACACGTGGCCTTTAGCACGAGTCATGGGTTTCCTAGATTTCTCAAAAATATTTAGGTGGCGACTCTGTATTTGGTAAAGCAGTCCATTTTTGGCATTTTTTATTCAAAATTGATTTTCCAAAAAGATTTGTCGGATTGGGACTCTTTGATGATTATCTATTTCACATTGCACTTGTGGAATCAGATTCAGAACCGCGGGAGTCCGATATTGTGGGGCTTATTCACCTTTTGAATGGGGGCACGGAAAAGTCGAGCCACAAACAACAATAGCCACAGCTGGCAACATCTTCTACATCCCATGCACCTTCTACGGGTATCCCAACACCTGGAGCCACTACGCAGACCGCCAGTGTCTAAGAGAATGAGGGCATTCCGGCAGAATCGATCCCACCACAAGCCTCCAAAGTACCTGTGTATCAAACTGAGCCTTCGTTTGAGTTTGAAGTTGACCTGACTGTGCTTAAGGTCAACATGCTAGAGAAGCTATTCAAAAGAGCATAGGGTGTTAACTCTATCCCCGATATAGAAGACGGGTACATCGACTCTACCATAACATTGCTAGATTGGTTCAAAATGCCACACATCGATCGATTCGATGGCTCCGAAGACCCCACGGTTCATCTTCGGCTATTTTTAGACATCTTACAGCTGATAGGCCTGACCAAATTGCAAAAGCTCTCCCATTTTGGCTGGACCATATCAAGAATAGTAGCCATATGGTATGCGAAGTTGGAGGATTCTGTGAAGCAGAACTGGGAAGAAATGGCCGAGGCCTTTATAGCTCAATACTGGTATAACACACAAATCAAGGTTACAACACGTGATCTTGAGGCAACGCGCTAGGAGCCAAAGGAGGGCTTCTCAGACTTTGTGATGAGGTGGAGGGCTAAGGCTTCAGTGATGACTACGCGGCCTTATAAGAAAGATCAGATAAGGATGGTAGTCCACAATCTGCACGGGAAGTTGTTGCAGAAGATGATCGTTCTACCTCTGTTCACATTCATCGAGCTCCATGAGATAGGGGTTCAGATTGAACACGCCATGAAACAAGGATTGATTATAGATGAGAGAGAGCACGCAAAGAGGCCTTTTGTGCGTAGTTCCAATGCAACCACCGATGGTAGCACATCTGTGCAGCCGTCGGATGTGAGCGTTGTCACCACCACAACCAAGACCGCCAATCCTTTTTCCAATACAACACCACAAACTTCAACCAACCCTGTTCGATCCTAGAGGACCTTTACCCAACTCTACATGAACCTATCTCAAGCCATGAAGGTGTTGATCAAAAAAGGGCACCTCAAACTATTAGAGCCTTGCCCACTACCTGACCCTCTTCCACCGAAACACAACCTAGCAAAGTACTGTGCGTTTCACCAACAGCATGGTCACGATATCCACCAATGCTTCAGACTTCATCATGAGATTCAAGATCTTATTGATAACAAGGTGATCGCACCTCTCCAGAAACCAAATGTAACTACAAATCCTCTCCTGGCCCACAATCGAGTTCCCCCACCTCAAAACCTAAACCTAATCCGTACACTAGTCATCATCCCCTACAACCCTAGTGTATATATTACCCCTTCCCACCTACCAAGACCGATGGTGTTCATTCCTGAAAGCATAGATTTGTGCATGATAGACACATCCACACTCCAACCTAAGCCAATGGTGGCGACAATTGCAGTATATGGAAGGCTGGCCTTAGAGGAGAGTATGAGTCCATTGTCAGAGTGTTCTGAGGACTTGTCTAAGGAGGTGGATGATCCAAGCTGCTACATTGTGCCAATTGATTAAGTCAAGCCAGAATTGGTATTGTCAACTATAGCGGAAGTCAATGTGGTTAGAGAGGATGGTCCGAGCCAAGGTTTGGATGATTTGGCGGAACATGAGGAGGATCTAGACAACCTGCAGTTCTTTGACGAACAAGATCAAGGGGATGTGCAGATTGACTAGTTTGATTTGAATACATCAATATACAACTTTGGGTGGTTGAGTGATGAATCAGACAGGGAGGAAGGAACTAAAATGAAATTGGAGGAAAAGAAAGCAAGAATTGCTGTGGTGGCTGGAATGGCCGATGAAAAGGGGAAACTATCGAAGAACACCGGTGTGGAAAATTCGACTCAGGAATTGGGCACTGTAAGCACTACGGATACATAACAGGAAGCTACGTTGAAGCAGTTTGCACAAGAAAAGGTTGAAGACAACCAGAAAACTATAATGGCCCAACACTCTGCGGGGGATACTTGTGATGTGAGAGTGATCCAAATGAAGCTGGACAACTGTTTGTCGGCTGCCGAAGGTGTATGGTGAGAGGATAACAATCTATTTCTGGCACACACCGACGAAGACTGGGGTGAGTGCCTCCCAGAAAAAACGTGGTATGCAAAAGAGATTGATCACATGACAAGAAGTGGGAGCTATTTTAAGCCACCACACTTAGATCAAGCTGAGGCATCTGGGAAAGATAGAGAGGTTAAGAAACAAAAAGAGAAGCAGATGGAAGAAAAGGCAGTGTTGAAGCAACTGAAGAAAATTCAAGCCGACATCTCAATTTGGGGTCTACTCATGGCCTCCTGAGTGCATCAACAGGCTGTATTGTTAGCAATGGACAAAGCCAAATTGTTCATCAACATTACCCCTGAACAACTTATGGGATTGGTCTTCCCAGGTAGTGCCGGCCCAACCCTAACCTTTTCTAACAAAGAACTGCCGTTGGAAGGCTCAGCTCACAACAAACCCCTGTACATATCTGTTGAGTGTAGGAAAGAATAGGTACTAGTGGTGTTGATAGACACCGATTTGACTATCAATGTCTGTCCTTCCCGCACAACTTATGCAATCGGCCTTAGACCGATAGACTTTGCAACCATTGCCCAAGTAATCTGAGCATATGATAATACGAGCAGGAGATTAGGGGCATGGTGCAAATCAGAGTCCAGGTAGGCCTAGCTCAGCAGGATGTCGAGTTCTATGTCCTGGATGTTCCGGCCACCTTCAACCTACTACTAGGGAGGCCCTGGCTACATCATGTGAAAGTAGTCTCCTCTACCCTTCACCAAGTGTTGAAGTACCCTCACAGGAAAGGAGTAGCGATTGTTTTCGGGAATTCATCCATCCATCCCCTGCCAGAGGTAACTACGCCAGTGTTGGAAATCCTTCATGGCGAGGAGGATGTATTCCTCTCAAGGTTTACTCTAGCCGAGGCCCGGGTAGTGCAAACCATTCTAGCTACTGATGAGGGCATGTATGTCAGTGCTCAATCCATCTATGTCATGAACAAACTACAGCATGTGCCAGAATGGGACTTGGAAAAAATGGTCAGAAAGGTGTCACAGTATTGGCCGATGTGCAACACAATCCACATGCCTTTGGATTAGGTTACGCACCCACCAAAGATGACTGGATTAGGAAAAGACAAGATATGATAGGCAAAGCCAAGGCCAAGCAGGCCGGGAAACACTATGAGCTCATTCACAAGCCAATTTGGGGAACGGTGAATGGTCGCTTTGTTCGGGAAGGAGAAGATTTTCCCTTTTGTGGCTTTTCTAAGCCCTGGATGAATTCTGCGAAGCAGCGTGTTCCTGGATTCAAAATCTTCTTTGACATGCAACTACAAGATAGTGATGCTGAGAAAAAGGCTGAACCAAGTACTGAAGTTGAACAGATCATGGAAAATGACTCAAACAACAACGAACTTAGAGTAAGGGCAGCACTGGCATGTCTCATTACAGATTCTCCAGCTGACTCAAAGAACTTGGGGGATAACCTTACCATCTCCATGATTGGGGAACAACCAGGTGTGAACCTATCCTATAGCATTTTGGATGCATCAGAAGCACCATCCCTTGTCTGGCAGATAGAGGAGGGCTACCTGTTTAGCTCTAAGTCGGGGTGATGAGCCAAAATCTGAGTCCACTGAGTCAGTGGAGTTGGAATCAGATTATGATTCTTCTGAGTCTGAGCCTGGTATTCCTGGGGGTGATAACTCAGACGCCAAAATCTTGTCCAGGACCTCTTTTTCTTTTTCTTTTGAGTCAGCTGTAACCGAAGAGCTAGATCTTATGAATGAGAATGCTGCTGATTCTAAGTATTTCTCTGTGCCACTTGTTTATTGCATTGACCGAGATTTTTAGAATTTTAACGAAAATGAACAGGAAGGAATTCCTTTGGTTTTGAAAAACTTAATTAATCAAGAGGAGGAGAGGTTTGCAAAACCTCGTTCTAACGAAATCATTGCTATTAATTTGGGTATTGAGAAGGATCCGCGTTTGGTCCAGATCGGGTCCACATTGTCTTCGGAGGAGCACGAGCACTTAGTCGTTTTATTTAAAGATTTCAAAGATGTTTTCGCGTAGTCCTATGAAGACATGCCTGGAATCGATCCTGAGATTGTACAGCATCGGATCCCTCTTGACCCTGAGGCCCGACCCGTCAAGTAGAAGTTGAGAAGAATTCGTCCGGATTGGGCGTTAAAAATCAAGGAAGTGGTCTCCAAGCAGATCGAGGTAGGCTTCTTGTTAGTATTTGAGTATCCAACTTGGTTCCCGAACATTGTCCCAGTGCCTAAAAAGGATGGTAGAGTCCCGAGTGTGTAGACTTGTAGGACCTGAACAAAGCCAATCCGAAGGACGACTTTCCTTTGCCGCACATTGATGAATTAGTCGATTTCACTACAGGCCATGCATTACTATCTTTCATGGACGGGTTTTCCAGATATAACCGGATTCTAATGGCACCCGAGGATAGAGAAAAAACTGTATTTACTATGCCGTGGGGAACCTACTACTATCGGGTTATGCCGTTTAGACTGAAGAATGTCGAGGCTACCTATCAGAGGGCTGCAACCATTATTCTGATACGATCCACAAAGAGGTCGAGGTGTACGTAAACGACATGATTGTCAAGTCCAAAGAAAGAAAGGGCCACTATGCTGCCTTGAAGAAATTCTTTCAACGAATTAGGGAATACAGACTGAAGTTGAACCCGTAGAAATGTACTTTCGGCGTAACAGTAGGGAAAATGTTAGGCTTTTTGATCACACAGAGGGGCATCAAAGTAGATCCTTTCAAAATCAAGGCTATCCTAGAAATGCCACCACCAAGGACTGAAAAGAAGGTGCGAGGCTTTCTAGGTAAAGTACAATTCATAAGATGGTTTATTTCCAAATTAACCTCAACTTGTGAACCACTATTTGGTCTCCTGAAGAAAGGAAAGAAATTTCGATGAGACGATCGATGTCAATTCACTTTTGAGCAAATTAAATAGTACCATTAGAATCTGCCTGTGTTATCGCTGCCAAAGCTGGGAAAGCCTTTGATTCGATATCTGTCAGTAACAGACATAACTATAGGGTGCATGCTTGCTCAGGAATCTAAAAATAGGGTGGAGAAAGCCATCTATTACTTGAGTAAGAAAATGCTGGCTTATGAGACCCGCTATACTACATCGGAGAAAGCTTGCTTAGCCTTTGTATGGGCTACCAAGAAGTTGAGGCACTACTTGTTAGCTCACTCTGTAGTCCTGGTTTCGAGATATATCTCTTTGAGAAACCAGTGCTTACAGGTAGGCTAGTCCCGTTGGTTGCTTCTTCTCTCCAAATTTGATCTCAAGTATGTCACCTGCAAGTCAATCAAGGGAAGAGTTGTAGCGGAATTCCTGGCAGATCACCCAGTGGAAGGGGATGAAATGGTGGAATACTTGCTCCCAGATGAAGCCATTCTGCAAGTTGAGGTGGAGACTTGGACAATGTACTTTGACAGAGCGTCCAATCAATACGATTATGGGATAGGTGTGTTGCCAATATCACCCGATGACTCCCATATACCTTTAGCCTTCAAACTCCGGTTCAAGGTGTCCAATAACGAAGTAGAATATGAAGCATGTATTGCTAGTTTAGAAGCCGCCCTAGAACTAGGGGCAAAAAGGTTGGATGTTATCGGGGACTCGAACTTACTTGTTTCTTAAGCAAATGGAGACTGGAAAGTCAAAGAAGAAAAGATGAAGGTTTATCATCAGACCCTGGACATTCTGATTCCTAAGTTTAAAATGCTGACTTTCACGCATCTACTAAGAGAGACCAACAGGTTCGCTGATGCTTTAGCAACTCTATCATCCATGGTAGACATCCCACTTGGAGTCCAGATGCGTTCGATTATCATTGAGCAAAAATACACGCCGGCTTATGAAACTATCGCCATGATAGATGAAGCACAAGACAAGAAGCCTTGGTACTATGATATTTGGAACTTCTTGAAAAAAGAGATTTATCCACCAGGGGCAAATGCCAAGGACCAAAGTGGAATACAGCAAATAGCCATCCAATTTATCATTTGCAGTGGTAAATTGTACAAAAGAGGTCATTTGGGAATGCACAAGTTATGTGTCGAAGAAGAGGAATCAAAGCGCCTGATGGAGGCCATCCATGGAGGAGAGTGTAGAGTGCACATGAATAGACTGATGTTGGCCCAGAAGATTCTCAAGCAAGGTTACTATTGGTCCACTATGGAGGAGGATTGTTTTGGTTTTGTTCGGCGAAGCCACAAATGCCAAATTCATGCTAATCGCATGAATATCCCGCCGTCAAAAACTGTACAACATGACTTCTCCATGACCTTTCTCAGTTTGAGGAATCGACATCATCAGTGCTGTCACACCAAAAGGGTCGAATGGGCATAAATACATTTTGGTGGCAATTGATTACTTTGCAAAGTGGGTGGAAGCTCAGTCCTATGCAGTGTTGAAAGCATCACATATGGCCAAGTTCATCAGAAACAATATCATTTTCCAGTACGGAGTGCCCAATGAGATCATATTAGATAATGGCTCCCACTTCAAGAAAGAGGTGATAGACTTGTTGGAGAAATACTATGTGGCTTTTCATAAGTCGTCTACATATCGGCCACAAACCAATGGAGCTGTTGAATTTGCCAACAAGAACATCAAGAATATCTTGCAGAAGATGGTTGAGACCTATAGGGACTGGCCAAATAAATTTCCATTCACACTCGGCGGCTATAGAACTTCAATCCGGATGTCTCTGAGGAACTGCCTTACTCTCGTCTACGGGATGGAAGCTGTTTTTCCAATTGAAATAAAAGTCCCATCATTGCGAATTATGGCTAAGTGTCAGATAACAGAGGCGAACTGGCAACAGAGCAGATTCGAAGAGTTGATGTTGTTTGATGAAAGAAGGTTGAAAGCATTGTATCACATTCAAGGCTACCAGCGCAGAATTGCCAGGGATTTTAACATGAAAGTTAAGTCTTGGAATCTCAAAAAGGGGGATATGGTACTGAAAGACAACCGAGCTCCCATTCATGACCGTAGGGGCAAGTTCATACCCAATTAGACTGCTTCTTATATCATCAAAGCTATCTGGTTTGGTGGAGCTGTTATTCTCAAGGACTTAGCTGGCTTGGAATTTTCACAACTGATCAACATGGACAAGTTGAAGAAATACTATCCCTGAGAGGCTCACTAGGCTGAAAACCTAGAAGGGCAACCTCGGCAAAAGTTAGAGCATGAAATATTAGAAATAAAGAAAAATTGAGCTCGCAAGGTTGAAAACCCAAAAGGGCAATTTTGACAAAAGTTAGAGCACAAAAGGAGAGAGTTAATACTCAAGTGAACCTTAACCGAACTACGTAAGGCCTGATTCCCATCTTCGGGATACGTAGGCAACTTCATCTTGAAGTTCGGGCGTAATCACCTCCAACTCAATTGTCCTGTCCATGTGTCTGATCAGGTCACCTTTATCTGTTCTTTACCTGAGGGTTTCGATTGTGATCTTTACTCTGAGAGGAGAGTTGGTTTCAATGTAGAGCAGTGTTGTTCAATCAAGGGGAAGTTATGATCTTTTGATACGGGGTTGTACATCTTCAGCATTGATTATGTGCATGTCAAGTGGTGATCCTTTTTTAAAATGGTTTTGGAAAGTTTTAATAAAAGTTGATTTTGTTCAAAATTTTACCTTTTACAACTTAGACCATTTTTGGACTGAAAGGAAAATTTTCAGTGCTCACAACTTTAATTTCATTGATTTCGGCATAAAAGTTCTCCAACTCTCTAATACAAATCAAAGTTTTTTTTATTACATCGAAAAAAACTTAAAAAGAAAGGTCAAAGCAATAAACTATGGGCATAGATGAGTCAGGTGCTCCTGTGTCCTCCACCCGTGCTTGTGGAAGTTTCTGAAGCCAAATTTGGCCCGACTTGTGCCACATCCTCGAGCCAGGCGAAACACTCACCAGAAAGGGCGTAACTGAAACTGGGGACAGGGGCCAGAAGCTCTCTTGTCCTCCAAGCAGTGACAGATGGAGATGTCAAACAGTAAGAGGTCCTTAATCAAACATGAAAAGGACCTCAAAATATGACTATCTCAAGTTTGGGTCGGAGTCCAAAAATGTAGAATGAAGGTTCGGGAGCCGAAACACATGATTCGAGGCCGAAGTGGGCTGTTAGGCAGGGAGTGGTGCACGACCACGAGTTGGTCTCTCGGACCACAGTGTCCCTAAAAGGGAGTAAATAAGATACATGCCAAAACCGGCAAGCGGAGGTGGTTAGGCGGTCCCGAACCGAGGCACACGGCCCGACTCCGGCAAACCGAGCTCCGAAATGGGCAAAATGGCCTATGGCCCGAAATGTAGCCACGACCATTGAGAGATGATCTGAGACCTCTCCTCCTTCTCAAAGAAAAACAGAGAAAGCAAACCGAGAACTGGTCGGCCAAGAGACAAAGCACAAAAGAGTCAGGAAGTCAGGAGGCAAGGCTCGTGGCAGGACTCTGCAACCTCGTAAAGCGAGCACAATATGCAATATCACCAAGCGCTCAATTGATGACGTCTAAGTCTTAAGGTCGGGCAAAAATGGGGTGTCTCTGATTTGCCCTCTTTGTGAACTCGAAAGTCATAAGAATGACGGGAGTGAATGTCAAAGCCCAGAGACGTCCCATTTTTGACAAGGCGAAGACTTAGACAAAGCATACAAGCTACAAATAAAGATATGCGTAAAAGTAAAATGGCCCGACAATGCAAGAAGCCGAACTTATGATCATGCAAAGAAACATAGGGACGTATCCCGGTGTTTCGGAAATGTATAAGCATTAGAACGTATTCCGGATGCTCTTAACCAAAGATGGAGAAAGGTGTTTAGGGACGTATCCCAAGGATTAGGGACGTATCCCAAAGGTTAGGGACGTATCCCAGAGGTTAGGGACGTATCCCAAGGATTAGGGACGTATCCCAAAGGTTAGGGACGTATCCCAAGGATTAGGGACGTATCCCAAGGATTAGAAAAGAAGGAGAAACATAGGGACGTATCCCGGTGTTTCAGGAGGAGGGAAAAAACATAGGGACATATCCCGGTGTTCTACAAGGAGTGTGAAACATAGAGACGTATCCCGGTGTTTCGAAAAGGCAAGAGAAACATAGGGGCGTATCCGTGTTTGAAAAGAGGAGAAACTTAGGGGCGTATCCGGTGTTCGCAGGAATGTGAAACATAGGGGCGTATCCTGTTGTCGCAAAGAGAGGAGAAACTTAGGGGCGTATCCGGTGTTACGCATGAATGAAACATAAGGGCGTATCCGGTGTTTGAAGCATAAGAGAAACATAGGGGCGTATCCGGTGTTTTGAAAATGAAGGAGAAACGTAGGGCGCATCCGGTGTTTAGAAAGGAAGGAGACATAGGGGCGTATCCTGTGGTTGAGGGCGTATCCCAATGATTAGGGCGTATCCCGAGTTGAGGGCGTATCCCAATGATTAGGAGAGAAGATAGAAGAAACATAAGGGCGTATCCGGTGTTTCATGAGGAATGTGAAGAAACCTAGGGGCGTGTCGGTGTTTGAAAAAGAGTGTGCATAACAATGCGATTGAAATGTGCATCACAATGCAAGTGAAGGGGTGCATAACAATGCAATTTAGAGTAATCATAACAATGCTATGAAAGTACAAACACATGTAAGTAAAGAACAGCGACAACGCGTGTACAATGTGTGTGATAGGAAAATTGAACATGTAAGTAAAGCGATGCACGCATGCAAGCAATGTGTAATGAAATAAAAATACATATGTAAGTAAAGCATGCAGCGAGCAATGTGTAATGAGATCGAAATTGAACACATGTAAGTAAAGCGATGCGTATGCACGCAATGTGTATAAAAGGAACTTGAACACATGTAAGTAAAAGCGATGCACGTATGCACGCAATGTGTATAAAAAGGAACTATAATGTGCATAACGATGCAGGTGTAAGTGCATAACAATGCAAGTGGAACATGCATGACAACATATTTGAAACAAAATGCGAATAAGGAATACAAGCCTTAATGAGACCACTTCAAACACAACCTTCGATTTATCTCGGAGGGTTTGTAACACTCTGCTGAAAAGGGGACACCACATTTATGTTGGCAAGAGATAACATTTGTTCTTTGCTTTAATTGCCATTACGACTTGAAGCGGGCTTACACTTGGAAAGGAGGCAAGCTCATTTTTGAACAGACAAGGTCTAAAGAGGTACATCAGGACTACAATCTCAAAGTTGGTGAAGGTGAAACACACTCGGATGCTTGATTTTCCCTCTTTTCTTTTGCTTTGCGATCTGGAACCTATATAGCCAGATAGATCCTTTTATTGTTCACACTTATCGGGGTGGACCTGCGGTTCGAAAGAACAAATTCCCTTTTTTTTTTTGCACAAATGTGGAGAATGGCCTGACACTCTGAGCACACAACAAATCATTTTTGAAATTGAGAAATGAGTTCTCGGCCGGGTATTGAGCCTACAACTGGACCACAAAGGACGACCCAACAACGGAAAATAAAGGTAAACAACCTAAACACATCTATTAACACTTGAAACGACTCAAAACAAGAATCGAGACAAACAAAACACAACGAAAGACTCAAATCGCCTGAGGGAGCTGTTTCACGGGTATTATTTCCCACCCTTTCTCATTTGTGATTCTCACATCACTCGGCATTCAATCTCTTGTTTTACGAAAAACCTGTTCTCA
This sequence comes from Camellia lanceoleosa, assembly GCA_025200525.1. Taxonomy (NCBI): domain Eukaryota; kingdom Viridiplantae; phylum Streptophyta; class Magnoliopsida; order Ericales; family Theaceae; genus Camellia; species Camellia lanceoleosa. The sequence goes on from CM045761.1 coordinate 118,782,299, forward strand.
CTTTTCTCTCATCGCACCTCTCTATTCTTCAATCTCTCATTTTCAATCCCTCCCAGGTGGTTGATGGATAAGCGAAAGTTGTGGGATCGTGCCTAGCATTCGCTAGATTCTTCTTCTTGTTCTATGATGAGTTTCTTTCACGGGGGCCACGCTACAATTGGGTGTTTAGCGAATCTGCGGTGACATTGGTCGACGATGCTCTGTAGGGAGTTTGGACATGGTTAGATTTGCGGATGATGGAGTGGAATACCTTGATCCATTCGATTCGTGCCGCGCTTGGCTTGATACCTCGTTGCTTGGAGGATGAGGAGCTTTGACCCTTTGTTGTGCCCTTTTCGGCAAGTATGGTGCCCTTTGGGGAAATGCATTGACAAAGGGAAAAAAAGCTGACTCAAGCGTGCCCCTAGTTCATCATTTTGACCATTTTGTTTTGATTTCTACTAAAACGGTTTTGACCAACATGAGAGTTAGATTAACATGCTGTTCGATTTTGATTTGAAAATCATGCAAGTTAGGTTATGAGCCTTGAAAATTTTCCTTTTTGGGTCCAAGAAGTGGTCGATTTTTGGAAAAACGGAGCAGGTTTTCGAGAAAATTAGTCAACCTCAGTAAAAATTCTCAAAAACTATTTTGCAATCGACCAATGCTCAACAAGCATGGAACCAACTCTTGAGATGCACAACCTCGGACCCATAGCAATGGAAAATTGCCCCTTATACGAAGGACTGCATGGCAACGGAAAGTTGCCTTGTTTGAAATGGTGCGGCGTTTTGAATAGCGGAAAGTTGCCTTGTTTAGACGATGTCGCAACACATTGTAGTCGATCCTCGGGCGATGAACACAACCGGACTCTCGGATCTGAGAGAAGACAAAGATGACGAGAACCATCGCATGGACACAATTGAATTTGAAATGTTTTGAAATTTGGACTTGAATGAAGTTGCCTACGTATCCGAAAGATGGGAATCAAGCCTTACGTAGTTCGGGGTTAAGGTACACTCGGGGATTTAACCTCTCCTTTTTATGCTCTAACTTTTGCCAAGGCGCCTGTTGCAGGTTTTCAACCTTGCGAGCTTTGTTTTTCTTTTCTTTTCATTCTTTTCTTTTCATTTTCATTTCTTTTCTTCTTTTTCTTTGCATTTTTCTCTTTTTTCTTTTTGCATTTTTTGTATCTTTGTATTTTTTTTCTCTTTTTTCTTTTTTTCTTCTTTTCTTCACTCTAACTTTTGCCTGGGTCGCCCTTCCGGGTTTTCGGCCCAGCGAGCCTCTCAAAGGGTAAAAGTGTAACAAGTCCATGCCAAATGGTTTTGAGATTGAAGCCCTCTGTATCCAGGAGAGTGGCTGTTGTATTGATTTGCAGAAAGATCCACCTTTGGCTCTTCGAGCACATCGGACATCTTTGCCCCTAGTTTGAAGGGTACTCTGTTCTAGCTTTGCAAGCTTCTTCTAATCTTCTTGATCCGACTTTCCTGGCCACTTGTTCGAGGGCTGCTTCAAATCTGGCCACACAGGCCTCACATTGTAGTTGACCGTTGAACATTCTGAATTCAAGTTCAAGGTTTGAAAGCAAGGGGTCGAGTCTCGGTGAGGCGATCTAAAATTGCACAATCTCAAGAGCGATTCCACGTCTTTGCGAGGACCCGCATAAAACATTTTTTGAAAGTTTTTAAGAAAGTGACAAAATCGCTCGTGCTAAAAGCGATGTAGAACAATCTGGATCAAAGCTAGGGTCCTTCTCGATTACTCACACTAACAAACATGATCTCAATCATTAAGGGCTTATGCGCCTCTCTTTTCTCAATTTGATCAAAGTTTTGCAAATCAGAATTCCTCCCTCTTTGTTTTCACTGCAGTGTTCAAAAAGGTTTTGAAAAACTTAGGTCAATACAATGGCTTCAAGGCACAAGAGAGCAGGTGGAATGCACTGCCATTTCATTCAAATCCCAGCACAACTAGCACACGGCAGAAACAAATGAGAGAGTATGGAAATCACTGCTATTTCATTCAAAATCTGTTGGCATAACTGGTTCCCTAGCAGAAACAGACTCAAAACAAAACAAAAAGACAAACGCGAAACAAAATGGTAACGCCCGAGGTAACACCCCCTGAATCACCTGACTTCTATACAACAGGACTGACTCGATACAACAAGACAGACCCAAGACAAAAGGGACTGACTCAAAACAAAAGACAGACTCAAAACAAAGTAACAAAAACTGACCCAATACCCAAGTCAAAAAGCACAAAACTGGTATTTGCATATTGCTCAGAACAGTGCGTGCCATTCCCACGTCTGGAGTTGATTGAGCGCCGCATGGTGGTTCATCCCCATTCACATAACATTATCCCCAAGTTCCGACCTAGTGCCGATAGACTTTGCTGTGCTCGTCGGGAGAATGACCTTGTTGTCAATCAAATTTTGTATCTCGTGGCGGAGACGGACGCAACTGTCGGTGTCATGACCGATTTGCTGATGGAAAGCACAGTACTTAGCCGGGTCATGCTTTGGAGGGAGAGGATCGGGTAGAGGCCGTTGCTCTAACGGTTTCAAATGTCCTTTCCTGAGTAGGACCCCCAGGGCCTTAGACAAAGACATATAGAGTGGGGTGAAGACCCTCTTGCCTCGGGGTAGATAGTCTGAAGTTCGGGGGTTTGAAGTGGATGTACCAACAAAGGGGGTGGCTGCTTTTGGTGTGGTGGTGGCGACCATGCCCACGTCGGAAGATCTTGCAGCTGCGTCACCGCTGGTGGTCGCATTCGAACTGCGGGTAAACGCCCTCCTGGGCTGCTCCTTCTCCTGATCAATAAGGCCTTGTTTTATAGCATCTTCGATCTGTACTCCCATCTTATGTAAGTCTGAAAAGGTGGGGAAGGGGACTACTATCATCTTTTGCATCAACTTCGGCTGTAGATTGCGCACAATCATCCGAATCTGGTCTTTGTCCGTAGGCCTCAAGGTCATCATCGAAGCCTTGGCCCTCCATCTGGTTACAAATTCTAAAAAACTCTCCTTAGGCTCTTGCCTAGTTGTCTCGAGATCACGGGTCGTAATCTCAATCTGTGTGTCGTATGAGTACTGCGTGATGAAGGCCTCAGCCATCTCCTCCCAGCTTCGTTTCACTGAATTCTCCAACTTGGCGTGCGGATACCGCAATACCCGGCGAGTCTGCCGAACAAAGGCGGTTCTGCTTGATCTGGTGAGGCCCATCGACTTAAGATATCGAAAACAATCTCGGGTGCCCCATGGGGTCCCCGGACCCATCAAATCGGTCAATTTGAGGCATCTTGAACCCGATCTGGCAGCGTCTTACTGCGTCCGTATACCCATCCTCGATGTCGGGAATAGAGCTGACTCCTTGGGATTTCCTAAACATTTTTTCCAACTTACTCGACGGTATTTGTGGGGTCCGAACTCAAAGGAGAGTCCGGTACATTGATAGGCGTGGGCGCCTTGGATAGTTCTTGATAGAATTGGGTGGTGGCCCGTTGGAAGGGCTGTATCCTCTTGGACATTTTGGACATTTGGCGTCCCCTCGGGTATCGGAACCCTTGGTGGGGAGGAGCGATCGGAGCGAATGCTGACTTCTTTGCTCTAGCCTAGCAATAGTCTCTGTCTGTTTGGCTATGACCCTGACTTGTTGCTATGCAGTGCTTGATGAACAGCGTCTTGCTGCATGGCTTTCATACTATCCTGGAGTTGGCATACCATCTCTTCCAAACTCGACATATTGCCCCGGTCTAACTGAGCAACCGGTATATCTGTTTCTGCAGTGGGATCGGAAATCTCAACCTGACTCCTCAAGGATCACTGATCTGGTAGCTGTTGTACTGGTGGTCTATGTCTGACTGGCCCTCTCTGGCCGTGATTACCCTTGAACTGAGTCTCTGACCTGACAAAGTCTACCAACACAAATCCAAGGTACCCAGGGGATAGTGGAGCCTTCTGAAGCTATAGTTCCAGGACTACCTAGCAAAAGAAAAGCAGAGCGACATCTCGGCTCAATTTCCTTTGGAGCGGATATGGCGGATTTGAGCAGTGTATTCTATGCGATCCTTTGTTCCCGAAATCAACGCCCCAAATCTGAATCGATACATGCGGATATAGCGATTCTCAAAATCACGTCTTGGTGCCTTGAGCCGGACACCCGATCTTGCAAAGCTGGTATCGCATTCCTGTGAGATACACTCTAAAAGCACATAGCAAGTAAAGAGAGCCAAACACCCCTATGTTGGGGTAGGGTTTCCTGTCCTATTTTGTCGAGCTAGGGTTTCACTCGCTGCAACGGTTTCAAACAACCTAAAATCGGGTAAGTAACTTTGTCCTAGTTTGGAATGGTCACTATGGATCCAAATATGCACTAGGTCGAATGGTCGAAAAGGGTGCCCAGAAAGCCGGGTTTGTGTTCCCATCTTGGCGAGCCATAACCGTCGACCTTATGGACATGCCTTGACAAGACAAGCCTCCAACAACCGCTCGAGAATAGCGAGATGGCCAACACGGTGTCCTAGGCACCAATGCACATGCAATGCAAAGAAACACATAAGTGTAGTCAAAAGCAGATATCACGAGTTCGAGTCAAGCTCTCTAAAACTCCCGGTAGCGCGAAGCTATGAAGCGTCCCCAAACGCATCCCGGGGGAAGGGAGCGCGAGTCCCCCTCGTTCTGGTTCGATATTGGGTCACTACAGTTCGAAGGACTCAAAATGTCACGGTTCTTAATCTTGAACCAAAGAGTCCAAATCTGGCAAATCGTTTTGAAGAAAAACAGATTTTTTGAAAAGTAGTGCCAAACATGGACTGCTTTGCCAGATTACAGAGTCGCCACCTAAATATTTTTTTAAAATGGGAAATTTAGGAAACCACGACTCGGCGCAAAGGCCACGTGTCGTCATTACCAAAGTGTCTTGGCTCGGGGCTTGGGTGCGATCGGGAAGGTCGACTATGAGCACCTTCCCTTTTGGGTCAGAAAGACGGCCTCTACTAACCGTGATATCCGATTTTGAAAACATTACGTGTTCTTATTCGATTATTAGCCTAAATTACTATATTATGCTGACAAACAAGTATAGACCAAATCGCCTAAGTTGGAACAAAACACCACATGTTTGTTTTGAAAATGATTTGCTACTACTTAAGTAGGCTAAAATCGAGTTTTGCCACTCTCAAGCGGGCTTTTAGAAAAGACGGCTTTGCCACTATCTAGTGGGCTTTAAAACTCACAGTTTTAATGTGTTGTCTCAATTTAGGTAATTCAACCTCCATCCACAGGCATTCATGCAGTTATATCACATAAGCACTTAGCCTCATGGTAAGCATGCTATTATGGCAACATTCACACACATGGGATATGCTAAAGCATAAAAGCTCACCTAGTACTCAAGCCAAAAGCAGCTTATTAGAAATCCATGCATGGACCTAAGCATCTTGAAATGTCTAATGCAACACATGCAAAGATGTAATCTAGGCGCTCGGCTATCCTAAACATGGCATATGGAATGCTACAAATATCGTATTCAATTTGGAATTGAAAGTACGATGCGGTTTGTATGATGTGCGAGGCCGATGCATGTCAACAAATGCATGGATGCGCATGCATTGCATAAGGTATGCTAAATTAAATATGCCTAATCTACCATCATAAGCGAGGTAAATAAAAGGGAGAAAGAAATGGGGGTTGGAAGACATACACACACTCACACACCCTTATTACAAATATGCCCTCCTGCGGAGGGACCAAAAGAATAATATCTGATCCCAAATAATAAATCAACTATCCTAGCTAATTAATTATTACAGACCCTTAATTAATTAACAAATTAATTAAACTCTTGAAAGCGATAAAAGGCCTCGGGAAGAGGGATGCACGCATGCTCGGATTAGCTCACTTTGAAACTTCATTGCCATAACCTTTGTTGGCTCTGCTTTTCTTGCCTTCTACGGAAGGCTAAAAGTCAGAATAGGCTCCTGCATCCTAAGAATCATCATCGGTTTGGATGGAATGTCCACCGCCGTGTATAAAGTCCACATTTGGAAATGAAGCTATCGGCACTAAATACATTGCGGTCGGCACTCTATCTTGCCGGTCGGCACAAAATTCTATGAGAAGAGCAGTTTGGTGACAAGGTATAGGATTTCTAGGCAAATGGATGCATGAACACAATCCCTATCATGTAATGGACTCAAGGGAGTATGGCCCTCGACCCCATCAATCACATTTCAATGCATGATGGCCCAAAAGCCATGTTCGCAATTTTGATATCAAATGGAATGCAATGCACAAAACAAACCAGTGGGCCCCAACCGCAATCATGATTAGTCAAGAGGCAAGGGATGCATGTTCAATGAAATGCAACCTAGGCATGGCGACTAAGTATGCAAACATGCGATGCAACTACGTGGCATACGATGCTAACAACATAACATGCTGCGCATTGAACATGGCATACACAATGCAAGATGGGCTTACACCAATACAAGGAGGCCATTAGAGGAAAATGAGATTCACGGCAGCGTGCGTATGCCGCAAACCGAGACCGATCCTAAGGCACGAATGCCACTCTATCAAAGCATGGCAAGGCATGAAACATGACATATGAGCGTGCAATGCAATGATGGACTTAAACTAATCATGGATAGCTACTTAAGCATGCCAAAATCGGTGTACAAGATGAAAATGGGGCCTTTCGAAATCGTGCGTATGCCTTGAACGAAGACATGGCATCGCAATGCAATGAGACTAAAATGGCATATACAATGCAACATGGACTTACACTAACATAAGCGGGTCTCGCCACACTCACATAAGAGGCCATCGGATAAAAAATGAAGTGCCTCGAAGTGCTTGCACACGCATAAGCGAGGCAATGGCCCTAAGGCATGAAATGACACAGGAAATGATATGCAAACATGAAAATGAAATTTCAGCAGCTAAATGAGGGGAAAACAGCCCGAAATGATGTGAAATGACACCAAATGCGGAATGGTCCCGAAATGCGATATTAAGCGCTGAAATGGCCTCTGACTATACTAAACATGCAAAATTGGTACATGACATGCAAAACAGTAGCAAGGCAGCCCCAAAAATAGCATTTTACAGTACAAAACATGGCCAAATAGTAAGCATAGATAGGGCAACAATGGCATGCAAAAATGGGGGTCAAGAGAGGGTATTGAAACAAGTGGTATATGCAAATCCCAAACTGAAAAATTCCCTTCTACAATACTGAAGAGGGACTAAAAAAATGCACATTTACAGTTTATGACAACCCTCAAATCAGCATATAAATATGGCAAAAATGTGATGCAAGATTGGAGCCAACAAAGGGTTATAACATGAGATATGCCAAACATTCATCAAACAGCCTTGGACCCTTAACAAAATATGACAAGAAGGCCAAAATATGACTCTTTCCAGACCTGATCATGGCCGAAAC